>CM055104.1:54168537-54768537 GCA_029204225.1 Diphasiastrum complanatum | reverse complement strand
AGGAACATGAATGCAAACTTGAAAGCCTATAAAAAATGCCAAAGCAGATTATGGCCCATAGAAAGTTTATTAAGGTGGAGGAGGAATCAGAATATTCAAGAATTGTGGGCCCAATCATCGTCTCATCATGATTTCATGGCAGTTTTACCAGCTGGAAAGGTCACTAAACAATCCATTCCCTCATACAAAAAGAACTCACCTTTACTCCAATTTTGTAACCATCTTCACATGATTTGGGGAAGTGAACTCCTCCATATACTCTGCAGAGTACATTTGGAGCTAGGCAGGTTAGTTCTAAACCATAGAAGGTCTAAAAATGCTAAATCATTTATCTATAGGCATGAAAGAAAATAGAATGCTGACCTGCTTTTCTGAACATCCGTTGCTGGACCATCTATTGTTTCATAAGTACGTGGTGGTAAGTCATATGATTCTGTTTCAACCTGGAAAGGCCCATGTGGAGCTTTATCAGAAACAGCTTTTCCCAAGAACCTGGATACCACTGATGCATAAGCTCCAGCAATGGTCGCATGGCCACTCGGGTACTCGGGATGAGGCGGAGTTTTCAATACAGGTGTGTAGCCAGGATAAGGCTTGTGATTAGCATCTCCTTGCCTGGTAAATCAAGTCAGAAGTTGTGAAAATTCCTTAATTTTGTACATCATCTTTTTTGAAATCGAGTTTGGATTCATTTCAACTATAATACCGAGTGGAAGGATTCAAAAGTTTTAACAAGTGTCTTTTAATATTCCAATAAGAGAGTCATGATTTCTCACTTGATGATTGCTAAGAGCATTATGGATCCCTGCTGGGTTAACTCTGTGCTACAAAAATAGTGTGCATCTGACTAACATATGAAAGCGTAAGTCTAACCTCACAGCAGTGATGGGCCTCCAAAAAAGGTATTTATATTTTTGATGCCAGATAGCAATTTGAGCATCATACCCAGCAATGGCATATGTTGCAAACAACTTTGCAGTCTGCTTTAGAGATAATTCAGATCCAACAATTGCAAGACTGACATTAAACAAATGCCCAGAAAGTGCTGAGGTATCTGCAGTAATGAGTAGATGTGAGCAGCTTGTCTAAAACTTGACAATCGGTGTTATCATGAAAGCAATTGAGAAAATGCACTCGAGTAAGAATGCAATTCTGGTTAAGAAAGCACCGCCTACTGAAAAACAAAAATATCAAACGGTTCCATGTAATACTAATCGTATCAAGAAAGGAGAAATATTGCCTGAGAATGTAAATTAACTTACTAGCTCCATCTTCCCAAAATAATGCTGTGTCCTTCTCTTGTACTGTTTGAGATTGCGAGCTTGCATCTCCAACCTCTCGAATAGTGTTGTAATTGTGATCATATTCTTTGCTTGGGATCTCAGGGGGGCCACCAAACACATCATAATCTTCAACTGATTTGATGACAAAAGTTTTTGTTTCTCCCAATTGAGGGTAGAGAGCAAAAGTTTGATTTGGAGTAAATTGGTACAATCCTGTTGGACCATTTTGGCGTGCAGGCACAAATTTAGCCCATTTCTGGCTACCATCAAATACTCTGTCACACCGCCGATTTCAACCTCAGTTTATTCAATTAGTAAGTTACATATCTCTCTCTCTCTCTCTCTCTCTCTCTCTCTCTCTCTCTCTCTCTCACACACACACACACACACACACACACACACACACACACACACAAAAGTTAAATCTCTCTGGCTGCCTGCTGCTATGCTTCCTATTTGATATCTCTTGATGTGTTCTTCCCTGCTATTGCTCTCCTTTAAAGCATGGAAGAAGTATAAATCAAGCAGGCCTCTAAGTATAAGGAGGCATATTCACCTCTGCTTCAATAGAGATTTCGGATAGGCGTAAGCGACTTCACAAATCAAAGCATCCTCCTTAACAGATAGCTTCAAAGGTAGAACTTGCTTTGCAATGAAGCCGTCGAAAATTGGTGACTGTTGGGTTGGAAATAATCTGACTCCACACACAAGAAGGGAAAAATGCAATTCTTAAAATAGGAACATCAAGGAGATCGATCCAAGAACAACTGTTATATATTCAAGATCCTTAGCCAGCTTCGTTACTGTCAGTAGATCCACCTTGACCTCTCATAAAAGCACCTTAGTGGATACAAGTGCTTAGCTGCTTACTCAGAGAGAACATAGTGACCCGCGTAAGCAGCAGCAGCCTCTGGATAGGAAAGATTTGCTTTGTATGCGGCTTGAAGGGCCTTGTATTGAGAGATGTGGACTAATGCATAGGTTCGAGCTGCAATCTGGTTGGGCACTCCAAGCAAGCGAACAATCTTCCTCCAATAAAACAACCCACGTCAAAAAAGATAGTGCAATTTTCGTAGCATCCGGATCTTATCAAACTATGCACCGATCAGGAGCTAACGCATCCGAATTTGGTAAATGTTGGATGCTTTTTGTTCACAGGAATGAATAATGGACTAAAAACGGGAGTGGATACCTTCTGTGTCACAGCATTCCATTCCGTGACAGCATTTTCTACCCCCACAACAGGCTGCACGGAGGCATGACCGATCATAAAAGCTAGCAAAAGGAAAGCTCGATGTCTGATATCCATCATCACCCTTGAACCCACTACTGCAGCTGATCTTTCCTCGACAATCTGTGGCAAATACAAAAACAACAATATATCCAAATTACTCAAACAACAACTAGAAAGGTTATGTGGATCAATGATCTGATAAGGCAGATAATGAGTGTAACACATGACTTTTCTCTGACCACAGCTGATTCCTTAACGCTACTTTTTTATCCCACAACCCTAACCATCTGACCCATTCTAGAAGAAAATTAGCAAAATTAAACAGACAAACAGCTCTTACTCTACTGAAAGCATAAATTTAGCACAATCCTCACATTGCACATTCTAACAAAGACAAAATTTCAGATCACGGATTGCACATTCAGATTCACATTTATCTCTGATTCAAGCTCCATCTCCCACAAAGGCTCTTCTTTTACCTGTAATAAGAGATTATGGTGAGACAGTCTTGCAGATTTAAAGGCAACCCAATATACCCAGATTACTCAAACATAAAGCAGAAAGTTTTCGTGGATCAATAAATGAATTAATGCATAATTAGTGCTAGATATACACATGTATTCCATTGCTAAAACCTGGAATGAATGCAATTCAGTAGTCTCCTTTTTTGGCATTGCCTTGCCAAAAACAAACAATGCTAGTGAGTCGTGTTGATGTTGAAGTTGGTGAAATGGAGGTTATGCAAAAGTCAACATTTAAAGTCAATGTCTTTCATTTATACAAATACATGCTCATCAAAATCTCTGTCACATTGCTAAGGAATTTATTGCTATCACTTCTTACCTCCGATTTTAACTTGCATGAGACATCAACATCATCATCACCAACAACAATAATCAAATAAAGAATCTCTATTTGCAATCATAAAATCATTTTCATATATGTTATTTATTGTTAATCTCATGCACAAACACACTTCAAAAAAGAGTTCAATAAGCGAACCAAATGCTAACCATTATGTCAAAGCTCCAAGATAACTAGGATTTGAAAATAGCTTATTGTTCTATATCCAATCTTAGACAATGACGATTTTTTTTCAAGGAATTTGTGGAAACTTTGAAGGGCAATGAAAGAAAAGATGAGCCCCATGTTGTTGTGATAATGCATAACAATAGTTTATGCATTGCTTCTAACATCCCTGAAGCTGATGTCGAAGCTTGGTCGGATGACCCTTGAGCTAGAGGCTCAGCAACAACGCAAATTTATGTCTCAATCAGAGGGAAAACCATCTAAAGATGTAATGGAAGATGACTTTCTAGATGAGGATATTATGGCAATGGGAAATGATTTTTGGAGAGTAGTTTTTTAATCAAGTTGAGCGAAAACATCTTCCAATACAACTATAATTTTGCAAGATCTTTGCTCTAGATTTTTCAAGATATTCTTTGTGTTATATGAGGTTAGTTACAATACCATGGGCCTTAGAGTTCCACTATTTCACAATAAACCACATTTAGCATATTATTATTTGTCATTTCTTGGTCCAACAAATAACTTATTTTCAAACATACATACAAAGTTCACAAAGAATAAGCATGCATTGGAGATACTCTAAAGAACAATGAACTTGTTCAAATAATCCTTAATGGATTAAGGGATGAGTATGAAAACATTTTCCAAACCTATGTTATTAAGGAGGAGCTACCAACATTGGAAACTCTCCATGGAGTTCTAATTGCTGAAGAAAGCAAACAAGAGAACAAGTTGTTGAGGATCAACAAACTCTCAATGAAGGATGGTGGAGATGACAAAGCACTCTTTACCAAGGAAAAGTCAAGAGGAAGGGACAAAGGACATCAACAACACTTCAAGAAGGACAAGGACAAAGCAAAGAACAAAGACTATGATGGAGAAGGAGATGATTTTTTTCATTCCTCTACCTCGAAGTACAAGAAGAATAAAGACAATCAAGCCAACATCACCAAAGAAGACTCATTTGCAACTGAAGGAGAATGATCACTCATGGTGTCTAGCTTCTCCTCTACACCCTTCAATGATGTATTTTGGTATATTGATAGTGGTGCTACATCACACATGGGTTACATTAGAGGAGTTTTGAGTTCCAAAAAGACCCTTTAAAAATTCGTGCAAGATGTAGTTTATATTATTAAAATATTATAACACTAATACATTTGACTTGTCATAACTTTTTAATTGTAACTCAGAAGTATGTCATCTAACATGTCATTGGAAAGCCCTTGTCAAGCGCTTTCCAATGCACCAAACTCCGCTAAATTCGGACTTACCACTAAAAAGTTATGACATTTTTAGTGTGGACTCAAAAAGTTATGTTATGTAGATTTCAAATTTGAGTGTTTTGATTGGTCCATGTGTAAGAAAAAATTGAGAAAAAATATAAAAAGAATCTTTACAAGGGTCTTTTTTGGATTTAGAACTCCTCTAATGCTCCAAGGGTTCTTTTGTCTTTGTTGAACCTTTACAAAAACTTAAGAAATCAATATACACATCTATTGGTCATGCATGTTCTATTGAAGGAGTTGGCAGTATTTTTTTGAATCTTGCATTTTTTATTAGTTTATCACTTTCCAATGTACCCTTTGTTTCTAAACTCACAAAGAATGTGATTAGTGTTGGAAAGTTGCTTGATGATGGTTTTGATGTGGAATTTAGTATCAATAATTGCATCTTCAAGAAAGGTGATGAGATCCTAGCATGTGGATCAAACTATGGTGGCATTTTCAAGTTAGATGTACATGAAAGCGCAAGTTCTTGTGATAATGTTTTGATGACTAGTATTTCAAGGAGGAAGTATGGCGTAGGAGATTGGATGATAGCAATTTAAGATCTATGTCTTCTATGGTCAAGGAGATCAAGCCAAGAGAGGCTTGTTTTGTAGCGAAATCACATAAGGAACCATATATGATGTCTTCTACCAAAACTTTACATCCAATGGAGTTGAAACGCTCGGATTTTCACCTTTCTTCATCAATAAGCAAGGGAGATACCACTTGCTTTTCTCTTATCGATAATTTCACAGGTGTTTCTTCAAGTTTTATGGTGCATGATTATTTTCTATTATGCAAAGCTTTGTGGAGTTATGCCATATGGAGTCTTGTTCAACTATAAGCCTAAGGTTGTGTACCTTAGTGTACTTGAAAGTTATTGCTTTGCATGTGTTTTCACTTGGAAGCAAGGACGGAAGGAGATCCAAGTTTATGGATCGTGGTTGGATGCTTATCCACCAAGGAGGGCTATAAAGCCTTTATATTCTCTATCTCGAAAGTGTTTGAGAATGGAGATTTTATTATTCATAAAGATCTATTTTCAACCTTGGGAAGGGCCGAGATCATTACATCTCAAGAAGCATCACAAATTATTTCTAATGAGCATGGTCAACTTATGATGGGATCGAGGTTTGAGAATGCGTTCCTAGTTCCAAAATTGAATCAACCTATGTATCCTTTAGAATGACTTCAATTCAAAAACCATTTGATGTCATAACCTTTGCTCGCAAATTCTTAACTTTTGCAACAATTATTTCTTTTTTATAAAGGCAACAATATGTTGAGTTATCTTTATTTGCAAAGTTCAAAATTTTGCATCTCAAACAAACGACTTCGTACAAACTTTGATCGACTTCAGTCACCACCAATGTTCCTTCAAGTTCAATCCAGAATCCAATTGTAAGTTTTTTTTTTCCTTTGTCATACACAATGATGGTAACTAAAATAGAAAAAGAATTTAAAAATTACTCATTGTCGATTACCTTTGTCTAGACTTCTTTAAATTTTTCAATGATCGGTCTTTTTGGAACTCACAAATGATTGTCTTAACATACACAATTGTGATGGGTTTGGCCTTTTGCAAATACCCAAATTTCTTAAGCAATAAATTATATTTTTCTTTCTCACGAAATGCATCAACAATCTTTGTGTTGTCAACTCAACGAGATGACCAAAAGGTTATTTAAAAAAAACAAAAACACACAATTGTTTGTTATAAAATATATGTGAACTATTTGAAATAGCATTCTAGTAAAAATCAAAACATGCATATAACAATTGTCTTTCTCATCAAATCCATCTACAACGATTAGTACGTCCCAAACTTCAATTCCTGTAATGGCTATTGTTGCTAGCAATGTAAGCTCGTTTATTTCAAAATTTTGTGTATGATCGCAAATTTCATATAACTTTTGAAGACCGATCTCAAGAAAAAGATTTCAAACAAGTGTTGAATTGCGATAGTTTTGTAATTGTTGTAGATGGTTGCAAAATGAGTGTTATTTGAGTTTGCTTCCTTCGAATTTTTTTCAAAATCTCTATTTGAAATACAATTAAAAATTTCTAAAAATAATTTTCATCAACAAAAAGTGTGATTGTGTCGTCCCCGCTTACGTCAATCAAATCAAATTTCAAATATTTTTTGTATATAGTTATACTATTTCAATTGTCATACTTCATCCAAATTTGACCTATAAATAAACCATCTCTAATATTGAAATGCACATCATATACTTGAATTGCTTGATCTCGAAATGAATGCGTTAAACTAATTGCTTTTCTTGTTTCTTGACTATTGCCGATCGTTTGGCATAAGACTTTAGATTGTACCATACTCAGTTTGTTACTTTCATCACACCTTTTGGAAAACTTATTCTTTGGCTTTGAACTTGTTGAGAAAGAAGACCTTTTCAAGTTCTTCTTGATTTTGGTATTAAAAAATTCCTTGATGTTAGTTAGCTAGATCATTGTCTTTATTTAAATCCACAAAACAATTTTAGCACAAGTAATCAAAATTCACAATTACAATCTTTATTTATGAATAATCACATTTTAGCATTCATAATTTGTATTCAAAAGTGTGCACAATAATCACGATTAGTTTCTAAAGTATTTCAATATTCGAATATTTACGATCAGTACAATATTCATGATCAATATCTCATAATATTCGTTTCTCAGTATTCACAATATTCACAATCAATATCTCAAAATATTTGCTTCTCAGTATTCGCAATTTTAGGTCTCACAAACCATCACTTAAGTAGTCTTCATGACACATGTATAAAAATTCAACCATTTTTTCATCCAATATGGAAGACAGACCAAAGAAAACAAAATCACAAAATTATAACTAGATAAAGATCAACTATTATTACTGAAAACTTATTGATCTATCATATCTTTCACAAAAAGCATAATAAATATAGTTGTCTATCTCAAGGAAAACAAAACACAATACATGAGTTTCGTTAAAAAATTCCTTGATGTCAGTTGGCAAATCATTGTCTTTATTCAATCAAACCTACAAAACAATTTTAGCACAAGTAATCAAAATTAACAATTACAATTTTTATTTATGAATAATCACATTTTAGCATTCATAATCCATATTCAAGAGTGTGCACAATAATCACGATTAGTTTCTAAAGTATTCCAATATTTGAATATTCACAATCCGTATTCCCAATATTCACAGTATCCACAATATTCATGATCAATATCTCATAATATTCGTTTCTCAATATTCACAATCTCAAATCAGTATTCACAATCTTCACGATCAATATCTCAAAATATTTGCTTCTCAGTATTCGCAATTTTAGTTCGTTTGGGGAGCCCTAAAGGAAAGAATTGGGCTGCTGGATTTCGAATTTCAGGAGTTACTGCCGCTTGCCCTCACCCAACCAACCAACGAGCTTGGGAATGGAAAAGAAAATTTTAGAGTCTGTTCCAATGGCTGCTAATCAACGCGCAAATGAAGGTTTCTTAAACTAGTTACCTACTATTGAGCTTGATCATCATCATTTGTTTTTACTTGTCTTTTAATCAACCAGAACAGAGCTGCAGCCACCAGAGATGAGTCTGTGGGCAGCGATGGATACTCTGATTTTCGATGGCGGACAGCGATGAAACCTCTGTGGCACGTCGCAGGCAGGTCCAGTAAGTAAAAACACAAGAAAACAGTCCTCACACAGGCTGTGGTTCATTGTTTATCCCAATGAAGCTCGACGCGTCAGTCAGCAAGAGGAGCTTCTGTTGAAGCTGATTTCTCCAACATCAACAACGCATCTGTGAGAAAATTTCGTCACGAGTAGAAAGAGTTGAAGGCTTTGCGACAATAATGGTGATCAAGGAGCTGATTTCCGATAGTAGGGCGACCTATCACAGCTAGATTTCTTCATATTTGAATAAGCAAGCGAGCAGTTAGAGCTAAAAACAGGTCAGGACAGATTGTAGGGCAGCCAGTCACTGGCGTAAGTCTTTGAAAACTCATTCTACTGAAAAGCAAAGCCTGCAGAATTCGTAGTAGGGTCTTGTTGGCCAACAAGGAGGCTTCACACTAATTTTTGAAATCTTCGGAGGCACTCTTGCTCGACGTGGAGAAATGAGACCTGCTTCCCCTTCAGAACATCCTTCTAGTGCTTCCCCTTCATGCGCTCGTCGTGAAGCCCACCGTGATGTTGCGGATTCCTTGCTTGTTTCCTCTGGCCAGGTGGTGCCATACTGTCCGTCCTATCTTCGCCACCAGCTTTCTTCCTCTCTTTCAGTTTCTCAGCTTCTTCCTTCTTCCTCTTCTCGCCCCTGTGTTCCATGTGCAGGCTGTGGTCGCCTTTATGTGCAAGGTGCCGGTCTTTCTCGCCATCATAACGCTTGCTCTGCTTTTCGTCAGCAGCTCGCATTAACCAATGTCGACCTTGCACCTCATCCTGCTCCCACTTCGCCACCTGACTCGGCTTGGACCTGGATTCGCTCCCTTGATATTTTGACTGCTTTTCACTTGGGTTTTCCTCGTCCTCGTCTTTATGCACACATTCCCTTTGCCTTGCGCTTAGACGTCTAGAGAGCTTTGTCCTTACCTTTGTCTCATCTGGCTTCCAACCCTTCTGATATTGCAGCTTGGCATGCCTTTTTGCTTTTTCCTCTCTGGTGTTTGCCTCTGCCTCCTCGGGGTGGTGATGCTGGTCATAGGGAAACTCGCAACAGGATTCGTCGCTTTATATCAGGAGATTGAAAAAATTTGCAAGAAGAACATTTCCTTCGCTGTCATGCGCTTGCTGCTCAGCGGGATTCGACTTCGGATGGTGTGTCTATGCCCCCTGTTCATCGTCGATTGCGTCACTGTGTTTTACTTGGGCAAGTGGGTGAGTGTTCTCGTGCAGCTCATGCTCTAGCTCCTACAAGTCCAACTACTCCTTCTGCTGCCACCCTTCAGGCTTTGGAGCTTCTTCATCCACCGACAAATGACTCCCTTCCCTCTTTTATTGAGGACTTGGAACCTCATTCCGATTTGTAGTTCTCCGAATCTCATTTTCTTAATGCTTTTCTACGCAGCCCTCATCTGTCAACTGGGGGTCCTTCTAATATGGTTTTCGAGCATCTTCGTGACTGTTTTTCTCCTGATGACTCTGGTAGCGGGTTTGGTTTGCTCTTTCAAGTTTGCTCTTCCGTAGCATATGGCCGTATTCCTCTTTCTATTGCCCGTATTCTTGGTGTTGCTCGTTTGATAGCCTTGGATAAGCCTGGCGGTGGAGTGTGTCCCATTGCTGTTGGAGAGATTTTATACAGATTGGTTTCTAGGGCTCTTGGTTTTCAACTTCGTGACAATTTTCATGACCACCTATTTCCTCATCAATTTGGTTGTGCTACTCCTGGCGGTTGCAAAACAGTCATACATGCTTTGCGTGCTACCTTGGATCTTCATCTAGATTGGGTTGTCCTTCAAGTGGATGTTAAAAATGCTTTTAATTCTGTTTCCCGAGGGGCCATTTTCTAAGAACTTCGTGCGGCTCACGGTCCTCTCGCTCAGCTCCTCCCGTTTGTTCGCTCTTTTTATTCCACGGATGTCCCTCTATATTTCAGTCATGCTTCTTGCTCAGGTGATGTTTCGGTTATCTCATCTACTGATGGTATCAAACAAGGTGATCTTTTGGGTGGTGTTCTTTTTGCTTTGGCGCACTTTCGGGCATTGCGTGCTTCATCTGCTGTTTTTCATTTTTGTTTGTTTCCCTCTATTGCTGATGACACGCATATTGTGGGACCTGCTAGTGACATCTTTCTGGTTGTCCTACATTTCTCTCAGCAACTTTCGGCTTTGGGCCTCACTGTCAATCCCTCTAAGTGCGTTGCTTGGTGTCCTCAGGGCCTTCTTCCTGAGCTCCCTTTACCTACAGGTTTCAATACTCCAGTTGATGGGATTCGAGCGCTTGGTATTCCTATAGGTTTCTTGGATTTTGTGGCTTCCTCTTTGCGACTTTCGGCGCGCATCTTCGTCACGCTCATTTGCTACCAAAGCTTGGCAATGCTCAAGTTGCTCTAGGGATTGTCACTCAATGCTTCGCTCAACGGCCAAGTTATATTCTACGGTGTGTTCCTCCCTCTCCTGATGTTTTGGCTTTGTTACAGAATTTCGATAATACTTTATCAGATATTCTGGGTCGCTTGATGGGTTCAGAATCCTTTCGTATTCCCAATGGTCAGTTCGTTAAGCGACAAGTCTCTCTTCCCGCTTCGTCCGGAGGTGTTGGTCTTTCTTGCACAGCTTCTATTGCTCCAACTGCTTTTATGAGAAGCTGGGCCCTTGTTGCCTCTGCACTTATCTCTCGGTTTCAACAGGACAACAAGCCCATTCTTCTTGATTCAGTAGCTCATGTGGAAATAGACATTCTTCCTTTCCAACAACATCTTCGTGCAGCCTAGGATCTCATGCTTCCACCTGTGCGGCTTCTTTGCCTCCCTTTGAGACTTTGCTTAGCCATCAGCGTGCTCATTTTCAGAAGTATCTTTTGGAACGCTTCCACTCACATGCTTTCACTCAGCTTTTCAGTGATTCACCTTCCGATGAGACTCGGACTCGCCTTTTGTCTTGTGTAGGCCCGAGTGCTGGTGCTTGACTTGTTGCGCGCCCTGTTGTTCCACACTTGCACCTTTCTTCAGAGTTGTTTCTCACCACTCTTCGGGTTAGGTTGGGTCTCCCTCATCCAGTGCTGGCAGGTTTGACAAAATGTTTCTGTGGTTACCCTGTTGATCCTATTGGCACTCATCTCATGCGTTGCCCTTCTGGCAGAGAGCGCACTGCGACTCGTGATTCCATTCGTGACGTATTGGCATCTATTGCACATGAGTGCGACTTTCATGTTGTCCGGGAGCAGACCCACATCTTGCCTGTGTCTGATTCATAGTCGCCTCGGCGTCGAGATGATCTTGTTCTTTCGCGCGAGGGGATTCGCACGCTTGGGGATGTTGTTGTTGCTGATCCTTCGCGGCCTGACCTCCTTCGTCGTGCTTCAACTACTTAGGGTGTCGATGCTTCTCATGCAGCTCTAGATAAAGAGCGAAATTATTCACATCACACTCTTGGAGAAGACTTTATTCCTTTTGCTTTGAAAACATATGGGTGTCTGCATAAGAAATTCGATGATTTTCTATCTTGTGCAGGTTTTGCAGCGAAACTCCAAGGATGTGGTGCCTCACTTTTATCTATCATTACGGCTTATTATGGTCAACGAGTTTCTATGACTTTACAACGCACTCAGGCACTTGCAATACTTCGACGTGCCGTAGCTGCAGGAACGGCTGCTTCACAACTTCCTGCACTACCTAAACTTCCAACTGTCTTAACTAGCGACTTACACCAAGCAGTAATTATGTAGATACTCTGCGAGATTGTTGCTTTGTTATAGTTGTACAATATCCCAATTCGTCGTATGGCCTTTACACTTTCAGCATGCATTCCTTTGTACTCTGATGGGTTTTCCCATCTTTTATTAATAAAAACAGGAAGTTTCTTCATGACACATGAAAATTCAACCATTTTTTCATCCATTATGGAAGACATTTTCGATATGTCCTACCAAAGAAAACGCAATCACAAAATTATAATTAGATAAAGATCAACAATTATTACTGAAAACTTATTGATCCATCATATCTTTCACAAAAAGCATAATATATAAAGTTGTCTATTTCAAGAAAAACAAAACACAATACATGAGTTTCGAAAAACAATTTTTCTCAAGTACTACAAATTCTTGGCTACAAACTTGTCAAAAATGAAATCGAGAAGCATGTAAAATTGGCAAAAAATATTGTATCACTAGCTTCCTCAATAATACTACACAATCATTATCAAAAACATACTCTACCAATGAACAGATTTAAAGAGTTCTTTTTTCCTCAGGATCCAAGAAAAGAACTAGAACAAAATTCTATAAGCTTATTGGATGACAATAGGCACAATAAATAAAACCATAAGACTGTAAGATCGTCGGTTGATTATTAAGTAAAGCAAGACATTAGCTCTCCAAGGTGTAGCATCACTATTCATCAGATGCAAATTACCCAAAGCTAGATTTCATCATCTGCCTTTGCTTTCTTACACAGCATGGTTGATGAAGCATTCAATATGAGTAGAAGGATTGTTTCAAATCGAAAACCTACGAAGTACAATTGGAGTAGACAAAGTATTTATGAAGATACTTTTGAAGAAACAGGCCGCCTACAATCTGCCCTCAATAATACTACATATTCATTATCAAAAAATATACTTTACCAATGAACATATTTAAAGAGTTCTATTCTTCCTCGGAATCCAAGAAAAGAATCAAAACATAATTCTACAAGCTTATTAGATGACAATAGGCTCAATACATAAAACCATAAGACTGTACGATCACAACTTCATTATTAAATAATCTGCCTTTGCTTTCTTACACAACATGGAAGGTAAAGCACTTAGTATGAGTAGAACGAGTGTTTCAAATCTCTTATCCAATATGATCATCATTGTGCAATCATTACAGTCAATCACCTATACTTACTACTACAGACCCCAACAAACGAGAGGGCAAAAACACGAGAAAAAGAACGATTTACTCACCCACTTCTTAATACACCAAGATTTTTAAATAAAGAAATAGGATTTGCTTTGTACTTTCAGGGCGGGCTATGAACCAGCCATTATTCCATTTTTGTGTTCTTGCATTAACTGTGACATATATTTTTACAGTTCGGAAAACGCAGGAAGTCTTGAAAAGCAGCCTTATCAGGCCTCTAGGATCCAAGTCGGAGATGTACTTAATTTAATCATATGCATTACGGGTATTTCAAAGTGAGAATGTTAGTTTGGGTAGGATTGGTCTGACAGTTTTCACTCAATAAGAGCGAAACAGCGTAAAGAGTTAAGTAAAAGACCAAGAGGACTGCTTTGGCATTTATAAGAGCGATCCGGAGTGAAAGACTAAGACGAGACATTTGGCCTGACATATCGCGCTTCCTAAGTGCGAAACAATGTCAAGACCCCCATTCCATAAGAACGATCCGGAGTGAAAAGTTGTCTGAAAGACTAAGACGAGAGATTTGGCCTGATAGACCGTAATTCATAAGAGCGAAACAATGTAAAGAGATATCTAAAAGACTAAGAGGAGTATTTTGGTCAGATAGTTCGCATTTCATAAGATTACGACGACAGATTATTTTGCATCTTGCTGCTATTTTGAGGCAGTTTGTTCTGCTAAAGAATTTATTTCTAAGTGTTGCCTTTTCAAGATGTTGCCACCAGCTTACGCAGGTTTTTGTGCTTAAGAATCGATCTATTTTCATTGTTGCAATATACACTGAACTCACTCAATCTGCTCTTCTATCTCAAACACAGCTACAACGTTATTTTAAGTTCGACACTCTACAACTACCATAACAACTTTTCATGGTCGTAATTGTAGCACAAGCAAAATCTGCATGTCACCGTCCGTGCAAATCCAACTCCAAACACCAAAACAACAATAAAATTTATTCAAGTAGCCAAATGATTGTAGCACAACCAAAATCTTCATGTCACCATCCAAGCAAATCATAAATCCAATTCCCAAAGACCAGAAACAACAACGACAACAAAAACAATATTATACTAATAATAATAAAGTAGGCAAATGATCTACTGTGCACAGAAACAGACCTGCACACAAGAAATGTCCATGTGCTGTCTGCAAACTGTGGATACTGAACGCCACTCTATTGCTCTGAGCACTGCTCTATTGCTCTGCTTCCATCTCTTCCTATCAATTTATCTCCATTGATTCATTCTAAGCTTTTGCTTTTGCTTTTTGGGCATTATGGATCATGCATTCTTTGCATGCACACCTTTTTTTAAGCTTTTGCTTTTGCTTTTTGGGCCTTATCGATCATGCATTGTTTGCATGCACCCTTCGTAGGAACTTTTGTATGCCAACAAGTTAGTTGGCCCCTCAACAAAGGTTCCAGCCTTTAAAGTTCAACCACCAAAGAATATCCTTCAACGTTGACTTTTTTCCAAACTCCATTGACCGACCTCAACACATAGTATTGCCTTTGCAAGGCAAGGCCAAAAAACAGCATTCTACCTAAGAGATGATTGAACATGATGCCTTCAAAATAAGAAGGTGAAACAAGCATAAACCAAGGAACATGAAGACTCGCTCTCAAGAAAGTCGAAACCCTAGGGGCTTACGTGTTAAACCCTCCACTAAGTTCTTTTTTTTTTCTAGCTGAGGCTTTCCTCAAAAAGTTTAGAATGCTTTGACCCAATGCCTGAAGTCAATTGAGAATAGGTCTCATTCCACAACACAAACGGTTTCCTAGAAACTTCAAACCTGGTTCAGTATTATTTCTATTTTATGTACACATGTTCAATAGCCATGGATCAATTTTCCTAGTGTTCTTTGAATCGATCTTCTGAGGGTGATCCTCTATGCTTATGAGGACATTATTATGAAGAAAAAAATTGCAAAGAATTTTAAAAGACACAATAACATTATGATTGTAGAAAGGGGGAAGATGGTAGAAAGCTATGGGATAAGATTGCATGTGATATCCATGACAAAATCAGACATATTTACAACTGTACAAGGGTTGTTTGCCTTTCTAATCTTTTGCTGGGCTGTTATCCAACATCAGTTGCCATTTCCTTCTCGAGAACATGAGATGTATAAATATACTGCTTTAAAGAATGAACCCTGTTTTCGACTCCTTTCAACTGCCTTTCCAGCTGCCGAACACACCTATGTAAGACCTTTGGATCTACCTGCACAACCTTAGCGCATGCAAATAGAACAATGAAATAATCACCATGCACAAATCTATCAAACCTCCCTTTCATCCTCTTATGTATATAGAAGAGGTACCGATCAGGTTCTGAAATGCCTGAAGTTGGAGGTAAGTAATGAAAACCTGAGCCCTCCATTTCCTCAATCAGCAGATCTTGTATCCTCTTACTGGCCGGTCGATTTTTCTCCTCCTTGTGAATGACCAGGCTTTCTGATAGATTTTCTTTCCTTGTTTTTGTTCCCACATTCTTTTCAGATAGAAGCTCAACCGATTTACTTTTCTTATCACTTTTATGTGCTTTTATTGCCAACAGCCCCTTTTTGTCACAATAAGAAGATGATGCACTGTTGAGACTGACTGCAGGACTTTCTAGTTTGATACTTGCACCCACCTCTGCATTTTGCACCCTCTTTTGCCTTTGTGATTTTGAACTGTCAATCACACCATTGGCCTGAGTTTTGCTCACTAATTCGTTTGGATCCTACAAAATAACAGGCTTTATCAGATATATCACAACACGGGGGTACCAACAAAAGCTTGTCACACAGGCAGCCACTCTTAAACCCATCAGACAGGCTGAAGAGCATACCTGGTTTGATGTCTTCTCATAGAGCTTCCAAAAATGACCATAAGCCAGCTCTTCGTCAGCTGACAGAATTGCACCAGAAAATATGATGTCTTTACAATATCTCAAATAAGTAGGAAGATCCTTCTGATAATCTGAACATTCCATATTCAACAATGCACATGTACAAATTCAGTAAAGTATCAACAATGTGTAAGTTTGTTTCCTGTCCTCAGCTCTTCATTTCCAAATCAATCCATCCAAGTATCATATTCTGCAATAAAATTCATATTGTGCTCTTAGTGTCTTTATATTAATAGTTCCATATCATATGGAATCCTATGATACAAGTGGAATGGAAGAAAAAATGACATACACAGGAACGAGAGAGATACAAAGCTGTCACGTGACACCAACTCCTTTGTATTATGTATACAAGCATTGTAAACAGATGGAAATAACCTGAATGTAAGTTTTACTTCCAGATAAAAAGTACATACCAACGCTCGGTGAATTGCTCTTTAGAAGACTCCTTTCTAAGTTGCCAATGATTTCCTTGGCATTCCATTCCTCGATGTCAAAATTTGCATTCAGAATACCACCATTTGACATTGGGATATTTTTCTCTCTGTGCTGAGTGTCTGCGTCTCCTATTGCCCCTTTGTCCTTTGCTTGATCTTGATTTCTAAATTGCGTCATTTCAGCATCTTTAGTTGGTCGTGATTCCAAGTTGGATTTATCATGAAAAAGTCTGAAGTAAGCCTCATCTTTCTTCTGTGTTTCGAGCTGGCTATTAAAACTCTGCCCACTAATATTTCCACCATCAAGTTTATACAAAATTTTTATGGTTATAAGGATCATTGCCATAACAAATACACGAGAAGGAAAAGCATCCTCTCGTGCTTCCAACCATAAGTTGCTCGGACAGTACCATTCATAAAGGCGGCAAACATACGTAGCTAGCTTCTCAACTGGGAGATCTAACTCTTTCAAGAATCGGCATGACAATGCATAAAAATTCACAGGGGGAAGCTCCAGACCTACACGAACTGCAATATGAGCAGCAAGAAACTCCACCATCCTAGCACTAATCATTCGCATAGGCTTGAACATTCTTTTTGAATCCAGATTTGACAAAAGAAGATCAGGAGGTGCATATTGCCCATCATTAAATTTCATGTCTACTTTAAGAAAGGCAGCTAAGTAAGGCAATACACCTTCAAGTGCCCACTTTGTAATATCCGTTGGCAGAACAGGTTCTCTAGCAATGTGGCATGCAAGAAATGAAATGGCAAGAGTCACAGTTAATGGAATTCTTTCCTTGATGGCAGCAAGCCAAACAGATGTGATCCTTAATCCATTAGATGTCATTGGCTCCTTGAAACTGCTTCTTCTAAGAAATTTTTTGCGATCAGTTTGAACATCAGGCTTGTTTTTGGGAGTGCGAATATCTGCTCCAAGACCAAGAATTGAATAGTTTAAAACCAAAATACAGAAATAACACTAAGTGCTCTGTACCATAATCTTCAACATTTTGTATCTCAATTTTGTTCATACCAACACCTAGCATGCTACGTAACTTTTCAAATTTTTCTCTACTAAGTGCCTTAGTAAAGATATCTGCTGCTTGTTCGTTGGTATCACAGTACTCGAGCTGAATTTCTCCGCTTTGTATCTTCTCTCGTAAGAAGTGTTGATCCACCTCAATATGCTTCGTACGAGCATGGTACACAGGATTTTTAGCAAGCTGGATGCAACTCTGGCTGTCACACTGAAGAATAGTAGGACCATCCTGTGGAATCTGCACCTCCCCAGGAAGTCTCCTGAGCCATATTGCCTCGCAGGTAGCTTTTGCCGCTGCCCTGTACTCGGCCTCTGTCGATGATAAGGTAAATGTGGGCTGTTTCTTGCTACACCAAGAAATGGCCCCTGAACCAAGGTTAAAAGTGTAACCTGTGGTCGACTTTCGATCATCCCTATCACCTGCCCAATCCGAATCAATAAAGCCTCCAAGCTGAAGCTTTCCGTCATCTGTGTACTCAATCCCATAGCAGGTTGTCCCTTTCACATACCTCAAAACCCTCTTGGCTGCTTTCCAAAGTGCTTCAGTTAGAGAACTCATGAACTGGCTTGCTACACCAACCGCATAGGAAATGTCTGGTCTCGTAGTGGTGAGATAAATCAGGCTACCTACAAGCTGCCTATAAAGAGTCTCGTCCACAAAAGGAGTGCCATCATCTCTGGATGGCTTACTGCTGGTATCAATGGGCGTGGAAACGGGTTTGCAATCCTGCATGTTGAACCTGTTCAAAACTTCACATGCATAGTTGGCTTGGGAAATAAACACACAGTTTTCCTTTTTCCAAACCTCCAAACCAAGACAATAGTGGATTAAGCCCAAATCCTTCATCTCGAACTCATTTGATAAATGAGCCTTCACCTTTTCAATAAGCTGCCCATTGTTACCCGTGATGACCAAGTCATCCACATAGAGAACTATCAAAACAATGTTCCCATCTTCCTCCTTCATGAACAGGTTGCAATCCGACTGACTCTTTATGAATAGCTCCTTGGCAAAATAGTCGTCAATACGACTATACCAGGCCCTGGGTGCTTGCTTCAAACCATATAAGGCCTTCTTAAGCCTGCATACCATACTTTCCTTGCCCTTAGCCTCAAAACCTTGTGGCTGTTCCATGTGGACTTCTTCAGCCAACTGTCCATTAAGAAAAGCACTCTTCACGTCCATTTGATGGACCTTCCAACCAAAAAATGCAGCCAATGCTAAAACCAACCTGATAGACGTCATCTTAGCTACCGGTGCAAACGTCTCATCATAGTCCAAGCCCTCCTTCTGTGCATAGCCTTTAGCAACCAGCCTTGCCTTATGCTTTTCGATGCTCCCATCAGATTTGTATTTGGTCCTGTAGACCCACTTACAGCCAATAGGACGCTTCCCTTTTGGTAACTTCACCAAATCCCATGTATCATTCTTGAGAATGGAGTCGTACTCCTCTTGCATAGCATGTTGCCATACCTTCTCATCTGCTGCCTCAACGAATGTATGTGGATCTTGTGAATCCAAAATAGTAGTCATAAGTGCATAGTTTGTCTACTGGTGTTCATGCTGCTGGGCTTGCCTTTGAGACCTCCTAGCCCCTGGATTGTTGCTCTCTCCCTCATCCAATATCAAACCATCCTGCACAGTTTGCCAATACCACTTGGGAAACTTCTTCCTTGTAACAGATTTGCCCCTTTCCTTCCGCTTCCTAGCCTCCTCGGATTCTTTCTCTTGATCACTCATATGATCATCCTGAGGCTCCCCAATATATGGATGTGGGTCATCAAGTATTGGCACAAATTCACTTGTACCATCCTCCATCTCAAGTTCCTCTATAGGAGGCGTTTGATCTTCTTCAAAGATCACATCTCGACTTATGATCCTTTTCTTGCTAGTAAGATCGTAAAGTCTGTAAGCTTTGCTTTCTTCACTGTATCCCAAGAAAATACTCTTTGCTGATTTTGCATCCAGCTTCTTCCTGTTATCCTTGGGAATATGGGCATAGGCCGTACAACCAAACACTCGCAAAGCGCCTACCTTGGGCTTAATGCCGCTAAATGCCTCTTCTGGAGTCTTGCCTTCCACAGCTTTTGTTGGATTTCTATTCAACAGAAACACTGTTGTGTGCATTGCCTCGCCCCAAAAAGAGTTGGGCAACCCCTTTGCCTTGAGCATGCACCTTGCACACTCCACAATAGTTCGGTTCTTTCTCTCTGCTACGCCGTTTTGCTGAGGGGTATGAGGAGCTGTAAGCTGCCTTTTGATCCCATTGGCCTTGCAGAATTCCACAAATTTTGTCTTAATGAACTCTCCACCACCGTCTGACCAGAGCATCTTTATCTTCTTTCCTAAATATTCTTCTACCAAAGCTTTGAAATGCAGGAAGTACTTGAATGCTTCAGATTTTAACTTCAAGAAATAAATCCAAATCTTGCGTGAGAAGTCATCAATAAAGGTCATAAAGTAATATGCCCCCCCTGCAGATTTTGTTTGGGTTGGGCCCCACAAATCTGAATGTATCAAGTCAAGTATGCCTGCTGCCCTGGTGGTGCTTTCCTTGGGAAACTTATGTCTTTGCTGTTTTCCCATAGCGCAAGCCTCGCAAACTGAAGAGCTTGGCTTAACAACTGGAAGCCCCTCCACCATATGATGCTGGTTCAACACCTGCATGCTTTGGTAGCCAAGATGTCCATACCTCTCATGCCACAACCTATCCACATCCCCTCCTTTTGCTGTATAAGCATGCTGACTAGGGATAGAAGTGTATAACCTGTATAGATTATCATCCTGCAATCCTTTGGCCACAACCTTCATATTATCACTCAAGTCCAACACAAGACAAGAAGTAGCATCAAATTCTACTTTCATATTTTGTTGAGTGATAGCTCCTACTGAAAGAAGATTTTTAGCAAGTCTTGGTATAATATAAGACATTCTTAATGACTTTGACTTCTCCTGATGGAAGCTTTACAGGTACTGTGCCCTTTCCCTTGACCTTGTGTGTTGAGTTGTCACCTAGGC
This sequence comes from Diphasiastrum complanatum, assembly GCA_029204225.1. NCBI lineage: Eukaryota > Viridiplantae > Streptophyta > Lycopodiopsida > Lycopodiales > Lycopodiaceae > Diphasiastrum > Diphasiastrum complanatum. The sequence continues at coordinate 54,747,770 of CM055104.1, read as the reverse complement.
ACACCTCTTGTCCATCACTAATCCCCACAAAGGTATCAAACCAATCCCTATGAGGGGTCATGTGCTTTGAAGCACCTGAGTCAATGTACCAACCACCCGTTGTAGCTTGTGAAGCCAATGCAACAGAGAATAACTCAGCTTGCCTTATGTCACTCTGCTCCTCTCTTGCAACACTCTCAACAACATTTCCTCCTTGCTTCTTTGTGCCCTTCTTTTGGTCTGCAAGCTTCTTCTTGCACTCAAAAGCAAAGTGTCCATATTTACCACAGTAATTGCAATTCCCCTTCCTTCGAGGTGTGGAAGAAGTATTCGAGGAGGGTTGTGCTTCTGACATCTGCAAGTTCTCCATTCCTTGCTCAAGTGTTTGTGGTGTTCCTTTGTTCTTGCCTTTACCTTTCTTCTTATCCTTAGCTAGATTTTGCTTCTTCTTAGAAGCAAAGGCATGCTCCTGGAAATCTTCCCTCTTGGAGAGATTAACTCTCCTCATCTCCTCCTGTAACAAGAGACCATAGACTTCTTCATAGGTAGGGATCTTCTCTCTCACTGATATCATCATCACAAAGTTCTGATAAGCATATGACAAGCTATTCAGAACTATTGGCACCAAGTCTTTGTCAGCAATAGACTCTCCAAGTACAGAAAGCTGATATCTAATATCCTGAATCTTAGTAAGATGATCAGTAACTGTCTCCCCTGTCTCCATTCTGAGAGTATACAACTTGTTCTTCAAGTAGAGAAACCTGGTTGTACTTGCTGTCTCATACAATGCACAAAGAATGTGCCATGCATCCACAGGCCCTTTGGCTGACCTGATTAGAGGAATCACATTATCCCTCACTGACATGTTGATGATTCTGTGTGCCTTTTCCCCTCTCTTGATATAGTCCTTAAGTTCAAGTTCAGATGTTGGAACAGGCTCCTCACCTGTCACAAGCTTCCAACATTCTTTGTCTTCAAGAATGTTCTTGATCTTGAATTTCCATATGCTAAAGTTAGTGCCATCAAGCCGGCTGGCTTCACTCAGCATGCTCTCTGCAAGACTAGACATAGCTGGATAGAAATAAAACACAAAAGGCAAACTGGGGTTTTCACCCAACTAGGGTATGCAGCCACTTGCTCAATAACCCTCAGCTTCTGGATTTGAAACTATCCCCCTGTATGGCTGTCCTAGCCCTTGTCCAAGATCCACTCAGAACTTTCACTGAAGTCCCCACTGTAGAAAGCGCCCTCCTACAGTCCTGGCTGTCCAAAAAGACTCAAATTTTTTTGTCTCAAATTAGAAAATTTTTGGCTCCCTGTACTCCCCTTGCCAACAGTACTCCAACCATGCAGATAGCACAGAGATTAGATGCCCCTACAAAAAGTGCTCCCTCCTCAAAGGTAAGCTGCTCTCCAGGAATGGCAGGAATCTGATCAAAAACAGGTCCAAGCTTTCACCACACCACAGGCAACATAACTTGCTCTGATACCATGTCAAATTCCAAGGCCTAGCTATGGAGTATCATAACAGCATAGTAAGCACACTATGAAAGCTTCAGAAAACCAGCTATGGAGTAGAACACAAAAGCAAGAGAGAGAGGACTTCAAAGCTCACACAACATGAATGAATATTCAAAGTGTAGTAGGGCGTGGAAACCCCTCCAAAGTTTGGGCTACATATAGCATGTTATGTATAGAGGTGGTGTCTTGCTAATTCTAGCTCTAGAACCCACATGGGTCCTTAACCTACTTGATTTACTTGCCTAATTAGCACAAGTGGGGTGTACTATGTACATAAATGTTTTACCCCCATGTCTTATGCACAACTTACAAGTTACAAGTATACAAGCCTTAAGAGGCAAAATAGGCATTTATTTCAACAAGGGAGTCAAGTAAATGACGAGCAAAAAACCCATAATGATAAAAATGAACAGTACCCAGCTCGAGCCTAGTTTAATTTTTCAAATGGGCCACTTTTGAGGCAATGCGCATGCTCCTTTCAAGAATGAAAAATTTAGTAACAAACACAGTAAAATCAAACCCTCATGTAAAATGAAAAAGAAGCCGGTTGATGTTCTGGCAGAAAAACACAGTTTCGTTCAAGAAATGCATAAGAGTGAGCCCGATAAGTGTACTATATGGAAGTCCAAAGCCTCTAGAAATCTACCAAATTGTTCAAAACTCTAACTTTTTATTCTAAAAGAATGCATTTGGGCTTAATATTAAACAATGAATGAGAAAAAGATAAGATACAAAAATTCAACATTTTGATGTGTGTTGTATGGAGAGCGATATAGGCTACCAGAACCTTGTAAAAGTTTTGAGCTCTGCTAGATTTCTGCCATTGCATAGATATTAAAAGTTGTAAAATTTAACAGTAGTTGGCTGCTGCAAGGTTTTGTCCTTGGTAAAAATCTAGTGAAGATGGCTTCTGCTAGATTTTGGGCCTCTTTACAGCGTCAAAACCAAGGAGAACTTGATATTGCTATGATTTTGCAACTACAAAGAAAATCGTGGGCTACTAGATCTCAGCCTCCGTGAAAAGCCAAGGTAAGGTTTCGACTTTCGTGAGAATAGAGCTGATTCTGTTTCTTTCTATGGTCAGCTTGGTGCATTTCAGACAATTGGAGGGGTCCCCAAACCAAACCGATTTCAGTGAAACTATAGCCCAAATTTGTCCAAGGAAAAAACGGGAAATACGAACAAAGCATTCAAGTGTGAAATAGAAGAAACCATGTCAAGAAGCAAAAAATCATCTTTACACACCCGGGTCAGCATCACCACAGTGCTCGTCTTGCTTCGTAATTTTTTTCACTTCTGCGAGCTGAATAGCCTCATCAGCCCATTCTTTCTCAAACACGTGCGTGGAGGCCAAAAACCTCAGCCAAATAGGACCAGCAATGCCACAAATCAAAGGACTTACTCCAAATTGCTCTACCAGAGCTTCACACTGCATCTGCAAAATTCTCTGCACCCCACTTACATAAGTTTCCCGAAACTGATTCCCCATCCTCTGGAGCACAACCGCGGGCTCATCTGTCTGTGAAAGGGACCAAAACTGGACTCCTGCGGTGCCGCCATACTGAGAAGCGACAGCGATCCTATTCCTGAGCTGTTCCTCAGCAGAAGCCACCTGCGTTGAATTTTGCGATATGATACGTAGTAGGGTTTCTTGCTCTGCTTGCGATGAGAAGGCTGAAGCAAGCAAGGGATCAGCATGGCCGCCGCCCACAGCCCCCTGCTGCTGAAATGCGATGATGGCTGCATCCTGCTCCAGCTTGCGGCTCACATTGGCCTCTCTGACGTGCAGCATTCTGGCATCCTCGAAATCATCTAGGTCTTGCTCCTGCAGTGTCTGCGACTGCGAGCCGCAGGTGATGCAGTAGAAGAAACCATCGCCTCCGGCACCCATTCCCATGCTTCCACACACCATGCAAATTCCTGAAGATGCCATGATGCCATGCCTCCCTGCCTCGCTCGCTGGATCGCTTGCTCGCTGCTCGCCAACACTACCTTCCTTCCTTCCAAGCTCTAAGCATACCCCTCGTCGTCTTCTTCTTCCTCCTCTTATTGTCCTCAGCCCTAAACCCTAAACCCTAAAACTCTCTTTGTGGAACTGGTGAATTGGTGAAGGCTTTCCATGGACGCTTTCCATGGACATAAAGCCCTCATGGGTTCCAATGAATTGTATTACTCTATTAAAAGAAATATGGGAAAATTTCATCGAGAAGCACATGATGAAATATATTAAAATTAAACGCCCAAATGCAAACGCAAATATATAACTGATTTAGATCTGCTTGAAAACTGAGAAAATTTAAGTTTAAATAACACCAATAGCATGAAAAACATCACTTTGTAACGTTAAATACACAGGAAGTTGAGAAGGATGCCTTGAAGCAGCTGCACCAACTGCATTACCACGACGAATTAACATTTGAGCTTGAGCAGGTTGTAAGGTAATAGATACACGATGTCGAAAATAGGACACCATGATGGACAAAGGAAAGTGCATAATGCCTTATGACATATAGAGCTGCACAATCATCGAGAAACTTGTCAAATTTTTTATGAAGACACCCAAAAGTCTCAATAGCAAAAGGAATAAATGCCTCAGAAGGGTACCGATCCCGATAGTCGTGTTCTTTGTCAAGAGCCACGTGATTGGCCGCCGCTCCTTGAGCACCAGAAGGACATCTCAAAAGATGTATGCCCAAAGAGTCCAAAGCATGACCACATGAACATTTGGCAATTCCAGCTAATGACGGATGAGGGAATCCAACCTTAGACGGATTGCTGCCAAGAAGAACTCATAAGACATACGCAAATGAGAAAGAGTTGGACATGCCAACAACCAAGCCCCGGCCCCAGAACCAGCACAAGAAAACAAGTGTGCACGAACGACGTCCGAAGGAGAGTCTCGTATCAGCTGGGTGAAAAGGTAAGAATGCAATTGCTCAGATAAAAAGTGTTGTAAATGTGGTTTTGAGTTAGTGATCAATGATTCAAAAGGGGGCATATGCAATTGAACGACAGTCGGCAATAAATCTCGAGCATTCCGTAGTGACCGTTGAAAATCCATATAGCCTGTTTCCACATGTGCCACTGATTCGAAAAGGAGAGGATGATCATTCTGCTGGAATTGAGAGCGAGTGTAGAAGAAACCAAAGCCCAACTTCCCAAATAAGCAGCTGGAGCAACTTGTTTTGAAGTAGATAAACCTAGCCCACCCGAAGAGGCAGACAAAAATATTTGATGCTTGAGCAATATGCCATTGGAATGTTGCAAAGAATCTGTTGCAAGTAAGCTTCCCAAAATTTGTAACAAGGAATTATCAAAGCCTTGTGGAAGCTGCATAATATCTGAAGAGGGAAGAACACAACGTAGCAAATAACTAGGACGCTGAGCAAAACAACGAGTGAGAATGGCGAATGCGACTTGCACGTTGCCCAATTTTGAAAGTAAATCAGAATGCTGAATTTGTTGTTGTAAAACCTGCTGAACCATAGAATTGATATGAGTGGTTGAGCCGATAGGTATTCCCAAAGCTTTGATACCATGATCAGGTGTGAGGATATTCTCTGGAATAGAAAATCCGAAAGGAAGGCCTTGCGGGCACCATGCTATACACTTTGATAAATTGATAGAAAGCCCGAGCAGCGATAATTGTTTCTTAAAATGCAGAAAAGTAGGAAGAACATCCTTGAACGGACCCACAATATGCGTGTCATCTACGATGGAAGGGAAAAGATTGGAAGGGAAACTTACAAAGGTTGAACGCAAGGCACGCAGGTGAGCAAGAGTGAACAAAGGGCCACCAAGAGGATCCCCTCACCCGCTTGACCTAGCAAAAGGGAATGACGAAGACGAGCGTCAGTGGAACAATCTCGAGCAAGAGGACCCAACTCACGTTTGGCATCAAGTGCCTTGCATCGAAAGTAAAATTCGTCTTGCAAATTCTCCCAATCGCTAGAAAAGAAACGGCACAGACGAGTTCTAGTTTCATGATGGCCAGCTTCACCACCGCGAGGTGGGAGTTGTAGACACCACACAAGAAAAAGCAGGAAAACATGCCCTCTCGTTTTTGTGAGTATGAACTAATTTTTAAGATCATGTTGGGCAACTAGAACACTTTAAGCTGTGATTATACTTAGCATAAGCTTTCTATTAGATTGTTTTTGCATCTAGTAGTTGATTGTAATTAGAGAGCTGTTCCGCAATATTCTTGCTCTCTTCTCTGTTCACATTCTTCTATCTCCCTTGCCCCATCAGATTGGTATCAAAGCCTAGTTCATATAAACCGAGAGATTAAGTGTGTTCTATTTGTATTATTGTTAGTATGTCTCATATAGCTAGCTCTTCGTCTTCATCATTCAACGAAGCTAGAATCATTGACAAGTTTAATGGTTCTAACTTCTACATCTGGAAGTAAAAACTCTGGATGGTGTTGATAGATAGAGATCTTTGGGATGTAGTAGAAGGTCTTGACCTGAAATCAGAAGATGGTGATCAAGCAAAGACATAGAAGATCAAAGATCAGAAGGCCTTAGCATGCATCACACTCAATCTGGCTGACTTCCAAATATCTCATGTTAGGAAGTTCTTCACTCTTAGCATGTCTGATTCTATTGCCATCACTTCTCACATCAACAACTTCAAGTGGTGCAGACAAAACATGGGACATTCCCATAGGGTCAAAATAGTCCAAGCGTTCACACTCACGGGCTACTTCACCATTGGGACTCCCACCCAAAAGGGCAAACACCAGTATTCTTCGGCTGGTACACGAGCGACAATGTCCACAACCAGATCCACAAGCAGCCGCATCCTCGGAAGCTGAACAGGCCGATACCTCTAAGGCATAGTTGCCAGACACGCAGCAACAACGAATACGCAGGAAGCTTCAAGCTAGGAGGAAATCACCCAATAGAACAGCATCAGACGGTTCAGCTTCAGATGATGGAAGCTCAAATTCAGCCTCTCAACAACACTAATCACCCTCACACACCATCGACGGGGGTGATGGAGCAGCTACGTCTACAACAACACCAGACATGACTACATCACAATTAATTGGTCAACCAGACAAGGTCACCATCCCACCTCTGTTGATTACCACGCCAACGCCGCTGACTTCACCAAATGCACCTTTTTTTTTGGGGGGGGGGAGGAGTGGGGAGTTCTAGTCCCCAAGACACGGAAGTGGCCCAGCAGCCACCAGGTCAATAGCCACAGGCCCAGCAAGTCCACACCTTGGACACTTCGCAATATTTTGATGTTGCGGACCTGATGGAAATAAGTGATGACGAACCAGAGACGGTAGATCAGTCAAGAGGAAGTCTGACCTTCCCAATAGCCACCACCACCACCACCACCATTGCTACTTACATTATTTCTCCACTCCCCCCACCTCCATCTTCATTTCCCACACAACGTCTATTTTTTGGATTAGCTTCACCATCTCACACCCCTGATCAGTACCCAACCCTCACTAACCTTGAGAAGCTCTCCGAAGCAGCTAAACGCTCAATGATCGGCTTATCCGAAGCAAGCTACCACATGCATTGGATGGTAAGCCAGCACCAAGTGCTCGAGAACATGGTCCAGTACCAGGACCGAAAAATTGTGCAACAACAGAAGCTGGCCAAAGAAAAAGAAAAAGAGACAGAAGAAATCAGATTCGTAATGGCCAGGCAAAAGACCACTTTGGAAGAGGTCCAACAGCAACTGAAGCACCAGATGGTCTAGATTGACCAAGTACGAGACGGATCGTCGAGTGCAATGACAGTTGGTGTCCCTCTAATAAAGCCCGAGAAAATATAATTCCAGGTCCCACAGGCCTCAGCCATCCGGATGGAGAAGTATGTGCGGCTGATCCAAGAATGGGAAGCCGAGAAAAGAAACTTTGAAAATATTGTGGCCAAGTAGGAAAAGATCATTCTTGAGTCCCAGAAACAGCTAGAAGATACAACGAAGGCCCTACAGCAAGTCTTGGACAAGGTGAACCAGTTGTGGGACACGACGCGTGCAAGGCCCAAGTAGGCGCTCATTTAAAGAAACCACGGGATGATGATGGAGATGACGGAGCAGGAAATAAGGATGAGCAAATCCGACCATCAGATGGTAGCTTGAGATCGGGTAGCCAGAGAGCCGAAGCTGTTTCTAGAGCTTTTTCTCTTTCCCCTCCCACTTTTAACCCCTCATCTTATTTCGCCTTTAATTTTTTCGAAACTTTTATTCCAACTTACTCTATTTCTTCATCTTCCCTCTCTCCACCACCTCCTAGCAGAATAATGGGCCCATCAAAAGGTCCAGCTGACACGTACAAAGCTCGATGGGATGAGTTCCTTCAACAACTCCACTCCCCCGGTGCGACGTATAAGTTGTTAAACCCACCTCCTCCTAAACCTGTCATTCCTGCACCTCTCTCTATAGATCAATCCATCCCTGACCTTTCAAAAGTTAACACTGACATTCGGGGTGATGACGACTTCCTGGCAGATCCACCAGAAACAAGAAGAGGAGTGAAAACAAACGGCAAGACGACGAGGCGAGAAGGACTCGCAAGAGGTTCTCAAGAGGGCTAGAATGTAGCGGCCATTGAGAGATCTTTATTTTTGAGAAACAGTTTTGCGGATAATAAGCGCCTGGTTTTACGAAAGCGAACGAAGATCCACGCTTTTCCAAGTGCGAACGGAACAACATCACCTGTGTTGTAGTGGGTCCTGCATCAGATTAGGGGTGGATAATGTTAGCGGATTCCTAAGAATCCCCAGATGCCGAGCCAAGCTGAAGACACAAAGTGTCTCTCACCCATGACCGAGGAGGTCTCAGAAGGAGGAGAGCAGAAGAAGCTGAGAGCCGAGGATTACTAGCTAGGATGATAGTCATTATCTATGTGAGCCTACATGGTGTATCCCAGAGAAGGAATGACCATGTAGGAGCTAGTAATATTTCCTTGGCGTTGTAAATAAGTGTTCCCCTTAAATAATTTAGAGTGAGCCACCTTTTGATGGTGACCTCTAGTGGAAGGGCAATTTCCACATGTAATTTCTAATTTGGTGGAATTGCCACTTGGGTTCCACATGGGCAGCCTTCTTGCTTATTTAAGGGCCCCCCTCTCTTTTGAGGGAGCTTTGATTGTATTGTGAATTGCTCTTGAGTGAATAAAGATCTTCCACGAGTTCTTGATGATTGTGAAGCTCCTTGTTCATGGCAATCATCTTGAGTGAAATTTCTATGAGCATGTGTTGTAGATTAAGTAGATTCCTTGCTTACTCTCTTGCTTGTGGAATGTAGATGTGGATTAACTTTCTTGTTTCTTGATTTGGTAGTTTCAGCATGCAGGTAGACTATAGAGGCTGAGATTGTGGATTTGATTTGCATTCTTACTAACAATCATGTCCTTGATTGTTCTTGGGCATTCCAAGCATCAAGAAATGGGTGTTTCTTGATCCTTGAGCTGCTAGAATGTTAGGAAACTAGTTTTCTTGTTTCTTGTTCCTTGTTGAGCAGCTTAATCTTGTCATTGCATTGTTCTTTGATTTTTGGTAGATAGATTGTAGATTTTCTCCCTGATTCAGAACGTTGATCTATATTGAGCTAGGATTGGTTGCATGGCTTATAAATGCATGTAGCTGAGTAACGTCACCGTCTCTCCCCACTGACAGGCTAGGAATACACATTGTAATATGAGAAATACTTCTGCTTGGAAACCATCTAACAAGAAGACCTAACTGTAAAGCTTAGAACTTTTTACCCTCTTTCAAGAAACCTTCGCCGAGTTGCAGACAATTTTGGTTTTGATCATAGAACCTTCAGTTTGAAGGGCGAAGATTCCCATCAGATTTTCAAAAACATAAAAAAAAACCGTCAAAAAACACCAAAAAATCATCAAAACCCTAAAAATACAAAAAAAGAACCTTCGCCCGATTCATTGTGCACAGGTGTGATTCAGATCTATCTAATGCCAGGTCGGCGAAGAATAATACCAAAAATAGAAAGGGTTTCAGAGAATCAGTTGTCATATTGTCATATTTTTGCCAAAAAAGTCACTTTTTTGCAAAAATACCAGTATTACTCTTGATCCTTCACCAAGACCTTCGCCGAGTTTCCAGAACATTCGATTTATAGTAAAATACTATTTTTGAGTTCGGCGAAGATTCTTCTTGATTAGATCATAGAAAATCTTGAATTTTACCCTCGCCAACCATCAGAAATTGTATTTTCTTGTGTCAAAAACTTTCGCCCGTTTTTCCATAGTTGTATTTGTGTCAGATCTTTCACCTGAGAGGTCGACGAAGTTATTTCCCAATAAATCATCAAAAAAAAATGTTCAGAGAGTTTTTTTTTGCCTAAAATAGCACTATTGAACCTTCGCCGAGCCAATCTTCCCCTAGTGAACCTTCACCAGACCTATTTTAAGTTTCTGATTTTCCAGATCAAGTCTCTGTCAAAATTTGGATCAAATCTGATATATTTTGAATTGGATTATGAGAGATTTATCATTTTTTGAGAAGTATCAATTGATCGAATTTCGAAAACTTTTTCATGATATAGAATCAAATTTTTGAAAAATGGAATAGTATATCTGATCTGAGATAGTTGTGATTAAAAAATCTAGATCCAATCTTATTGTCTGCTTAATCTAAATTTGTGAAGATGGCTGCCCCTGGAGTTGCTCCTGGAGGTGCTCCACAGGAAGTCAATCCAATTATTGTTAGAAGAGCACCCCGTTTGGATCTACCCAAATATAATGGATTAACAAATCCAGTTAGATTTCTTCAGATCTATGCTGAATCCTGTGAAGTCTATGGTGAGATTTATCCTCAAGATAAACTTAAGTTATTTCCTATGGCCTTAACAGGCGCAACACAAGATTGGTACTATAATCAAGACAAAACTGAGCGTACAAATTGGGAGGTTGTTAAGCGAGCCCTTATCACACGGTTCAAACCGCGAAAGTTTATGGAAGACCCTTTTCTACTTTTAAGTAAAATTAAGATGGAAAAGCGAGAAATGGTTCGAGATTACATTAGATCTGAAAGCAAACCTGAGCTGATTAGCGAAAATGCCATGATTATGTGGTTTTTGTCAGGTCTACCTAAACGGATCAGACGTGAGTTGAAACGCCATAATGAGTATGCACTCTTGCAAAATGCTATGGACAATGCAATTCGGGAGGAGGATGAAGATTCAGATGAGGAGCCAAATATCAGTATGTTGCCTTATACAGCAGGGTAAACTACTACGACATCCACCACTATTGCATCCAAATAAAGAGAAATTTGTACCATTATGTCGTGACTGTGGTTATGGGCATTGCTATAAAGACTGTCCAGCAAGACCGAAGCCACCACCAACTACAGCTCCTGTAAATTTGATAACAATCAAGCAAAGACCAGTAGCTCAAAATAAACCAAGTGCACCCTTGATATAAAGACTGTCCAGCAAGACCGAAGCCACCACCAGCTACAGCTCATGTAAATTTGATAACAATCAAGCAAAGACCAGTAGCTTAGATTAAACCAAGTGCACCCTTGATGGTGGTCACCAGAGCACAGAAGCAAAAAGAACCAGTAGTGGATCCAGTACCTGCTGATGTTCACAATGGATCCATCATGGATCAAGTACACAATCACCATAATCTCTCTCTAAGCTGCATCCAGCACGTGTGGAGAAAATCCATGCCAAACCGATACCTGAACCTTTCGTGTGAAACGAAGATAATGCACTGTTCTCGCAACCCTTGAGCATATCCATGCTTTCCAAGAGCCCGCCAACTATCACTCTGTTTTATACATTTTAAATACTAATCGTGTCTTAAGGGTAAAGCAATACATGTGCGCGCTTAAACACTTGTTTATTTTCACATGAATTACAAGTTATGATATTTCCAAAGCCATTTTAGACTAAACCATTGGTAGGATAGAGGGAGTTAAAAAAATCAAAAAAAAAAGAGGGTTTATCCCAACATTGCAAGGAATCAGAACTAAGAAGAGAATGATCTAAGGGAGGCTCCTGGCCTTCAAGGTCCACAGATGGAAGAGGGGAAACATGCAAAGGGATTGCAACTGAGGAAGCTAGAAAGAGGAGAGAATGCTCACTTGAAGAAAGAACGACAGAAGGCATTAGTTGGCAAAGAAGGATTTGAACAATATGTTCGACAATAATGAGGCCCTTGGAGGCCAGAGACGGGTAGAGGCGAGGGTGGGAGGAGAAAAGGGAGTAAGCGTTCGAGGGCAAGAGCGAGGAGGTCCAAATAGGCTCATCAGGCAAAAGAAAAGAGGCATCGGCCCAAGAGAAAAGGGAGCGAAAGTGAGAAAACAACCGAGCAAGGTTCTTGAGGATGAAAGGGCCTTTGAAACGAAAGGGACAGCCAAAAGAAAGGAGCTTGTCCAGGACAAGCGGAGGTTGGAGCAAAGGAGGAACTGCAACCAAGGAGGCAATAAAAGAGAGCAAGATCACGTGCCAACACTAAGTAGAATGCAAGAGAGATGAGAGTGCTGAAGCACCAAAGAGAGATTTTTGAGGGCAGGGTCCGGAATACCCAGACTGCCATCCATCATAGGGACAAGCAACGGAAGTAATAAAAAGAAGAACGAAAGAAAAAATCGTGCTCACAGATTCAGCTGGAATCTGTGAATAGTACAGTTGTCATAAAACCCATATACTTCCAAGTACAACGGCTTACCTAATTAGGTGACAAACAATTAATGTACTTAATACATGGATGCAATCTATAAGTAGATCATCCCAGCACAGATTACTTGAGAGACGCTCCATCCATGAGACGAATGATTTTGAGCCTCCCAATTATGCCGTCATTCTGGTTGTAACTGTCATTGTTGTGCTTTAGTGTGATATAACAGCAATAGTGTGTATAACTTAGGTGAATGTTTATTATGATTTGAATGCACTCTATCGTTGTTTGATCACGCTTGTTTACTCACTCTGATTAGAACGCTGACGTCTATGACACCTCGGTTTCTGATCAGACGATGGCTATCTTTGACGCCTGAGGAACTTGCGCTATTACATTGCTATTCCAATCTATTTCAGAACTAAAATTCATATTGAATCTAACTTCCAGTAATACCACACACACACACAAACCATTTCCAATCTCTTCGGTGGACTGTACTCTCGTTTTTGTGAGTATGAACTAGTTCTTAAGATCTTGTTGGGCAACTAGAACACTTTAAGCTATGATTATACTTAGCATAAGCTTTCTATTAGATTGTTTTTGCATCTAGCAGCTGATTATAATGGGAGAGCTGTTCCGCAATATTTCTGCTCTCTTCTCCGTTCACGTTCTTCTACCTCCATTGCACCATCAATAAGAAGGCCAAGTAGCGTGGTGTTGTCCTATAAAATAACGGTGTTTTGAATCCTCGTTGGCTGTCTCCAATGATCTGGAACTGCCTGAGAAGATGGCCGCTACCTGCAAACAGAGAAACACTGATTTAGGTTGAATCCACTTCCAGGTTCGTGATTCAGGTTCTAATCCAATTCAGGTTCAAGATTTAGGTTGAATCCGCTTCAAACTTTTGTTCACAAGCCCGCTTTGGAGATGGGAGGCTGCACAACTCAGCCTATAACTCCGCCTTGCATGATGATCAAAGCTATGATGATTGCTAGTTTTGCTTTCCCCAGCGTACCAAGTACCACCGAAAGTATGTAGGAGAAGAAGAGCCTCTATTGGTCCTGGAAATTCTGGTTGTTATTTTGCTCCTACATGCACGTTTGTGCAGCTAATCGCTGACCTCAAAATAGCAACAGAAGCACCCACACCTCTTATTATGCAAATTGTCTTATTGATTTTAAAGTTACAAAGAAATGCAAACTCTACGATGGCTCAAATTTATACTAAACGTTCAAGCTGCTTCCATTCAAAGCATTCTGCTTTGTTGCCAATTCATGCCATGAAGACATACTGCATGCAGGCCAAGAATCAATCTACAGCAGCATGTAGTACCTGTGAATTTTGTGAACCGTCCAAGTAGAGATAGTTCCCTGCCGAATCGGCCACTACGAGTCGGGTTTCATGCAGAATGGTAACATTGGCCATTTCCTCAACACCGTGTCTATTTATTTCTCTTCGGTGTAAGAGGAAGGTGAACATGTTTCATGTCACTAACATCAATCAGTCATTAGGTGGAGGTTATGTTGTCCGTACTATTGTTATGTTGTAACCTCCATCCATCCTATTGTTATATTGTTCGTCCTATTGACTCGATCAACTTTTGAAGACTAGTTATTATGGGTGTACCCAAGCAAAAATCATAGAGGGAAAAAAGCTTATATTTGTACCACATTTTAGGACTCGATTGTTGACATGTGTGCCATCGAGCCATGTGATTGAACCCATGGCTCAAAGTATGTGAGGCCTTCTCATATGCCACTTTGCATCACATCCCAATGTGATGCACATGCTATGGGCATCGGTTGTGGAAGTGCATGCATCTTTGAACACATGAAATGTTGTGACTTGTACTTTTGGGACATGCCGTAACTCTTGATAGTTACTAGTCACGAGACCAATAACAAAATAGGCCACTCCCATGAATTAACAGAATCACAAAAAGAAAACCATAGGAGCAACTCTCCCTATCTCGAATAAACTAGACTTTCAACACACCTCAAGATTCTTATGACAACTTTCCAATGATCCAACTTGGGTGCTACCATAAATTGACTAACCAAAACAAATGTCTGGTTATGTGGTGCTAAGATATTTGAGGCTTTTAACTAGTTGACGAAACAAAGGGACATCAATTGGACTACTATCATCAATGTGGGATAACTTCTTACCAATTTCACTAGGTGTAGTGAATGCCTTGCAATTAGATCTATGAAATTTCTTCAGAGCTTCACAAATATATTTACATTGAGAGATCATGACATCTTTGTGAAAGATTCAACTAGTTTCATCATATTTTGCTATATTTCCATAATTGGCATATTGAGGCCAAAAACTTGTTTTAAACTTAGAGATTGACTTTTCAAAGTTCATTAGTCTAAATTTCATTTAAATAAACACTTTTTGAAAGTGTCTACATGGCAATCTCAATTGGAGTCATGTTGGAAGCTGGCTTGTTGGATGCTCACGCTAACATTGTTCAAAGTATTGCTATTCAAAAGACTTTGCCAAGTCTGATGGATCTTCAAGAGATCTTGATCAACGAGGAATATAGGCTTCAAGCAAGAGGTGGATCTACATCGACACTTCAAGAGGATGCTATGTTCACAAAGGTCAAATTCAAGGGCAAAACCAAAAGTAAGTGGTCTAAAGGGCAAGACTAAGTGGATGCTTCTTCAAGTGGCAAAAAGAAGGATAGATCAAAGCTCAAGATGAGACACCTCAACTTCAACTCATTGGAGGTACTGGCTAGGAAGAAGATTGTGATAGGTCATCCAAGTTCCTTAAGTGGCATCAAACATGTTTGTGAGTCTTGTGCTTTGTCTAAGTCACATAGACAACCCTATACTAGATCTATATTTAAATCTACAAAGCCTTTTTAGCTTGTACATTCGGATATTCATGGATTTACTACAATTAGCTAAGATGTGTGTAACATTCATTGATGATTTTAGTAGATTTTGTTGGATCTATCTACTAAAGAGCAAAGATGAAGTGTATGATGTCTTTATCAAGTTCAAGAATGCAAGGGAGAACCAAATTTTCACAAAGATCAAGTGCTTGAGGAGTGACAATGGTGATGAGTACATATCTACCAAGTTCAAGGCCTTTTGTGATGAGCATGAGATCAAGAGGGAGAGTATACAACATCAAGGACCCCACAACAAAATGGAGTGGCTGAAAGGAAGAATAGGATTTTATGTGAAAGTGCTAAAGCTATGAGGTTAAGTGCTAATCTTGACAAACCATTTTGGGATCAAGCTTTGTTGTGTGCCAATTTCTTGTGCTTTATTTTTTTCTGTGTTAGCATAGATGCTAACATTATCCCCTTCCTTATTGGATTGGTGGTCCCACACCAATTGAAGCCTTTTCTTTCTGGATCTTCTGTGCTTTCTGGAGACAAGATTGTTGCTGTCGGGAGTGGTAGATTGTAGAGTCGATGCCCTCCATCATTTGCCACCGTAGTTTGTTCACGAAGGGCATGGGTTTGTAATTATGGAGCATACCCTATAGAAAGTTGTGGGTTTTCCATAGCTCCACCATATCAACATGCAGGGCTGAAGTTAGTGCAGCGTGATAATAAATCCTTGCTACGCTGATGTGCCTTCTTGCGTTTGCAGTGGTTTATTGATATCAAGGGCTACTGGGGGTAGCCCTTGATCCCAAAAACCCTTGAGTTCTGCCAAAAATGCTACAGGCCACAATTGTCAGCAAAATATCTGACGTCGCGATTAGGGTTGCCATGGTGCTTCTGGTAGAATACATAGTAGTTGGTGACCATGTCTTCGGCTAAGTTGCCGGTATCGACGCATGTGAGCTTGGACCAAAATATCCTATTCTTGAGCTTGGTGGCAGGAAACGGTTCTCGCCTCGCTACTGGATAGTAATAAGGATTTGTGCGCATATAGGAGGGAGCTTCGATATATCGTGTCATCGAGGTCTTGCTTTGTAGGAAGAGCTGATGACGCCAGAGAGGTTGTGAATCCAGGAGTTTGACTGCTTCTTTATGTGTTTGACACTGGTCCAAATCTGGCAATATGTAGCCATCTCGCTTTTTTGTCGTTGGATATTTCTTGGCAAACTCTTGAGAGGCGCACAACTCCTTGCTTGGTTCTATGGGCATGATTCTATGCCAGATGGTTGGTGCTTCAAAGGCAATCTCATGTTGAATTTGGGAATCAGGTTCAGGAGAGAGGGGAGGGGAAGGGTTAGCTTCAACGATTCATTGTGACATGTCGCTCATGTGGTCCACTTGTGGTCAAGTTGGATTGGGGACAAGTTAGTTGATCGAGAGTATGGTAGACTCTCTGTATGACCATTGTGTTTACATGATACTTTGTGTGCCAAACCTGGTGGTTTGATGGTGTGCTTGAGTGTGAGTCAATACAAGGTAGCGAGGATATGCACAACATCTTTTGGACACTCAAGACACTGCTGCAATATATTTTTTCACTCCTACTGCATTTGAGCTTAAGATTGTTAAGAATCAGATTTGATTTGATAAATTTTTATTGTAAGCTCAAAATGCAGTATTGTAATTAACTATATATCTTCAGTTAATTAGGATTTATAGTTTCTGGTTGTTGTTGGGACGTGACCCACTATTGTCATATCAGTCGAGCACTAATCGCGTAGACGGCTACTTGGGTTAGCCGGGTAGCCACACATAGGAAGAATTAGCCTGTACAGAGTTATTTACAGTACTTGCTATACTTGGGGCATGTCCCAAGTTTGTCGGTCGAATTTGGCCATATTGGGCCCGACCTTAATTTGACAGGTGGTAGGCCAATTTTAGGACACCTGCCTTTTCATGCAGTTTGTGAATACTCTATATGTACAGTGTTTCTTTGTAATCTATTAACGTTTGTTGTGCCATCTTTGAGAGCTTATGAGGAGTGGCTATGGTGATTGATTTATGTGATCTGCATATTGCACTAGATCCTAACAGGATTTTAACAACGACCACCGTCAAATCCGAGATACCGAAGACAAGAAGGGCAAGCAGTTTGAACAGACTCCATGATGTACTCATCTATCATCTATACCCTCCATTCCAAAAAAAAAACAAATTTATTGGATGAAAAGAAGAAACAAAGAAAAAGAACTCCCACAAAAAGAATCGAAGGACTCATTTTTATTTTCTTGTTTTTCACCATTCGTTCCGTTTTCTCTTTTTTATTTTTCTTTTATTTTCTCGATCTATTTGTATGTACACTTTCTCTGTTTTCTCCTCTTCTCTAGCTAATTATTGTCACCAATTTTTTTCCTCACATTCCGCCGCTTCCCACCTCCCCCTCTCGTCTATATCCCTTTCACCTTCCTTCACCACGGTTTCACATTGCCATGCACGCTAACACCAAAGACATACGCAGGTCCAAGGGACTGTCACCAAATTCGTAGTGGGGGATTATCAGAATATTTCCATTGAGATTCTTCTAACTGATTTGGGCTATGAAAAGAGCATAACCGATATCAAGCAACGAAAAACTATGTTAAAGAGCGTTGACAAATCACCGATAAAGAACTCCAGAATATATATGTAATGGGAGCGACAAATGCCAGAGAAGTTGAGTCGTGGACCGGCCAATGAGCAGAAACAAAGCCCAGTGCCTCACCACTATTTTTTACGACGACGGGAATTAAAGCATGGCTTAGTCGGCATAAAGACTTGGATCTACCTAGAATGTAATGTCAGATATCCGTAGAAGGTGCATTGTACTGCTAAGCCTATGAAACAAGAATTAGAGGTGGATCAATGCTCTATTGGGCCTAAAGTGAAAAAGGACCCAAGTAGTTAAAATGCAATTTGGTTTTAAACATTTTTATAAATCCAAGTTCTTATGGCACATGGTTTTGGGTGAATCAAAAACCCTAACCCTAGGATTGTCTATAAAGAGGCATGTGACACCATTTTGTAATCATTTTTCATTGAGAGAGAGAGAGAGAGAGAGAGAGAGAGAGAGAGAGAGAGAGAGAGAGAGAGAGAGAGAGAGAGAGAGAGAGAGAGAGAGAGAGAGAGAGAGAGAGAGAGAGAGAGAGAGAGAGAATCTCCTCCTTCCATTCTTGCTTTTGTGTGAAGCCCTCCTATTTTTCTTGTGTGTGATATTCTGGATGATGAATGCACAAAATCCACACTCAAGCAAAATAGGTGTAAGAAATCCGCTTTGGAAAGCTCATTAGAATCCATTAGATAGTTTCCCTTTCCATTGTTCACCTCCCTTGAGAAGATCAACCTCATGAGGAGAAGATCTAGAGCCAAAGATGCCTAGATAAGCCAAGAAACCAAGATCCAAGAAAAGGATCAAAACAAAACAAAGAAACCCAAAAAGAGAAAAAGAAAAGCAAGAAACTCACTCCCCAGTCTAAGCCATTCCACTTCTCGATCCAAAACTAAGCTTGATACCCTTAGTTGGCTTAAATTTCCACCTCTACTACATAGTTTAACCCCCTCTGCTTTCAATCGAAGCATGTTACTACACAAGATACTCACCCGATTGGAGATCCAAACCCATTCTTAGCCCTCTAGATCCAACTGATCAGGGAGGCACAGAAAGAGTCCAACATAGTCCTTTCTTTAATGGTTGTATGTGCAAGTCATTTAAAGATTACAAATTCTTATTGGAAGTTGTCTTCATTTCAGGGGCTACTTTTGCTGTGTATTCTTTGTTGTCGACATGCCATGCAAGAACAAATGACGTTGTTTCATATTGAAATTAGGGTTGTTGATGTTCTCTTTCAAAATAGCATGCGTATAGATGGTTGTTCCCTCCCCCCCAGAAAAGTGGTCGTTTGAACTTTTTGCAGGTTGGACGAGGAGTTGATAGATTTATATGTATATTTTGAAATTTGAATATTGTGAATACTGAAACGTGAATATTGTGTATATTGAAATGTGAATATCGTGAATACTGAAATGTGAATATCATGAAAGAAATGTGAATATCATGAATACGGAAATGTGAATACTAAAACATAAATACTCTAAATACTAATCGTGAAACTCTGGATACTGATCGTGATCGTGAAACCATGAATACTGATTGTGATACTTTGAATATTGATCGTGAAACTTTGAATATCGATCTTGATACTCTGAATGCTGAACCTGATACTTTGAATACTTTGATTGCGACATATTTTTAATAGTGCAATTGTGAATAGAAAATAACAAATTTTCTAAATAATAAGATTTTGACTTGATATTTCTAGATACTCTCATGAATATCTATGGTGAAATTTTTTCATATAAATTGTGATATTGTGTGTGTTTAAATTCACAAATTGTGACCATTTGTCCTGAAATTGAGAATGATTAAATTTATCACTACTTTCATCAATTCATACACAGTAAATTGTGATCTTCATTTTATGCAATTGTGAATGTGCATTGTAAATATTACATTGTGAAATTTCCTACTACTTTCATGAATATTAATTTTGAAATGTTTCTATTAAGTTATAAAACTACAAATATTTAATAATAAATTTGTCGTTACTTTTGAAAACTGATTGTAATATTGTGAAACTACTATTTTAAAAGTTAGGCATACTTTTGTCACTATTGATTATGAGTTTATGACATGATAAATACTCATATATAAAAATAATAATTATGATTTTTTGTAAAGTTTGAGAGATGAGCTGAATCACAAAACATGTCAGAAAATAAATTTCCATATCCGTTGAGGGAGTATTTCGAAAGAATCGTTCATGTGGCAAACTCGTTACTAACAACTCCAAAGTGAGTTTGGCATTGTTCTTCATTCTAATGGCTTATAAACCTTCTCATCTATTCATATACATGAGCCATGATCATCTTCGTGAAAGTGTAACCTATCATGATTTCCTACAACAAGACTATGAAGTGCAGTTGTAACTATGAAATTTCTAAAAACACACACCAAAACCACTAGCCCAATGGACTGTGATTTAGACTACAATCCAAAACCAAAACCACTCGAATCTGAAGATGATTTGCTGGTGGAGTTAGATAGTTCGGCCACTTTTGCAGCTTTCTTCTTTGACTTGTCATTGGATGTTCTTTTCCTTGCAGTCTTAAAAGTCTCATAAATTTTCTCGATTATAATAATTTTCTCCAATGTATTCGTAGGTGCTTGTCAGTAATATCATTCAATCTTGGTGGGTAGACTTGCAAGAAATCATTCAATTTGCATTGCAATTGGATATATGCCCACCAACTTTCCAAGAAGATTCTTCACTTTCGTCATATATCGCTTTAGTAATTCTTTGTCTTTCTTTTACACAAAATTCAATCTGGCTAGCACCTCTGGAATATTTGATTTCTTGAAATTGGTTAAGGAATGTCTCCTTAAGTTGATCCCCATGCAGTGATTATTGTGCGATCCATCTGGCTGTACCAGATATGTGCTTGCTCAAACTTGAAAAAATGCGAAGTTTGTTTATCATAGTTCATTGTTAAATACAACAATCGACTCGAACTATGATATGTAACTATCAACATCATTAGAAAAAGTTTATCTAAAGTAATCATATTTGATCTTAAAATTGGAAAAAAAACGTTGAGCAAGCGCTTCCATTTCTGGCTGCTTAGTGTTTTTAAAGAAATTAAATAATTTGTCAGATGCTCTCTGAAGCTCCTAGAAGGTTCTTGATGTTAAGTGATACCTCAGAGTCACATCTTTCTATTTTTGAAATCACCCCAATCGTTCAGCTCTGGTTCTAGTGGTTGAGTATGACATTCATTGTCACAGATATTATCAACTGCAACTGTAATAGTGCAAAAAAAAAAATCATAATAATGTCGAAGGCTACTTTTACTCAAGTTAGATACAATGTATAGTATAAATGATTATCGTTTCCCAAAGAGATAGCTTTTCAGATTATTTGTGGTTGATGATACATTTTATGTGCTTTGATTAAAAAACCTAGTTGTCAATATACATTCACTTTGAATTAGTGACCAAATATCACCAATATAAATGATGTTCTCTTCAATATATTGCTTAAAATGTTTGATCAAACAAATTCTTATGAAACATGTTCCTTTTGTATTTGTGAAAGAAGTGTAACAATGAAGTTTATCATTGATTTCTAACAACTAGGCCTTAAAAAATGGAGTCCTATCTTCAAAATAATGGAAAAGATCCTAAAAGTGTGTGACTCATCACAAGTGTGTCATTTCAAAATTAAGGATGAGGAAAAGAAAAAGAAATATTTTTGCATTTATCAAAATGAGCTCCCAAAGGGTAGACACATAATGGGCCGAAGCTCAAAGTACTGAGTCACAAGTGTGAGGGTGCCACATGATCATTCCTAAACCTCCTCAAAAGGTATTTGCCTCTCTTGTTGTGGTCCAATCAAATTGCACCTCTTCAAGATTCCTACATTCTAGGACATAGATTCTAACTTATAAAACTTGGTCAAATGACATGTCTATTCCTAATATTTGGTCCTATCCTATTTAGGGATGTCCTTCAAGCGTGGAAACAACCTCCACATGTTTGGGATCCACCTATGTACATATATACAAGGTTTCAATTCCTTTGTAATTCTATAGGCTGTTAGAAATCAAATACATCTACATAATCAATAGGTCCTCTTTAGAAAATAGAATTAGGTAGGAATTCTAACATGCTCAACTCAAAAGTAGGTAATCTCTCTCTTGATGATAGATCACAATAAACATTTGATGCCCGTCCATGATAGCAGTCATAGTGGTTTGTACTAGTTCGTCATCTCATATTCTCTCCCAAATTGTATGTAATTAATCTCTCTAGATTAACTTATAATTATTTGATCTTGGTTAGAAAACTTTGTATCTTTGTCTTCCATTTGAACATTATTAGAGCTTAGATCAAGAGATAACATGCTTGAGAGATTTGACGTCTCGTATTGCTCTCTTAGAGCTTCCCAAGCCCATCATGGGTGGCTACATTGTCAATGTCTGTACATGATCTTTCATGGATAAGTTGATAAAAGTGAGATTGTGTGGCTTCATCTATCATATGCGTTGGCTTTGGGTTCCAAAATAGTTTTCTTTTCACTCTCGTGACAATGTCTCACACCTTACTCTCAATGATTATGTTCTTCATCTTAAGCTTCCACAAGTCGTAGTTAGATGATGCAAAGGCTATTGGCTTCACAAACAATGATTCTTCCATATTGGCCATACTCCCTAGGATTAGTTTACCATAAATTTAGATTGCTTCATCATAAATGTTATAAATCTCTATTGATAGGTACCTTGCAACTTCTACACATGTTATGTTCACACACAAATCAAGTCATGTCTCATTGTTTTGCTCATAACTTTTGAACAAAACATCCAATTTCTAATATTTTCAATTTGTTGAAAAATGACTCCAAGGGCTTTTGACGATGCACACATTCATTGGATTTGACCAAAAAATGCCAAAGTTATAGCCTTTCAGACTTTGTTTAAAAGTCTGACTAAGAAAACAGAACCTGTCTCACTACTTTTTTTGTTAATTTTTGAAGCATGCATTTGATTCTCGAGCTTTTTTGGTGCGTTGAAAAGTATATAAGGCCTTTTAAACAATGTTTTATACAATGTAGCAATCACTATATCTGGCCCAACAATGCCAACGTTAAGGCTGATTTGAACTTCCTTCTCTGATACCAAATGATGAGCTCAAGATTTCTAATAGCATCAATACCAAAGACAACCTAAGAAATTGGAGACTCCTCGTATCAATATCATGCAAGCAAGATCAAAACACGAGAACTTCGAAGCTTCAACCCACCAACCTGTATTTAATGTAAAGCAAAATCTACAGTACATATCATAGTTTTGTTGCATGTCAACAATCATACCCCAAAAATGACCAGAAAAGCTGCTTTCTGTTCTCGTCAGACAAATAATAATAGTTTCCACTCACCACAAAGCGGTTCATGATTATCACAAACTTACTGCCTCTTATTCAAATCGCAATTTCAATGAAATGCCAACACTCAAAATCATAAAAATATGTATAGAAAATGTATTGATTCTAAAGTACATGGACCTTCAATTTAGTAAAGCCTATACGACTACTCAATACAACCCTGACAATTAATTTAATCAATTATCGTGTAGGTCTGATTAGATGGTGAGTGTTAATAGCAATAATTGATGTGTAGAATGCAATTATAAGCTTTTTGTAAGGTGCCTTTCCAATGTCCACTGACAAGCGCGACTATTTTGATATGTAAGCAACTATTGCCCCTAATGTTATCTCGATCTGGGCTGTTGATAAATCTCATTGTACAACAGGACAACCATTTGCTATTACTCCAGGAGCTCTTGGGCAGGTTGCAAGAGGGCAATTGTCCAGATTTGATCCCCACCAAGTAATGCTTTTGTTCTCTAAACCTGTTGTGAAGTAGAGAAAAACTCCCATAAAAGCCAAGCCAGCATCTAGAGCTCCAGACAAGACATAGTTGTGTCTCTGCCACCATGCTTTGTGATACTTGAAGATGACATAGTTGAAAATAAAACCCACAAAGAACCAAGTTGTATAATTCACTGAACTTGCTGGAGGCATCGATCCAGTCGCACCTATCAATATGGGCATATTGATAGAACGGATCCATGCTTGATTTGGAAAGGCCTTGGATAATAACCAAACTGGAACAGGTGCAACTGCGCCGAATAGTAAAAACCAGTTAATTTGCTTGTAGAGTCCCAAGGATCCAAAAATCCTTTTGGGTCCTATAAGACCCCAAATAACCGAAGCATCAAAGAAAACGTTATCTCCAGGGCAAGTCCAGGGACTGTCTGATGGCAGCAGGTCTGTGTTGCAGATATTTGTTATGGATGTCAATAGCCACCAAGCAGTTGCTAGATTTATTACTGCTGCTAGAACAGTGCCAATCACCTGTAGTAACAAGTGAAAGACATCCCTGTAAATATGCACGAAATCTATGAACTTTCATATCAATTCCTTTAGGTTTGAGAAGAGAATTGGAAAGAAAGTGAGCAGCTTAGTGCTAGATAGATGTGAAAAGAGCACCTGGACAAGGAACATTGATCGTGGTGGAATTTTCATGTAATGGCCCAGCTTGAAGTCACTCAGGAAACTTACAGCCTGAAGCATGCTGATGTAGCCGTAAGTCTTGAAACAAACATTGGCAACTGGCCTTCCAGGATACAAAAAACCTATGATAAGTTCTGTTATAACATTCAGTCCAGGAACCTGCATTCAACAACATCTCTATCAAAATGGATCAAAACTGAGCTCTTTTGCAGCTCCTTTGCTCAAGTTGAACATGTCTTTCTCTCGTCTCTGTAGTTCTATTTTTGTGAGGCATTTGCTTACCATTGTTTTCCACAAATGCATCTATCATAAGGCAATGCTGGTGAGATTCTAAGCCCACCTGATTCGTTGTGGCGGCTATGACTCCTATAGGGAGTGTGAAAAAGAGAGCAATGCCACAAGCAAGCAGAACTCCCCACCAGCGAAGCTGTAGTTGAACATTGTATACCTCACATCCTACAATGGAAACGACCAACGCTAGAGCTGAGAGTATAAGAAACCAGTATTGAGGAGCAGGCTTGTACTGTTGCATCAGACGGGTGTGGACGTCTGGCTTCTCTGTGTTCAAGGCAGCCCTGCTTCTTAACCATATTTCTCTGCAAAAAGCAAGGAAGCATCCCTATCTCAATAATGCACAAGTCAATGCATGACAGGTAGCTCACAAATATGCAAAGCCACAAACTATTTGTGGGTAGAGCCATCCAGGTCCAACCATAGGTCACTCTACAATCATAAACGCACGAGCACAAAGACAATAATGCTTTTTCAAGATCATACAAAGGCGTTCTAAAGACATGAAGCTCGTGAGCTTATTAAGCTTCTCAAAAGATGCATCAAGCTTCTAGATTATCAAACACATGCTTTTATACCCATATCAGCGTAGATTTTGACTTACTTTCCGTGAAATAGTAGCACATGAGTCACAGTTGCTGTAAGGGCAGCAAAGCCAACTCCGTAAGTAAATACAAAGAAGGTGCTTATATGCAGCCTGCTGTAATTGTCATAGCTATTTATATCCAACTGGAACTTGTCATCTATCACTCTTGTAAAATTGTATCTCGAACCATCGGCTGCAAAAAGCTTAATGGAAAATATTGGAAATTTCTTGGCATCATAAACATCCCCCCAGTAAGTAAGTGGCGTTATGACATATAAGACAATACAAAATCCAACCATAACATTCACAATGGCAAACCATGGAGTTGCAAGAGGGCTTCCTAGGAATGATGAGATAGTCGACCAATCCAGTCCAATGGCCCCAATACCAAGCCCATGAAGGCCCGAACCAATCTGCTGAGCAGTTACTGAATTAGGCCAAGCCCAGCATACCCATGAAACTGATGTTAACATGGCGAACAAGTAACCTGGAAGAGTGTAGTAAGCAAAGCTAGCAATCAATGCTATAAGGAAAAATTGCATCCTTGTCAATCCTCCCTTTGGTCGAATGTCCTTTTCATGAAGAGCTCTGCACAATCAAAGCAAGAGGAATCACTTAGCAGAAAAGATGGTAAACAAGATATTGACAGAGAAGCTAAGAAGGTAGATTTGGGCCCGCTGCAGTTTAACATTCACCCGTGGATCGTAGAAGTGGTAACTCGGGCAGAGGTGATGGCATTCCCGGGTGAACGGGCTACATGTAAACAGAAACGGCGGATAACGGGTGTGCTGTGCATTCTGCGACATGATCAGGCTTTTTAAAAGATTCTTTTGAAAATCTTTTACAGATACCTTCAAATCAAGTTGTGGAGATAGAGAACAAACTTATGAAAGCCAATTAGAAACTTGCCTGAAGAAAGAGACTTGCACCAGATTAGAAGGCCACCACATGTGTGCAGGATCCACCAAATATGAGCGGAAAATTCCTGCCCACCCGTAACCAAGTGTCTGCAAGATTAAACATATAAGTCGACTGAGTATCTACACGTTGCTTACCTCCTTAAATGTTACAGACAAAATTTGCCAAACAAGAGCCAAAAAATATGCATTATCTCCCAGTGCACAAAATCTTCGTTTATTGGAACTTGGAGGATGCATGATGACACCAAGAATCTTCTAAAGCCATGTCTGGTGGCCAGAATTCATATCTAACAGAACTCTGACATATTATCGGGTTGTTGATTACATTGTGCAGTACTGCCATCCCTATGTGCACGTTTGCACTACACAGCATCCTTAAACGGCCAACTATATAATCAATGAATTTGCAAAGTTGAGGTTTCACTTACTTGGGTGGTGATGGTGATCAGTAGCCCAACAAAGAAGTCGATTTTCTTCTTGTAAAAGGCTTTCAAGATAGTTACTATGCCAATCGCATATGCGCCACCCGCCCCAGCATTTGCAAATATGGTAATGAGGACGTGCTCTTTCATGTTGAAAGGCCCAGGATTAAGTGAAAATCGCCATTTGGTGCCAGGAAATGTTATTTGTTTTCTGGGCAGAACTGCTGCCATGAAGTGGCCCAAAGGAAGTGCTACAATTTGTGCTGAGATTGCTGATACAGACAGTGGTTCTGTCCGGTATGAAAAGAACTGGTTCAAAAACGCCAGCAATACGCAGAAGAAGATTCCCAGACTCCACATTCGAAATGTATATACAGGGATTGTTGTGTCGTCGGTCGTAGGAACTGTAAGTCCAACTTGTTCAATTGGGGATTGGTCTTCATCTTCATAGTAAGCCTCTAGATTTTTTTTGGAAACTTCAGAATCGTTTGAAGCGTTGGTGTTCATTTTGTAGCTCTAAACTGCAAGAAAAAAACACGTAAAGAACATTGCAGCATCATGAAGATCATGCATAAGTCCTAGTAACAAGGATTTATCTTCCCTGATAACTTAAAATAAACAGAGCCAGGAAGCGGGGGCTTTATTTTCTTTCCATAAGAGCGTTCACCTCGGAGGCAACAGAATAAACCGAGAATGACAAGGTATAAACGAAAAGAGAAATATTTATGCCCTTTCATGAATCACTGACGATCAACATCAACGCTGTCTTGAATTATTCATTCCCTTTAAAACAATTAAAAGGCAAATTTTGTATTTTGATTTTGCATGAAGAAAGAAGCTATGCTTTATAAGGTCTTGGCATGTTACTGTAATACTGGAGATAAGAGCAGCCACTCGTCTAAAGAGGATTCAACCAAGAAATTAAAGAAGCTTAGTTGCTTCTTCCGTGATCGACAGAACATATACAAACACATTCAGTCCATGCAAGAAGACTGACCGTCTCAACTATCCGCCAGGAAAACACCAAGGCACACTCTATTGATAGTATAACTAGTGCAGAAACCTCCACTACAAGTCTCAATCTGTTTGTAGGTGTCTACAATTTTTAAGATAAAGTACCTACAAAATAATAGGTGCTTACGCTTACTTTACCTTAGGACGCTTTCCTGGATTTCCTAAACTGGGAGTTAACCATTGACGCGGTGAAGCTTGCGAACCAGACTTTACAACTTAGTCCACCGTCGCTTTAGCCCACGGATTATGCACGCACCAAAGAATCCTCACCTGTCTGACATTGTTCATCAACCATTTGCTATAATAGTCAGAACATGCAGAAGACAGTAGATAGAGTGTTGTAAATCCTTCCCGTAAGCAGAGAATTTATCAAAGCCAAGCTCTACTTATCGAAAGCAAGGCGAAAGATTCTGCTTCAAAGGCATGGTACATCCAAAAACTTGCTTGCTGCAAACAGTCGCTGAATGAATTGCACCCACCCACACATGCACCTACACCCACAAACCCGACAACCCACTAAAGCTCGAATCGCAACTTTTCCGAAGGAAAACGCAAGCTATCTCCTGCAACTGACAAGCACCAAAACCGATTTTGATCTTTCCTGTAATACAACCAATACAATAGTTTGAGACAAAATTCAGATGAGATGCAAGCTTATCATATCATTCTAACAGTGTAAATTGCCACTAATGGTAGTGCGACAATACAGCTAGATTATGCAGGAAAATAGCACCATTGCATGCTATTGCAAGTCAGCATGCCTCAATCCCCGCCTCTCCTCCTCTTCCTCCTCCTCCTCTTCTTGCCAAATGCAGCAATAAATTATCTTAATCTTGCAATGCATGCGGGTGTTGCCATATCGCTCTCTCCATCTATCTTCCTATTTTCTCTCTCTTTTTTCCCATCAGTTTTAGTAAAAGCAGGGACATTATTATTATTATTCCTATTTTTTATATATTAGATTAAGGTAGCTTTGGCAGCCAGGTATGGGAAGGAAAAATCTTCGTGAGTAGGAGCTGGCACATTGACATGTGCAGGTTTATTTATTGGCCTTTCAAAGAAAAAGGTCCAAAATCAAGCTAAAGATTAGTAAAGAAGTCAAAAATTGTAATTTTGTGTTTAAAAGGTGAATGGAAAAATCAAATCTCACAATTTTAAAATTTGCCTTCCATATTCGTTGCAGCTCACCCCTTATTAGATAAGGGAGATTATGTACTCTGTATCCGCCATCCAGAGGCGGGCTACTTACTGTAGCACCTCGAACTGCTGGAGCGGTGAGGGTGGCTATAGCCTGTAGCTCATCGTTGGGTGGCAAATTTAACTCTCTCCCTCAATAATCAACGTCTCGCTTGATCTACGACTTATTCTGTTCATGGAACATACCTCCATGATAGTATTACACTTCAGTATTGACAAAGAAAAACTTTTTTTACATGACTATTTCTATGCCAAGCTTAGTTCTAAAAGCCTCAAACTTGTCTTTGCATAAGGCTTTTGTGAATATATCAACAAGTTGCAACATCGTAGAGCAATGCGTAACACTAATATCTTCAAATTGTAACTTTTCATGTACAAAATGATATTTTACTTTAATGTGTTTAGCTCTTGCATGAAAGACTAGATTTTTGGCCAAATGTATCCCGCTTTGGCTATCACTGAAGATAATAGTAAGGTGTGTTTGCTTCATACCTATCTCACTCAACAATCTTCGCAGCCAAACAACTTCTTGAGTAGCAGAACTTAACGTTTATATTCAACTTCTGTTAATGAAAGAGAAATGGTGTCCTGCTTCTTACTAGACCATGAACAACAGCCATTTCCAAAGTTGAAAGCATACCTAGTAATTGACTTTCTATCATCTATATTGCAAGCCCAATTAGCATCAACGTAATCTTGTAATCTAGGTAAAGTGTTTTGCTTTCTATAAACCAAGCCAAGGTTGGGTGTGCCCTTCACATACCTCAAGTGTTGGATTTATCTCCTCTACTCTTCTAAATCCTATGTTAATCTGCCTCCATTCATGCTACTATATTTTACTTGTGTTGTCGCACAGTATGCATATTTACATGTAAAATAAGACAGGCAAAAAAGACGACATTGTGTTTTTACATGTGATTTGTGATAGGCGAAAAAGATGACACTACCCTACAAATGCTAAAGGTACCCTGTAAATCAGTTTTTAAGACATTTGTCAGAGTGTCGCAATTTTCGCATTTTTATCAATGTTAATTTCAGCGAAGGCTCACGTCGCGGCCTTCTCACGCCCATTCCATGCACTATGCAATCAGATTTGACAATGACAGCAGCCACCCACGATCTCCCACAGACAACACAACCACTTTTGTACTTTCTTTATCTACACACCTGTAACAGATTATGTCTATATTGAGTACCATCTACGTATTCAGTGTGTGAAGCAATACAGAGTATTAGAACGACATCAGAATATAATAGAAGAGAGAGAACGAAACATCACTGATAATTAGAGATAGACATCATAGACATTTTCGCGCATCAATTCTTTTCTTCCAGATGTATTGTCAGTAATAGGTTTATCACCTTTACAGATTGTGTGATTAGTTTTGTGAAGCACGTGGTTACGTCCACTATTGTTTTGTGCTCACTTGCATTATTGACCTATATATTTCGTTATACTTAATCGATTACAGCTCTGTTTGTTCTGCGTTCAAATTTGAGTCAATATTGCAATGCTTTTCTACATTCAGTCTGACTCTCTTCATTATACTTAATCTGGTAGTCTGCTCTTCACGAATTATTATTAGTTTAGCTATTCCCGCTAATATTTAGTCTAGCTTGTGGTGACTAATTCATGACTGATTATCAGTCTAGCTCTCCGTAATTAATTCGTGACAAATTATATGTCTGATGTTTTTGATGCTTAATGTTTGGCTACGTAATTAGCTTGAACGTGATTTCCATCACTAATGTTTAGTTCAAGTCTGATAGGCGCAGTCATGCTTAAGGAAAGAGTGATAAGTTATTACGCTGCACATGAACATTCTCCATTCGAGTTCGCTTCTTTTCTTGTTCGTTTCTTTTCGAGTTATCTTCGTTTCACACCCCTCTTTCCCAACATGGTATCAGAGCTATTTATGTAGCTGATAAGCTTCCATAGAAACAAGACTCTACTAGCCAATAGAGTAATTGTCTTCTTGTTCTGTAATTTAGCACCAGATTTTCATACTTACGTCACTGATAGTTATTCCTATCACGTAGACTAATCTTCCACATAGATTCCCAAGGGAAAGTCAGTCCTATCATGGACAAGCTTGATGGAGCCAATTACCATATGTGGAAATTCAAGATGAAAACAATGCAAATGGCTAAGGAGTTATATGACGTTGTTAATGGTGCGGAGGGAAAACTCGAAGCTGACGATGCAGCAATCGTCAGATGGAAGCTGAAGGATGGTAAAGCATTTGCACTGATCATCCTCAACATTTTGGATACTCAGATCGGCCATGTGTCCGAAGCGCAGACATCCAAAGAAGTTTGGGACATCTCGAGCACATTATACGAAGTGAGAGATATAGCTTCCAAGCTACATCTCAGGAAGAAATTTTACTCTCTCAAGATGGCGAATGGTGATTTCCTGCAGAATCACATCAACCAATTTAAGAACTTGTTGAAGCAAATGGGCGTTGTCGAGTCTGTCATAGACTATCAAGACGCAGTGATGCAATTGCTTACAAGTTTGCCAAGCTCATATGACAGCTAGGTGATGATCATCATGACACAATTAGAGCTGACTCTTTCAAGAGTCAGCACAATGTTGTTGTAGGAAGACACGCGAAGGAACGAAGCCTCTAGTTCCTCAGCTGATTCTCACGCTTTGTACACCAACAAGAGCACGACTAAGCAGAAGAAGAAAAAAGGCCCGAAGCAGTCAAAGCAAGACCATAGACCAGCACAGTACAAAGAATAGTCGAATTCATAGACTAAGAAGAAGTTGTTCTGCAGATATTGCAAGAGAAACAACCACGAGATTCAAGACTACGGGATACCACAATCAAAGAATAACAGCAAGGGACAGTCGAATCAAGTGGCCAATGCAGCTACAGAAGCTCCACAGCCCATTCAAGAAGCGGATCATGATGACCAACCATCAAGGAGCATCCAATGACAGTTCTTGGTTCTTGGATTCCGGTGTCACTCAGCATATGACCAGCCTCATTGGTTGTTTCAAGTCCTATACACCCTACAGTACCAACAAATGTATTCACCTTGGCGATAATAGCACACAAGCTATTAAAGGTGAAGGTACTTTGAGATTGAGCTTTGCAAATGATCAATCTAAGCTACTTTCTAAAGTCTTTAGTTATGTATCTAACTTATCTACGAATCTGCTCTCTATAAGCAGAATCACAGATCTAGGACATAAAGTAGAATTTGAATGTGATCAATGCAAAGTAATTGATAAGACAAGCAAGATCCTTGCACTTGGAAAGAGGCATGGATACTTGTATAGATTAAGCCACTTCTTTTTTGCCTCTAGTAAGGCGCTCAGTACTTCTATTCAAGCAAATAAAAGTTTACTTTGGCATTATAGACTTGGTCACTTGAATCATGCTACTGTACAACAGATGTCTAAACATTCTATTGTTCTTGATCTAGACTATCCTAGTAATAAAGTCGAGTTACATGTTACGACCATATTCGGTTAAGGACCTGGAATAGTCCTAATATGGTAGACCGGCCCTCCAGTGTTCGAGATTATTGGTCACGCCTAGATTTTATTCCAAGTCAAGGCCTGTTGGTGACTAATGACCTTGAGAGGACCCAGACACTCTAATTGAGACATATGGAGTAGTGCATGTGCGTGTGACTGTTATAGGCAGGAGGTATGCATGTAGAGTTGTGACCTATTTATAGTTAACCTGCATGGGGATTGTGTGCTCATGCGCTGGATTCTACTCTCTATATATTGAGGTAGAGATTATTCTGTCGACTTGGTCTAGGTTACCTGATGAGCTCTTCTCCTCTTGCTGTCACATTGGCATGGCTTGGGGGCTAGATCCAGGAGGATTCTCCAGGAGGGATCTAGGTTTGGCTGGGTGGTTTTGCTCCACAGTCTCTCTTGTGTTTTCCTATCCTCATCTTAGGGGTTTTCTCTAGTGGTCTTTACATTGGTATCAGAGATTATAGTTTATGAGTCATTCAGATTCATTAAGGAATTATGTGCATAGGATACTCATTACTTGGATGAGTATTTCTCAGTTGAGTAATAGACTTGATTCATTAGTGATAGTATCCTAGTGAGCTCAATTGGATACTAGATCCTAATGGTGCCAAGAATGGTAAACTGAATTTTGGGAATTCAGCAGAACTTTGTAATCACTAGATGTTGTTCTAGGTGATTGTATAAAGTTTATCTTGTTAAAGACGTGTGTTATAATGGTCTTTATTTACTTTGTTGATTGTAGAATTTGGAACTCATAATCTGATTAAGAATCGGTTTGGAAGAATATTCTTGGAATCTAGCGATTTTCCTTGTGGAAAAGATTTCAGAATGATTCTTATATTTCCTGAGTTATATGTCGTACATATACTCCAGTATCTTTCAATGATTATGTATGGTTTTGGAATCCTGTAAATTATGATTGACGAATCATAAGATTGTAAGTGTTTATGATTGACGGATCATAAACTGATACTTAAAGATCATTTGAAGATTATAGGGAAATGTGAAGATTCTTAAGATAATGAGTAATTCTTGATCAATTGGATGAGTCAAGGATTTAGATATGTTATTTGAACTCTAAATTCCTTTACTCCAGTGCACACTTGAGATTGTATGGATCTCACAGGCCTTTCCATTAAGTAATTGTTTACTTATGAGGAATTGCTTTCTTTACATATTGTAGTCTATAAGTGCTTGTGTACAAAGTTCAGTCTAAATCTCCAGTTTTGTAGGAGATAGATAAATCTATTAAGATACACATAGATGCTGATTTCTTACATATGATGCTAGAAATGGGGCTGTTAATTCATTAGAGTGACTGCAGTACTCTGGTTTGAGTTATGATCGTCTGAGACTTGATGGATCTCCTAGAGATTTTAGATGACTGAATTGTGGTATTATAGAATATTTGGATATTTTAAGAATATTTGTACCAAGAAGCCTTATTTACTGCAAGAAATTGAAATGAAATTTCTTTAGCTTTTGGATTTGATTTCTGAAATAAAGTAAAAGCACCCAGAATTTCATGTAATTGGGATTATATGAAGGTGATAAGTATTTATTTTGGATAAGATCTACCCATTTGAAGGATTTATAGCTTAGTGTATCTTTTGGAATTTGAATTGGTATTCATGAGTAGAGGCAAGCAATTAAAAAATTGTTGCATCTCTGAGTACTTATTCAGATGGAAAGATCAGACTAAGAATAATGGTTCATGGGTAAGATTTGAAAGCTCTGAGGAGTAGTTTCATGTTTTTTTTTTCTCATTGTGAGGACAGAACCTGTTTAAGGGAGGAAGAATGTTACGGCCATATTCAGTTAAGGACCTGGAATAGTCCTAATATGGTAGACCGGCCCTCCAATGTTCGAGATTATTGGTCACGCCTAGATTTTATTCCAAGTCAAGGCCTGTTGGTGACTAATGACCTTGAGAGGACCCAGACACTCTAATTGAGACATATGGAGTAGTGCATGTGCGTGTGACTGTTATAGGCAGGAGATATGCATGTAGAACTGTGACCTATTTATAGTTGACCTGCATGGGGATTGCATGTGCTCATGCGCTGGATCCTACTCTCTATATATTGAGCTAGAGATTATCCCGTTGACGACTTGGTCTAGGTTACCTGATGAGCTCTTCTCCTCTTGCTGTCACATTGGCATGGCTTGGGGGCTAGATCCAGGAGGATTCTCCAGGAGGGACCTAGGTTTGGTTGGGTGGTTTTGCTCCACAGTCTCTCTTGTGTTTTCCTATCCTCATCTTAGGGGTTTTACCTAGTGGTCTTTACATTACATGTCTGTCAAGACTGTCTAATTGGTAAACAGACTAGAAAACCATTTAGATCAAACCATTAGCATACTGCTAGAGGATTGTTAGACGTTGTGCATTTAGACATTTGTGGGCCGATGAAGAATCCTTCTCTGAAGGATGCAAAGTATTTTATAACTTTTATTGATGAATTTTCCAGAAGGACTATGGTGTACTTTATCAAGAAGAAATTAGAAGCCTTTAATTGCTTCAAAATCTTCAAGGAGCATGCATAAAAAGGAACTGGAAGGACGATCATAGCTGTGTGAACTAGCTCAACATCTCTTATTGGCTCTCCAATAGTTGTCAATTGGTCTCGTAACTCCTTTATTCATGTAAAATAGGACCCCACGCCCTCATTCTCCGCCATGCAAACACTTATGAGTTTGGTCCTCAAAAACATCATTTGAAAGGGGTTCGCCGTCTGAAATTGTGTCTTGAGACCCCTTCACATGAAATGTGAAAATTGGAATTTGTCAATCCAATGGATAAAGAGCATCCAATGGCCTAAGTTCACCCAATCTTGACCATTAATCTCTATGAGGCTTCATCCCATGGTCCAGCATGCTCCAGCTCGCTGACCCTTACTGCGCCATACACTAGCCCCCTGCAGCCGCTAGAACCTGTCTCCAGCTTGGTGCGCGCGAGCTATCCGCGACCTCCCTCGTCCTCTTTCCTCAGGCTGTCCAGGTTATGGCTGCCTGTTGGATCTGCTCCAGCTCTCAGTTCTCCTCACGGCCCTCCACGGCCATATACAACTAGATTTGGATGGCTAGGGCGCATCCCTACAGCTCGTTACAGGTCAAAAAATGCTTATGTATGGAGAGAAATCTTTAGTTTTCTTTATGAAAACCCTAGCTTCAGAACCTTGTAGCCTTTATGCAGTTGGCTCCACCTTACTCAGAGATTACAGTTTTCCAGCTTACTGAGGTCACCCTACTGCAGGCTCTATGCTGGAACTGGCCGCTCTGAAGACGACATCCAAACGAGTGCACACTGAGCACAAACGCCCAAACAGGCTTGAAAAATTGACAATTTCCAATTTTTCTCTCAGATTAAGCCAAAAAGCCTTGAATTCTACTGCATCTGCAAACGATGGCTTGCGTGACTAACCGTAAACGGTTTTTCGAATTTTCCCAAAATTTGGCTTCCAGCTAACATCAAACTGCACCACTCCCAGACTCTGATACCATGTCAAGGATCTTAATGGCAGTATAGTTAGCTAATTTGCAAGCAAACTAACATCAATCAGATAAGCAGTAAAGAGAGATCACACACCAACCCAAGAGAACACTTCTGAACTGTATTAACAAAAGAGATTTAAGGGTACATATACACAGTCTAGTTTTTGAGGGGTACCACTGCATGGTATTGAATATTCAGACAAAAACAATAAGAGATTTATCAGTTACAAATAACTACAGAGAAGCATAAATTCTGACATGATACTGAATGCAATAAGAAAATAGATTGATTCAGTAAGTAGCATCATGTACAAATCAGATGATAAGAGCACAAATCAATTGCGGATGAAACCGCGTACTCTAAGCTATCTCTGAGTTACTAAAAACTGTATGATGCACTTCCGCGTGTGCACATACTTGTATAATTTAAGACATTGACTTTTGTTGACTTTTGTATAACCTCCACTGACCAAGTTGAACACATACTATTGAAGCTTGCCTTTTGCAAAGCAATGCCAAAAATTTCAATTTATTTGTAGGGCAATGTATGCAATTGTAATCCGCTTTTGTTTACTCACAAAAGCTCTTGGCTTTGAATCAGAATGGGCATTAAAGTCATTACATGATCTCAATGTGAACCAAACTATAACTAATGCATGTCCAAAAAAGAGTCACTAAAATTCTCACTCAAACCAAACTTGAAGATGTCTTTGACATCTAAGCTCTTCCATTTCTTTGGTCTGACCCAACGGGGTTGGCTCAACTGGTTAGCTTGGCATCCAAAGTTTCTTTGGTCCCAGGTTCGAGCCTCCCCTTGGAAACCAAGAAGCATTTCTTTGGTCTGACCCAACGGGGTTGGCTCAACTGGTTAGCTTGGCATCCAAAGTTTCTTTGGTCCCAGGTTCGAGCCTCCCCTTGGAAACCAAGAAGCATTTCTTTGGTCTTAGACCCAACGGGGTTGGCTCAACTGGTTAGCTTGGCATCCAAAGTTTCTTTGGTCCCAGGTTCGAGCCTCCCCTTGGAAACCAAGAAGCATTTCTTTGGTCTTAGGTTCGAGCCTCCCCTTGGAAACCAAGAAGCATTTCTCAAAGTTACCAATGGGGTTGGCTCAATTGGTTAGCCTGACATCCAAAGTTCCTTTGGTCTCAGGTTCGAGCCTCCCCTTGGAAACCAAGAAACATTTCTCAAAGTTGGCACATTCAATCTCAAAAGCTTAGGATAAACTCTTGCCTTAGCTCTCTATATTTGGGTCTTGCATGAGACCCTTTCACTAGAGAGCTTAGAGAGGTTGAAAACCAAAAAACAAGGGGAAAAAAACAACAAGGGTCTTAGACATGAAAAAGGGCTTGACTCTTGAACAGTGTAAAGAACTCAGAAACCAGATATTTTTATAAAAACCAGACATAAAAAACGCGCTTTTTAGAACACTCCCAGTACGATCACCGTCCATGACAACATCAGGCAAACGCACATGATGATGGTTGACCCTCAAAAGTTAGGATTCAAGTTTTCAAAGGCCAAATCAAGCGCAGTCCGGATGACTGTGACCTTGTACTTCGGCATCTATCACAAATTATCACAAATTACGATCCAGTGACTGAGTTTCTGCATCAATTCGTCAATGCCAAGTCTGATCCAGCCTCCAGATCTTACAATACTCATCATGCGTCCGACAACCACTTATCATTATTTTGTCAAAGTTTAACTCAATGCTCTAGAAAAAAGAATTGCATAATGCAACATTTATCTTCACAATCTTTGAGAGGTGGTTTAGTGTTGACATTCATATGTTAATCTCTCACTCTAGCCAAGTAGAATAATAATAAGAGTATTACATGTGACAATGGAGTTGAAGCTTAAAAGCCAATCTTCACATGTTTTTACATTTGGGAGCAAAAGGCATTAAGATTGATCGGCTTGGCTTGCTCATAAGTGTAGATGTAACTCTATATATTGCAATGTAAATCCCTGCTTTTATTATTAAATCATGGAAAACCCATCAATGTACAAGAAGATGAAAGTATATAGAATAGTAATGCCAAACCTAAAAAATGAAATAAGCTAATCAAAAGCATAAAAAAACTTTAAGAGAAAAAGGGTTGCCTTTTAAATGATGTCACTCAATGTTGTTGTAGATTAAATGTCTCAAATGCTAAATTTTGTTAGTAATTATTGTATTAAACACCTAATAATCAGATTTCAATCTACCTTGGCTATATATTTATCTGGACTAGTTTTAGCAGGCCCTATTGTTGGAAGTATCCTTGCGACAATTTTTCCTAGGGGTTTGGACATCCTCATTTTAGAATAGATTACTTTGGTGCGACTTAACTTGAATTTGTATATCAATCCCCTCATGTATTAGATAGAGGAAACCCTTATGGCAACCTCATCATAGTGCTCGAGAAAACCGACATAGTATAGGAATGGAAGCAACTTTTCTCAAAAATCGGCTTCAAAAATATAATGTGGGATGTTGACATCTTAAAAATCGATAAAAAATCTCTTTTGTAGGAGATTTTTTGTTTAGTAAAATATATATGTAGGATTCTAAGCTAGCTTTTAAATATATAGGATGCATGTACATTATTTTAATACTTCAGACAAAAATCACATAAAATTTCGAAATGAGGAAGTTCTGCCTTGCAGGTGCTCGATCTTATGCACAATTTTTTATATAAGTTACGTTTGTAACCTATTGATACATGGCTATTTCTAAACTTATAACACATTGTACCATGAAAATAATTGTTGGACCGAGCTAGGTTGATGCCCAAGAAAAATACTTGGTTGCCAAGGATCTTTAATATTTATGAAAATATTGTATTATGATGAATATAATTCAGGAGATCAAAATTAGTTTCAATCAATGCACTATTTTTAAGAAGGCTAGCTACTATAATAGATGGCAATCTTTGATACTTTTAAGATCTTTGAATGCAACATTTTTGAGTTGAAGGTTCTAGAAGGCATTATTTTTCAAAACCGGAATCCATTGAAAGACATAGGAGATCAGAGGGCAACTTGAGGGAGGTTTCTCGAGCACTGCCTCGTCATGTACCAACTCTTTAGCTTTGTCATGATAGCAATAAGCTATTTAAAATCAAGGTGTCTTTTAAGCATTAAAATGGGTTTTTTTATTCTTTAAAATTGCAATAGGTATTCTTCGATTTTCCAATAATTTGAGTGCCTCTTCATTGCACATGTATATGGCAAAGCTTCTTGTGATCACCTTGTTTTACTACGTAGAGCTCAACGTAAATCTAACTAGCATATTTGCATAACATATATTTATTGTGTCATCTCAAATATTACATATATGGAAGGTTCATTTGAGGCTCCAAAGAGTACCAGCTAAGATCATGCAAGTACCCAGAATTACAGATATATGATCTGATGGTATGATGTCAGCAGATACATTTTAGGTCGTGGCTAATCTGCCACTCTTGTAATTCTCTGATTAGTTGTAGATGTTTAATCGCTCTAATCTTAGATTCACATAGAGCGACCATACTTACTGGATGATACTTGACATATAGATCAACAGAAGACACATACAGTGTAATGTAATAGTCTGATGCTAGTAAGCAATCAAGACGAAAAATACTAAATACTTGTCCGCCTGCGTGCGAAGACAATTCTATCTAGGATTAGAAGATCCAACTGTCCGCTAGTAAAGCGAGACAATTACTCGTGAGAGAACCGTGTTTCTCTCACGCCGATGCACTGCATGGATATGCACGTAGTGCTTAAGGAATCAGAGAAAAGAAATCAATAGATGATATTGTAGCCTTCATGCACATATCAATTCGTGTTGTGTCTGATCTCGAATGCAAATGTTTCTGCTGTTAATCACGTGTCTGAGTTTCTTCTTGTTCATTTTGAATTCCACACTTTGGTTGAAACTATGTTGTATGCTGTATTAATTTTATGAACTTAGATTAGTAGTGACTGACTACACTCTGGAGGACTGTAGGAGTGATTCAGCTGGCAGTGTCCAGTGATCCCATCTGAACTCCATCCGAGACGAAGAGAGTCGTGCTTGATTCGCCTTCGCGAAAGTTTCACGAATCCGACGAATTCATCATTCATCATTCTCAACACCCTCAAGGATGGAATCTTGACAATCGGAGAACTTTGCATCTTGGAACCATGCAACCATTTGAGCTCAGCCTATTCTGAACCACACATTGGATGTGTGGTCACAATTCATTTCGACCCCCACCTAATCAAATGGACACACCTGGTGCTGTCACATAACACATTTTCCATGCATTTTGTAGCTAAGATTTTTAAGCAATGAGTGCTTGCCATGTTCTCAATGTGTCGGGTATAGACCTTTTGCATGTACCATTGCGTGTCTCTAAGCCCATCGATTGAGGAGACCTCTAAATGGGACTTACACTTGTAAAATGACTCTTGAGACTCACATGGTTTTTAAGTGATATTATGGGCACATATTATGATCAATAATGTTCAATGTATATTATCTGTACCCATTATTTTAATCTTAGATCTCACACCCTTGGCTATAAGTGGATGATGTTATTTTATTCTAATTGTTAGCTTTTTACTACTCTTGAGGCCTAACAATAAGTGAAGGTAGATTGTATGTGTAGCTCAAAACTCGTTGATTGAATCATGGAGATCATGTTTGAAGACCCCCATGATTCACTATAACATTTGGCCCAAATTTTATCTTTGAGATTTCATTGGTTGTAACTTGTATGCCTTGAAAACATAAAGCTTTTATGGTTGGAAACTCAAAATATGGAACGCTCTTGGATGGAACCTAAAAATATTAAGCCCTCTTGGATAGACTAGATTTGAAGCTTTCTTCCGGATTTTGAAATTCTCACAACTACATTTTAACCTGTGGAGAGGAAGGATACATGCGATTCTCCAAATAACATGGATAATGAAGATATGATTCCTTCCTCCCTACCGTCTATGAATTTTATCTCACCTTGGGATGTTACGGCTTAATTGCCCAGTGAGAAAATGCTAACCTCAAACTTTTCCACAAGGGTTCACTACTTCAACTTCTATCATTGTTTTTGCAAGAAACCAAATTGCACAAGAATCACTTACATCCTATTATGCATTTTATGTGACCTTCACATGATTATCTAGTTGCACCATTGAAAGGTACTAGAGGTAGAGTAGTAGTTTTTGTGCCTCATTCCTATCAAAATTGTAGACATATTTATTGCTCATTTGAAAAGATATATGTTGGTTTCTCTTCAATCATTTCACATATTTAACCTTTATACTCCACATATTGGTTTTGAACGTGCAAAATATTGAGAACTCCAACAACTACCAAGAAGGCCATGATGGACCTCACATCATGAGAGGTATAGAACTTTTTTCATGGAGAGCTATGGCTGACATATTTCAACTTGTGGACCTCATGCACTCTTGCGGTATGCCTCTTCATACCTAGTCTAATGGTTGAAGATTTCATGATCATCATTTTTCTCATTTGGATAAGTATTATATTGATTTTAGTGCTAATTGGATAGCATCTATTCATCAAAGCTCATACTTTGACACATTATCCACTCATGAATCATATTCCAATCTCAAGTATTTTTACATGCCAGAATGATTTTAATATCAAAGGGTAGGATCTATTCATGGTAAAGGTGTCTCTTTTAAGAGATTTGTTTCACATTGGATATAGTCATCAGATATAGAACCTAAAAAACAAGATCAATTTGATAAAATCAAGATCATATGCGTTAAGCCGTAATCTTGATTTTAAAAGCACTCTATATGTGTTAGAAAAAAAAATCCTAAAAAAATTATAAGAGATTGTAAAAGATCAAGAAGACTTGAATTTGTAATCCTTCTACTCACTTGTCAATTCTATGAACACGAGCAACAAAAGAATATAGCAATTTGGAAACAAATCGCTACCAACTGAAATCCAAATTTATATTTGACATTTTAATGATGAAATATAGCCCAGATACAATTCTACTAATAGGAGAAATAGGGAAGTAAGCCTAGTTTAAGGTTGGCCCCTCTATTGCAAAATGGATTGGAATTGTTATTTCTTATGCTTTTTATGTGTGTGTGTGTGTGTGTGTGAGAGAGAGAGAGAGAGAGAGAGAGAGAGAGAGAGAGAGAGAGAGAGAGAGAGAGAGAGAGAGAGAGAGAGAGAGAGAGAGAGAGAGAGAGAGAGAGAGAGAGAGAGAGAGAGAGAGAGAGAGAGAGAGAGAGAGAGAGAGAGAGAGAGAGAGAGAGAGAGAGAGAGAGAGAGAGAGAGAGAGAGAGAGAGAGAGAGAGAGAGAGAGAGAGAGAGAGAGAGAGAGAGAGAGAGAGAGAGAGGCAAGCACCTATCTCATTGTGGATCGTAGGGTTAATGGATGTGGTATTAATTATGTAGTGTTAATGGATCTAAGAGTAAGATGTGGATCTTCCATAAATGCTAAATTCTGAGATATGCTATCACTCTCATGGAAACGAACCTACGTGTGACAACTAATTTCATCTCCTTGATGCTAGATTGCTTGGATCTTGGATTGAGGATAGGCTAGAAAATAAACCTGCTACAATTTTGGCGTCGTTGTCGGGGAGCTACGCCAATTTTTCAGATTGCAGCATGATTGGTAGATGGTTAGCTTGCATTATGCATCTTATTTTGGCATGAATAGGGTTAAAATTGTATTTTTTAGGGTTAGATTGAGGGTAATTTTGCTTGATTCAAGTGGATCTTCTTGCTTGAAATCTAAT
The DNA here is from genome assembly GCA_029204225.1 of Diphasiastrum complanatum. Classification (NCBI taxonomy): domain Eukaryota; kingdom Viridiplantae; phylum Streptophyta; class Lycopodiopsida; order Lycopodiales; family Lycopodiaceae; genus Diphasiastrum; species Diphasiastrum complanatum. The sequence goes on along the minus strand of CM055104.1, from coordinate 54,705,464 downwards.
TTAATTGTTGAACAGGGATAACTATTTAGATCACCATTCTTAAAATCCATTTGGATTCGAGGAACCAGAAAAAACAACAAAAATCGGTCAATTCTGCCAGATTTGAACAAAAAGGAGGCAAAATCATCATCAGATCTGATAACTTCATATCCATTTAGAGGAAACCTTTGCCGAGTTGCAGGAAGCTTCGGTTTCACTCATAGATTCTTCAGATTGAACGACGAAGATTAATTTTGAGCAGATTTGCAAAACCATCAAAAAACACCAAAAAACCACCAAGAACTCTAAAATATAGAAAATGAACCTTCGTTCGATTCAATGTGCATAGGTGTGATTCAGATTTATCTACTGCGAGGTCGGTGAAGAATAATACCAAAAATAGAAGGCCAAAGTGACTGTTCATCTAGTTGATGATAACCTTTTGTGGAAAATTTACAACTTTCTGCAAGAAAGTCAATTCTTTGAGAAGAACCTTCGCCTAAACTTTCGGCAGAGCCTGTGTCAATCCCACTTACTATTTTTTGATGATCAGTAAGTTGGGCAAAGGTTTCTCAAAATATCAGTTGTCATATTGTCATATTTTTGTCAAAGAAGCTTCTCTTTTGCAAAAATACTAGTATTACTCTTGATTCTTCGCCAGATCCTTTGTCGAGTTTTCTGAGACTTCTAAATATAGTAGTTTACCATTTGTGAGTTTGACGAAGATTAGATCTATCAAGATCTTCCAAAAAGTCTATGTTTACTCTCACCAAGCTACAAAAGCCCTATTTTTTTTTATCGAAAAGAACCTTTACCAGTTCTACCACATATTTATCTGTGTCAGATTTATCCATTGTAAATTCACCGAAGGTTAATTTTACCATATTTGTCAGTAAATAGCCAGGTTAATGATTTTTTTTACCAAAAATAGTAGTGAAGGGCCTTCGCCGAGTCTACCTTTGTGAATTTCACACGTGTGGAGTGCCCACTACATGTGATTTAGATCTCCTAAGGTGTGTGGATGCACAATGATCAAGATTAGATTGAGATTCAAGATCTATCTAGCTCTCAATGGCAAAAACACACTACTACATGCATTAACTCACTTCCAAAGTTCATACACACGTGTGGGAAGTGTTCCAAAATAAAAACTAAGTACAAAAATAGCTTGCTCTCAAGTGAGAGAAACCCTGATAGAGAGAGAAAACCTACGAATAGACTAATAGACTAGCCTACGGCTAATTACAGCTGGTAACAACTGTCAACATTAATGTACATCGTAAACAGTAACAATGAAGTTTATCATTGATTTCTAACACTCTCCCTCAATGATAAAATTACATTCTTCTATTCCTAATAGAGTATGAAACCTCTCAAATTTATCTACCTAATGACTTAGTAAAAATATCTATTATTTGATCTTCAGATTTACAAAAAACAAGATCAATGGCTCCATCAAAAATTTTCTCTCGAATAAAATGATAGTGTATTTCGATGTGCTTGGTTCGAGCATGTAAAACTGGATTTTTGGCAAGGTGAATGCAGCTTTGATTGTCGCAAGATATAGTAGTCACATCCACCTCTGGTTGACCTAAATCCACAAGCAATCTTCGTAACCATATCGCTTCTTGTGTAGCATTGCTGAGTGCTCGATATTCAGCTTCCGTTGATGATAAAGCTACTGTAGGTTGCTTTTTGCTTCTCCATGAAATTGCAACTGTACCATAACTGAATGTATGACCATTGGTAGATCTTCTGTCATCAATATTACCCGCCCAATCGGCATATGTATAACCTACCAACAGTGGCGCTTCAGGCTGATCATATTTCAAACCAAAATTCAATGTCCCTCGAATGTATCTGAGAATGCGTTTAGCAGACTTCCAGTGTGCTTGTCTAGGATCTTGCATAAATTGACTAACAACACCAACAAATAAGAAATATCAGGTCATGTGTGTGTCAAATAAATCAAACTACCCACCAGTTGTATACAAATAAGCATCCACTTTCTCAGATTCATCATATGCAGTAAGCTTCATGTTGACATCCATAGGTGTACTCAAGGGCTTACAATCCTGCATATTGATCTTATAAAGCAAATCTCGTGCATATTCGCTTTGTGTAAGAAAGACCATGTCTTCTTTTTGCCATACTTCAATGCCAAGACAGTAGTGCATCAATCCTAGATCACTCATGTCAAAAGCATTGGAAAGATTTGATTTGATTTCATTAATTAACCTCTCATTACTTCCTGTAATAATCAAATCATCCATGTACAACACAATGAACACTATATCTGAATCTTGCCTTAGAATGTAAAGATTAGGATCAGCATCACTCTTTACCATTCCCCTTCACTTGAAGTGCTCATCAATGCAAGAGTACCATGCTCGTGGTGCTTGCTTCAATCCATATATGGCTTTGTTGAGTTTACAAACCAAATGATCTCTTCCTGGCTCAACAAACCCTTGAGGTTGTTCTAAATATGACTCTTCATCCAATACTCCATTAAGAAAAGCAAATTTGACGTCCATTTGCTCAATTTTCCAAACATAGAAAGCAGAAATTGCAATGATAGAACGAATAGTTACCATTTTGGCTACAGGTGCGAAGGTCTCCTCAAAGTCTATACCTTCCTGCTGCTCAAAACCTCTTGCAACTAATCATGCCTTATACTTGTTGAGTTGCCCATCTGTTCCATACTTCGTCTTGTAGATCCACTTACATGTGATAGGCGTCTTACCATCAGGTAGCTCAACCAAGTCCCACGTTTTGTTCTTCGATATAGCCTCCACTTCTGTTTCCAAAGCTGCACGCCACTCCTTGTGTTCCTTTGCTTCGTTGAAAGTTTTAGGTTCTTGAGCCGTTATGATGGATCCCATTAGGGCTAGATTCATCTCTAATCTTGTAGGAGATTTTCGATTTCTACTTGATCTTCTAAGCTCTCCCTGCTCACTAGATTCGGGAGTATCTCCCTTCTTTGCACCATCTGTGACTGATAGGTACCATTTAGGTACTCTCTTGGCAATTTCAGCATCAGGCTTGCCTTTGTCCAATAGATTTTCTATCTCAAAATTCACTTCCTTCTTGACTTGTACTTTCACTCCCTCATCAAAAGGTTCAGTGATTACTTCAAATTGTTTACCTTGGTCCATCTCGTCAAATGTAGTATCCCTAGAAATTACAAGCTTTTGTGCATTTGTGTCATACATCCTGAATGCCTTGGCCTTCTCATCATATCCAAGGAAAATACACTTGATAGCTTTTACATCCAATTTCCTTCGTTTCTCATCAGGAATATGAGCATAAGCATCACAACCAAATACTCTCAAGTGAGAAATATTAGTTTTCTTTCCAGTAACAGCTTCATGAGGTGTCTTACCTTCCACGGATTTTGTAGGACACCGATTCAGGATGTGCGTAGATGTGCTACAAGCTTCTGCCCAAAAGGTGTTTGGCAGACCCTTGCTTTTGAGCATCGCCCTGGCCATCTCAACAATAGATCCGTTCTTTCGTTCTGCAACTCCATTTTGTTTTGGTGAATAAGGTGTTGTAGTCCGCCTCTTGATCCCTTGATCTTTACAAAAATCAATAAATTTCGTCGAAAAATACTCACCACTTCCATCAGATCTCAAAGTTTTGATGCAACATCCTGTTTGCTTTTCAACTAATTCCTTGAATTCCCTGAACTTAGCAAAAGCATTTGATTTCTTGCTTATGAAATAAATCCAAATGCAACTGCTATAATCATCAATGAAGGTGATAAAGTAATAGCAGCCACAAAGAGATCTAGTCTGCATAGGTCCACATAGATCACTGTGGACAAGATCTAGGATGCCATTGGCTCTCCTTGCTCCACTTTTGGGAAACCTCTCTCCGTGTTACTTTCCCAAAATGCAACCTTCACAAATTTTTCCTTCAAAAGAAATATCAGGCAATCCTATAACTAGATTACCTCTTTTGAGAATCTGTAAACTTTGAGCACTAATATGACCGAATCGTTGATGCCAAAGATCACTTCGACTATCAACCGTGCTTACCATAGCTTAAGATCTTGCATTCAATTTGTAGAGTCGATTCCCGTTGACTCTAGCTCCTATAGCAATCACTTTGTAGTGATTCTTGATGTCTTTGACAAGACATTTGTCACTGTCAAACTCAACCTTGAGTTGTTGATTAGCCATCGTCCCAACAGATAGTAGATTGTTAGCTAAGCCAGGTACTATTGCACATTTCTTATCCGCTTTATCTTCCCGCTGGCTAACTTCACTGGTACCACTCCAACTCCTTTAACAGATAGCAATTTGCCATCGTCTTGTCCAACTTCATCACCATTGTGAGTTTTCTTAAGTTCTGAAAACCACTTTTTCCTTGAAGTCATGTGCTTGGATGCACCACTATCAATGTACCAGGTATCCTTGGTTTCATCACTTGTCATTAATGTTGTAATGAGAGCTCTGGGCCTGTATCATCTTCATATTGATCCTCATCATATTGATGTTGATTAGTATAATTGTTTTCATAATAATAATTATCAAATTGATGTTGATCAGCATAATTTCCCACTTGCCCTTTTTCTTTTCCATGTTCCATCTCTTTCTATTTCTTGAAGCATTCACGCTCCCAGTGGCCAGGTTTGTTGCAATACCTACAATTTCCAGGTTTATTTTGCTTGGAATAGCCATGTCTTTGACCTCGGCCTTGACTCCAATTGCCTCGATTTGGGCCATCATTGGATTGTTCTTGAAATTGTTGGAATGATCCATGATTTGAGTTTCCACCTCTTCATATTCTTTTTTTTTTTACCAATATCGGATCCAAGCACGCTAGCTGAAGAGAAACCTGAGCAGCCGTACATCTGCGCTCCAGTCCGATATCGCATGTACGTACCGATATCGGATCCAAGCGCACGAGCTAAAGAGAATTCTTAGCAGTTGTACATCCGCGCTCCAGTCCGATATCATCAGGGAAGGCGTACCCATCGGTGACGACCGAATTATTTTGAAGTGGTGACAAGAATAGATTTCTGGCTATAATTGAAGTTTACTTTATGAACCCCGTACTCGTCTAATTACAATGTGTCCAGGTCTTCTTCTGTTACTTGAGTCTTGATCTCAAGACTCAGGCTGAGAATCGATTAAAGCATCAGCAAAAGAGGGTCTGCGTAATAGCAAAGTACAGCAAAGTCGATACTCGACAATATTCAAGAGCTACTTGTATAGAGATTACTAGAGTGGCAGAAGAGAAGAATTAAATGACAAGGTTATATGCCGAGACAAAGACTTCTCTGTCCCTGACCCCACTGTACTGCTCTATATCGGATCGAAACGCACAAGTTGAAGAGTATCCGGAGTAGCCGTACTTCCGCGCTCCATTTCGATATCAGGTGTATAACCAGAAAAACATACAGTTTTGTGGTGTAATAAATTACTTGATCTGGACTCATCTGTTCAGTAATGGCAACTCTAAGCGAGAGTGTCCTCAATGAGTCAAGCAAATTGGAAGGAGCCGACAACTATGCAGTTTGGAAATTCAAACTAAAGAACATTTTGATGGAAAAGGAGCTATGGGAGATCGTGACAGGTGAAGAGACAAGGCCATTGATTGAAGAAGATCAACGAGCATTTGACAGGAGAAAATGGAAAGCACAAAATGTCATCAACTTATCAGTTAAAGATGCAATTATTCCTTACATTTCGGATTCAGAAGGACCAAAAGAAACATGGGATATGTTGAAGGCATTGTTTGAGACTACAAACACATCTCGAGTGCTATTCCTGAAGACGAAGCTGCACACATTGCGGATGGATGATGGTGCAACTGTTGCTGATCACCTACTGAAGATCAAAGAGATTCATGACCAATTAGCAACAGTTGGAGAGCGAGTACAGGATCGTGAGATCGTGCAGTTGACATTGAATAGTTTGAGTGAGTAACATCAGATGTTTGTGACAAGTATAGCCACACGGGAAAATATTCCAACCTATGAAGAGTTAGGTGGATTGCTTTTGCAGGAAGAACAACGTCAAGAGAACTTGAGTCATCGCAACAGGGAATTTGATCAAGCTCTTGCAGTCACGGGACGTGGTGGTAGATTTGGTCGTGAAAGACAAGAACTTTCAAAGAAAATATTCCAGATTCCCTACTTCGTCGCGGCGGCTATGCCACCTTCTCTTTGCTTAGATTTCAAAATGAGTGATCGTTCAAACAGACAGATATCAGTAATGTGAAAGGTATGAAGTCTCAAAGCTCTAAATGGCAGTACTAGACATTGTCTGGTGTGATTTGCAGTACCCTAAACAAACAAATGAGAGATTTCTTGGCACAACTCTCTAACAAATGATACTTTTCATAAAGACTAAAAAAAAAATATTGTAAAACTTTTCCCACTCAACAGACTTTCAATCTGTCTGATGCTGCCCTGGCCTTTCTGATGCCTCCGGGACTGTGTCTTCGTTCCCCATTGATGGTTCTGAGCTCCAAACCTGCAAAATACACCAAAGAAGGATTTCTTCAAGCCATTTTTATCTCTCCAAGCTTTCACCTCCTGTGAAGGACTTTCTCACTTCGTTACGGAGCTTGTGACCAGTTGTATCCACTGATCAGGCATGCATGACTATTGCCGCTCTGATACCATGTCAAGATTAAAAAATGCAACATCAAGCATTCACCATAAACAATCACCAAGTAGGGAGACGGAAGAAGAACATGCAATATCACTCTGTCACACTAACTTCATACTGAATATAAAATGTACATATAAACCCTGAACCCTGATAGAGAGAGAAAACCTACGAATAGACTAATAGACTAGCCTACGGCTAATTACAGCTGGTAACAGCTATCAACATTAATGTACATCGTAAACAGTAACAATGAAGTTTATCATTGATTTCTAACAATTCCTATAGACTATCAAGAAATAAGTGTATTTCTAAAAAGTATGCGACTATACAAGTTTTTATAATAGCTAGTGAATGGATCTAGATTAGCAGAGAAATAGGGATGGAGAGGATAGAAATCCAACATTTCCTTGGCCTCACAAGCAAACTGATTCAGCAAGGTATTGCACCAAGAGAGTGCGAATTAGCTGAGAAAATAATAGTACTTGAGCAATTTCATCGAGAATGCTTGCTTATCCGGAACCATTGCCAAACATCCCATTTGGTCCATAGAACACTTTGTCTCTGTTCCTGCCACCTATTCCATGCTCTAATACCACTGATAGAAAAGCATTACTACGTGTTTCTCTACTCACCCACACATTCAAGTCATCAAAGAAATAGCAAAGTATTGGTTTGGCAATCTCACACAAAGATACATATCAAAAAGTCACTCAAAAGAAAGGATGATACTATATTACATTTCTCTACACCCAATTCTAATATATACAATACATTTACTTAAGGGGTAGTCCTACATGGCAAGGCTGTTGCTGACAGGACAAAGAGCTTCTTCTGATCCTAACCTATACATCTTTACTTCGGATGAAAAAGTCTTCTTAGTGGTTTTATACATTGACAGTATTGTGATTAGTAGAAATGATGAAGATCTATTCAATGTTGTTAAAGTTGATTTATGCAAATGCTTTGAAATGACTGAAAAGCAAATGCATTATTGTCTTGAGTAAAAGTTGTGCAATATGAAGAGGTGATCAAGTTAAGAAAAATATGTTGATGAGCTTCTCAAAAGATTTCACATGTCAGAGTGCAAATCTATTCCTACTTCAGTTTGATGACAATGGTTCCTTGGATGCAATCTTATTTTGTCAACTAACTGGAAGTTTGATCTACCTGAGACCTAATATATGTTACATTGTGAGCTTAGCGAGCTAGTTTGTGTCTTTTCCTACTAATGATCATTGGAATGTTGCTAACCAAATTTTACGTTATGTCAAGGGAGCAATGCATTATAGTCTAGTATTTAAAAGACACTATAATCTAATAGTATTGCTTCATTATGTAAATGATGATTGGGGGAGAAAACATTGATGATAGAAGATCAACCATGGGCTATACTTTTGATATTGGAAATGATCATTATCTCTCTCAATCGTTGAAGATGAATACAAGCCCTAAGCTTTGCCACTCATGAGCGTATTTGGCTTAGGTAGTTGCTTTATGAGATTGGTATTATGCAACCACATGGCACTAAGATTTTCAATGATAGTCAAAGAGGCGTCCAACTAGCTACAAGTCATCTAGTTATTCATGCAAAAACAAAGCATATCGAGATGTCATGTATAGTTAGCCCAGGAGGTTAATAAGTGTCGGATAGAGCCTTGCCTTAGCTATATTATGGGTGTTGAGTGAGACCCTTTCATTAGAGAGCTCAGAGGTTGAAAAGTCAAAAAACAAGAAGAAGAAAAAAAACAAGCGTCTTAAAACAAAGAAAGAACTTGAGTCTTGATTCTTGAACACTGTAAAAACCAGAGATATAAAACTTTAAAAGAATGAGCTTTAACTACGAGTACGATCAGCAGGCAAACGCACATGATGATGGTTTACCCACAAAAGTTAGAATTCAAGTTTCAAAAGCCAAATCAGGCGGAGTCCGAATGACGGTGACCTCGTACTTTAGCATCTATGACAAATTACGATCCAAGTCTCTGCATCAATTCGTCAACGCCAAACCTGATCCAGCCTCCAGGTCTTACAATACTCATCACCCGTCAACTACTTATCATTATTTTGTCAGCAGCCACGATCATACGCCAAGTTTTGGATCAACCTTTTGTCTGATGCCTGCAGCGGCCAGCTTTTGCTTGAATGAGCGTGTGTGGACCTGTGTGGTGTGTTGTGGTAAGAGGGTTTTTAGTTTAGGATGAAACACCCAAGCTTAACTCGATGCTCTAGAAAAAAGAATTACATAATGCAACATTTATCTTTAGTTTAGTTTTGACATTGATATGTTGTTATTGTCTCACGCTAGCCAAGTCACAATAAGACTAAGTGTGTCACATGTGACAATGAAGTTGAAGCTTAAAAGCCCATCTTCACATGTAGTTACATTTGAGAGCATCCGCAAGTTAAGATTATATGTTAGTCTTAGATCTCACACCCTTGGCTATATGTGATACGCTTGTATCATATTCTAATTGTTAGCTTTTTTCTACTCTTAAGGCTTAACAATAAGTTAGGGTAGATTGTATGCATAGCTCAAAACTCACATGATTGAGTATGGAAAAGAACTTGAGTTTTGGAAAATGAATGAAAATTCAAAGATCCTATTCTTTTTTGGATCATGGGACCACGATGTTGATGTGCGTAAAGATGGTGATTGAGCAGGATCACTTGCATGACACAAGCGTGCGCAAGTGGAGATCTTTTTGTGAGAAAGTAAAATATGCAGATAATTGACTACATTAGAGTGGGAATGAGAACGGTTGTAGGTAGGTAGGTGAAATAGTACGATCGAACATGTTGGCAACAATACATGGAAAACAGGATGAATCTAACCCCAATCGGAAGATCTAGTTGATAAGCGACCGGGTTGATTTTCTTTATAGCCTTATAAGGTCCATTGTATCAAGCAGAAAGCTTATGGCATTTTTCCGACCCAAGTACCTTTGAATCTTTAGGGATTTTAAGATACACCCAAGTTCCGACCTCAATATCCCGAGGTGAGCGATGTGAAAGATTTCAGATCCTTAAGATCCAATCTACTTGAATGATCTTTGGTTAGAAAGAGAAATACACTACCAATTTCACCAATGTAGAAAAATCAGCATCTACACACAATTTGAGATGCAAACACTAATAGAACTTGATCAAACTTGAATGAAATGATTATGTACTGTTGCTATCCGTACAAAACCAGCAAGCTACTGTATTTCACACATGTGGATCCAAAAATAGCAAATATAGATCATTCTACACATAGAATTGCAAGCAATCACCAAGATAGTGCACCAATGGATAGTAGAAGCCAAGAGAACCATGTATAAGCATGAAATGAGATAGAGAAGAGAGAAGATGACTCTCTCCACGAGTTACATCCTTTTATAGCAAGTCCAAAGCCTATTTGGCCACTTGGCTTTCCCACCAAAATGCTAACCCTATCAATTTTGGGTCTAGATTCAATGTACCCAACTTATTCAAATTGAATCTACTCAAACTCGCATTCTATCTTTCCCACACTTTCAAAAAGTGTTTATTCAAATGAAATTTAGACTAATGAACTTTGAAAAGTCAACCTCTAAGTCCAAAACAAGTTTTGGCCTCAATATGCCAAATATGGAAATATTGCAAAATGTGATGAAACTAGTTGAATCTTTCACACTCCCTCTTCAACTAGTTTTAGCATAGACTTTGATAATACTCCAAGTGAAGTCCTATGCTTCATGAACAAGTCTTTTCCCAATGCTTTGGTGAATATATCAGCTACACATTCCCTTGAAGACACATGTTGAAGCTCCACCTCCTTTGCAATGACTCGCTCCCTCACAAATTGATATTGTATCTCAATATGCTTGCTCCTAGCATAGTTTTTGACAATAGAACTTTGATCCATCATAAGAATGATCTTCTTCCTAAGAATAGATCTCCTTTCCATGATCATGTAATGCTCAAAATAGAAACAACCATAATTGATATAGAGAATAGTGTCCACTTGGGATGCTTCACTATTTCTTCATGTATCCACCATGATACTCCATGAATGAGCCTCCATCTTCATCTTGCCACAAGAAACCATCAAACCTTGGAAATCCATGAGTAGGTGAGTACATTAATGATGCAAATCCAGCACCACATGACTTCGTAAACCAAGTAGGTTGCACTAGTCCATCTTCAAGATCTACTTGACACAAGAAAATGACCATGAATTCACCAAAAATTGACAATCTCCAAGTCTTGGCACCAAGTAGCTCAACACTTGAGAACTTAGCCATGGATGAGTGACATAATGAACCTCCAATAGCTTCATTTCCATCAGCAAAATCAGCCAAAAATGCTAGTACAAATCCAACATCAAAACAATGCTCACCAATGTAGCTAGTTTTACCATATCTTGACAATTTGCACACATCCACATGAAATTGCTCAAACATGAGATAGAACAAGTAAAGTAAACTTGAACAACACTTCCTTGCTACTCCTTTGACCTTACTTGAGTCTTCAATATGTTGTAAAAATAGATCCATAACACCTTTGCCAATTATCTCTCCTTTGATGCTCTTGACTAGCTCCAAATTGCCAACTTTCCTTTTGACTAGTTGAAGCCCTTTGAGATCAACCTCTTGATCTTCAACTTGACCATCAAAGTCATTGAGCAAAATTTATTTTCCAGATCCATTACTTGATTTTACAGCAAGATAACATCCATCCACTTGCATAGCTCCATGTACACAAGAAGATCCTCCAAAAGATGTTCCACTCTTCATAAGAGATCGATACTCAAGATCCATTGGTTGGATCCACTCCTCTTCTTTCCTTGCTTGATCTACACTTGTAGGCTCATCCAAAGAGGTTAGGAAAGCAACATAATTTCCAGAAACTACTTGCTTACCCTTTTGATCATATGTGAGCCTTGAAGGTACTTGTCTTTCTCTTGATGTTCTCCTTGGCTTTTGACTTGATGAAGGTCCATCATCACCACCATCCAAAGTAGGATCCTTCTCATCAACATCAAGAATGTTAGATCCATCTACTTTACCATCAATCATGCTTGAAGACACCTTTGTAATGTTTCCCTCATAAAAAATGACATCTCTACCAACAATTACTTTGTTAGTAGAAGGAATGTAAACCTTGTAGGCTTTACTCACCTCACTATATCCAACAAAAATATCTCTTTTTGAAGATGGATCCTCCTTGGTCCTATCATCAAGAGTAATGTTGACATAGCATGTGCATCCAAAGGTTCTTAGAAAGTTGACATTCGGCCTCCTCTTGAATAGCATCTCAAAAGGTGTCCTTCCATCCAAAATAGCACTCGGCCACCTATTGCACAAGAAATTGGCACACAACAAAGCTTGATCCCAAAATGGTTTGTCAAGATTAGCACTTAACCTCATAGCTTTAGCACTTTCACGTAAAGTTCTATTCTTCCTTTCAGCCACTCCATTTTGTTGTGGGGTCCTTGATGTTGTATACTCCCTCTTGATCCCATGCTCATCACAAAAGGCCTTGAACTTGTTAGATATGTACTCACCACCATTGTCACCTCTCAAGCACTTGATCTTTGTGGAAAATTGGTTCTCCCTTGCATTCTTGGACTTGACAAAGACATCATACACATCATCCTTGCTCTTTAGTAGATAGATCCAACAAAATCTACTAAAATCATCAATGAATGTTACATACATCTTAGCTCCACTATTGGTAATTGTAGTAAATCCATGAATATCTGAATGTACAAGTTGAAAAGGCTTTGTAGATCTAGAAATAGATCTAGTATAAGGTAGTCTATGTGACTTAGACAAAGCACAAGACTCACAAACATGCTTGTCATTACTTAAGGAACTTGGAAGACCAATCACAACCTTCTTCCTTGCCATTACCTCCAATGACTTGAAGTTGAGGTGTCCCATCCTTTTGTGCCAAACCTCTTGAATAGAAATTTGCTCCCTTGCAACACATCCAACTTGGTTAGCAATAACAGAAGCATCAAGTTTGAACAACTTCCCTTCCCTTTTACCTTTTCCAATCAAGACATCCTTCCTTTTGATCAAACAAGCGTCTCCATCAAACTCCACCTTGAGGCCCTTAGTTAGCATTTGACTCACAGTAAGCAAATTCTTGGTAATAGATGGAATAAACAAGACAACCTCCAAATGAACATTCCTATTTGTAGAGAGAGAGATAGGAATTGTGCCAATCCCTTTGATTGCACACTCACCATCATTGGCCGTGTAGATCACCCTCTTGTCATCTCCATATGCCAACAAAGAAGTGAAGTACTCTTTGTGAAAGGTCATGTTTGAACTTGCTCTACTATCAATCCACCAAGGATCTAGATCTCCATCATTAGCAAGCATACATGAAGACATCACAAAAGCATCATCATTTGCATCTTGCACATCCAAACCATCCTCATCAAGAGTAAGATTACCTTGCTTGTCTCCTTGATCTCTCTTATTCTTGTAGCACTCGCTTGCAATCACTTATCCAAGCAAATCAACACATAGAATTATGAAATCTTGATCAACCTATGATCTATCCTCAATCTAATGACTTTTGCCACTTCCTAAGATTGAAACACACTCAAATGAAGTCCAGCAACCTCACTATCTAGAGATCCAATCAAAATTAGGGTTTTGACAAAATCACAAAAAATTAACTATTCCAAATCCACATGCAAATGCTGAAAATTTGATATGCAATCTATAAGCCACCACTTAGGCTGAACCAATGATCCAAAAATCGGCCAAATCCAGCATGTGAATTCAAAAAACGAAATTGAACAAGTATATTGACCTATTTAGTGTTTTGATCTACAAAAGATCCAATCTACAAAAGCAAAAATTCCGATTTTGGTATAGAATCCTCTTTAGCATGCTCTAGACTTGATATCTTCACCAAATCATTGATAGATCTGATTTCCTCCTTCATAACCTGAAAAACAAGCTCTGATACCATGTGAAAGATTTCAGATCCTTAAGATCCAATCTACTTGAATGATCTTTGGTTAGAAAGAGAAATACACTACCAATTTCACCAATGTAGAAAAATCAGCATCTACACACAATTTGAGATGCAAACACTAATAGAACTTGATCAAACTTGAATGAAATGATTATGTACTGTTGTTGTCCATACAAAATCAGCAAGCTACTGTATTTCACACATGTGGATCCAAAAATAGCAAATATAGATCATTCTACACATAGAATTGCAAGCAATCACCAAGATAGTGCACCAATGGATAGTAGAACCCAAGAGAACCATGTATAAGCATGAAATGAGATAGATAAGAGAGAAGATGACTCTCTCCACGAGTTACATCCTTTTATAACAGGTCCAAACCCTATTTGGCCTCTTGGCTTTCCCACCAAAATGCTAACCCTACCAATTTTGGGTCTAGATTCAATGTACCCAACTTATTCAAATTGAATCTACTCAAACTCCCATTCTATCTTTCCAACACTTCCAAAAAGTGTTTATTCAAATGAAATTTAGACTAATGAACTTTGAAAAGTCAACCTCTAAGTCTAAAACAAGTTTTGACCTCAATATGCCAAATATGAAAATATTGCAAAATGTGATGAAACTAGTTGAATCTTTCACAAGCGACCGCCGTTAGCATAAAACTGACCTCTATCCTGAGAGTTTTCATGCTTTCCTTGGCCACTAGCAGCATTTCTTGCATATCTTGCAGGAAATTTACTGCAGTCTGCACCTTGAGACCTTCCGACCGAAACTGGAGAATGCAGCTGAAAGCCATACATCAGCATAAAAGGACTGAATCTGGTGGCAGAAGGCTTAGCAGTATTGTACGCGAACTCAACCATTGGAAAATACTTTTTCCAATCAGACTGCAGTGAGAAACATATGCTCTCAGCATATCTTCCAATGTCTGGTTGACACGTTCTGTCTACCCATCAGAAGAACTAAGACTAAGGGTTGTTTCAAGTTTTTCAAAAGCTGCTTGCCAGAACTTGGAGTCTCGATCACTAACAGCTCAAGAGTGTTCAAGCTCGTAGGCTTGAGAAAGAGAACACTAACTATTCAATACTTGATGATTGACCTTCATACTTCAATGCTTATTACCTAAGATGCAAGAATATGAACAACTATCTATATACTAAGCAATTAGGTCGTCAAATGCGTCATCCAGTTGGTTGTGATGTGTACAAATGAACGTAAACTGTCATGCGAAAAATGCGAAGGTCTTTGCCAACGTTATTTTTTTAACATTTGAGGCATCTGGCATTTTGCGAAAAAGTCGAAGTGAGAGAAAATCCCAAAAAACAAAAATCCCAAAAATGCCGACATTGTGAGCTGTTTTTGAGTAGTTATGCAGACTGTGTAAAAACACAGAAATCTGCAGGCCTGGATAAAAGTTGGACGAAGATTAAAATGTCGATTAGTCGATTAGTAGGAGAATAATCCAACACTCCCCCTTAATCTGAATCCATGAATGCCTTGACCTTTAAACTTAGTTCTGCACAAAACTTTTTTGTGCATCCAAGCCTAATGCTTTAGTAAAAATATCTGTTGTCATATCTTGCGTTCGACAGTATTGCAATCTGACCTCTTTGTTGAGAACTTTGCTTTTGACATAGTGATACTTCAATTCAATGTGCTTACTCCTAGAATAAAATCTAGAATTGGCAAACAAGGCAATGGCACTTTGATTATCACAAAATAGTAATGTCGGAGCATATTGGTTCAGACCGATATCTGAACGTAAGTTTTTCAACCAAATTTTTTCCTTTGTAGCTTGTGAGGCTGCGATATACTTTGATTTTGTAGAAGATAGAGCTATCGAAGATTTCTTGTGACTGTTTTAGGAAATAAGACCATTGTTGAGGAAGAATGTAAATCCAGAAGTAGATTTACGTGTGTCTACATCTCCTGCCCAACTTGCATCTGTGTAACCACTGAGTAAATTGAGTTTGTCGTTGTCGACTGCTCCATAACAAATGCAAAAGTCAATAGTAGCTCGAAGATATCTCATGACTTGATAAGAGCCTTCCAATGTGTTATACTAAGGTTAGTCATATACTGACTTAAGGAACTGACTGCATAAGCTATGTCTGGCCTGGTACAGATCATTGCGTACATAAGAGATCCTATTATTGAATGATAAGGGTACTCATGCATATGCTCCTTCTCTTCAATTCTTCGGGGACATTGGTCCTTTGACAATTTGAGACCTGGTTCCATTGGTGAGAGAGCTAGTTTGCAATTAACCAGATTATATCTAACTAACATATTGTAGATGTACCTCTGTTGAGTAATGTAGATCAACTTTGATTTCTGTCTCTATGGATTTGAATACCAAGGCAGAAATGAGCTTCGCCCAGATTGGTCATGTCGAATTCAGATGATAACATAGTCTTGTCTTCTTTTATCAGATCGATACAGTTGTCGAAGAGCAATGTGTCATCTACGTATAAAGTGATAATAATAAAAGCCTGCTGAAACATGCTCGAACAGATTGTTTCAAGCCATAAAGTGCTCTATGGAGTTTACACACATAATTGTGTTTACCTCACAACTAGAAAACTTAATGTTTATCCACGCAGAGTATCCACGCGAGACCGGACACTTGGTCGATATTTCAAAATTTTGTTTGTGTGGAACATCCATGCGTGGATTATCCACGCCAAAATTTTTTTGAACACGCCTCCGACCATTCCATCGGTGTTTTTTTGACACGGCGTTGAAAAAATTATGCGCGTGGATTATCCATGCAAAATTGAATTTTGAAAATTCCGGCAACTGTTTGGGAGGGAAGGTATGCGGCGCCGGAAAGCAGTTTTTGCGTGGATAATCCACGCGTGGATTATCCACGCAAATTTCAATTTGTTCACGGGACCGGACCGGAAGTTGAAGATATCCACGCGTGGATTATCCACGCATTTGTTTTTTTTCATGTTGATAATGGCATGAAATTAGTTAAATAAATATATTTCTAAAGTGAGTTATATTATGATTAGGTTATATTTTTTTTTCTAAAGTGAATTATATTATGATGAGGCCTAGGTTTTTTTTTTTTTTGCATGTTCATAATGAAATGGAATTAGTTAAAAACATATTTTTCTAAAGTGAATTATATCATGATGTTCCTAAATGATTGGGGTTTTTGATGAGATCGGCCACCTACTTTTATAAGACAGTTGACTCGAGCTACCAATAGGGTAATTATGCATGATCTAAGGCTTTGATAGCCAGGGGTTTAGGGTCTACCAAAAATCCTAAACAATATCAATCTTCATCCTCATCTCATTCTCACTCCCATCTATACTCTCTTTTTCTCTCTCTCACACAACACAAAAAAAGAAAGTCACCTCTAGTTTAGGAGCGAACCACATTTTGGTTCGCGCCAAATGATTTTTTTTTGGTCAAAATTTTTTGCGTGGATTATCCATGCGTGAATAATCCACGCAAAATCCAGAAACCTATCCGCGTGGATATAAAAAAAAATTTATCCACACGGTATCCACGGCCTCAACTCTCTGGATTTTATCCACGCCGTATCCACGCAAAAGCCGAGCCTTTTTTATTTAAATTTCACTATGGCGTGGATAATCCACGCGTGGATTATCCACGCAAAATTAGAATTCCTAATTCCAGCTCCGGGTGTCGGAGGTTTGTCCGGCTACCGGTAGTCAGACTTGGCGTGGATAACCCATGCATTTTGAATTTCATGACATCCGGCCGATCTGCTGCCGGAAATGACATTTGCGTGGAACATCCACGTGTGGATTATCCACGCGTCCGTATCCACGACTATATCCATGCGAAATGTTTTTTTGCCTGCGCGTCCTCCTTTGTATTGTGCGTGGATATTTGCGTGGATATTTGCTACATGTGTTCTTGTGCCTTCGATAATATAACCTTTGGGTTGCACCATGTAAATGTCATCTTTGATAACTCCATTAAGATATGTTGTTTATACATCCATTTGATGTATTTCCAAATCTACTATAGCAGCAAACGATAATAAAAGTCGAATAGAAGAATGCTTGACTACTGGACTGAAGGTCTCAATGTAATCGACGTTGTATACCTGAGAAAAACCTCTAGCGACAAGTTGGACTTTTCTTCTGTCGATGCTTCCATCTGCTTTGTACTTAAATTTAAAAATCCATTTGCAATCAACTATGGTTCTGCTAGCAGGTAATTTGACAATCGTCCATGTCTAGTTCTTGATAAGAGATGAATACTCTTTATCCATAACTTTTTTCCAGAGATCGGAATCGGACTGACTGAGTGGCCTCTTCGACAGTTGTTGGCTCCTAAACAAGGTAGGTTGCAGACTCATTGATATACCTGATAGGTGATCTGCTAGTTCTTGATGACCTTCTGGAAAATAGAGGAAGTTGATCATTTTCATCATATTATAGTTGCTGAATTGCAACATCATCATCTTCGAATTCGTCGTTGATGTGTTGTTCATCGAAAGTGGATGAGCTTGGACCTTCAATGAGAATAGTCAACTGAGGAACCTCGAAGTTCAATATGTCGGACGAGTCAAACCAATCGGTTACATGGGCTTTGCTTTTCCTTTGATGTCAATAAGCTGATCTTCGATGAAGATGACATCCCGGCTAGTGAATATCTTCAACACGATAGGATCGAACAACTTGTAAGCTTGATCCGAGGTAGTGTAGCTGATGAAAATACATTTGATACTCTAGAAGTCGAGCTTCTTTCTGAGATCATGAGGAATCTGCGCATAAGTAGTACATCTGAAAACTCGTAAGTTTGATAAGAAAGGTTTGGTACTTGTCCAAACTTCGAATGGTGTTTTGTCTGAGAGACCTTTAGTAGAACATCTGTTCTGAATATAGTTTGTTGTTGAAATAGCTTCAGTCTAGAAGGACTTCACAAGTGACGCATGTGATAACATGTCGATTCAACTAAGGTTATGTTCCATAATGAACATACTTTTTTGTGCTGTAAGGCATATAGGAATAGAAAATCTCATGATGATTGGTCATATGTTGAGTAGCTCCAAAATACAAAAATCACGAATCATCCGAATTCGTGTTTTTGTCTTTGACCATAAAAGCGCCTTTGCCCATTTCGACTTCATGAGATGCTGTAACTGTATTTGCTTGTTGATCAGGTTGCTTGGCTGCATTCTTCACTTTGAGAATTCGGCAATCCTAGATCTCATGGTTATTGCATTTGCAATACTTGCAAAACATCTTCTTCTTTGACAAATGTGGATTTGATGATTGTTCTTGACTTTGAGTCTGTTTCTGATTCAATGTAGACTGCTTGGAGCTTTTCTGCTTCTATCGTTTTGAGCCCTATTGGAAATTAAGCCCACAGTTGTCTCCTTGGTGAATCATAACTTAGATAGCCAATTACTTGAAGAACATCTACAACGGGCTTCTGGCTGATCTCCAACAAAGGGTAACCAATCCTATTATAATTTCAAGTTCAAATGTTAAGTTTAATAACTTGAAGTCATTGAAGACTTGGCCATCTTCAAAGACTCATCATAGTTTAGCATATTCAAGGTTAACCGTATATTAGAACTACATAAAGGCAATTTTAGGTTTGGATCATGAGGTTGATATTAGGGTGAATCCACGTCATGCTAACATTGACAATTACTGAATGCATTCTGTAGGTCGTATTCTCATTTATTCCATCATGAGCATATCCATGATTTTCATCAAGTCCAAGCCCTAATCTTGTTTAAAACTCCCAGCTTACTAGAAAGTCATAACACTCACTAACCATTAGCATTAGATTTAGGTAGGTACATTTTTGATGGTATTATGGCAACTCCATGCCATACTACTTCGTGTATCAAAAAAGGATGTCAACATTCAAGCACAACTCCATGTGTTCCAAGAATGCCCAATCCTAAAGAAACCTAATAAAAAAGCTTATGAGACTTTTTGGTACAGATAACACAATAAGGTGCTATCTTGAGACATAAAGTATTGTACTTTGTTTATCGAAGTAGGATCATTGGTAAGATTTATTTTAGTCTAGGGTAGAATATCCATAGCAAGTCATGAGCCAATTTTCATAGGATTTTATGATACTAAACAACAGTGCCAAAGTTTAAAGTAATCCCATCATTAGTTCATTTATAAACTACATTCCTTCAAGCATAACTCTTAGTAAATGATATGTAAGCTTTTTGAACCTGGATATGTGTAGCTATATTTTCCTCTAGTGATGCCATGATACTTATGTATAAATTGTACTCTTAACTAGTACACATAAAAATATTTTAGTCTTGTGATCAAGGTTTTTAATACCAATTGTAATACTCAAATCATAACCTTGACAATTGTAAGCTATATTCTCCTCTCTATTAAGCAAGACCTTCTTACATTCATTTCCCATTATGATCGACAGGCAAATTTTCACTAGCAAGTGTAATGTTTACATAAATGAGAGGTTGAAAAGAGTACCTTCAGTGACGGAGAAGCTCAAGAAAGCCCTGACAAAGTACAAGCATAAAACACATATGATTGTGTATGCCTAATCGAATCAATATACATTCATTCTGTCTTGTGTGAAAATTTGCCTACATTGGCAAATCTAGCCATGTATAATATTGTATATTTTGTCAATATTGTTTGTTGGTTACTTGAATGGCCAAAGTGCCACTTGTACATACACACCTAAAGTAGGTTACCACGAGTCAAGAGGAGTGGTTGTGTATATTTGGTAGTGATTCCTACTTTGTAGGATTTAGACCATGATTTATAATGAGATTTGTACCTACCATGCACCTACCAAGCATGACTCTTGGATCTAGGCTAGGGTTTTCACATTAGGGCAAGAAAGTGGAGTCTACTTCCTTATTACATGCTGGATTTTCACCTAACTTTGCAAAGGAAGTGTGTTTTACTATGTATTCCCATTCTCCATAGTGAGAAGATAGAAACTTTTTGGAGCCTCAAGGAGAAACTCGAGTTTCCTCTCATTGTATGGTGATTACTCTTGATTTCCAATGAAACCCAGCTTTGGCACTTTGTAAACACTGTCTACAGGCCATGCTACAGCCTTATTTCCACACATGTGGAGTTGGATTATACTATTTGATCAATGCTTTGATTGTCTCTACTTGTTTTCTATCAAGCTGCTAAACTAGATCTTGTTTTCTGATGACTAGTTTCTGATAGATTGTTTAACAAGCATATAATCACCTTGTGGATCATTCAAAGATCCATTTATGGTCCTTAGTACTGTACTTTTCACATCTTGAACCTGTTTTGCATCAATGGAAATCATATGTTAAATGAATTTAACATAAGCTTTATGTCAATGTCTTTCTCATAGTTAATCATTGTCTCAATATCTTGTAAAGTGACAAAAGGAATATGAAAAGAGTTGACATAAAACAAGCATTCATGTAGTAGGACCATCGCTAGTTCTTAGTGCAATCAAATCACAAACAGAGAACTAAGAAGTGCATGAAAGGCCCCCGCTTCATCGTTGCATGGAAACTAATTATACTTGACAACAAATTCCAATATAACATGTTCGAAATCCAACGCTGGCCTACAAGAGAGACATTGACCCTACATTTACTTATGCTACAAAAATCTATAGTAACTCGTGGCTAATAGCTTGTTGTCCAACGATCTATCTATACATACGTATCCATCACATAGCCATATTACAAAAGAGCATGAGGCAAAAAAGACATACCAATTCAGTTATCCATCGTCTTGCTTGAAAAAAGAGAAAAAAGCAAGCTACAAACTCCTATTTAGTCATTGGTATGGTGAAAGAAGGACTAGCATAAGAGGTATATATAGTCTTCAGTAAGGCTAAATGGCTAAGCTTACCGAAATCCATCCGGTTTGGCTTGTGGAAGAAGCCACATCTAGTACTGAATCCTGCCCATTAAATTTAGGGTGAATAAATCTTTGCCATACATCTATTGTTTTAAAAGACACTATGAGTTTTAACAAGGTTACTTAAGCAAAAAGGCCAACTTGCATAATGCGTGCTTTCGTAGAGCTGCAAACTGAGCATGCTAGAGTCGGTTAGAATGAAGTACCATCCATGAGAGAGAGAGAGAGAGAGAGAGAGAGAGAGAGAGAGAGAGAGAGAGAGAGAGAGAGAGAGAGAGAGAGAGAGAGAGGACCCACCAACCATCCCATAGTCAGTGAGTCGCTTAGGGTGTAGTTAGCTCCCCCTGAGCGAAAGCTAACTACCCACCAAAAGACTTTAAATATTATAGGGTAGCTTGAAAGATAAACTTGAAAACACTTCATAACCTATAACCTTGTTAATGATGTGACATAATCTATCCCTTAGAAAATCATTTTTCTAAAGAAATCAATCAAAGTCTTAACTTCTTTAAGAAAATACCTGTCTATTACAACATTACATAACTGCAATGACTTGTGAAATAATAACTTTGTATGAATTATTCACGGGTCTATTGGATGCCAAATGTATATACTACAAAAAGTGAAAAGGTAGCTCTCTTTGTTTATCAAACTTGGAAAAGTGTACTAAACTTGTAGTTGTGTCGAAGGAAGTTGTGATGTTTAAAAGTTGACTATATTGTCAACTATGTTACTATGATCAATCTCAAGAAATTCCAAAGGGTAAATCCAGTAAGGATTATCCATTGTCCTTATTGTGACTTGTCGAGAAAGTGTTCCACCCCAGGAAATTTATTAATAAAACATACATCATCGATGTATCTAAAAGAATGTTTAAACTCACTCATGAACATCACTAGTCCTTTTAATAAATTGCATTTCAAAAAAGGATAAGTACCAGATACACCACGTGGGTGAGCATGAGAAACTCATTGGTATACCCCGAATGTGTCGCCAAGTTCTATCTTCAAGTCTAACAATCCAATTACCTATTAAAAAAGTATTCCATTAGCAAAGTAGATCCTTATTGATAGTATTCCATTTGCTAAATATTTGTTTAGACCAAGACCATTTGAAGTTGTTTGATAAGTGCACTTGTAATATAACTGAGTTCTTTTAGAATGTTTCCAAGCCATTATAATCAACTTATACTACAATGTTAAGTCCGTCCAAACCATCCAAGGGTATATTCTCATAGCATTTAGATATATAAGTAACCCACATAAATAGTTTTTGGCATATTCAAACAAAAATTCATGGAAGAATCACATTTCTAGAAAGATATTGTTTCCACATTGAAGATACTCTTGTATGTTCTTTCCTTGAGGCCTACTCCTTCCATTAGGAACAAATGCAGCATACTTGTGAAAAATGCAAAAATTATGCTTGGTCAAGGCCAAATCCATGTATATAGGATGATTACACATGTGTGGAGCTTGTTTCCACGTGTGAAATTAGTGTACTTGTCATGTACCATAATCATATAGGTTGTACATATGATTTAATTCAAGTTCTAGTGGCTAAAAAGGCCAAAAACTAGTTTTCTAGTCATAGGACACATGACATCAATCTATTGATTGCATGAGCCACATCCTTAGGTAAGGTGTCACATCCCATGTGTAGAGGACAGCTCACACATGTGGAATAAGCTGAAGTAGGCGAGTTTTGACTTCTAAAAGTTTCTAAGTAGATCTCCATATAGTAGGAAAATGGACCAAAAGTGCTCAAAATAGAAAGTTTGATCCAAGTGTCAATTTTGCATGATGATTCACCATATGAAAAATCATCCTCACACGTGTGATATCTGATGCATGATCAGTACTCAACCTCCAAGAAATGTATATATAGAGACATATTTGGCTATAATCTACATGAAATATCAATCTTGATTTTGGAAGCAATTTTGTGTCAATCTCTCCATTTGTCTTCATTTGTTTTGAGTGATTTGAGGTTCTATCATAGTGTACTTTGTTTTCAGGCTGGAGTCCGTACTTTGACAGGTCTTCACACGTGTGAAACTAGCAAGTACATTTACCTTCATTAATGATTGTTCTTGTTAGATTTTCATGCCTAGAATTGATGTAGAGTGATCTAAATCTTGTGTAGATTGATAGATCACTTGTATCTAACATGGAATCCCTCTTGTGGATCAGTTTAGGATCCATTCTTAGTCCTATTTTGCAGATTTCCACATGGTATCAGAGCCAAGTACAAGAGAAATTATTGACATTGATGGGGTTGATCCAAAACTAAGCAAGTTCTTGGAAACTAGCTAATTTTTGTGTAGCGAGTTGGATTTGATAGGTATACTCAAAATTTTTGGACCAGAACTTGTTGTGGGCTGTAGGAATACTTTTCACACGTGTGAGGCCTTACAGGTCCGATTTTGGCTGAGAAAATTCAAAAATTTGTATAATTTGACTCACACACACAAATTGAGAGACTTTTAGTGCAAATCAAGCTTTTTCTGTAGAGATTCTATTCCTATGATTTGTTCTTGATTAGATCAGCCAAAAAATTAGATTTGAAGCTTGATTCAGGTGCATTGAATGAGTTTCTTTGATTTTTTGAGTGCATGTTGAAGTTGAGAGAGATATTGCCAAAAATCATAGATTAAGGAGTGATTTTGCAAGATTGAGACTAGAATCTAAATCTCCATCATTCTAGATTGGTTCATTCTAGATTGGTTCATGAGTGATAGGATTGAGTCTATAAGCTTTCAAATTGCTAGAAGACTTTAGGTTCAGATATCTTAGAGAAACCATAAGAGTTTCTAGTGCCTTTTCACATTCAAAAATGGCATCAATGAGTGGTTTTTTGCTTGAAGCTAGTGAAAAAGACTCACATCCACTAATTATGCTAATTGGATAGTTCGAATGGAGTCTTTGCTTGTACTCCATGATCTTTATGACATAGTACTTGAAGTGGAAGTAGAACCTCAAAAAGGTGTTGAATTGGTAAAGTACAAAAAGAGTTGTAGAGTTGCATTACATTGCATAAAAATGAATGTAAGTAATGAACTTTTGAAGGAAATCTCATCTTGTACCACATCCAAAGAGGCATGGGATTCATTAAAAGCAATTTATGGATCCAAAAATACTTCAAGGATACTCATGCTTAGGAATCAAATTCTTCAAAGCATGAAAGGAAGTAGTGAAAGTGCCCAAAATTATGTCTTTAGGATCAAATCTTTGAATAAGAAGTTTTCTATAGATGATAAGATCAAAGATGATGAGTTAGTTCAAATCATTTTGAATGCATTAGGAGATGATTATTCTAATCTTGTTCAAACCTTTGCTATTCAAGATTCACTTCCTAGTATTGAAAAACTTCAAAGTGTGCTTGTGAGGAGAGTAGAATATTTCATATAAAAAGTAGGATGAGTTCCTTATCTTTGAATGATGGTGATGAAAAAGCTAACTTTTCCTTGAAAGGCAAGAAGAAAAAGTTTCCATCCAAGAAGACTCAAGACATGGAGATGGAGAGCAAGGATGGAGCATCAAGTTCCAAAGGCAAAAGCAAGAAGGACAAGAAGAAGCTAAAGTGTTTCTTTTGTGGGAAAAAGGGACATTTTGCATCCAAGTGCTACAAGAAGAAGAATGCCCAAGAGAAGGACAATCAAGACAACCTTGTGCTTGAGGAGGAGGAAGAATGCAATCTATCTTTGATGATATCCTCACCACAAACAACTAATTAAGACACTTGGTGGATTAATAGTGTGGCAAACTCCCACATGACTCACCAGAAAGACTACTTTTCTAATCTACTTTCTTACAATGATTCTAAGAGATTTATCTTCATTGCAAGTGATCAAGAATGTGAGATTGTAGGTGTTTGATCCATTCCTTTATGTCTAGGATCATCTAAAAAAGTAGATCTAGACAATGTTCTTTATGTACCTTCAATTACAAAGAACCTGTTGAGTGTAGGACAAATTATCGATAGTGGATTAGATGTACATTTCAAGCATGGAGCATGTTTTATCTTGAAAGATGAAAAATGTGTTGCTAGTGGTTTCAAGCAAGGGAGGTTTTTCAAATTGGATGCTAATGTGATGGTTGGAAGTGTGAACATGGCAAGGGAGGAGCTCAATCAAGTGGAATTATGGCACAAAAGGTTAGGCCGTCCTAACTACAAAGCTATGGAGACCATGGTGACAAAGGAGCTAGCAAGTGGACTTCCCAAAACCATATCCAAGTGTGGCAAGCTTTGTGAAGCTTGTGGACTCTCCAAATCTCATAAGCTACCTTTCAAGAGATCTTTGACAAGATCTAACTCTCCTCTTGACCTTATACACTCGGATGTTCATTCATTTTCACATGAATCTAATGGTGGAGCTCTTATGTATGTCACTTTTATTGATGATAGATCAAGATACTCTTGGGTTTATCTCTTGTCTAAGAAAAGTGAAGTTTTTGAGTCCTTTGTAAAGTTCAAAAATCTTGTGGAAAAGCAACTTAATACTAGCTTGAAGTATTAAGAAGTGATAATGGAGGGGAGTACATCTCCAATTGGATAAAAGAGTTTTGTGAAACTAATGGCATTAGGAGAGAGTTTTCTTGCCCATATACTCCACAACAAAATGGAGTAGCTTAGAGAAAGAATAGGACACTATGTGAGTGTGCTTAAGCTTTGAGATTAGATGCATCCCTTCCTATTTCATTTTGGGGAGAGGCTATTTTATGTGCAAACTTTCTATGCAATAGACTGACTAATAGTGCCATTAAAGGACTTACACCTTATGAAGTATTGTATGGAAAAAAGCCAAATCTTAGTGATTTGAAAGTTTTTGGATGTACTTGTTATGTACATATTCTTTTAGAAACAAGGAAAAAGGAAGATGCCACTTCATTCAAAGGCGTCTTTGTTGGTTATAGTGAAAAGAGTAAAGCTTACAAGATATTTGATCCTATTACCAAGAAAGTTGTTGTAAGTAGAGATGTACTTTTTGATGAATCTCTCCAAGCCAAAGGAAAGGTGACTCCCAACAACACTCAACTTGTCAAAGATCATGCTATGACCGAGGAGGAGCTTCATGAAGATGAAGACCAAGTGGAACTTACTCAAAGTCCAAGGGTGCCAAGAAGATCAACAAGGACAAGGATTGAGCCATCAAGGCTCACTTATAGTGACAAAGGGGAGCAAAGGGAAGATTCTCAACTACTCAACTCTTATACTTTCTTGACTACTATGCTTGAAGAACCAACTAGTTTTGAGGAAACAAATAAGTCTCAATATTGGAGGAAAGCTATGCAAGTAGAATTGATGCATTCATGGAAAATCAAACTTGGAAGCTTGTTGATCTCACTTATGGAAAGAAGCCTCTTACTTGTAAATGGATATATAGATTGAAATATAATCAAGACGGTTCCATTCATAAGTATAAAGCTAGACTTGTAGCAAAAGGTTTTTTGAAAGTCAAAGGTATAGATTATGATGAAACCTTTGCACCTATTGCAGAGCTTGTAACCATTAGATTAATCATATGTCTTGCTACTTATTTCAAATGGGAGCTTTTCCAACTTGATGTGACAAATGCTTTCTTGAATGGATTCTTGGAAGAGGAAATCTACATGTGCCAACCCGAGGGCTTCATCGAAGATGGAGAAGAAGACAAGGTGTGTTTCTTGAAGAAGAATCTTTATGGACTCAAGCAAGCACCAAGAGCATGGTACTCTAGGTTGCATTCCTATCTTATTTCCATTGGATTTGTTGTAAGTTCTTATGAACCATCATTGTACTACAAATGTAATGATGGAAAGATAATTATCTTAGTTTTATATGTTGATGACATTATACTCACAGGAAATGATTTAGATGGCATCAAAGATGTAAAAATTTCCTTGTCTAGTGAATTTAGGATGGTAGATCTAGGACTTCTTAAAGTTATACTTGGAATAGAAGTCACTGGAAGTGATGATTTTACTTTCATATGTCAATCTAAGTATGCTAGATCAAGCTTAGCAAAATTTGGCATGATTGATTGTAAAGGAGTTGAAACTCCCATGGAACTAAGTGTAAAAGTTTATAAGGAAAGTGATGAAGCATCCTTTGAGGACATCACTACCTATAGAATGTTTATTGGGTTCCTTGATATACTTAACCATCACTAGACCAGATCTTAGTTTTTGTGTTGGCAAATTGAGTCAATACATGCAAAGTCCATTAATATGTCATTGGAAAAGTGCCAAAAGGGTGTTAAGGTACATCTCGGCTACAAAAGACTTTGGCATGGTTTATGAAAGGACTAATATTTGTTTAAGAGCATATTCGGACTCAAGTTTTGCAAGTGACAAGATGGATAGAAGATCCATAAGTGCATTTGCTACATTCTTATGTGGAGGAGCTATATCTTGCCTTTCCAAAAGCAAGATACCATCTCTCTTTCATCAACAGAATCCGAGTATAAAGCTATGACAACAAGAACAAAGGAGGTTCTTTGGCTTAAAAGGCTTTTGGAGGAGCTTCATGTGATCAAGGATGAAGACATTCCATGCATATATTGTGACAATCAAGTAGCTCAACAACTTGCAAACAATCCAATCTTCCATGCTTGAACAAAGCACATTGAGATTTCACATCATTTCGTGAGGGAGAAAGTGCAAGCAAAGGAGATCAAGCTTATTCATGTTTCATCATCAAATTGCATTGCTGATATACTCACCAAGGCATTGCCTAAAGATCCATTTGTAAAATTAAGATTGGCTCTTAGAGTTATAGATAGATCTATGCTAGATTTACCAAGCTAGATTTTTGAGGAGTGTGAAAAATGCAAAAATTATGCTTGGTCAAAGCCAAATCCATGTATATAGGATGATTACACATGTGTGGAGCATGTTCCCATGTGTGAAATTAGTGTACTTGTCATGTACCATAATCATATAGGCTGTACATATGATTTAATTCAAGTTCTAGCGGCTAAAAAGGCCAAAAACTAGTTTTCTAGTCATATGACACATGGCATCAATCTATTGATTGCATGAGCCACATCCTTAGATTAGGTGTCACATTGCATGTGTAGAGGACACCTCACACGTGTGGAATAAGCTGAAGTAGACGAGTTTTGACTTCTAAAAGGTTTCTAAGTAGATCTCCATATAGTAGGAAAATGGACCAAAAGTGCTCAAAATAGAAAGTTTGATCCAAGTGTCAATTTTGCATGATGATTCACCATATGACAAAGCATCCTCACACGTGTGAGATATGATGCATGATCAGTACCTCGAGCTCCAAGAAATGTATATATAGAGGCATATTTGGCCATAATCAACATGAAACATCAATCTTGATTTTGGAAACAATTTTGTGTCAATCTCTCCATTTGTCTTCATTTGTTTTGAATAATTTGAGGTTCTATCATAGTGTACTTTGTTTTTAGGTTGGAGTCCGTACTTTGACAGGTTTTCACATGTGTGAAACTAGCAAGTAAATTTACCTTCATTAATGATTGTTCTTGTTAGATTTTCATGCCTAGAATTGATCTAGATAGATCTAAATCTTGTGTAGATTGATAGATCAATTGTATCTAACATCCAATCCCTCTTGTGGATCAATTTAGGATCCATTCTTGGTCCTATTTTGCAGATTTCCACAATACTAAGAGCTCCTCTAAGGAAAAAAGCAAGTTTGGAGAAACATCAATCATGAGCATTGATTATCCATATAGGGTAGTGTTTCATTACACATGAAAACCTCAAGTAGAATCATATTGATATTGTTAACGACAAATTGTAAGGAACGCTCAACAAAATTATTTGTATCATCAAGAACTGGGATAAAATTTGGTCCGGTCAATCATTCGATTGCGACTTTTCTAACAAGCTAAATACACATGAAACAAGGACTATGTTGTGCCTTATCTATACCTTTTATATAAAGATGCTTTGTGAGCCATAGATGTTCATTGTTAGCATCTTTGATCCTTGACAAAGAGGTGGTCTTTCTATGTATCTATTTACGTTTATTTAGAAATAGAAGTGCATCATACTAATAGTATCCATGTCTAAGTGTTCAGAAACGGGCAAAAGCTTCATAAGTTTAAAAATCCATCATGTATCTCAGAAGCAATATTAATATAGACCGTTTAAAGCAATATGATTCAGTCGTTTAACCACATGCTTTGCATAGAACTAAATTATTAACAATTGAACAATCAACAGACACAACATGCCCAAATTTGTCAGATACAAAATTTTCAGAGTGCATAAAGCTGCGGCAACCACAACGAATCAAATCGTCAATCTCAAAATCACAAAATACATCATATGAAAAATACCAATCATGCTTAACATTGGGTAGATACGACCAGTTGAATATAATATCATCGAAACTGGTAAAAATGTAACTTCTTCACTGGTAAGTGGCTCTTCGTGTTACTGCCATACTTCCTCTTGACAAGTCAAGACCAAATCCTTTGAAACTTTTATTCATAAATTAACAAGATAACAAATAAAGTTGAGAAGTTCATACAATACTCGAAAAATCATAGTACAATAAAACATATTTCAATATGTCCAGCTAGTACCTTCCACCGTCCCACCACACAAAACTGTGCAAGTTAGCACAATGAGAAAGACAAGTGTCAAATCTGGACGTCAGTTGTTATCCATGTATAAAATAGGTTCTACTACTTAACAACATTTCTAACAGCATCTTAACTTTAGTCCAATTTTTCCATTCAGGTATTGAAAATAGCAATAGGCCATGCTAACCCTGACGATTACTAAATGCAATCTAGGGAGGGCCGAGAAGTACAATCTAGTACAAGTCATTAGGAAGATAGGGTCCATTGGTGGATTCCTTCTTGGACCTAGTGAGAGGATGAGCCTCTCTTGAAGGAGGTAGCCTCTTGCATGCTTGTGAAAGAAGTCACATCCAGTATTGAATCCTATCCATAAATTTAGGGTGAATAAATCCATGGCACATATTTATTGTTTTAAAAGGCTCGTATTATGGGTTTGAACAAGGTTACTTAAAGTAAAAAGGCCAACCTGCATAATGCATGCTTTCGTAAAGCTCTAAACTGAGCATGCTAGGGTCAGTTAGAATGAAGTTAGAATGAAGTAGCATCCATGAGAATGAGAGAGAAAGAGAGAGAGAGAGAGAGAGGGAGAGGGAGAGGGAGAGGGAGAGAGCTACTTGCCCAGTTTGCCGAAGTAGGCTTATTGTAACCAGGAAGGTCGTTCCACTTAAAGTTCCTGTTCGTCCAGTAGCACCAAAGAAGGAAAAGCAAATGAGAAAGAATGTTGGCAAGCGCTTATCCAGGCCAATGAAAGTTATTTTTTTTCAGTACTTTTGTGGCTGACCAGCCACGGGTGCCAACGACCTTCAGGGAAATTAAGCGTTCCTCTGCTAAAACTCTTGGCACCATACTTTACCTATCCGCATTTATTTCAAACTTGTTCTCGCTTTCTGGAACATTGTATGAACTTCTGAGAGGCAGCATGCGATATCAGGATGCAAGCATTCAATGCTTCTGTGGCTCATCGATAAGGTAGCTCGGAATATTTAGTTCTTACATATTTCAGCAAGATCTATCACCCTTGTTTTGGTTTTCAGTATCAGGAGCTCTGTATTTGCTTTTGCCATGCTCAATGGGGCCACAGGCTAAGAGTTACTGGTCTCCGGTTGTTCAAGAAAATGAACATTCCATTTTATCCCTTTTTTGAAAGGGCTTTTGCTAGCTTTCGCCGCCGGCCCGAAGTTTGGATCGAGTCAATCAACTGGAGCAGAAACGCATTGGTGTTTTCAATGATTGCTCCTGTCTTGTCTGTTTGAATGACTTTGCACTCAACGACGGCAATCTCGAACATTTGCACTCGACGAAGGCACCCCAATCCCGGACAGTCAGGCACCCCAATCCCTGACCATTGGAATTTCCGATGCAAGCAGTCTTCTTGCTTTTGGATCTTGTTGTCTTCTTGCTTTTGCTGCTGGATCTTGCTTTTGAGAGAGAGAGAAAGAGACAGAGATGGATTTTGGGGAGACATGCAAGAGGATCGTGAGAGAGGGAAAGGGGAAGTAATGTGTATGCAACGGGCAAGATGCATACATCCTCTTCCTCATGCATCAATTTGAAATCTTAGTTTTAGTTTTGAAAAAGTACATGGGGTTAGGAGGATGCACTCATACATCCTTTACCCTTATACACATGCGCACCCGTACATCCTCCTACCGCATACACATGGGCATAAATAGTTTTATGTATATAAATATATATATATATACACATACATATAGAATAAGTCAAATTTAAATATTCTTTAATGGGATACTCTGTCCATCTATGTGTTTGAGTTTATCAGTCAACGGGTATACCCATATCATTGTCTCCTTTAAAATATTGTCTAAAATCTGCTCTGTTCTTAGCACCTGTTTAACATTGTCATCAGACCCACTCCTGCCAAAGCTAATACATTTATGGATGGCCTTCCTCAATAGAGCCATTGGTATCTGATTTTCAAGTAGAGCGATATCTATCTACCTTATTATTGTTAAGTCCAAGGTTGCCTTTACTCGACTTGAACGAATTAAAGACTTGAGGGCATCATTAGTGAAGGCTCTACTTGAAAGCGAACGATCAATAGAATATCTAAAGCTAATATATTTCACCTCATTTTCATCAAAATTGCTAAAACAATCGTGCAGACCATATGATTTGAGTAAGCCAGGTTTACTTTACTCTTTTGGAGGCTCCATCCATGAGATTCTGCTATGGATTATTCTTTGCAGTCATCTCCAAAATAAACCAATCACCTAGCTAGTCAACAATTTTATGCAGGAATCACATTCAGCATGTTGAAAGCAATGCTTAAGATCAAAGTATCTAGTGGTGGATGATCAAGTCAGCCACATGCAACTTTTGCTATTCCACTTATGGTCTATAATACTTGACCATGCAAAATATTGCAAATGAAATTAAAGATGCAGGATACCGATGGAAAATTTTGTCGAATGTGAAGCCCTCTTGATTAGTGCAACAATGTCCACATTGAAAGAGCATTCTGATCATCAAAATTTTCCAGAATGCATTTTAAAACAATTCTTGATAATCAGCAGGTATCCTCAAATAAGTGATCATATATTTTCCATTTTATCCTACTCTAAACATTCCAATGGTCACAATGTTGCAATAAGTCTTGAAAGCTTTCCATAACCAAGGTAAAGTGACGATGATCATTCATGTTTCTCAAATAACCTTATTCCTGGTGAGATCAACTACGCAACATAGATGCTATAAATAGATCATACAAAATATAGAATATGAAGGTGCTCATATTTCTTAACATGAGTCGACATTTCTGTACATAATGGGCAATGGTATGGAACTAATAGTGGAGTAACACCTGGCTGGACCTGAAAACATTGATTTCATATAATTATGACACAATATCGGACAACAACCCTGACTGTATGCATGCAATCAGCACTTGGTTTTAGTACAGGGTTTCATTGATCCCCAAAATTTCTTATTTTTCTCCCTTGAATTTGAGGGATCTCTTAACCATCTCACTACATCTACACAAACACCTCTTTCTGCTTGCTCTTTGCTCTTCGATGGCTCCCCAACAAACCTGAGATCTCTTACTTGTAATATAGACACAAACTGGCGATTATTTTTAGGGCCTTTGATAATACTGGTATTAAGAAATGGCCTGATCCGTATTTCTTCTTTCTGTAATTGCTCCCTTGATTCGTTCTTTGCATTGAATGAGGTCCCACAACTTTTTAAGGCCACCAAATCATTTACTTTGTTGAGGTCAATGCAGCCACTAACAAATGATCATTCACAAGCTTGGGGGACGAAACTGCAACAGCCCAAGTGAGAGTTGAAAGACGCCAAAATCAATAAGTTCCCTAACTTGAAAAAAAGAAACATGAAAGACACCCTTTTGCCACACCACTCCCACGCGCGGACAGTGCTCTAAAAGCCCCAGGGGGGGGTGGGGGGGGGGGGGAGAGATGGAGATGGGAAGCCGCTAATTTTTTACGGGCACCGCGCAGCTGACACGCGTCAGCCACGGGGGGCATCGGGGCCAAACCACTCCCACGCGCAGACAGTGCTCTAAAAGCCCCAAGGGGTGGGGGGGGGGGGGGGGGGGCATGATGGAGCAGCGAGAGAGAGAGATGGAGATGGGAAGCCATGGAGGCAGGCACGAGAGAGAGAGAGAGAGAGAGAGAGAGAGAGAGAGAGAGAGAGAGAGAGAGAGAGAGAGAGAGAGAGAGAGAGAGAGAGAGAGAGAGAGAGAGAGAGAGAGAGAGAGAAATTTGAATTTAGAGGGAGGGAAGGAGTGGGGGAGGATGCATACATGCATGGGGAGAGGATGTATGCATGGAGCATCCTCCTCCCATGCATGCATGTAAAAAAATTTAGTAATTTTTTAAAAGCACACGAGGTAGGAGGATGCACCCATGCCACCATGGGTGCATCCTCCTACCCCATACACATGCGCACCAAATGCGCACAAATAATTATATATATATATATATATATATATATATATATAGATATATATACACTAATCTCTATTTTTTGTTAATAACCTTTCATAATGGTTTCAAATAATGATGTGATCATGTAGCAACCTTCTATTTTTGATGACTGTCATTTATCTCTTGAACCTATTTCAAGTTTTCTATTTTCACTATTGAGTTTGAAAACAATCTTAATTGATCATTTTTTCTCTTAGTGTTGACAACCTATTGATAGGTTATTCCATTCACTCATTCATCTTTCATTCAAGAGAAATTAGAAGAGTTGCACCTGTGACTTTGACAAGTCACAGAGCCAGGTTTTTGTATAGTAGCAAAAATCATTGTTTAAGATTTTCATATCTTTAATATTGCAAGCTACATATCATCAAGAAGCTATTTTGGAGACCTCCTTTGAAATGGAATTTGTCCAATACTCACTTTGAATGTGGTCCTGAAAGCCCATCAAACTGCATGAACCTTATGTTCCCAATCCGATCGCGAGCTTCTACTTTTCGTGATAATTCCGTAGAGAATCTTGTTCCAACAAGTATTTCAACCAATGCATTTGGAATCCTATTTCGACTTTCAGTTTCAACAGAAGCACTATCCATATGGCAGCTTTATTTCAACTTCAAACCTACAAACTATACAGCACATGAAGATTTCTATTGACATATTGTTATGGCAGGTCCAACTCTTGAAGACTCCTAATCAAAAAGTTTCTATTCCTCAAAGATTGATTCATCATTTTAATGGATTTTGTTCACATCAATATCAAAGTCAAAGAAGTTCCATTCCTCAAAATTATCAAGATGATGGGTTCACATATGGTCATGACAACATGAAGCTGGCTCATTCCACTTACAAATTCTACTACACACACAGTTTTTATTGACATTTGTTTATGGTAGGTCTAGTTCTTGAAGACTCGTGATCGAAGGAAGTATAATTTCCAAGAGATTACATTCCTCATATTATTGGATTTTATTCTCATCAATGTCAGAGTCATAATTCTTTTAAGATCCTAGGTTCACAAACCTTTATGGCAATGTCTATTTGCCATACACCAATTCTTGCCATTTAGGTCAACTTGTTTCATCAAGATTTAATTACAGCTATAGTTTTTCATGACTAAACTTATAACATGTGTTAGCCTATTTGGGTAACTTGATTTAACTAAGTTTTAAAAAGACTAGTTTTCAGCCATATTTATGGCATTTATTCCTGAAGCTCTATTTCGATCTTCAACCTCTACTGCAATTTAAGGCTTTGCAGTAACATCTCCCCTGATAGGTTCAATACTCAAGCACTCACCAACATCAAAAACGATTTCATTCCCTCATCAACAGCAAAAGGTTTCATTCCTTATCATCAACAAAAGGAGGTTACATTCCTCAATTTCTCAAGGAGTTGTCAACTTTATTGTGATGAAAACTACTATGATATTGTTTTCATATTCATTGCAAGAAGGCTACAAGTTTGTTTTAGTCTATTTTTTAAGTAGTAGTCTATTTACACATTCCAATGTAATTCAAACTATCCGACCCAAACAAAATTATTATGAGGTAGATACGGTTCTTATTGTGACTACCTGATGCGAGCATTTTCCATTTAGTCCAACTTGTTTCATCAAAATTCAAAATGTAGCCACAACTCTTTTATGAGAAAAACGTTCAAAGGCTTGCATTTGCCTATTTGGTTAGCTTGTCTTTTTTTTTTTAATTTTTAACAAATGCAACTTAAGACTTTTTAAGGCATTTATTCTTGGAGTAGCAGGTGATACATTACTTCTAGAACCAATCCTTCACTAGTGATTAAGAATTTTGTGTTTAGCTCAGAGTCTACTACAACTAAAGCATATACATTTTTTTCATATTCTGACTCCTAGATCCATATTGAGAGGGAGTATTGAAAAGTAACATTCATTGTGGCTCCACGATGCAACTTTTAGAGGGAGATCCACCAATGTTCATTAAAAAAATCCATGGCTACAAAACAAAAATTTTAAGACCCTAAATTAAAGAGTCATAATAGATGTCAAAAGTTGTTTAAGTAAAAGGATCAGAAAGTTACAAGGTCCTCATTAAGGGGGAGTGTTAGATTTTCTACCTAATTCTATTTTTTAATGAAAACATGTCAAGTATACAAAATGACAAGGCAACTGACACAATCTACAAAACTACAAAGCAATTCAAAATAGTCTACAGAATTCCTAATATTTTACACAACCTGGGTCGAAATCTATTTCAACCTGAAAATCGAAATATATTTTGAACTTGGCTTGGATCAACGTCTAATTTGATCCTTTGGGGTCAAATTTTTGCCCCGCCTATTTCGACCCTATGTCTATTTTGATCCAACATTTGTTTTGGAACCTATGTCTATTTCAATCCAAGTCACGATCTTATTTCAACCTTGAAAATTGAAATCCATTCCGACCTTGATCGCGACAATGTTTTTAGAAATGAACTAGATTTCTTCACAAGACAGATTGTAGAAGTACAAAGGACTTTAAGACTTTTTCACAAGATGGCGATCATCATTGGCAGCAATTCTTACACTTATAACATGATGCCATTTGTTTTGGGACTTTGACCTAAAAAAGAGTAGTCTTTTTTGGTATTTTCTAGCGGTCGTAGTCTTAGGCCAAAATCATGGTTTTTTTTAGGGATTTCCTAATTTATCTATTAAAAAAATTGTCAAAAAATGCATATTTTCAATAAAGCACTACAAGTGCTTTTTTGCGAAAGTCATAAAACCATCATAATTACAAATGAGATAACATTTTAAGACAACACATGATTTTTGAAACTCCAAATCTCATTAAAATACAAAACGACTTAAATTATATTCACGTATTCTTTTTTTCAAAGTGGTAACATAATGATATACAATATAGCTTATTGAGAATACTGTGAATTGAATCGCATGAAATTGATGAGCATGCTTTGTATGGTCTAAAAAGATGGCAACATCTTTCTTCTTGCAGATCTGTGCTGTTAAGGGGGTCACGCTTCTTTAGCAGGCCTTCTAGTTTCATTTTCGTTTCAAGCTTGCTTGTGCTTGTCTTTGGATCCTGAGGGCATGATGAGCGAAGGAGAGGGTACTTGTATGACTATAGAAACTTGTGTGTCTCCAGCTCAATCAGTTGTAGATAGTTTGAGAGTTACCAAAGAGGAAGAGGCATTGTGGAGAGAATATCTGGTCCACTTGTAGAAAAATCAAAAATTTTGGGCACCCTATAACAGAAACTCTACAACATGGGGCTTTTATGTATTGAATGAGCCCAACGTTGAAGTAGATGCCACATGTCCCCAGACTATGCGATGTTTCATATGTCACTCTGTAGAACAGGCTTAGAGTAGTACACATACTACCACACGATCTAGAAAGGGAATTATGAACTACAATCCGACAAATGGAGTAACTGCTATGAGGAAACATGTGGCTAATGAGCATGCCAAAACATTGTATAGGTATGAGATAGAGAGGAAGAAGTCCATAGAAGTAGAAGAGATAGAGGGTTGAAGTAAGTCTAAGAAGAGAAAGACAACTCCACCTTCTGCTATCACAGAGTTTTTTTGTAGCAAAAATCCTTACAAGAACAACGATCCAGCCCAACAACGATTCCTCGAAGATCTAGTGCTTTATATTACCAAGGGCTATAGGCCACTTTCTAGTGTAGAAAACCCATGGCTTCGTCGATTGGTGATGAGGCAATGTGGTAAAGTAACTTTTCCTTCTCGCAAACAGCTTGTTGATGAAGACCCTTCCATGTTGTCAAAGACAATGGAGCGATATGTACTCCCCTCCCTTGCTAGTTGTATGACAACAACAGCCACCTTTGATTTGTGGATGTCTCGAGCTGGCTTTGATACTTTCGCTCTTGTCATCAATTTTATAGACGATTCTTGGGTTCCTCGCATATAACGGCTGGGTTATTTGAGGTTCATGACACAGCAGGGGCAACTATGGCTAGGCAAGTGAAGGAGCTCCTAGCTTCCTTCAATCTCATCGACAAAATTGTGGCATACGTGAAGGATGAAGGTGCCAACCTAGGTAAACTTACTGTTGCTCTCACCTTCGTCGTATCTTGTGTGCCTCTGCAGCATTTACATCCATATGAGAGGACCTGTTTTGGTCATGCAATGTCAAAGGCATGTCAATATGCGACAAATGATGCAAAGGAAACAATGTTCTTATGCTTTTGTTTTGTCAAGTTTGCGCCAACAAGACTTAGAAGGTCAAAAATTTGTTTTCCAATGCGAATTTTGGGTCGGTTACACTTGAAAGGTTCAACAATCTGTTTTTTAAGTGCTCGATTAATCTAATATTGGCTAGCTGTATTTTGGACGTTGGCTTCGTTTTTTAGTCCTCGTTATGCAGGGAGCGATGACTGTAAATTTAGCATAGTCAGGGCTGATAGATTTCTCAAATACCAGTGATTCACATGGCTTTGAAAGGGGCTGCAAAATAATGAGTACAAGCTAACAAAGTGGCTGTAAAATGTGTTATTTCATGCTGGTAAGTTGACCGCAATGTAACTAAAAATCAGCAATTGGTAGTTCCAATAAATATCTTCATATGGGAGATTGACAAAGCACAATTTGGCCTCATGTTTAGCAACTATAGGGTTGTAAAATAGGTACAATAAGACTGAAAATCTAGTGCTTTATTGAATGTTTTATATAAGTGAATTAGGAGAATGTTGAATAGTGTTCACTTTAATGTTATCATGATCATATATTGGCTGATTCAGTATTTGGATATAGATTTTAGAATCTGTGCTTGCAGGTTTGCTATTAACAGAGGTAACTATGAGTTTACTGTCTCAAGGATATACGGAAATAGGTGAGCTCATATGTAGAAATTGTGCTTGATTTGCATTTCTATCATGTTTGTACAATGCAGGTTCTTGTCACTACCAGTAGTGTAGAAATGATCAAAGGAAATATCTAAGCTCATGTAAAATTCATCTGTTGATTTGTTTGCAAACAATCTTTTCATAAATCCAGCTTAAGAAGCATTCTCATCAATGGTTGCGCATGATGTATAGTGCAAGTTCTTGTCACTACAATTAGTGTATGGATTTGCTCTAGTAGAACTTGTGTTGATAAGTTTGCAAACAACTTTTATAATCCAACAAATAAAGCAACTTTCATCGATGGGTGGGCATGTTGCTGTACAACGCAGGTTCTTGTCATCACCAATAGTGTAGAAATGTTATCATGATCATATATTGGCTTATTCACTATTTAAATATAGATTGCAGAATTTGTGCTTGCAGGTTTGCTATTAAACAAGGAATGGATTTGTTGCTTACTGTAACATCACCATGCACTTTTTGGGATTTGAGGTTTGGATTTCAATTTAGGTTTTTTTGTTTTGACTTTTGACCTTTTTATTCTAGCAATAATTTAATTCAATAAGTCTGTTAACATGCTACGCCTGTTCGCTGTGAATCATATGGCATCTGGAGGACTTCTGGAATCTAAACGGGCCTAGGAGCACCTCATGGTAGAGCTTAAAGCTACAACAATGCAATAAGCTAAAATTTTGTTGTGATAGTTTGTATATCTGTTAATTGAGACAAATGATAAAGCATGCTTTGTTGTCTCTTTCAAGCTATGCACTGAAAGATGAGTATACAATATACGTAAAAAAGTTACAACTGATGAATGGCATCATCTACCTATTTTTTTCTTGAATTATGTACCCAAGTGATGAGAAATGTTTCTAAAAGAAATTTGATTTATAATGTTTGAAATTTGCATTTTGTATTTCTTGCGTCTACATTTAATTTACTACTTGTAGTTGTCAATTTGGATGATGAGCTTTAGTCGGTTGATGTTGTTGTTAAAGGAGATGAAAGTGCTTTAAGTGTTACAGTGATTGCTGCCCAAAATAATTAATTATCTTACATGTAAATGTACATGACTTAGTAGTACCTTCAAACTTCATTAGAATATCTTTCCTAAATCCAGCTTCAATGCCCCTGAAACTGTAATTAACTATGCCAAAAAACTGTAGAAACCACATTCTCTTTGAATCATTGAGTTTAACTCCTTAATCTGAGCAAGTATAAATGATGCATATCAACATAATTAGATAGGGAGAAAATGCCTAGCTGAATCTGTTAAATCCAGGCTGAATTAATTGCACGTAATAAATTAATCAAGTCGAGCTCATAAATAATATTCAAAATGAATTAGCAAAACTCCATTAAATGCCTCCTTTTTCAGACAAGAACAGGGCTTGTAACTTGTAATTATAAGCACAGTGCCTTCGTTGCACCATTTTATTTTTTTAACAATAAAATTCTAACTATCTATACCCGGGTTTATGATTGGGTGGTATTATCTTTGCGATACCAGTTCGATTCATACCAGTTTGAAGTTTGTAAATTATGTCTATGTCCATACCCGACTAGTAATAGAAAACTTATTTTTTTTAATACCATAGATCCGCCTGGTATTAGAAAATGCAGAGTACTTCAATACCATGACCAGGCTGGTATTTAAAATAGTGATACCCACCCAACACTGATTTAAACTTACGTACACTTTTGCGCATGGGTATGGGTGCACCATGCATGCTCCTCCTCTCACCCATACATGAGCTTTTTCTAACTAAAAATAGATGGGGAGGAGGATGCATGTATGGGCAAAAGCATGCATGCCCTCCTCCCCATGCATGCATCTAATGGGCCCACTCCAAATTCAAATTACTCTCCCTCTCTCACTATCCTCATTCCAAGATCCATCTCTACCCTCATTCCAACATCCATCTCTATCTCTATAGATATATATACACCTAATCTTTTAAATTTTGTTAACAACCTTTCATAATGGTTTCAAATAATGATGTGATCATGTAGCGGCCTTCTATTTTTGATGACTGTCATTTATCTCTTGAACCTATTTCAAGTTTTCTATTTTGACTATTGAGTTTTAAAACAATCTTAATTGAACATTTTTTCTCTTAGTGTTGACAACCTATCAATAGGTTATTCCATTCACTCATTCATCTTTCATTCAAGAGAAATCAGAAGAGTTGCACCTGTGACTTTGACAAGTCACAGAGCCAGGTTTTTGTATAGTAGCAAAAATCATTGTTTAAGATTTTCATATCTTTAATATTGCAAGCTGCATATCATCAAGAAGGTATTTGGAGACCTCTTTTGAAATGGAGTTTGTCCAATACTCACTTTGAATGTGGTCTCGAAAGCCCATCAAACTGCATGAAGCTTATGTTCCCAATCCGATCGTGAGCTTCTACCATTTTCATGATAATTCCGTAGAGGATCTTGTTCCAACAAGTATTTCAACCAATGCATTTGGAATCCTATTTCGACTTTCAGTTTCAACAGAAGCACTATCCATATGGCAGCTTTATTTCAACTTCAAACCTACAAACTATACAGCACATGAAGATTTCTATTGACATATTGTTATGGCAAGTCCAACTCTTGAAGACTCCTAATCGAAAAGTTTCTATTCCTCAAAGATTGATTCATCATTTTAATGGATTTTGTTCACATCAATATCAAAGTCAAAGAAGTTTCATTCCTCAAAATTATCAAGATGATGGGTTCACATATGGTCATGACAACATGAAGCTGGTTCATTCCACTTACAAATTCTACTAAACATAAAGTTTTTATTGACATTTGTTTAGGGTAGGTCTAGTTCTTGAAGACTCGTGATCGAAGGAAGTATAATTTCCTAGAGATTACATTCCTCATATTATTGGATTTTATTCTCATCAATGTCAGAGTCATAATTCTTTTAAGATCCTAGGTTCACAAACCTTTATGGCAATGTCTATTTGCCATACACCAATTCTTGCCATTTAGGTCAACT
Source organism: Diphasiastrum complanatum (assembly GCA_029204225.1). NCBI lineage: Eukaryota > Viridiplantae > Streptophyta > Lycopodiopsida > Lycopodiales > Lycopodiaceae > Diphasiastrum > Diphasiastrum complanatum. The sequence continues at coordinate 54,663,662 of CM055104.1, read as the reverse complement.
TGTTTCATCAAGATTTAATTACAACTATAGTTTTTCATGACTAAACTTATAACATGTGTTAGCCTATTTGGGTAACTTGATTTAACTAAGTTTTAAAAAGACTAGTTTTCAGCCATATTTATGGCATTTATTCCTGAAGCTCTATTTCGATCTTCAACCTCTACTGCAATTTAGGGCTTTGCAGTAACATCTCCCCTGATAGGTTCAATACTCAAGCACTCACCAACATCAAAAACGATTTCATTCCCTCATCAACAGCAAAAGGTTTCATTCCTTATCATCAACAAAAAGAGGTTACATTCCTCAATTTCTCAAGGAGTTGTCAATTTTATTGTGATGAAAACTACTATGATATTGTTTTCATATTCATTGCAAGAAGGCTACAAGTTTGTTTTAGTCTATTTTTCAAGTAGTAGTCTATTTACACATTCCAATGTAATTCAAACTATCCGACCCAAACAAGATTATTATGAGGTAAATACAATTCTTTATTGTGACTACTTGATGCGAGCATTTTCCATTTAGTCCAACTTGTTTCATCAAAATGCAGCCACAACTCTTTTATGAGAAAAACGTTCAAAGGCTTGCATTTGCCTATTTGGTTAGCTTGTCTTTTTTTTTTCAAGTTTTAACAAATGCAACTTAAGACTTTTTAAGGCATTTATTCTTGGAGTAGCAGGTGATACATTGCTTCTAGAACTAGTCCTTCACTAGTGATTAAGAATTATGTTTTTAGCTTAGAGTCACTACAGCTAAAGCATATACATTTTTTTCATATTCTGGCTCCTAGATCCATATTGAGAGGGAGTACTGAAAAGTAACATTCATTGTGGCTCCACGATGCAACTTTTAGAGGGAGATCCACCAATGTTCATAAACACAATCCATGGCTGCAAAAAAAAAATTTAAGACCCTAAATTAAAGAGTCATAATAGATGTCAAAAGTTGTTTAAGTAATCAGAAAGTTACAAGGTCCTCATTAAGGGGGAGTGTTAGATTTTTTACCTAATTCTATTTTTTAATGAAAACATGTCAAGTATACAAAATGACAGGGCAACTGACACAATCTACAAAACTACAAAGCAATTCAAAATAGTCTACAAAATTCCTAATATTTTACACAATTTGGGTCGAAATCTATTTCAACCTGAAAATCGAAATATATTTCAAACTTGGCTTGGATCAACGTTTAATTTGATCCTTTGGGGTCAAATTTTTGCCCCGCCTATTTCGACCCTATGTCTATTTTGATCCAACATTTGTTTTGGAACCTATGTCTATTTCAATCCAAGTCACGGTCTTATTTCAACCTTGAAAATTGGAATCCATTCCGACCTTGATCGCGACAATGTTTTTAGAAATGAACTAGATTTCTTCACAAGACAGATTGTAGAAGTACAAAGGACTTTAAGACTTTTTCACAAGATGGCGATCATCATTGGCAGCAATTCTTACACTTATAACATGATGCCATTTGTTTTGGGCCTTTGACCTAAAAAAGAGTAATCTTTTTTGGTATTTTTTAGTGGTCCTAATCTTAGGCCAAAATCATGGTTTTTTTATGGATTTCCTATATTATCTATTAAAAAAAATTGTCAAAAAATGCATTTTTTCAATAAAGCACTACAAGTATTTTTTTGCAAAATTCATAAAACCATCATAATTACAAATGAGAGAACATTTTAAGACAACACATGATTTTTGAAACTCCAAATCTCATTAAAATACAGAACGGGGTTGGCTCAACTGGTTAGCTTGGCATCCAAAGTTTCTTTGGTCCCAGGTTCGAACCTCCCCTTGGAAACCAAGAAGCATTAAAATACAGAACGACTTAAATTATATTTACGTATTCTTTTTTTCAAAGTGGTAACATAATGATATACAATATAGCTTATTGAGAATTATGGAAGTATACCTAATACATGGATTATGTACATGCCATAACTTGGCCCCCCAATGGAAGGTTGAAATTTGCAATATTTTTTAAAGATAAGTGCCTCCAATGATGATGATAGGTTACAAGTAGCTTTAAAATTTTGTATTTTCTAAAATTCTATAGATGTGGCACAAGGAGGGCACTCTAGCATACAAACCCAAATGGAAGATGGAGAAAGATGATCATTGAAATTGCCTCACTTTAAGGGAGCTCCTTGTAATAAGTTCCCCCCTTTGGCATCATCCACCACCAAAAAAAAAAAAAACAAGCACCTCACAATGCATTGGGATTTGGTTCTATTTGAGCAAAACCTAATACATGTATGTATCTTTGTTCAAAATTCATTAGCATGACAAAAGCAACACGCATTTGACACCAGCAATAACATGGTTGTAGGCTCTTAGATCAAAGTATTTCAAGCCTTCTTTGTTAAGAATCTCTTGGTACTTACATTTCCAATCAATGACTTCACATGCATAAACCTTCATTTCACATTACAGTTCAATGACATAAGGTCATTCTAAGTAGTAAGGTGGATGATAATTTTCTTAACCTTCTCAGAGAATAGATGCATTATTGCTTAATGTACTCCCTTCTCAAGATGGTGTAAACAGATACTTTTTGAGATTTAATATTAGCCAGCGAGATACCCGTATTCACTGCAACAAAGATTTGTACTTTCAACCCAAAGAAAATTAGCCCTATCCTGAAACCTCAATCCATTGAACATAACACAGCATTATAATGGTCTCATAACAATCACACTATTCAAAAACATATTACTCAAATGAACATTATATAAGTCAGAGGTTGAAATGATATGATTTAGTGATTCTTGTGCCACACTCTTACATTCTAGCAGGAAGAGGATGCACTAGAAACCAGCATATTCATGCTCTTGCTGCTGCTGATATTGTCTGCGCATACGAGCACCCCATGAAGTATGACTTTGTGCTGCCCTGGCTGCATTCGTTTGCATCATGTTTAAGAGCTGATCTTCCCAGTGCAATTTCCAATCCATTTGAGCTTCCTGGATACAGTATCAAACAGTAATTTTAGATTCGGGATTTCAGCTTTGTAAACACTAAGTAGTTTTCATGCTCCATCTTCTGAGCATGAGACAAAACATTGACGAGAAACTGGCAGGCTGTACAGCTGGTTTTATAGCATAGTTCAGGCTCTAAACATCACTAGGTGAAAAATTTCTGTATATTTCGACTTCCTCAAATTCAGCTCCAATTTCTGCTTTCATTTATTGGTTTTCACCTTAAATTCACTTGATTTTTATGACCTTTCGTGTGAGAGTACCCTATAGTTCTTGAAGAGATATACCCACCTACAGTGGATCCTCTAGAAAACATTGTAACACAGCCAAATATTATAAGAACACAATGAAAATAGAAGCAGGATCCAATTGATCATTTAAAAAACAAAAGTCAGGAAAATTGTAAGAAGGAAGTTTGCAAAGGAGATTTGCAAGTTGAATTATGCATGAGAAGATCTGCAAAAGGGGAGCTTGCTTGCCTTGCCAGCCCAGCCCCATCTGGCTGCTGCACGTGCGCCAGAGGAAAGGCCGGCCACAGTTCTGTCATATGATGCTCTCCTGTCTGGATCTGACAGTGTCTCATAAGCCGCCTGAACTTCTAAGAACCGCCTTGTGCTCTCTTCAACCTCCGGGTCGGGACACACATCTGGGTGATACTTCCTGGCCATCTGCCTGTAGGCAGCCTTTATGTCCGGCAGAGCCACATCGTCTGCCAGCCCCAACACCTGATAGAAATTGGGAACAGATGCAGCTTGCAGCTGCATATGATCAGATGCAGCAGCTCTTGCAGTGAAAGTAGAAGGTGAGATGTGGGGGCTGGATTTGTACAAAGGACTGGTGCACCAGGATACGGAGGTTCCTAAGGAGGAGAAAGGTTGGTGTAATAAGGCCTGGCAAGAAGAAGCCTGCCTGGGAGAGACGAGGCAGGAGGTGTGGGGTGAGAGCAATGGTCCCCCATCCTGCAGGGGATGCAAGCTCTCAATTTGCAAGCAAGTCAGCACAGGCTTCACCATTTCAGATCTGCAAAACTGGACACTCTTTTGCTCTCTTTCTGTTTTGATCTGCAAAACTAGTCAAATTTCTGTCTCCTTTTTTTATCTTTGATCTTTGATCTGCAAAACTAGTCACAGTTTTTGTGGGTTTTGCTTGTGATCTGCAAAAAAAGGCACTTCAGATCATAAAAATCAGAGTTTTCAGCTTGCTCTTTTGGTAATGATAAGAATCTGTTGCTATATAGGCCTATAGATTTAAGCGGGATGGTTCTTAGCGCCGCCTTGAATTTCGACGTCCCCCCACTTCGATGGAAGCCACGCGTCAACATGCCACGTGGAAACATCTGAGAGTTAGTGCGAGACACGTGGCAAGATCAAGATATCTACCGTGGCGTGCTTAGACTGGTCTTAAAGGGCGTTGGCACTTAATGAATTGCACACGCGCTCAGTTGGATGCTCGCCACGAGCCTCCACGCCACGTGGATGCTTTTGAACAGTTTATCTCAGACACGTGGCCGCATCGGACAGCCAGACATCAGATCGAACGGTGCTGGCATGACAAGACCGTCACGAGAACGAGAGTAAAAAAGGCAGACTGGGATGCTTGACAGCACGACACATTTCACGCCGCCCTCACTTGGATGCTAGCCACGCGTCACAGTTGCATCTTGAAATATCTCCAAATTCAAGCATAGCCACGTGGCAAAATCTTAATGTGAAGCCGAGACATCCAACGGTAGCCTCCGTAAGACTATGCGTGTTACTAAGATAGGACGAAAATAGAGGACAGCCGCCAGCGTATCTGGAAACGGAAGCCAAAGTCAAAGACGTCGCTGTCGCCGCGGCTTCCCTGACGTGACGTCGGACTCGATGGCAGAACCTTCTGTCGGCTCTGGATAATAAATAATTAATAAAAATATAAATAATTAATATATAATGCATCTCATCTATATATATTTATTTATGTAATTGTTTAAGTATGTGCATATATATATTTTTTTAGTTTTTTATTCTTTTATTTATATAGACCTTTGTATGTGGGTGGGAGTATGGACTGTGGGTGCATCTATGTACTTATTATTTCTGATTTCTAAATTTTTTTAGAAATTTAAATGCATATGGGCTACCAAGTTAATGAATTGGGTGCTCGGTCAACAAAATCTGGATAACTATGTGGTGTTGTACTAGGGCACGTCAAGGCTAGTTTGCCTTTAAAGGCAAAATTTTCAAAATCATCTCATGTGAATGGCAAACTTAAAAATTACCCTTTCATTTGAAGGGTAACTTCAAAAAGTCAAATGTACTTTTATAAAAGTGAAACTGTGAGCGATGGCGGACGAAGACGCCTCCACCGACATAGAGATGGAGTTAGAAATCCTGTTCCATGACCATCCTCCCTTGCCTGGTACGGTTGTCCCTCCCCTGCTTCTAGCGCGGTTCTTGGGACCTCTGCTTCCCGGGCTGTGGGGGTTGCTTTTTCTTCCCCCTCGTGTGAAACACAACTTGCTTCCTCTCATGCTGCGGTTGTGTCTGTTCCTCCTTCGCTCTCTCCTGCTGCTCTTCCCCCTTCTGACATTTCCAATTAGGTGACGCGGCCCTGCTCCTTTCAATCTGTCGTCTTCTGCTGCCTTCCCATTGTTGGCTGCTTCTTCTGCTTTGGTGCCCCCCCCCCATGCATCCCATCTCCCTCAGCAACTCGCAAAGGAGGATCTTCAACCTAGTTACAGCTCTCACCTTCAGCTTCTTTCATTTGTCCTATCCTCAGTCAACATGGTGGATTTGAGCTCAACCGGCCCACCGGCTCTCCAAGAGCCATCTCTACCTACCAAAATTTGCAAGCAGCCCAGGGGCAAGAAGAAGCTCCCGCTTGGGCCCCGTCAGGTCCTCCCTCCCGGGTCTGCTCATCTCCACAGGACGGTTCCATATGTCACCACTCATCTGGGACACCCTCATCTCCGCAAGCGCCGGTATCGACGACAGCCAGGATGCCCTCCTTTGCACAGGCCTACAGAGCAAGTGCAGCAGCCCCTTCACTTTTGTATCCAAGATGCATACCAGGAGCTTATCGAGCAGGTTTCATTGCACCCCTCTTAGATTCCGGAGTTGTTCCCCCTCCTGCAGAAGACAACACAAATGGCGGATTTGCTCGCCGATATGATCCCCCTGATGCGTCGCCTCCTCTAAAGATTCGCTCTTTTCAGCTTGACCCAGCTCTGTTTCGAGATTCTCTCTCCTTGCTTGCTACCACTTCAGTGGTTGCCTACTTTATGGGCAAACTGCCCTATGGAGTCAAATGGTTTGGGGAATCTTAGTGGGGCATTTGAATGCTAAAGTCCTTACTGTTCAGACGTTGGGAAAAGGCTTCTCCCTTTTCTCTTTTGGGAACATTTAGGAAGTAAATGTTGTCTCGGCCAATGGTCCTTACTTTCATCGTGGGAATCATGTCTATGTTACTTGCTATACCGACAGCTTCTCTATTGATATATGTCTCAAATGGAGGTGCCTGTCTGGGTAGAGCTCCCCTTCTTCCCACCGAAACTCATGTTGGCGTTGCTGGGAAAGGTCCTTCTGCTTCAGCCCTCGAAGACCTGTAATCCTTTGCCGCATACCCGAGCATGCATTTTGTGGAAGTTGGCTTACCGGAGCAGCTGCACTTCCATTGTTTGAACCAATTGTATGTGCAATCCATACAGTTCAAGGGCCTCCCAGACTCTTGCTACCGATGTCGTCGTCCAAGACATGTGGTTGCAAACTGTCCGCTTCCTCCTCGTCGGTCGCAACAACGCTCTGGGCCCCCTCCACCAACTCCTGCAGGGCCATTCAACACTCAGCCAATTTTGCCCCTTCCGGGCTCTTCTCGAGTAGAGCCCTTGGATCAGTCTCCGTTGCTATTTAAGTGCAAGTTCATAGCAGAGCTCATGACATGGCACTCAACCAATCATTCAATAGACAGTACTATGAGGACCCCTTTCAATTTTCTAGCTTGGAAACATATAAATGAGATGTCGCTTGAGTTTAAGAATGAATCTTGACATTTACATCTTCCAATTCTTCTAGTGATGATTCAAATATCAAAAGTTCTAATTCTTCTATAGATGATCGAGACACCCGAAAAGAAAAGAGATTGAAAAAGAAAGTCAAAAATCATAAGGACTAGCCAAAGACAAAGAAGGTTTGGAAGAAGAATATTGCAAATCATACAAAGCAAATGAATGATCATAAAGTTCAACTATTTGAAGTTTCTGACAAGCGTTAGAAAGCACCATCTTCAAATATATGTGTTTGTGTTACTTAACCTTCGAGAGATGCAATCAAATCAAGGAAAATGAGTGTGCTAGAAACTTAATCAAAATTTATCCCTTCCTAGAATTAAAACCTCACTTTTGAACTTTGGTACTACCTCACTTTTGTTTACTGTTTATGTGAACAAAAGAGGTCTTCTATTTTGGATTTCACACTACTTTTTTCAGTTTAACTTGACAAAGTCTTGCCAGTTCCCTACAGTTTCTGTTGATACAAGATACAAATTGAAGGTCATGGACGATTATGACCATTCTCTTTTGTGTAATTTGCCAATAAAGCTTTTGTTTTATGAGAAGTGTATTCCTTTTAAGGATGCAGAAGTCTCTCACATATAATCGTATTTGGCGCACAACAAGGACTGCTCTCCCTGATCAGAATAACTACAAAGACATTTACTGAGAGCATGTACTCGAAGACCATAGACGAAAGCAAGAACCTATAAGAACTTAATTTCGGCATATCGCAGTTTTGAAAATAGATGCAACTAAAGAGCATTCTAGTTATTTAAAGGCGAAAGAGGTATGAACTGAGGAGATAAACTAGATTGAACTCATAGCAAAAAACTTATATTCAAGAAGTTGTAATATAACTGCTGAAAATAGGAGTCTAACAAGAGGCATATCCCTATCTCTAATTCAGTTTAGTAGTTGCTCCTTTATTTAAGCCAGTGCCATGCATTTGGTGCTTAGAAGCACCTAGAGGCCAATATAACAGTTTTTAACATTAATATTTGTGCCTCAGAGTACTCTCTTGCAAACCAGCAGCAACTACAAGTAATTATTTATTCGATGCAAAGCTCATTTAATGGCTGATGGAACTTTGGTGAGATACAAATGGTAAACCAGTAAAATTTCAGAAACACATTCTGTCAAATGTGAGCTGCTTATGATTTCCCTCAGATGATTTGCTGGCTCAAATGTTTCATTCCTAGGGAGCGAAAAGTGTCTCCAGTGTGCAAGCGCCCATCTCTCTAAAAGTGAATAGTTGGAACACATTACAATTCCCTCATTCAACAAGTTCATACTAACATTGGCAAGATGAACATTCGAGGATAAAATTTGTTCATACAAGCAATATCTTGAGAATGAGCAATAGGAGACTGGACTAATTTACTGAAAGAAGAGCTAAAATGTTTACTAGATTAGCTTAAAACATCTAGAGTCTCCTGCCTACGATATTGAATGAGGAAAAGTTAAATGTAAGTTAGTTATGGAGCACTACATCAGATCAACCTTATTTGGTCAAGAAATTGCAAAAATGTGTTTCAGGTCGTCATTTAATCGGTTCAACAAGCTATTAAGTTTCTTCATCCAGGCTTGCTGATTCAGTATGCAGTTCTGAGAACCCAAATTGATCTTTGCATATGATCAATTTTAGTGTTTATACTCTCAAGTCTAAACAGGACTTGAGAACATCGTTGCAAGAAAGCTAGCTTGAATAGAAGCCTCTCGCACCATAACTATATTCTGATACCTGGAGAAAAGAATTTCAAAAAGATTCTCATCCTGCCTTGTGGCTTGGCAGGCTTGCAATGTGGTTTTCCCTTGCATTATAAAGCAGCAGCATCAGAATCCTGAAGAATCAAGGGTCTCCTGAATTTGGCTTTTCCTGGACGTTTGTAGCCGCACCAAATTCCCATAGCTTTAAGTAAGCACCTGGGAATGAAAATGATCTTCCCCGGTCCCTAGGAAATGAACTTCCTAAAACGCTTCTTCTGCAGATTCTTAGCAGTGAATAGACGATATTTACCAGGCTCTATGCACGTCTGCAGAATAAGGCTGGAATGTGTAACAACCAGAAGCGCAATAGTAGACTACAATGAATGTTTTTTTGCCAATGCATTGAAAATAAGGCCTGGCATATAAGAATTCATTCACTGATTTACCAGTTGTGACAGGGGCTTAGAAACTACTGAAGAGATTCTGTGGCTAAAGAGACTTATGAGTTTGTAAATTGCAGTAATGTTTCAGCTTATGATTTTCGAAACAGGACAAACCTTTGTTCCAACCACCTGTGTGGACCAACTGCAGAGGCTTAGCAACAATAGTCATCAACAAGATGTTCAAGCTAATTTGGTATTGCCAGCGCATCGAGTGAATAATCATTTCAATAGGAATGTATCTGTCAGAGACAAAGTTGGCTGCTACCAATCAATACAATCATTGGTATTCAAGGTTTATAAGTGACTAATACTCTGCCAGACTGTAATTTACTGTGAAAAATTACAGATGTTCTTGAAACTTGACGCTATCGAAATTCATCGTGGAACATGTTAGTCTCATCATTGTGACGGTATACAGTGCTGTAGAATATGTATGGATGTTCTAGCATTTCCTTCAGTGAGAGACGCCCATCCCTATCTTCATCAGCCTGAGAAAAAAGTATCAATTTGAATTAATTGTGTTATAATTGCATCCCTCTGGAATGAAAAAAGTAAAACTTCAGAGTCAATGCTACTTATCCAAATCTTCTCCCACTCATCCTGCACATGAACCATTACATGACAAGCACAAAAGAACAACCAGTCAGAGAAGTCCAGCTTAGAATTTTCAATTTCAGGTCCATTTCAAGACAATAATCTGTGTGTGTGTGTGTGTGTGTGTGTGTGTATGTTTCTAGTCTTTTGATGATACGTGAGATGTTTCTCTGGGAAGTGACTTTTTTAAGCACCAGCCAGCAGATGCAAATCACCCCTTTCTTTTCTAGGTGACACCCTTGTTCAGATACACAGTCAGATTTAGATGATGAGGCCAAGATCCCCTCTCAACACCGGGATCAAAGATGGTGCCTATAAATTACGAGACCACCTCCCTTCTATGACCTCATTTTAACCCTTATATGGTCACACATGCTTGCTAACAACTTCATATCTATGGGTTTCTATTTTTAAGTACTCAATTTTCTTCTTCAAGTATTTTGCTAGTAGCAAACCAATCTTTTGACTGATAATGGACATCTTGAAAACACCAGAAAAATTAAGATTCTGAAGACCTGCATCTCAAAGTTTTTAAAGTTTCATCAACAAGATGAGGGGTAGGATGGAGGCTGAAGCTGCTATAAGAGCACGATATGTTGTTGAACATTGACCATCAACGTTAAGAGTTATTTTAGCAGAAAATCGGATCTCAAAAGAAGAGAACCAAGTCATCCCCGATAATGTTTCACTGAATTGCGATTCGATCTAAGATTCTGGTTCAAATCGGAACAGGCCGATTCGAACCTTCGAATCATATTTGCCTAGAACTTTTTTACGGGAACTGACTATAGAGGGTGCCGGTTTTCAATTTTTTTTTTGTTCGTTCTTTTTAAGTTTTTTTTTTTGTTAGTTCTTTTTATGAAATTTACTCTTAAATGTTTAGCTTATGAGTCACTACATTTTTATGAATTATGTAAACTTCAAATTGGAATCTAGATTGTTGCATGTTGAATTTTGAATGTTTCGAGTTCATACCTTTGTAATTCCATTGTTATTTGTTTCATGATTCATCTATGATTTGACATCACTTTTAGGTTTACTGTTTTAAAGCTCAAACCCTAAAAGAACACCTAATATAGGTCACAGGTGTCAGGTAACATTTAACATGTATCAGGTAAAGTTTAAAAGGTTAGTTACTACAATATGGAATTTGGAATCTTTAATGCTTATAATTCAATCATGATGTCTATTATCATTAATGCATTATGCAACTATGTTTTTGGCTTTTCTAAAAATTTGAGTTTTGAAACCTTGCAGATTCGAAAACCCTAGGACTGATTTGAAAAGGTCAAATAGGCTGCTGATTCGGCCAATTCCGATTCGACCGATTCCGAACAGGAAGGAAACTTTAATCCAAGATGGAATAATCAAATTGGAAGGTACTGCCAGTTGAACCTACCAGAGGGAAAAGTTTAAAGCTTCAAAATCAATTTGAAGAACTTTGAAGTGGCAGCTACCTTGCAGCTTAATTACTACATTGTTGTGGGTAATCTCAATGTTTTAGTGGCTGATTGTGTTGATCAAAGTTTCCTCCCATTCTTTGTGAACCAACAAAAATAATTGCTAATGATCATTGCATACCATAATAACCTCTTTCCTTCCAGCCTTTCTATCGCCAATGTTTCACTGGAACGTGTTTCATTCAATGAAACTTGTGTGATGTATCTTAATGTCTCATCGAGTCCTCCGTCATCTAGATGTGTTGATTATCCATTGTTATATTGTCATTGGAATAGAGCTATAATCATTGTCTAGACAGTTAAACAACACTTGGTTTTCCTTTACAAAAGGTTAGGAATAATCCAAGCAAAAAAAAACCCAAAAACATTTCGCCATTTCTTTCTCCTCAGAGCCAATTCTTTCCCATTTCAAACGCGTTTCAAACACCTTTAATAAAGGCTTGTCAAAAAGGTCCCCAAAACATTGTGAATCTACCCCCATTGCATCCTTCCCAACCTGTACACCATACAAGTTTTAACCACAAAACTATCCCCACATTTATTTATCATCCATAACCTTCCTTACAACACCACCACAAAACATAAAATATCAAAAATAAAATGAATTTCCTCTGAAGGAATTTAAGCTAGAGCTTTCCTCCTCCTTCCAATGACCTGCACACAATGATGGAATACAACAGAGCATACTCTTCATGACACTACCATCACCTTTACTACCAAATAGGTAGACAAATGCACAAAGGAATAAGAATAAAAAGCAAGGAGAAGGAGACAAGCCTTTAGGATGAAAAGCTCCAAATGTAGAAACGTGATGACTAGGATGCAGAAGACAAAGGAGAGTGGGATTAACTAATAGGTCATCCAATCTTTTCCCCTCTTGGATTTTTAGCTAAGATAAGAATAGCAAAAATAGCCGTACTTAAGCTCAAGTTCTTATCTTACAATCTTTTGATTTAGCGCTATTCCTATGAGCCAAACTTATATATGCTAAAAGCTGGCAACCTCAAGCATGCCAGCTAGACACTATCTGCTCTAATACCTCTCACTACTTTGATGACATAGCTCTTGGAATAGTGTAACACCCCTCTAGTCATTGTCGTAGTGATGCAACAACTTCTACTTAATGATTCCATTTGGGTGGTCCCTACTCATTATCTAGGCTACCATCGAATACCCCATTGCTCTACTTCCATGCCTTGTATGGCAGTCATGGTCTACGTGGCTATGTTGGGAAAATTCTAGATGATTAGGCTTACCACAATAGGAACATGCAATCTTTGCTCCCCAACTTCCTAGATTTTGGCCTTGCCCCCTCCTTTTTGAAGAAGACTTCACTATCAATGCATCTTCAACCTCTTGCTTTGGCTTGTAGAAATCTCTTGAGATCTCCCTATTGCAATCAAATTTCAGCAAGCTCCTCATGATTGGAAAATCTCCTTGAGTTGGCCTTTGATTTCCTTGATCTTTGTCAAGAAGGCTATGACCTCCTCTCCACCCATCATGTTGGTATTGAGCGATTTTTTCTTAAGAAACTTTAGGATCTCCCAAGATTCTTTCGGAGTGGTGGCCATAGGAATGTGAGGGATCAGCTTGTTGGTATGTTTATCATGCTCCCTCTTGTCATATTTGATCTCAAATGCTGCCATTGTGGGTCTTGTCTCCAAACCCATCACAATCTCCCATACATCAACCAGGATAAGAAGATTCTTCATTTGAACCTCCATAGTCGATAGTTAGAAATACTCGACTTGTCTTCACCATGCATCTTGTCAATCACCCATCTTCAACTAAAAGAGAATTTTGTCCACAAATATTTGGAAGGTGATTTCTCCAATAGGTAAATCAACACAAGGCTTGCTTCCTAGATGGACAACATGGCAATAGAAGGAGAACAGACCCTCACTGGAACTGTGGATATAGAAGTGTGAAAATACATATGATTTGAGAGTTCAATGAGATGACTGCTACCTAAGGAAGAAATTTCCAATCCAACGCATGGGTAGTCCCCAATGCCCACCCAAATGTTGCTTGGCTGGAAGAGAAAAACCTTCAGGAGAGGTCTTCTACGGGCACAGAACCTGCTCCTTTGAAGCTTCAAGCATCTAGAATTGCCACTTTTGCCATATCATCGACCTTTTGGTTTGATAAAGAAAACTATTTTTTAGTGGTAAGACATCTGGTTCTAGAGGGTTTCTGGCCATCTCTCTCTTTCTTTTGAGAATGCTTTGTGTGATTGAATAGTTAAGATCCTGGATCCTTAGGCTTCTATTTCCTACATGGTATCAAAGCCTTTAGGTGATCATATTGCTTGCAGGAGGGTAGAAAGTCTATTTCCTATCTACTACAAGCTAATTTTTCTGTTATGGCTAAAGAATCGGAGTCTACTGGTTCTTTATTTCATGAAGATAGGCTGGATGGCACAAACTGTTCCTTGTGGTGCTACATGATAAAGAACCTTGTAATTGCTAAAGGTTTGTGGGAAGTAGTTAATGGTGACAAAGAAAGGCCGCCTACCTTGGCACCTATTACACCATCTAGAACAACTGCTTCTTCAACTACGAAGGTATCTTCCAATGAGCAAAAGAAGTGGGATCGACAAGATGCACAAGCACATTCCGTCATTGCATTATCAGTGAAGAGATCGATCCTTCCACATATTAGATCATGCAAGACTTCCAAAAGTGCTTGGGAGACTCTTGCAAAGATGTTTCAAGTAAAGAATGCGGCAAAAGTGGTATATCTTCGAAATCAACTTTCTATCTTGAAGATGCAAGAAGGTGATTTGCTTACAAACCACTTGACAAAGATCAAGGATCTTCGAGAGGAGCTTCTTAGTATTGATGAGGTGATTGAGAACTCACAATTTGTATCTATTACTCTCAATTCTCTTCCTAATTCTTACCTTCCATTTGTGTCATCATTGAGCATTTCTCTTAGGGGACAACAAATCTCCTTCGACGAACTTGTTGGCTTACTTCTTCAAGAAGGGCAAACAAGGATCAACTTTGGTGAACAAGAAGATCAAGCTTTCTTTACAAAAGGCAAAGGCAAGTGGAAAGGGAAGCCTTCTTTCAAAACTTCCAAAGATGATCAAAAATCTAAGGAAGCTCAAGATCAAGGCTCCAAGAAGAAGGGTAAGTGCCACTATTGCAAGAAGTTTGGGCATCACATCAAAGAATGTAGGAACAGGCTTGCAAAGGAAAAAGAGAAAGGTAACGATACAAGTACCGCAATCATTACTTTGGAACAACAATTTGAAAAGGAGGATAATCTTTTCAATAATGATTATGCTTTTGTCACTAATAATATCATCTCTCCTCAAGACGAGATTTCTGCCACTTCAAATCTTGCTGGTTTTTCAGCAGAAAACAGCTCATTTTCAGCTTTACAAGTTGCTGTTTTTTCATCTATTGATTGGGTGATTGACAGCGGTGCCACAGGTCATATGACTTATCACAAAGAGGTCTTCACAAAGCTTGTGAAAGTGCATGATGGAAGCCAAGTTCAAGGTGTTAATAACACCTCTTATCCTATCAAAGGTATTGGAGTGATCCCCATTATCTTACCCAATGGTGTGGAGAAGTACATTCGTAATGTACTTTATGTTCCAAAAATAGAAAAGAATCTGATTTTGGTGTCTACAATTATGAACCAAGGATTGGTTGTGGAATTCAAAGAAGACAAATGTCTTATCAAAGACCCAAAGAGATCTCTTATGATCATTGCATCGGGAACATGACGTGGTGGATTGTTCCTTATGGATACCTATGAGCGAAGAGCTTCATCATCTTTTTGTCTTGTTGCATCAAGTTCACATTCTTTGGAGTTGGCTGAATTATGGCATGCTAGGTTTGGACATCTCAACTTTGCTAACTTGAAGATGTTGAAGAGATTCAATATGGTTGAAGACATTCTTAATATTGAGCATCCCGAAGGACATGTATGCGAAGGATGCATACTTGGAAAATTTCAAAGGCAAGCTTTTCCAATTGATGGAACTATTAGAGTTGATGGCAAATTTGATTTGGTTCATAGTGATGTATGTGGTCCAATGAGGACCGAATCCATTGGAAGGTGTAAGTACTTTGTTACTTTTATTGATTACCCTTTCAAGATTTACATGGATTTTATCTATGAAGGCAAAATCTGAAGTTTTTCAACGCTTTAAGGATTTTCTAGCAATGATAGAAAACCAGTTTGGGCACTCTTTGAAAACCTTACGTATCGACCGAGGAGGGGAATATATAAAGAATACGTTCGGTACTTATCTTCAAAGCAAAGGTATCCATCATCAAATGACAACCCCTTACACAACTCAACAAAATGGTGTTGCCGAAAGAAAGAATCGCACTATTATGGAGATGGCTCGATGCATGCTAAAGGCAAAGGGCCTACCTCACAAATTTTGGGCTGAAGCGGTTATAATGGCGGCTTACATTAGTAGTCGGTGTCCTACTAAAGCCTTGAAGGTATTAACTCCTTATGAAGTTTGGTATGGTAAGAAGCCTACTGTTTCTCACTTACGCATCTTTGGTTGCACGACTTATGCTTTCATTCCCGATAAGCTAAGAACCAAGCTTGACGATAAAGGAGTTAAATGCATATTTGTTGGCTATAGTAGCAAAAGCAAGGGTTATAGGTTGTTTAATATGGATACTAATAAAATCATAGTGAGTCGTGATGTTCATTTTGATGAAAAGACCTCCTATGATGTTGCGCCCACTCATGTCATGAAAGGGGACTTCACCCATGATGCATATCTTGAAATATTTCCAGATTTGGTTTTGCCATCTAATCATGAAGATAAGGACTGCGATCAACTTCTAGTGGACAGCCCACTACTTCTTCAATTTTGCAGCCCATAGTTCATCAAGAAGAACCTATTTATGGTGAAGAGCAGCCTATTGAAGACACTGGACAGCAAGGTCCAAGTTTGGAAAACATTGGACAGCAAGGTCCAAGTTCGGAACACTTTGGACAGCAAAGTGTTGACAAAGGTAAGGCTGTTGGACAGCCCAAACCAGTCCCTAAATGGTTATTGCAGACTTTGCAAGACAGCAAAGTGGATCATTTCTATGAAGGGAAGACTCGTGCCTCTACTAAATCAGTAGAATTTGCTGATTTTTCTGATTTTGCTCTTATTTCTATTGAGGATGGTGCAATAGAACCTGTTTTTCATGAGCAGGCCAAAGGAGTAAAATGTTGGGAGGATGCGATGCAAGAGGAATACAACTCACTCATGAAGAACCACACTTGGGTTCTTGGTTCTTCCACATGGGGCTGGAATTTTCATCTCTCAACAACGATACATTGAGCAGATGTTGAAACAATCTTCTTTTTTCAAGTCACCGCAAGTTAATGCATATCATGGATGCATTAGTGAAAAGTTTCATGCGAAACCTTTTCAATTTGATGTTTTAGCAAAGGTTGAAAAATTCAAGCACTCTTTGGAACCTTTTTGTACTAATCAAGGAGGGAGTCAACATGTGTCAATTAGTACTTTTGTTCAAAGTGTTAAGAGTGAGCATTTGTTTGGAGAGAATTTTTCATTATTTGAAAAATCTTCTATGTCATCCCATGCCTCTTCGAGGGACAGCTTTGATGACGTCATCGTTGATGCATCTCTTGATAGTTTGCTGAATTTTATGATGAAGACGTTGGACAGCAGGTTCAGTCATCTTCTTTTGGTCATTTACAGCCCATTTTACATCATGAGCAGTCCATTATGCTTCAGGAACAGCCTGCCGAAGATTATGGACAACATGGTCCATGTTGGGAACACTTTGGGCAGCAAAGTGTTGAATAGCCCATAACTATTCCTTGTCGGCTATTTGAGACTTCGCAGGACAGCAAAGAAATGTCTTACTATGAAGGGAAGGCACATGCCTCTTTAAAATCAGTACCTCTTGCTGATTTTTTTGGTTCTACACTTACTCTTCATCATGATGTTGGTACATTGCCTATTCTATGTGAGCAAGTCATTGATGGTAAGGTTCGGGAGGATGTGATGCCAAAAGAGTTTGGTACTCTTTTTTATTGTCCTTATGGTAAGACGTATTTTCGAATGATGTGGGAGCCTATGATGGATTACAAGTCCATGTTTCGACTTATTGTCGAGTTTATGTTGGTTCCCTACTTCAGATGGAGCATGCAAATCCTCACCCTTCGACTTGATGCTTCATTATTACGCATTCTTTTCCTTTTATATGTTGGACATGATTGGGGATGAGATTTCGACTACTTCGATGTGAAGTTTATTTGGCGACATGAAGTTCGGACAGCAAGTTGCATTCTTCTCTTTCGAGAAGTTACTTCATGTTATGTTATGCATTTCCATTTAAGGAGGGTGTTGGAATGTAAATGGAATTGCTTACATTACCATAGGTTACGTTGACCCAAAAGGTCGAGAGCTGTGTAACCATGATCATTTATTATATTAGGCCTACTAAACTTAGAGTTAGCTAAGTTAGTATGAAATTAACTTGGTAGGGACTCATGGGTCCACTAGGCCTAATTGTGACATTAAGTACCCCAACTTGACATATTGGAGGTACCTTATTCTTTCTATGTAGCTTATAGAAAGTTGGATAGTCAACAGTCAAGTAGTTGAATAGCCAATAGTCAAGTAGTTGGATAGCCAATAGTCATGAAGTTAGATAGTCATCTTGGACTATATATATGTGTGCATCCCATTTGTATGAGACACTTTTGTAAGCAATACTGACTATTCTCCTTGGCTGTCGAGAGATCTCCAGCATACCCTGGAGCTGTAGCATATGACATCATGTAATATAAAAACGTTCCAAAGGTTGTGGTCCTGTCAATTGTAAAACTTGATCCTCTTACAATTATAACAAAGATAAGGAGCTACATAAACTATGTGTCTTCAAGCTTAAGGCATGCAACGTTTACAATCTCGTAGGTAATGAAAACAGGAATATCTGCATTGGACTACACTAGGTTTAATATCAGGCTGTCAAACCTCTTGAATTAAATATCCTGCTTGCTGCTTTGCATAAAATGTCTCTCCTGGTTGCAACTTCTCCATAACTGGTCCAAATTCATCTTCTGTCAGAAAACTGCATACAGAAAATAAAGTTCATTTGCTTCAAGAATTCAGAGCTTGCAGGCAAATGATAATAGTAACAAGCTTTATGAAATGAACAAGATGCTATGGACTCATAGCTTACCCGTCATTATTTACATCAAGCTCTGCAAACTTTGCCTTCGCATGTTTCTCTCTGTTTATGGGTCTTCCACCAACATGTGCAGTGGCACTTGTTGAATATACATTATGATTTATAAAAATGTCAAATAGGTTCTGATCGAACTCCAAGAAACTTAGTTTACCATCATTGTCCTGGTCCCGACTTCTGAAGTACAGTTTTGTGTTAGGAACCACAAGACAGTTTTCACATAGAAACAAGCAAGCTTGAATCTTGGCCACGCAAACCAGCAAACTGAAAGAAACAAACATTTGCATTGTACAAGGCATCTCTATAAGCATGAAGAGTGACATCATTATTAAAAAATGCAACAACAAGAAGGATCTATTGGGTAGGCATGAGTGGTGACAAATCACTCCTCACTATGAGGAAGTCAAATAGCTGCAACAGTATGATGACAAATGTGATTGGAAATAAGTCACCCATTCTTCAAAGAGTTTATATAAGAAGGCCAAATACGATGAATTATTTATGGCGCCTTTTCTCATGTTGATACTGTTTGCTTGAAACTTAAAAGCTATTTGTTTTATTAGCACATTTTTGATAGTTTTGTAAGCTTTCTTTATGTTTTGTATCCCGTTATCTTGTGCATTTAAAGCATAGTCTACATGATGTTATGTACCAATCTGTACTTAGCAAACTGGGGTTGTTTTAATGTACCTATTTACTGTGACTTATGAAGGTCTGAGAGCCTATTCCATAGAATTAATGAACCGTTATCGGTTCACCACGGTTCTGAGAACCGTACAGTGAACCGTACGGTTCTTAAAAAAATTTGCCCAGAACCGTGGTGAAACGTATTGATTGATTAATTAATTAATTAATTTCTTTTTTGGTCCCACTCCCAAAAATAGCCCAAAAAAATGCTAAACAATGCCCAAAAAAATTTCAGAAAAAACAGATTTGTAGGGAGTTTAGATTATTTAAAATACCCAAATTGATAAGAGAGGGGGAGATAGAGAGAGGGGGCGGCTATCATAGTAAACCATTTCATCAGTGCACACAATGCACATCAACTGGCCATCCATCTGAAAAACAAGTGAGCTCTGTATATAATCTCATCATACTAAAAAAAATACAGTGTGAATGGAACAAAAATGAACAAGATGACAACATCTACAACATGTCCTCAAAATGTTTGTGGCATCCGGATCATCAAAATCATCTAACTCATCCTCCTCTGTCAAAGCCTAACTGAAGTCATGTATGTTCAAAAGTGTGATGACGAAGAAGATGGGGACAACGACAAATGAGGTGAGAGAGAGATAGAGAACATTGATTGGAATCTTGAGGAAGAAACTGAACCCTAGTTGGCATACTCCTACTCTAAAGCTCTAAGCCGCCTCAGTTAAATCATGCTTGAGAAAATTTGCATGACTAGAAAGGAGACATTGTTGCCCTTTTCCAATGGATACAAGCTCTTTGATGGAATCTATGTAAATATGCACATTTAAAATTTCAGTAGGATGTTCATTCAGCTTCGACATACTTTCTAAGGGTTGTTGACTAGTTGACTTAGAAATTTCATCCCTACTTTTAAATAAAGTTCAAGAAACCCATGAAATTTTGGTCCAAGTGGACATGATGTGCAAATGCAACATGTACTCACTTGATCTGTTGCTTTCGCGACCAAAGATGCAACTTGGTACTATTACCGTCCTCGGAATGGAGAAAACTGTCATCCAATGATACAAGTTTAGCAACTCAAGAGCACTCAAACGAATAAAACTTTTTCCGTTGGCAATAAATAGACAATATATAATCACCAATCCTCATATTTCACATTATCAAGTCAAAAGTAGTGTACAAAAATAGAATATTCAAGTTTTTTGCTTGAAACAACTACCCCATCTCTCTATCTACAAGCATACTTGAAAAACTCGACTTTATTTAAAAATGTGTCTTCATCCTCATCAGCAATCTTAAAATATTCTTTCCACCAACTTGCTCCATCGTGCTCTTTGTTGGCAACTTCTGATAAAGGCAAAGTAGAAATGAGAAGACACGAAAAACAATTAGTAACTTGTGAAAAAATCTAAAAGTTCAATATGTTAAAACTTTTTTTTCAATTTTTTCTATGTAAGTTTCCTTCTATAGCGAATGTCATGTGAAAATGTAAATAAGTATAACTTCACAGGAATTCTTAAAAATAAAACGCAACTACCACACTTCTAACCATTTTAACCATTGGGAAGTGGCCAAAAGAGAAGACATTATGTAACTTGACCATCAATACCATGTTTGCCAATAAGGACTATGTGTGGCGAATGTCTCAAGAATTCAATAGCCTCTAGTTTTTTTATAACCTTTTAGTTAAATCTACTTCAAGCAACACTATATATTGCATGTACTTAACTTACTGCAAACTCATCCACTCATCAACACCTCGTCCTTATGCATGGTAAGCGTAGTATACCTCTTACAACTCCTAGTCTCATTTTACAAGTTTACTACAATAGTAAACAAGAACTTTCTAGTTTAAAAATTTGGCATGAAACATCGGATCCCTTTCACACAATTTTGCAAGCTCACAAATAAGCCCCTAAGTTGCACATGTTCTGAACTTTGATAACTCCATTGAACAACATTTTTTAATCATTTAAATCCTCTAGTCATTTTGAATACATATGTTTACCAATACTTAGGCATGTCCAACAAAGGAAGAAATTAACATCCAACATGAAACCTTCTCACGTAGATATGTTAATCACAAGTGGCACACTCATTGTGTAGCATTCCTTCTTATATTGAGGTTCAAGTTGGAGCATTATAGATGTTAATTTAATAGATTGCATAGATTTTACATTAACGTCACTTTCGAGGGAGATAGACATGGTTGAGGGATAGTTGTATACTAGCAAAAAAGGAGCTAGACGATGGCGTTGTTGGTATTGTGGGGAGGAGAGGTTGGGGAACCTAACCGGGTGACAACCCAGGAACCACTAAGGCAGATGGGTAGAAGTTAAGTGTGAGGACGTGTCATTCTATTCTTGCCGACGTTCCTATTCATGTTCTTGTTCTTGTTCCTAAGTTCTTAGGGCCTTCCTGTTTATGTTCTTAGGTTCATATTCATGTTCCTAAGTTCCTATTCCTATTCATGTTCCTTACTTTTGTTCCTATTCCTGTTCCTAAGATTCGTTCCTAATTTTTTTCCTATTCTTGTTCCTAAGAGCATCTTTAACTTGAGTTTCAACTTAGGAACACGAATAGTAACTTTTTCCAATCCCTAAGTTTCATTCCTATTTTTGTTCCTATTCTTGTTGCTTAGAGCATGTTTAAGTTGGGTTTCAACTTAGGAACAAGAACCTTAGTTTATGTGCAAAAACTTATTTTGAAAACCCTGAAAACAATGATCTCATCATTTTTCTAAGGAGATTGACCCACACCATACTTATTTTTCAGTTGATTGATCTTTTTTGTTTAAGGAACCATTCTTAAGGTAGCTTAGGAACGGTACGAAACGGTTTTGTACTGTTCCTAGGAACAATGGCCTAATCTCAATTCTCGTGCATCACCACCATAGTTACCAACTAACATGGCAAACATTTGCAAGTTGCAATGAAAGGGGGGACATTTGCAATTGTTGCCTCTACAAACCCTACTTTTTTTTTTAATATTTTCCTTAGAACTTCGTATGGGGACTTTTAGGAACAAAATACATCTTATTGGTTATGTTTATGTCCAAGTAGCCTTATAACTTGCACTATATTATAATTGACTTTACAACCCCTAGTGATTAATCATTAAACTACAAGCTACACTATACCTACACAAATTTGAAAATCTTCAAGCATTTACTCGTTTATTGTATTAAAATTGACTTGGACATTTGTACTCTTTCTTTACATTGAGCCAGCAGCAAAAGTGCGGTAAAACGCCTCAAACGCAAACAAGTTTGCAAGTTTGCAAACACTAGTTTGCTGGTAATTATGATCACCACTCACTCTGGATGACTGGGCTTAAATAAGAATGGGGCATCATAATTGTGTCTTAGCAGTTCCATAAGGAATAGGCAGGCCCATAAATTATAAGCTCCCTGGAGGATTATCCATCAAATGCACAAGACTACAGGAGTTAATGTTAGTTTGAATCTTTCGTTCTCACTTTTATCACTTCTGTGCTCTTCCTAATTCAATCGAATGGAATCAAATACCATTGTTAAAACAAGAGGGACAGTATGAAGCCACTCTAACTATATTCGATCCGCAATTCATCATTCAAGACTACAAGCAGTGCTAAAACAAGATTTCTAAAACAAGAGGGACGGTATTGAGCCACATTACCTGTATTGTCTGAAGTCAGGCTTGGAAGATACTCTTTGAAAGATACTAGTCCGTCTTGATTTGTGTCAAGCATTTGCAGCTCGCGATTAGTTCGATACAAGGCATCCTTTAATGCCTGCTGCACATGCCAATCCTGCAGCTCCTTAAGGCTCACAAAATGATCAAGCGGATCGATGTCCAAGAGTGGAAACAGAACTGTAAGACGCTGTGATATATTGAAATGTTCTTCATCATTCATGTAAGCCTCATAATTATCACCCCATGGATCTGGTTGACTTTCTTGTCCAGGTGCATGCTCTGCAAAAATAATTTCACTGAAAGACGAGTCCCGGTCTGAGGTACTCGCATTCACAGCGTGCTGCTTGTCGATTGTCTGCCTTTCTAAGGCACGTTGCTCAGATTTGCGCTCAAACTCGGCCACCAGTGGATCGAATGCCACGTGCTCGTGCTGTGATACCGAACGGACGGAATGACGTCTCAGAACAAGGCGACGCCCAGGCCCGTTCCTCCGGGGCTCCGTCGTTGGAGGATGAGTTGAGAGTCTCAGCAGAGCTAAAACGACTATTACGAGGATTGTGTAGAGAATGCCTGTCTTCATTTTATGCAGCAGTTAATTCTCTATTTACTCTTGTATGCATTTGTTTTCTCTTGTATGTAATATTTCTCTTTTCACTAGGTCAAACGGATCAAACATTTGGGATACCAAAAAGGACTGAAACTAGAACAAGCGGCCATGGCAAGCAGCAACTCACTCGACGCATACAAGAGTAAGCCTTCTGTTTATTGTAAGCCTTGTCTTCATTTTTTTGGTTAGTAAAGACGAGGCAAGACACGGCTGTATTTAATGAAATGATAGTTTCAAAACTACAGATCTGCCAAGCTAGAATCTATTAGAAGAATAAGAGTGTTCAAATTATATATGTCCGAAGCTAGTACTAAAACTAGGAACAAATTTGACGAGGCAGGACAAGGCTGTACTCAATAGAATGGGAGCGTTAAAGTCACAGATCTGCCAAGTTAGTATCAAAACTAGAACAAATCTTGTTTGTGGAAAATATACAGCTATCGTGGACAAGATCTTTGACTATCCAGGCCAAAGTTTGTTTGCTGATGCTAAGACAGGAAAAGCTTAAGATAAGGAAACAGAAATCACACAGTAAGTGAAATGAGGACTTCAACTAGATAGATCTTAATTCCTAATCTAGAACTTGTAGAAAGGAACTATCAACTAAATTTTTCCGGGGTATTGATAAAGTTCTAGATTACAGTGTACCTCTCATTAAACCCTTTCTTTTTCAGACAGATGAAACTCCAGCTATCTCTGTATTGCATTCAATGATTCATTCGCCATTGATCCTGAAATACAGATCTGCATTAGCAAATATTTTACAATCGATGATGAATCAGACATCAATATAATATGATTTTGCAAAAACTTAAAACGTCGCAAGAATGGTAGATTTGCGAACACGATCCATCACGATCCAGGGCCCAATGGAAGTTGGGTGGATGTCGGGGTGACCATGTGGTATAGGGGTTTAAGGGGGCCCTAGGGTCCATTTGTAAGAAGAGCCTCATAATTCATTTTAGCCATGTTTTTTCTAACACAAGTTCTTATTGCCTATTGTTTCCACTTAGAACGTGACTCCAATGAAGAGCATAGATATAGCAGAGGTCCCGTGCCAACCAGCGAGCTGAGCAGATCAATAGAAGAGAGCGACGAGCCAGCACAATAGCGAGGAAAGAGCCAAACCAAAGCAGACCGCAAACAAGAAGAGAAGAGAGTTAAGAGGGGTCACGCTATCAACAAAGGCCCAGACAAACAAAGAGAGCGCGAGTAGGAGCAACAACCACTAGCCAGAGAGCGAGAGCAGGGAAGAGACAGTGAAGGAGACTTGTCAACAGATGGCTAAACTGTGAGCCAGCAGATCGCGACCCAGTAGTGCGCCCTATTTCTTTGGGCCTCACGGGCCAGCATGCTCTTCCCACGAGCTACTTCATCCAACAGGTTGTGATGTGGAGGCAAATTCATATATGAAGGACTTTTCAAACCCCGATGCATCTATAGTGGTGATCAAGGAGCTCAAAGATGTGGCACTAATCACAATGGTCAATCCAGCAATAGGAGTTCATTTACACTTACTACGACAATGTTAAAAGAGGCATCTCAAAAGAGGCAGAGTTGGTTATCTCTCATCACTTGCCAAGTAAACTTCCTGTTTTTATTAGTAAAAGATGGGAAAACCCATCAGAGTACAAAGGAATGCATGTTGAAAGCATAAAGGCCATAAGGTGAATTGAGATACTGTACAACTATAACAAAGCAGCAATCTCGTAGAGTATCTACATAAAGCCTACTGCTTGGTGTAAGTCGCTAGTTAAGATAGTTGGAAGTTTAGGTAGTGCAGGAACCTGTGAAGCAATCGTTCCTGCAAGTACGACACGTCGAAGTATTGCAAGTGCCTGAGTGCGTTGTAAAGTCATAGAAACTCGTTGACGATAATAAGCCGTAATGATAGATAAAGGTGAGGCACCACGTCCTTGGAGTTTCGCTGCAAAACCTGCCAAGATGATAGAAAATCATCGAATTTTTTATGCAGGCACCCATAAGTTTCCAAAGCAAAAGGAATAAAGTCTTCTCCAGGAGTGCGATGTCAATAATCTCGCTATTTTTCTAGAGCTGCATGAGAAGCAGCGGCAGCCTGAGTAGTTGAAGCACGGCGAAGGAGGTTAGGCCGCGAAGGATCAACAACAACAACATCCCCAAGCGTACGAATCCCCTCGCGCGAAAGAACAAGATCAACTCGATGCCGAGGCGATTGTGAATCAGACACAAGAAAGATGTGGGTCTGCTCCCGGACAACATGAAAGCCGCACTCATGTGCAATAGATGCCAATACGTCACGAATGGAATCATGAGTCGCAGTGCGCTCTCCGCCAGAAGGGCAACGCATGAGATGAGTGCCAATAGGATCAATAGGGTGACCACAGGAACATTTTGTCAAACCTGCCAGCACTGGATGAGGGAGACCCAACCTAACCCGAAGAGCGGTGAGAAACAACTCTGAAGAAAGGCGCAAGTGTGGAACAACATGGCGCGCAACAAGCCAAGCACCAGCACCCGAGCCTGCACAAGACAAAAGGCGAGCCTGAGTCTCATCGAAAGGTGAATCACTGAGAAGCTAAGTGAAAGCATGTGAGTGGAAGCGCTCCAAAAGATACTTTTGAAAATGAGCACGCTGATGGCTAAGCAAAGTCTCAAAAGGAGGCAAAGAAGCTCGCACAGGTGGAGGGATGAGATCCTTGGCCACACGAAGAAAAGAAAGAATGTATGTTTCCACATGAGCTACTGAATCAAGAAGAATGGGCTTGTTGTCCTGCTGAAACCGAGAGATAAGTGCAGAGGCAACAAGGGCCCAACTTCCCATAAAACCAGCTGGAGCAATAGAAGCTGTGCAAGAAAGACCAATACCTCCGGACGAAGCGGGAAGAGAGACTTGTCGCTTAACGAACTGACCACTGGGAATACGAAAGGATTCTGAACCCATCAAGCGACCTAGAATATCTGATAAAGTATTATCGAAATCCTGTAGCAAAGACCAATCTGTATAAAACCTCTCCAACAGCAATGAGACGCACTCCACTGCCAGGCTTATCCAAGGCTATCAAACGAGCAGCACCAAGAATACGAGCAATAGAAAGAGGAATACGGCCACATGCTACGGAAGAGCAAACTTGAAAGAGCAAACCAAAAGCGCTAGCAGAGTCATCAGGAGAAAAGCAGTCATGAAGATGCTCGAAAACCATACAAGAAGGACCCCCAGTTGACAGATGAGCGCTGCAAAAAAAAGCATTAAGAAAATGAGATTCTGAGAGCTGCAAATCGGAATCAGGTTCAAAGTCCTCAACAAAAGAGGGAAGATAGTCATTTGTCGGTGGATGAAGAAGCTCCAAAGCCTGAAGGGTGGCAGCAGAAGGAGTAGCTGGACTTGTAGGAGCTAGAGCACGAGCTGCACGAGAATACTCACCCACTTGCCCAAGTAAAACACAGCGATGCAACTGACGATGAACAGGGGGTATAGAAACACCATCCGAAGTCGAATCTCGCTGAGCAGCAAGCGCATGGCAGCGAAGGAAATGCTCTTCTTGCAGATTTTCCCAATCTCCTGACATAAAGTGACGAATCCTGTTGCGAGTTTCCCTATGACCAGCATCACCACCCCGAGGAGGCAGAGGCAAACACCTGAGAGGAAAAAGCAAAAAGGCATGCCAAGCTGCAATATCAGAAGGGTTGGAAGCCAGATGAGACAAAGATAAGGACAAAGCTGTCTAGACGTCTAAGCGCAAGGCAAAGGGAATGTGTGCATAAAGATGAGGACGAGGAAAACCCAAGTGAAAAGCGATCAAAATATCAAGGGAGCGAATCCAGGTCCAAGCCGAGTCAGGTGGCAAAGTGGGAGCAGGATGAGGTGTAAGGTCGACATTGGTTAATGCGAGTTGTTGACGAAAAGCAGAGCAAGCATTATGATGGCGAGAAAGACCGGCACCTTTCACATAAAGGCGACCACAGCCTGCACATGGAACACGAGGGCGAGAAGAGGAAGAAGGAGAAAGTTGAGAAACTGAAAGAGAGGAAGAAAGCTGGTGGTGAAGATGGGGCGGACAGTATGGCACCACCTGGCCAGAGGAAACAAGTAAGGAATCCGCAACATCACGGTGGTCTTCACGACGCGCGCATGAAGGGGAAGCACTAGAAGGATGCTCTGAAGGGAAAGTAGGTCTCTTTTCTCCACGTCGAACAAGAGGATTGAAATCCGGGAGTTGCAAAGGATGAGAAGATTCTTGAGGAACCATTTTGACAGGTAAAGATCCAGCCACTGCCTCCGAAGATTCCAAAAAATTGTGTGAAGCCTCCTTGTTGGCCAACAAGACCTTGCTACGAATTCTGCAGGCTTTGCTTTTCAGTAGAATGAGTTTTCAAAGACTTATGCTAGTGACTGGCTGCCCTACAATCTGTCATGACCTGTTTTTAGCTCTAACTGTTTGCTTGCTTATCCAAATCTGAAGAAATCTAGCTGTGATAGGTCGCCCTACTATCGGAAATTTGTTTTTCTTGGGTTGCTCTGGGCCCTTGGCAACTCAATTTGTCGAGCAATTTTCCCAAGTACAAAGCTCACCTTCACTTGGCCCCCTAAGGGCCCATTCCATCTCATGTGCCACATGGTAGCAACTTAAACTTGGTCTCCCAAGGGGAGGCCCTTGTTTCCTCAATGGACTAGTGTCAATATTTCATTTTGAATGAGGACTTGTGAAACGATTGAGTATGAAGTCACCCTAAGTCACAGCTTAAAGTTTCCACCATGTGGGACATGATGTGGCAAAGGCCCTTTACAACATCTAAGTATCTCAAGTTGGCTCTTTCTACCAAGCTAGATTGCTTGATATGTAGGCAACTCAACTTTACTAGACCAATGAAAAGAGTTGTCTTCAAATTTCACCAATTAAATAAAAAAGAAATGAAATGTGATGAGAATTTCATCGAGAGAAGAAAAAACAAGGGGCAAGCCACAAAGCCCCATATTTTAACGTTAGTTGATTGTGGTTTGTGATTGTGTTTGTAGATTGTTTTATTTGAACATGATCCAACAACCAATATGTGCTTGAAAACTCTCTTTTTGAACAACCTATAGACACAAATTGATATGAATGTGATCATCGAATGGATGTAAAATTTGCATCTCTAAATGAAAACTTAAAAGAGGAAGTATATATGACTCAACCACCCAAGGACATTAAATTGTAAGTATTTGGCCACCTTCTTCACATATAGCCTTGTTCAACCCCATAGACATTAAATGCTTAATCATAGTTTGTGGTACACAATCTCACTTGCACTCAATGTATTCATCAAAGCATATGATGTCTCTTTAGTAATCCATTGATGTTAGGATTCTCTTGAAAAGAGCCATTACTCGACCATAATTACAAAAGATGAAGCAACAACTGCACTAGTCAAAGAAAATTCTATAACAATTTTTATCAATGCAAGAATGTATTTTTAAATTGCAAAAACTACTAGTAAGTATACAAAACCTTCCAAGATTTAATAGAAGTATACGTATAATTCAAGAAGAAGCATGAGGCACTTCCAATAACTACATTCAAAGAGTTTCTAATGGGAAAGGATGAAAATGAAACAATAAAATTTATGGATTGGGTTGTTTGCTATTGCCTGCATGAAATTCAAAATGCACATGCACTACAACCACATCAATAAAGCACTAAACTACATATCCTACCAATGGAACGCATGAGCTATGAACAAAATAACAAATCAACAACAAATATACAAGTCAAACTATTCCATTATACTAGTAAGAAATAATACTATACATATACAAGTTTTCAAAGGAGCAAAAATTTGTGATCGAGAGTGTTTGCCTATCATAGATGCCTTCTACATTGTAGATGAAACTACAACATTGAATTTAGTAATGCAAACAATTTTCTTGCTTACTTACTTTTTGCACAGATATAATCACGATAGCAAGATTGTAGCTGATATCTTGACCAAACCTTTTATCATAAGCAAGCATGTTCAATTTATAAATATGTTGAATCTTCATAAGTACATGAAGTAATCTTAAGGGGAGTGTTGGATTTTAATTTCACTCCATGCATTGATCCAACATAAGACACAAGAAAGAACAAGCAAGTCAAAATCCCAACAAGGTCATTACAATCCAATATTGATATAGAATCAACCTTGAGTTAATGTCAAATTGGGTCTGACCTTGTTGGGGCCAAGTCTACGGGGGCAATTTGAATCGAACTTTTGGTTGAGTCAAAAGTTGACCTTCTACTCATTTTGGCCTCTCATCTTCTTTCGACCCTAGACTATTCGATACTACACAAATTTTGACCCAACATTGGAATCGATCCAACTCATGATCTGTCACTTTCACGAGTAAAAGAAGCCTCTAACAAAATTGACAGTTTCTTGTGATTACAATCAAGAATAAATTTAACTTTGTTCAGCAAGCACGCGCGCGCGCGCGCGCGCACACACACACACACACACACACACACACACACACACACACACACACACACACACACACACACACACACACACACACACACACACACACACACACACACACACACACACACACACACACACATTTGGCCGATTTTTAGCATCCAAAATTGAGCTAAATTGAAAATTTTTATGCAACGATTTATGCTCCTTTTAATGATTAGAAATAGTAGATGATCGGCACAGATTTGGCCTATAAATCCCATGCCTAAGGGGTCCCAATTCACCCAAAGGAACTACTAAAGTTTTTAAAGAAAACAGCTTGAGGTTTGGCTCTAAAGTTTCTCTTTCAGTTGGCTACGCCATATTTCATCCATGTAAACTCGAGTTTTTATTTACGATTGGTAATACCTGTCAATAATAAAGTACATCGTGAACAGTAACTAATAAGTATAACAATGAAGTTTATCATTGATTTCTAACACTCTCCCTCAATGATAAAATTACATTCTTCTATTCCTAAGAGACTACGAAGGTTCTCAAATTTACATTTACCTAAAGACTTAGTAAAAATATCAGCCACCTGATCTTCAGATTTACAAAAAACTAGATCAATGGCGCCATCAATTATTTTCTCTCAAACAAAGTGATGATGTATCTTAATGTGTTTTGTTCGAGCATGTAGAATTGGGTTTCTGACAAGATGGATACAGCTTTTGTTGTCGCAATATAAGGATGTAGCATCTACCTGTGATTGACCCAAATCAGTAAGCAGTCTTCGCATCCATATTACCTCTTGTGCAGCATTGCTAAGTGCACGATACTCAGTTGCCATCGAAGATAAGGCTACTGTAGGGTGCTTCTTGCTGCTCCAAGAAATAGCAGCTGTACCATAGCTAAATGTATGACCACCGGTAGATCGGCTATCATCAATATTTCTTGCCCAATCAGCATCTGTACAACCTACCAACATTAGGGCTTTAGACTAATCATACTTCAAGCCAAAATTAACGTGCCTCGAACATATCTCAAAATATGTTTAGCAACTTTCTAGTGAGTCTGACTAGGTTCTTGCATAAATTGACTTACCACACCAACAACATAAGCAATATCAGGATGTGTGTGTGTCAAATAGATTAAACTCCCCACTAATTGCCTATATAAGTATGCATCAACTCTTTCGGCTTCATCAAATGCAGAAAGTTTGGTATTGGCCTCCATTGGAGTACTTAGTGACTTGCAATCTTGCATATTGAACTTATACAATAGATCATGTGCATACTTGCTTTGCGTAAGAATAACACTATCTTCCTTTTGCCAAACTTCAATACCAAGATAATAATGCATCAACCCTAAATCGCTCATGTCAAAGGTATTGGAAAGGTATGATTTGATTTCATCAATTAAGCCCATATTACTTTTTGTAATAATCAAATCATCGACATAGAGGACAACAAACACTATATCTGAGTTTTGCCTAAGAAGATTCAAAAACTGATGATACAGATCGAAAGAAGAAACAAAAGTCCTTTCACATAAAGTCCTATTCTTCCTTTCGACCACTCCATTTTGTTGTGGGGTCTTTGGTGCTTTATACTCCCTCTTGATTCCATGCTCATCACAAAAGGCCTTGAACTTATATGTACTCACCAACATTGTCACTCCTTAAGCACTTGATCCTTGTGAAATATTGGTTTTCCCTTGCATTCTTGAACTTAGCAAAGACATTATACACTTCATCCTTGCTTTTTAGTAGATAGATCCAACAAAATCTACTAAAATCATCAATGACAGTTACATACATTTTAGCTCCACTATTGCTAATTGTAGTAATTCCATGAATATCCGAATGTACAAGTTGAAAAGGCTTTGAAGATCTAGATGTAGACCTATCATAAGGTAGTCTATGTGACTTAGACTGCACAAGACTCATAAACATGATTGATGCCACTTAAGAAACTTGGAAGACCTATCACAACCTTCTTTCTAGCCATTACCTCCAATACTGGTTATTTATAAAATGTCTATTGACAACTAGATTAACACTCGACTCCATTTCATTCGAAATAGGTCATGACTGTACCAATTAAATAGCTTTCAAGTGCTATCTCCTTGGGGAACGACATAAATACTAGACAAATATACAATTATATGTTGGTATATTGCGACACAAACCTCTTGATAGGTATTTGCTCTCTTGCAACACATCCAACTTGGTTAGCAATAACACAAGCATCTAGTTTGAACGACTTCCCTTGTTGATTACCTTTTCCAATCACAACATCCTTCATTTTGATCATACAAGCATCTCCATGAAACTCAACTTCGAGGCCTTTACTTAGCCACTGACTCACACTAAGCAAATTCTTGGTGATAGATGGAATAAACAAGACATCCTCCAAATGAACATTCCTATTTGTAGAGAGAGAAATAGGAATTGTGCCAATCCCTTTGACTACACACTCACCATCATTGGCCATGTAGATCACCCACTTGTCATCTCCATATGCCAACAAAGAAGTGAAGTACTCTTTGTGAAAAGTCATATGTGAACTTGCTCCACCATGGATCTAGATCTCCATCATTAGCAAGCATACATGAGAACATCACAAAAGCATCATCATTTGCATCTTGAACATCTAAATCATTCTCATATAGAGTAAATTACCTTGCTTGTCTCTTTGATCTCTCTTCTTCTTGTGGCACTCACTTGCAAAGTGTCCTTTGATGCCACAATAGAAGCACTTGAGCTTTGATCTGTCCTTCTTTTGGCCATTTGAAGAAGTATCCACTTGATCTTGCCCTTAGACCACTTAATTTTGCTTTTGCCCTTGATAAACATCGCCCCTTCTCCAACTTGAGATTTTGATGAAGATCCACCTATTGCTTGAAGCTTATATTCTTCATTAATCAAGATCTTAGGTTCCATCCTCAGAACAAAAAAAATAAAACTAAGGAAAATTCAGATTTGTATGCTTTTAACTCTTTTCCATGAATCATTATCCTCAATTTGACCAACCAACTAATCAAGTAACCAGTGATAGAATGATTTCTCATCAGTTTATCTATGATTCTGAGTACTCTTTTAGAGTCCAAAAGTACATTAAGCGATAAGTCCTCCAAATGGCTAAAATCTTCAATACATCAAACTGTCACCATCAAATAACTGAGTTTACATGATACATTGGATGAGCAGTCGACCAATTATGAAGATCAAATTCAAAAGCTAACAAATCAATCTTTTAACTTTCACTTTTGCCCTAAAACTTAATCCTTAGGCTGACTTCAATATCAAATAAGTACTTAGAGATGGAATAATTCACCAATTATTAATCTCTACACTGAAGTACTATATCGACCTTTAGAAGTACACTAAGAACCAATTTTCCTATTGGGTCTGATTCTCTCCAATATCATCACCTTTATGTAATCTCAATTTACATGAATCATTGGGTGAGTTCTCACCTTACATTGGAAATCAATGTTCAAAAGTCAAAGATCCAAACAATTATAGTCCAAGCCTATCCACAATTATCATAGATGCTTCTTGGTACCAATACACTTAGCAGTCTTTCAAAAATCTAAAGTTCCACAATTCATCCTCCCAAAATCTCCTAGGAGATCCATCAAGATAAAAATGATTTTAACTCAGCTCTGAGTACCCCAAATACTCTCTTGAGTTAATTGCTCTATTCCTAGCAACATATGCCAGGAAATAGAAACCATACACTCTTGATAGATTTATCTATCTCCTAATTAACCAAAGATATTAGGCTGAAAATAGTACACAAGCATTCCGTGGCTACAATCTGTAAAGAAAACAAATTCCTCACAAGTAAACAATCACTTAATGAAAATGCCTGTGAGATGTACATAATCTCAAATATGCATCAAAGTAAAGAAATTTAGAGTTCAAATAATAGATCTAAATCCTTGACATCCCCAATTGATCAAGAATTACTCATTATTTTAAGAATCTTTTCATTTCCTTATAATCTTCTAATGACCTTTAATAGGATCCGATCTTCAATCACATTATCCAATAATCCAGAGATCTTAAAAACTCCATCTGGATTTCCTATACCGACATGCACATATCTATTCCACCAATTACTAGAGTACCCCCATATCTGTTGTTAACATATTCTTTGCTCCAAAATCTGCTACTCATTCCTTGCTCATCTGGTTTACCACTTCTGTGTTTTCTGCCTGTCAACAGAGGTTGTGGGCTTGTTCTTTACGTGTTCATTCGTATTACAATGCCCAGATCAAGCAGAATGGACAGATTTTAATGTTGTAGTATGTTTGTCCTGCCTGTTAGAGGACAATTCAGGGTCGTTCACTCTTGAAAGCACTCACACTCAATTAGATATACAAGCCATGAACATTCATTTATAGATCAACATGCAGCCCAAACAAACGTTCAACAGTTCCTACAGCTACCTACTCTAAAAACGACCAGGGAACAACTATTAAAACTCCAGTTAATCTACAACATTAACAGAAAACAAAACAAGAAAACAAGAAGCTAATCTACAACATTTTAGAAGTCCAAGAATCAAGAAACCAGCTAGTCTTTTGATTATTGGACATCCCAAGAACATAAAAAACTAGAATGTCAGGAATCTGCAAGATTTACACCACATTTCTAGCCTCTATAGTTTACCTGAATGCTGGAATCTACATTAATCCACAAGCAAGAAAGGAAATCTAATCCACTCTACGATCCACAACCACATACAAAGGAGGGAAGGGCAAGATCATACATGCATCATTCAAGAAACAAGCATGATCAACGAGCTCAATGGATGCACCAAACTCGTGGAGGCTCTTCTCATTTCAACATGGAGGAGATACAATACACAAAAAGCTCTTCTTCTCAAAGAGGGAGTCTCTTAAACAAGCAAGAGAGCTCTTTAGGTGCTCTTTCAAAATTGACCAGTCTGTCTTATCTTCACGATCAAGGTTAAAAAACCAATCATGTGCTTTAGCGATCATGGTCATGGAAAACAATTGGACCATAGCGTCGGCGGGAGCTGTTTCGTCTTAAACGTCACACGCATTCTCAAAGATTTGCAAGAATCTTCGAGGGCCCGAACTACCATCAAATTTGGGTAGTTCTAGCTTGGGTGTTCTCTTCTCAAAATGAGATCCGTGAGTGGCAGAAGCTCCATTCAGGTGTGTTCGAGCGTGTGATGTTTCGTGCTCGTGAAGGCTCAGCTCTATCAGACTCTCATTCTGCAAATGGGTTTGTGGATGGCTCGTATATTTGGGACCGCATTCAGTAGAACCTATGACGTTTGATTTGTTCAGTTGTAGGGGACCTTATTTTGTATGGATAATCTTCAGGGATTTCATGAACAATATGTTTTTGTTTTGTTTTTTTTTTGACAAGCTTGACGTTAGCCGAAAAAGCTTGGATTGTAAAATATAGTTTGGTCAGAAAACTTGAGCCGGGGTCAGAATATGGAGTATATCAAAAAAATGATGGTGTATCGAAAAACTGATGACTCGAAAAATGAGGACTCGAGAAACTAAGACTCGAAAAAACTATGACTCAAAAAAAAAATATAACTTGAAAAAACTAACTCGAAAAACTATGACCTTGGTCTGATAATAGCTTGGTGCTCTGATATTCTAATTAAGCGGGCTCTGATACCACTGTCGGAATCTGAACGAGATTCAATCCGCTCTGATACGACTATTGGGACTTGATAGGGGATATGTAATGCTCTGTCTGAATCCACTGATGGGATGTCAGATAATGCGCTCTCTACTCAGATTCCTATGATTAACTACTCTCAACCACAAACACTGCTGCTAAGTGAGATCTATCCTCTGCCAAGATGGACACTACCTATCTAATATTGTTTTTAATACGTTGATTGAAGCAAGCCTATGTGCGTAAAACATAATAACAGCTGAATGTGTAATGATAATGAAAAAGCATAAAGCATTCAAGATTATACACAAGGGACAAGATGTGCAAATAGCATCGGTATTCTCAAATGATCTTTGTGAGCGTTGCTTGGCACACCACACACAACGCATTGACGAGAATCTCTATCTCTTACGAACTATATGTGCAACTTACTAGCTTGCACGTCTCTCTCTCTCTCTCTCTCTCTCTCTCTCTCTCTCTCTCTCTCTCTCTCTCTCTCTCTCTCTCTCTCTCTCTCTCTCTCTCTCTCTCTCTCTCTCTCTCTCTCTCTCTGGCTGATCAACTCATGAACCGGTCTCGCTTACTAGCGGACACTTACATCAACAACAACTACGCATCAACCTATGCTTTGCAACTCAACCTTCTCTATGTCGTTCATCCTATTTATATAGGAACAGAGAAAAATGGCTTAAGCTAATCATCAGATTACAAGAACTGGTTTAAGCACATTCTAACGACTTCCAGTTTGTTGTCTCCTTTGTGCGTGGAGTTCGTTTTGCATCTGGTACTTTGTTTGATCTTCCCTATACTTGGGTCATGAAGATCTGTCGTTTTTGTAGCCGTCTATGACCGCAATCATCTGTCTACGGTGCATTGCGGTCATGAAGGTTCTTTTCGGTCACGAGAAGATAACCGTTGTGAGAAGTATTTGTTGACTCAGCAGTGGCCTTCGGTCAGCTTCCTTCGTAGACTGCCTTCAATTTGCTTCGTAGGTAACCGTAAGCTCCAGCTTGTCAGTTGCCTTCGGTTTACTTCGCATGTGACCACAAGTTTCATCTTGCGGTGTCTTGGTGCCTTCTCGTTGTGAGCCGTGGTATTCGCTTCTTGATCGTAAGTATTGACCTTCCGTTTCCTTCGGTTTGCTAAAGCATCGCAATGGACCATAGGCTGGAGTGTTGCAGTTCGTGCATTGCGGTTGCAGTTGATTGCTTTCGTTGGTCTTTGCATGTGAGTCCTTCGGACTTGTTGCGATGCGTTGCAGTGGCCTTCATTGCCTTAGTTGCTTTGCTTTTGCGGTTGCCTTCGTTGAAACCATAGTGCGGTTGCGGTTGTTTACGGTTTCTGTCTGTGGGTAGTTTTCATGTATTTCTACAGAGACAATCTGCTGGCCTTTTATGAGTATTTATGCAGGTAAGGCCTGTTGGCCTTTTACGTGTATTTCTACAAGTATTGAATCATAAGCTATAAATGCTTTGTAGGTAGAAACATCATGTTTCTTCAGTTTTTGATTGTGTTGCAATTAGAGATTTTACCACATGCTAAAACAAAGACAATGAGGTATTTTTAAGATTCTTCTTTTTGCCGTAGTTAATATCGTTGTCTATCACACAAAGAATAAACAAACTGACAATTGGATCGAAAGTTTAGGTTGAAGGAACATTGGAAGTGGCTGGAATCCACCCCATGTTACAAATCTTATCAATTTCTTAAAACATTAATTCACATGTTTTAGAATCATTATATACACTAATTACACAAAATAATTTATCTAGGCTCTTCAATAACTCATGGGCCAAAATGCTCACAATATTTAAATTTCAAGAAGACTAAAATTATTATACAAAGTCATATAACAAATTTATCTTTTTTAATTGATTCAAACTTTGGGCCATTGTTTGAAAAAGCCAACAAGTACAAGAATGGAATCAACATCTTTCTCTAAAAAACAACTTTGTACAAATCTTATAATAAATATTATAGATCTCATCTAACATTGAAATGTAAAAATTTATCACAGCAATATAAAAAACACTTTAAACAAATCTTAAAATTTTAGGATTCATGCTATTATAACATTGCAAGGCCTTTGTGGTACAATACCACATCGTTCTTGTTTATTTTTGTAAGTAAATGGGATATATGACATTAGCTAGAAGAAAAGCCTTAATCCTTTTATGGATAATTTCTAAGGCCAATTTACAAAAAAATTGACTCTAGCCACTTTTTGGGTCATCCATGGGCCAATATTAAAAAAAACTAGCCCACATCATCTTCATATTTGCAATTAAAAATCAGCCAACACATGTATAAATTCAATGAAATAATCTTTTTGTTGATGAATATATTTCTCCACTAATGAATGTCTATCAAATTATTTCAACTACAATATATATATATATATATATATATATATATATATATATATATGAATTAATCAGAATCAATCTAACTACAAAAAACATACATAAATCTGTTTTTGTAAAATACATTTCATATGAAATTCATTCACTCATCCATCTAATCCTTATTGCAACAAGTTATTCTGACCTAGCAATGTATTCTCATAAAAGATGTTCCAACTTAGAACATAGATGATTATCATGAACGTTGCACTTTAATTATATTTATCAATTTCATTAACCTATCCATTAGATTAGATTGACATTACATTAGCATACAATTAGAAATCAGTTTTGATTTGATTCATTAGTATAAGCTCTAAATGTCATGATGTAATTATTGTACAGTTAATCAGATTTGCTGTATTCAGTTGTGTTCGGGACGTGACCTGTTAGGATATATTGATCGGGCACTGATCCCGTAGATGGCTACTTGGGTTAGCCGGGTAGCCACACGTAGGAAGAAATTAGCCTGTACAGTGATTTTGAGTTCATTATGCTATACTCAGGGACATGTCCTGGGTTTGTCAGTATAACACATGCTGTTCAATGGCTCTTGCGTAGATTCTGTGATTTCGGTCTATGAAGAAGCACTGGCCGAGTCGTCTCACCAGGCCTCGAGTTCTCATAGTCGTCGTCGTCCACGCAATGAGATCGTCATTCCTGACTCACCTTCTGCGTCACGACGTCGTACTAGGCATACATCGTCAGCTGCGCTTCCACCTCCTGCTGCTGTTCGCACTGAACTTCCCATTCCCCCCGCCTCTGATGCTTCCCTCGCCTCTGCTTCCACACAAGGACAGTCTGTGACCATTGGGCCTGCCATTCCTATCACAGCTGCCTAGGCCACCTCACCCCTGCACACCGAAGCCACTTCACCAAACACGCAGTTTTTTATAAATATGTTCGATGATTCCAACCCCCTTGGGGCTGTCAAAATTTTTGAAATGCCCCAGAGCCCTGCGCCCTTTGACCTCCAATCCCCTGGAAGAGGATTCGAACATGTCCATGACACTATTGTCAGTGTTGAAGATGTCAGCCAACAACCTCACAAGCAAGATAGCCCAGCCGCACTTCGAGTCGACAAAGCTGTGAAAATCACCAAAATAGTTCGACGCCATTGTGCCTGAGGGTTTTGAGGAGGAAGACATTTTTGAAGAAGAAGAAGTACTGGCACCTATTCCATGCCAACCAAGGACAAAACGACTCCAAATAGACTGCCAATCTAAGGGAATGCTAACGGAAGTCGTTCTATACCACAATTACAGCTCAAGCTCCATTGGGTATGGAGTCGGAAATAAGGCCGTTCATGACCACCGACACTTTTAATGGCAATCGGCAAGGCAGATTTCAAACGATCAACATGCAATTTTCAAATAGCCTATGGAACTCTGAAATGGACAAGAGATCACGCGTGTAAGCTCTGGCTTTCGAGATACCGATAGGACGTATAAGCATGACTCGTGAATAAGCTGAGATTTACTTAACAAGTGAGGTAAAACAAGGTTAGACTTTCGATAAACGCCGAAACTTCCTTTCGGATGCAGGAAATAATCAAACTGGCTCCTCTCCTCACAAATAGCCCAAATGGAAGACACTCATAGGCCTTATTCATTGGGCATGAAATCAATCAATGACAAGGGCTTAAAAGAAGTTTGTGGCCGAGAACTGACAAAGCCTCAATAAAGAGATAGAGTGTGACTGTTCCTATTGGAGGTACATAGGCTCAAGGACTAAGCATATCATGTCAACAAGCAAACCTTGATTAGCTACTACACTCGCATCCAAAGGCTTTATAGCTTGATGGTTGTTTAGGTAGCACGATAGATCTCCTTACGAGTCATTATGAAAGAGATTTAGTCAACAAATTGAGCAGTCAAACAGACTGTCATAGCAAATGAATCTCATAGCCGAAGTTTGGGCCATTTCAGTAACAAAAGTTAGGGTTTCAAATCCTCAATACTATAGTCCCAAATCACAATAGTTGGCACTTTAAACTTTGGTTCTTTCAGCAACACACTTCTTATAACTCATGGGCATTGAAGCTTGATTATAGGAGTTTCCAAATCACAATAATGCATAAGGTATGCTATAGACAGGTTCTCTCATAGGCAAGTAACCAGACTAGCGCTTATTATTTGGTGGCCAATCAAACTATCACAAATCTCACACCTCACATGTGGCAGATTTCAATGAACAGAGAGGTCGAAGACAGAGGTTGTGGACGGGTCATGACCCACACAAGTGAAAGGGGCCGCAGGTAGCAAGAAACCGCGAATCAGGGCCGTTGGGAATGACAGTAGGCAGGGCGAACGGGCTAGCAGGGAGCAGCCAATGGAAACGGGACAGATCCGTAGGTAGGGAGTGGGCCACAGAGTGGGAGCGTGGACAGGGACTTTCTTTCCACCCAGGTAGGAGCAAGGTCGCAAGGCAGGGAGTGATCTGCAGGCAGGCAGGGTCGCGGATCAAGGAGCGAAGAGCAAGGGAAAAAGGAGGGTGCAGGCCGGCTGGAAGAGATCACAGACGGAGGACACTGGTCAGGAAGGTAAGGATCTCAAACCCGCAAGAAGGAAAGAGGAGGGATGAGCGGCCTCAGCAGATCTGTAGGCAAGGAGCGGACAGAGGTCCCCAAACAGCAGGGGAGCGAGATAGACCAGGAAGGTAAGGGTCTTAAACCCGCAGGAAGGAAAGAGGAGGGATGAGCGGCCTCAGCAGATCTGTAGGCAAGGAGCGGACAGAGGTCCCCAGACAGCAAGGGAGCGAGACAGATCAGGAAGGTAGAGGGCAGATAGGAGATGATGCAGATTAGAGAATGAAATAGGTCTCTGATGAGGGAGCGGGAAGTAGCTGCAACAGCGCTGATCAGAGAGGTAATGAGCAGAATCCGTAGGTTAGAAAACGTAAGTAAGGAAAACCACAGACACCAACAGACAAAGCACAAATGTGACTTCTTCTTGGGCAGCAAGAAATCTTAAACAAATCCCAAATCTTTGTAAATGTAACAGCAAGGCTTTACACAATAGTAAGCCCCGTAAACACAAGATTAATGACAAGATCAGCCTCTTCTCCTTTCCTCCTCCTTGTCTCTGTGGGATTGAGCATAAATTGGAAGTGAAAGAGATTGGAGGCACCAAGCAAAACACCTTCTACTCATTCTCTTTCTCTCCAAGCTTCTACACACAAGTTCTCTCTCTCTCTCTCTTTCCAAGAAGATGACAATGAAAATGATAATGTTATGTAGAGGCTGGCCACATGTAATGCTAGAGAGGGCTGAGGCCCAAAGAAGCACCTTTTCATGAATGGGCACCAATAGGGACTTTTTGGCAGTTGGGCCCAAACTTAAGGGCTGAGCCCCAAAACTGCTTTTAAACCACCAAAGTGGCCTACGGTGAATAAAACTGTCATTTAACTTTAACTGATTTCTAAGACAAACTGGCACCTCGGGAACTAGGGGCATAGGCCTCTTAAATAAATTTAAGTCTAGCGTAAATCAATAAATAGACAAAGTTTTAATAAAAGTGCAACAGGCCATAATGGGCCATTTACGTGTCATTTTTTAACAGTTTCACGTCAGCGTAATAGCGCGTGGCGACGATTTTCCATCAAAATTAGCTTAAAAAAGGGGTCTTTTTCCCCGCAAGCAGTACCATCAGGTCCTGTTGCTGCTGCCACCTCCACGACAGTCGATTCTGGTGATGCTCTCGGTTTGGTCTCAAGCCTTGCGCAAGTGATCCAGTCTATACTTGACAAGAAAAAAGAAATGGAGCAGAGAATCTCCGATATGGGGTCCGAAAACACTCTGATCAGCCAAAAGATTGTCCAACTGGATCGAGAGTTAAAGATTGCCAAATAGCATGAAGACAAGGCTGAAGCCGAAAAGAAGTTGGCCCAGCAACAAGCTCATCACTTGGAAG
Source organism: Diphasiastrum complanatum (assembly GCA_029204225.1). Lineage (NCBI taxonomy): Eukaryota > Viridiplantae > Streptophyta > Lycopodiopsida > Lycopodiales > Lycopodiaceae > Diphasiastrum > Diphasiastrum complanatum. The sequence continues at coordinate 54,621,927 of CM055104.1, read as the reverse complement.
ACTACGTCAGCTCTCTGCAAAACGCCCTGACAACCGCACAAGATCAGGTGGATAAGGTCGTGAAGGATGCAAAACAACATGTGCAACTGCTGAAGGGTCAATTGTAGATGGCGGAACAAGATTGCACGCGTCTTCAAGGTGAATTGGATGCGACCACCCTTGAGCATGATGCTTATCTTCAAACACAAATACCAGATCATCTGGCCACTTTGCATGTTTAAGAAAGTGAAAACATACAAAGTGGCCCGACAGAGATTTCAAGGCCGCTTTGACAGGTTCAAAGGAGCAGCTTCAACCGAGTTGGCAAAGGCTAAAGAGACCATCACCGCATATGAAAAAGCAGCCACTTAGGTATTGGAAGCAAGACCACAAATCTCTGTACCGGTCATGCCACAATTCTCCCCTTCGTGCCAAGAAGATGTACAAATGGATATAGAGGTAGATTCCAGCATGGACCATGGGGGAGCTCTAGATATAGCAGAACAACCGCCAATCTTACCGGCAGTACAAGCAGGTCCATCCTCATCAAGGACCACACCTCTATTCAGAAAGCCCATCAGCGTTGAGGACTAGATCCAGACCTTCTTAAAGCAACATCCGCATGAGTCCTCACATGGGGGTTGGGTTCTGAAGTTTAAGACCTCCGAGATAGAGGCCGAGAAAGAGTTGGACAAAATACCTGCATTGGGAGAGCAGTCGGCATGGAGAATTACAGTATTTGAAAAAACTTCAGAATCAATCAGGAGTTACGTCGCCAGCCCTCGCCAATTGCGGGTTGACCCTTATTATGTGCCAATGTTGCGAAGGAATAAATAGAAAGGTTTGGGATTGACTATGTATCAGAGAGAGTATGTCCACTCTCCAGATCCAACGGTGCGACAATCGGCAATGTTTGCTAAAGATCTAACTCTGTTGGTGTTAGTGGCAACCAGATGGGACAATTGCCTCGATCCAAATAACCCGATGGCCTCAGAGAAAATCAAAGATCAGCTGCCGATTGCTCGTTTATACTTTCGTGCAGCAATGATGGGAGGCTCTTGAGAATCACGCTTCACATCATGGACAACCTCAAAGTGGATTGCCGGAGCCCACCGTTGTTTTCTGCCACACAATTTGGATTTTAATACTGCATGTCTCGACTTTATGGAGAAGGTGCAGTACCATTTAATCAAGATTCGGTGTGAAGCAAATAAAAGTCCCCAATAATTGCATATTGCAGGTGTCGTGGGACCGCCACCAGTTTTGGTTGGAAGGTTTGTAGGCAACCCTAACACTAGTTAATGAGTGAGAGGGATATGGCACCCTACATGTGTAAGTCCAACCCGATGATCACATAGTTATTTGATTAATTAGAAAGTCAATAAAAGGACTTTAGGCCTTTTTGCGGGACTTTTAATGTCGCAGGGCCTAAATGTCAAGTTAGTGAATAAAGTTGGGTTTCCCTCCAATTTTGATGGTTCCCACACTTTTTTAAATTTGAATAATTAGGGAGGTAGAAATGGACCAATAGAATTCAGAGGCTAGGGTCCTCCTCTCTACTATAAAAAGGGACCAACTCGAGTTCCTGCACATGTTCATTTTCTCATTTCAATGAAGCAGATTGGTTCTCTTTAGAAATGGATTGATGAATGTCCTTGCTCTCTATGACTTTTCCTAGTATCTCTCATGCTTTATTTGTGTTTTGCTAATTGTTGGATCTGATTGTTATTGGGATTGTATGTTATTATACTTTTTATGAGAGAGAAAGGAAGAGAGAGAAAGAGTAAGCTATCTTTGTTGTGGATGCGTAGTGTTAATGGATGTTAGAGTTAGATTTGTGTCTTTCATTCATACTGAAATCTGAACTATACTATCGCTCTCATGGGAACGAACCTACGCGTGACAACTAACTTCGTCTCTTTGATGCGAGATTGACTAGATCTTGGTTTGAGGTAAGGCAAGGAAAGAAACCCACTACATATGCTTGGACATGAGGGCATCTTGGTACAGGTGCAGACCATGGTTGAGGACCTGATTTGGTGACCAGTGGTGTAGCAGCAGATCTACAGGTGGCATAGGTGTCGGTACGACAGGATACCACTTATCATTCGGCCTTGGTCATGTATTTGACGCTTTATCATTCGTGTTGGCTTGCATGAGTGTGTGCGATCTTGCATGTTGCCTTGTCACGAGAGTCTAGATCTGAGTCAGAGTTTTATGCGGTTGTGCATTTGCTACGTCAGGAACAAAATATTCATTTTATGCTCATTGACTTGTCATTGTCTACTAGCTGTCTATCTGGTGAGGGTGCAATCTTATGGTGGCAGTAAGATTTTCTCGGGTTGAGCCTAAGTCACTCATTTATGTCAACTTTACAGGTCTGTGCTTGTAAGTGTCTGATAGGATGTCAGCCTAGCTAGATGGAGGATGTGAGTCTCATGGTGGCAGTGAGACTTCCTCAGTTTGAGCCATGTCGCTCATGTGTCCACTTGTGTTCAAGTCGGCAGATTGGAGACGAGTCAGTTGGTCGAGAGAGTACGGTAGACTCTCTGTATGAGCATTGTGGTTGCATGATACTTTGTGAGTCAAACTTGGTGGTTTGTTGGTGTGCTTGAGTATGAGTCAAGTACAGAGTAGTAGGACAAACATAACATCTTTTGGACACTCCAGACATTGCTACAAATTATTGTTTTTCACTCTTGTCACATTATTAGAATTCAGTTTTGATCTGACTCATTAGTATAAGCTCTAAATGTGATGATGTAATTACTGTACAATTAATTAGATTTGCTATATTCAGTTGTGTTTGGGACGTGACCCGTTAGGATATATTGATCGAACATTGATCTCGTAGACGGCTACTTGGATTAGCTGGGTAGCCACACGTAGGAAGAAATTAGACTGTACAGTGATTTTGAGTTCATTATGCTATACTCAAGGGCATGTCCTGGGTTTGTCAGTATATGTGGCCATATTGGGCCTAACTCTAGTTTGGCAGGTGGTAGGCCAGTTTAGTGACACCTGTTGAGCCCATGCAGTTTAGGGCTTTGCTATATGTACATTGTTTCTTCATAATAGACTTAACTTTTGATGTGCCCTCTTTGAGAGCTTATGAGGAGTGGCTATGGTGATTGTGTGATGTGATCTGCATACTGCACTAGATTCTATTGAAATTTCAACTCATACTAGATTCATGGAATGGATGTTGATGACTAATCAATTGTTAACTGGCATGACAATGCTATCTTGAAGAGTAGATATAGGTTGTTGATTCAATATTAAAAGTCATTTCATATACTATTAACCTTTTTTTAGTGTTATGTCCCTATCTTGAAAGACACACGCACAACATTGAAATTATATTTAGGTTGGGGGGTAACCATTTGTGAAATGCCACAATGTTCTTGTTTTTCGTCATGTCCCTTTCATGAATACAAGTGGAATGGAACTTCTAATCTAATGGTGAATAAAGATGTCCACCACTAGTACACGTTTATTGGACAACAACCAATTGGATGGTACCATCGATATTGGTTACAATTATGCTAATGATAGCAACCAAAACATTCAACTATGGTCAACTTATTTATCCTAGCATGACTATACTACACATATTGTTCCACAAAAGTCACCCAAACTACTATTTGGTTAAACACAAGTACAAAACAACACATGAATGGCGTGACTTGTTAGCATTATACATTAATCTTTAACAATTTCTTCAATTTCTTTTTAGTTATGCAGATTATTATGCAATTTGAAAGAACGTATTTAAACTCATGAAACATGAGACACTTCTACACAATAAATTCAATGAATTACAGACATTCAAAATCATCAATAGAAAGCTCAGAAAGCAAACATTCATTCATCTTTCTGAAGCGAGTTAAAGTATTCTGCAATACTTCATGTTAGTTAATTAAGAAAGTTGGCATTTGTGAGGAATTTGATTGATAATGATAATAGTATGAGGTTTTCCTTAGGAAGATAACATGTTTAGTCTCTACTCATGGAATGTTTGGTGACATTAAGACTTGTCTAAATCAGCTCTGAAAAAGAAAGATTCATAAAGCAAGGCAAGGAAAAGAATCATAATTATAATTAGCTCTTGTAACCTGTTCACGACCTCCTTTTGCTCATTACTATTGGCCAATAAATTTCTGAGCTCGTATTTTCATTGACACCACAAAATATCGTGGTAAATCATTGCAGCCTAGGATGAATAAACAGTTTTCATTCCATTGATATTGTTCCAAAGTGCATGTAATCACAAAACAATTTCTACCTACATGAGGTCTTTTATTAGAGTCACTTAAAGTGACCTCCAGTATTCGAGACACTAAGAGTTAAGAGAGATGAAGTGGATAAAGACGGCCACCCCGTTTCTATTCTGGAGCATATCGCAGAAATGCATCAATGCATATATACCATAATACGCTTCCAATGATCACAAGAAGACCTGAAAGCACAACCACAAAATTTCCGTGAAGAAATTTCACAATTAACATGAGTAAGGTTTGTATACTCCATGGTAGCGATAATCAGCCAGATGATCTTTAATCAAAATCATGCATAAGTGCTGGAAGAACCAGATGAACTTAAAGAATAGAAAAAGGTTTTACTTCTGCAATAAAGCTATCTATGTTATAACCTACATCTAGCAGCAAAACTAGTGGAGGATCCAACTTATATAGCATGAGTTTCGGGTCAGGAATTGAAAATGAATGGAAAAATAGATATTAGATTCAAAACTGCAGCCTTATCAATAAGCAGAAGGGAAGGCCAATGAAAGAGGAAGATGCAGGCCATAAATACTGTATAAATCTCAGACGGTCATTTTCGATATAGGAAAGAATATTGATAAGGAACTCACCAAATCTTACATTAGAAGTTTTGGCCTCCTTATTTTTACTGTTTGCAAATTGGTCGTGGAAACCATTTTCTTCGCTTGGATTCTGAGCAATATCAGTATCTAGACTCTGATCTTTTGTTACTAAGTCATTTTCTCGCTCTGGAAAAATTACTTCCCCATTCTTCAGTACCTGATTCATAGCTTGACCACTGGCGTTCTTCAATACACCACGTGCTATATCAGCTGACTCTTTGATAGGTTGCTTTGGAAGATGTCGCAAAATCAAGCCTTCGTAGATAAGATCATTATTGTTTGCTCGTTTCCATCGTTGATTGGCTTCTTCATGTAGTATACCAAGATTAGGTCTCGAATCAGTGGTTGTTACGAGGTTTCCTGTTTGCACTTGCAGCAAGCTGCCCTGATAATTATTTCTTAACTCAAGTTTAGGCTCATCCGATATGTGCGTCGACTTGTCGGATTGCACTTCCAGATCTTTAATTTGCAGAAGTGCTCCAAGCGTGTTGTTCAGCTCTACTGTTGATTGATGCCCATGTCCTTTAGTAGCTTCCGTTTTGCCTTGCACAAAGTTCTGCCGAATTATCAATAGGAATAAACCACTTAATAACAGCATACTCAAGTTTTTAAGTCCCTATGGTGGCAAAAATTTGTGAAATGCCGTTTTTAAGAATTAAATTTAAGAATTTAGGATTAAGAGATTGATTTAGTGGACAGATCGTGTCATCTTCATCAGCCAATGAAGCAATCTCGACGTTTCAAAATCCTGCATTAACTACACGTAAGAAATCTCCCCTGTAGAGAGGTTGGTTAACAAAATCAACCAAAATTTAAATGAAAGCCATCAGCGCATCATGCATCAAACGGAAAGCTTGTACTTTCAACAATACATATCTTTTAACCTATTTTTGGGTCATTGCGTAAGTGAGAGTAGTCTAAAATACCGGAAGGACAGGAAGGCAGGTTTTCACCAACATGCTACTTGTTGTAAGACTCATACAAACATAAATATGCAGCCGAACGAAAGAAAAAGAAAAAGCTAAATCTATATGAACTATTCTAAGACTCATACAAACATAAATATGCAGCCGAACGAAAGAAAAAAAAAAATCTAAATCTATATGAACTATTCTAAACTGGGTCTTATACTCGATACCCGTTCACGAACGTCGACGTTGTTTGCATTTACTTGCTGAATGCAAGGCGAGAGACTGAAACATTTGCGCTTCTTCTTCTGCAACGCTCGTTTGGTGTGCGCAATCACGGAACTTGTCCACTTCGTAAATCGAAGACTCCAGTTCTTCTTAATGACAGTGTGCGCCATTGCTTGATCGGTGCTCTGCACATCCGTTGGATGGAAGCGCATATCATTTGTAAACTCATCTGAGTCTGATCTCCTGATCAAACACGAGAACCGCTGAACTTTGGAGGGCTTTGTTTTCTGGCCTGCGGCGCTAGGTGAATAGGATCCAACAAAGAGACCTTTCATCGCAGCACCACGCCAATTCGACGAAGCACGCCGGTACTGATACTACTGGTAACTGCAGTACTGTGTGTTCTCTTGTATGAGACGATCACCACGCGCTCTAGCGTAGTGGTGACGATGGATCGTATCTATGTATCTATGCTTGTCATCACAAGAAAGAGAAATGCATGTATAAAGAAAGGCCTGAGATCTTAGGTTCAGTTTGCCAGAGATCGCATGGCCACATGCGATCGTATTCTTCGCTAAGAGAGCCACTTTTTCAAATGGAAAGTTATGAAATAAAGCCATAGCCCTCTCAAATAGAATCTACATGTGTTCCTTTCTTTATGTAAAAAGTGCATGTGTGTAAAATCACTTTGCATGTAAATGGTGGTGAGTTTCCTCCTAGCGGTGGTGAAGCAGGTCATCCTATGTGTGCTAATAGCACGTGTTTAAAAGAGACCTTTTGCCTTAAAAAGTTTTGAGATGTGCATAGTTCAAAATCCCACCTTTGGCATCAAAAAAGTTTTAAGATGGCCACCTATGGCCCTTCGCCTGACTTACAAAGAACTCTTCGACTACCTTTAACCCGTTTAGCCACCAACCCTTTTGGTATCGCGGCTTGGCATACTTTTTTGCCCTTTAATTTCCCCTTTGGTGTTTGACTCTTCCTCCTAGAGGTGGTGAAGCAGGTCATCGGGAAACTCGCATCAGAATTCGACGTTTCATGTCAGGTGATTGGCAAAATTTATAAGAGGAACTTTTTCTTCGTTGCAATGCACTTGCAACAAAACGGGAGTTTAATTCAGGCTCAGACTCAGGATCCATTCTTTTTCATAGTCGTCTACGTCTCGTCGTCGTGTTTTGCTTGGACAGGCTGGTGAATTTTCTCGAGCTGCACATGCTCTTGCTCCCTCAATTTCAGCAACACCTTCTTCTACAACTATTCAAGCATTGGAACAACTTCATCTCCATGCCAATGTTACTCTTCCTTTATTTGTGAAAGACTTTCAGCTTGACTCTGATCTTCAACCTGCAGAAGTTCATTTTATGAAAGCTTTTTCTGCGTAGTCCTCGCCTCTCAATTGGTGGGCCTTCAGGAATGGTTTTTGAGCATCTATGTGTCAATTGTTTTTCTCCAGATGATTCTGCTAGTGGTTTTGATCTTCTCTTCAAGGTGTGCTCTTTCATTGCATCTGGGCCGATCCCGTCTTTAGTTGCTCATATTTTAGGTGCCGCTCGTCTTCTAGCTTTAGATAAAGCTTCTGGAGGTGTGCGTCCAATTGCAGTGGGTGAATGTTTATATAGGTTGGTGGCAAAGACACTTTGTTTCCAGTTTCAAGAAGAATTTCATGCTCATCTTTTTCCGTTTCAATTTGGGTGTGCTACTCCTGGCGGCTGTGAGACAATTGTTCATGCTTTACGTGCTATTTTGGATATTCATCCTGACTAGGTAGTTTCACAAGTTGATGTTGCTAATACTTTGCAGAGCTTCTATTCTAAAAGTTCTCCATTATACTTCAGTCATGTTTTTCGTACTGGTGATGTCACCATCATTTCTTCTGTTGAAGGAACTCGATAGGGGGATCCCTTAGGTGGTCCTCTCTTCGCTTTGGCACATTATCACGCATTGCATGCTATAGCTTCAACGTTATCCTCCTATTTATTCCCCTCTATTGCAGATGATACTCATATTGTGGGGCTTGCTAGTGAAGTCCCTGCTTTTTTGCATTTCTCAACCCAACATTCTTCTATTGGGCTTACAATGAACAGGTCTAAGTGCATTGCTTGGTGCCCAAAAAGCCTTTCAGCAGATATCCCCTTAGCTGAAGGTTTCAATACTCCTCAGCTTGGGATTAAGGCATTGGGTGTTCCCATTGGTTCTTTTGGATATGTCACTTCATTTATGCGGGAAGCTCTTGATGAATTTGCTCGCAATCTGATTTGTTGCCAAGCGAGATCTTTTACTCAAGCTATGGTAAGCACTGTTGATAGTCGAAGTGACCTTTGGCATCAAAGGTTTGGTCATATTAGTGCTCACAGCTTGCAAATCCTTAACAGAGGTAATCTAGTTGTTGGATTGCCTGATATCTCTTTTGAAGGAAAAATTTGTGAGGGTTGCATTTTGGGAAAACAACATAGAGAGAGATTTGTGGACCAATGCAAACTAGGTCCATTAGTGGTTGTTACTATTTCATCACATTTATTGATGACTATAGTAGACATATCTGGATTTATTTCATGAGCAAGAAATCTGATGCTCCTTCGCCTGACATATTATCCTTACTTCGAGATTTTGATGATGCTTTATTGGGCATTTTTGGTCACCTTTTGAGGCCAAGAACCTTTGACACTTGTGAAAGTCAGTTTTCTAAGTGACAAATTTATCTTCCTGCCTCCTCTGGTGGTATTGGCCTAGTATCTTCTGCTTGCATCGCACCAGCTGCTTTTCTCAGAAGTTGGGCTCTTGTTGCCTCTGCACTAGTTTCCAGGTTTTAGCAGGGTAACCAGCCTCTTCCACTTCTGGATTTGTATTTTTATACAATCAAGGCCTAATCTCATGGAATAGCCGGAAGCAGACCTCAATTGCATTATCATCAACGGAATCTGAATACATAGCTGCCACAAATGCAACCAAAGAGGCGATGTGGCTAAGACAACTGCTTGCAGACATCAACCTTGCACAAACACTTCCTACAACAATCTATTGTGACAATCAAAGCACAATCTCTCAATCTGAGATTTCACTCTCGAAGCAAACATATCGAAATCAGGTATCATTACCTTAGAGAGAAAGTGCATAGCAAGGAAGTAACATTGATTTTCTACAGAACAAACTACATGGCAGTAGATTACTTCACAAAGGCTATATCAAAGGAGCAACATCTCAGAATTAATGATGTGTTAAATCTAAAGATCAAGGTTTTTCAGGATCCACATTAAGGGGGAGTGTTAGATTGCTTATGCTTAGCCTTAAACAAATCGTTCAAGTAATGAGCATCCTGAAAACCGAAGGCCGACTACATGTTTCAAACCTTCACATTTTTCCCTTTGAGATTTTTTGTGCCTTAAACATTTTTAAGACACTTTCGTCTTTTTCGTCTTTTTCGCACCTTCGCGAAAAATGTGACACAGTGGCCATATGCCTTGGAATCCATTTCAGGACCACCTTTGTCTTTTTCGTCTTTTTCGCACCTTCGCGAAAAATGTGATACAGTGGCCAGAATGCCTTAGAATCCATTTTAGGACCACCTTCATCTTTTTTGCATTTTTCCTGCCTTCGCTCTAGAGGCACCTTTGGGACTTACATACATTCAGTCTAAGAACACCTTCGGGTTTTTCCAACAGTGGCAAACCGACGTCGCCAACTTATCATCAACCCCAAAAATAGTTGGACTGTTAAATATCCCAAGGGCGGTTACCCACTTTGTACATACACAAAGACTGGCATAGATAGCATTCAATGCTTGTAAGATATTTTTGAAGACACTTGTAAATATATACTACTAGCTGAATCAAGCAATGTAAGTATTCTTTTTCAATCAGAATTATCTGTAGCTAGCGTTATCACGCTCAACAAGCTAAAGTTATTACTGAAGCCATTGTACTCACTGTTGATATTAATCAGAGTGCAATTTTTTACTCACTATTGTATTGTTCATTTGGGCAATTTGTATGAATCATTCTTCTTGAATATTTTTGCTGCTAACTGTTGTGCAAAACAACAATTTTTTTCTATCGAATCGAATGAAAAGCGTTCTATAGATGAGATGTTATCAGAGTAGCACGAATGTACTACACTCTGGTTGATTAAGTTGTCAGCAAGGATTCGAGAGATGTTCCATGCATTCATGTACAAACAGACAATTAGTAAGTCTTATTCTTGAATTGTTGGGTTCTAGATGGTAGTCCTCAACAACTAAAGTCCATTCAAGGTTAAAGAACTCGAATAGCCCACGAATATGTCAAAATCTTGTATCTTCATTACAAACAAGAATCCAGATCTATGACTCAATTCCTCAAACAGTGACTACTATCCCAAATGTATACATATTGTTATGTCAATGACTATGGAAGACTGTACCAAAAAGATACGTTATTCAGGTGCCGAATATAAAGTATTCGAGCAGACAAATAAGATAGTTTAAAGACAGTTCTTTAGAACAACTTTATGGAAACACAACAAGCATCTATAATGAACTATTGCAATTGTCTGACCAGAGAGTGATTTAAAAAATGCAGAAGAGATTTCTAGTAGACTCAAGATCACTCACACTTAGCAATGCGGAGAACAGAGATCAGAAAAGATAATCCTTGTTACTCTATTCACTTCTTCAATCTCTCTCTCTCTCTCTCTCTCTCTCTCTCTCTCTCTCTCTCTCTCTCTCTCTCTCTCTCTCTCTCTCTCTCTCTCTCTCTCTCTCTCTCTCTCTCTCTCTCTCTCTCTCTCTCTCTCTCGGTGGTGTGAGAATGAATCGTGTCTTCCATATATTTCCTACGGAGCAGACAAACACATCTCTAGAGATTACAAGTGCGTCGCTTCATTGAATACATCGAATAGCTTTAACCAATATATGAGTTACATGTATGTACTATTAAAATTGGCAAAAGCTAACTTGATCATATCTTGTGAATACCATTATGAGTAGTACATATCATCATAAGACATGTGTGGAGCCTGTTCCCATGTGTGAAATAAATGCATTTATCATTTAGATGAGTCATATAGGTTGTACATACCATTTCATTTGAGATCTAGTTGCTAAAATGGCCAAAATCTAGTTTTTTAGCTATATGCCACTTGGCATCATTTTATTGGTAGGAAAAGCTATTTTACATGGATAGGAGTGATCTCACACGTGCCAAGGATGCTCACATGTGTGAAAATATCAGTAGTAGGTGAGATCCAACTTGTAGTAGATATTTGTGCAAGTCCCTATAAATTAGAAAAATTGGCCTAAAATCAAGGGAGGTGGCTATAAGTTAGGAAACTTGGTCCATGTGCCATATTGATGATTATTGGTGGATCCTTTGATGAGTAGGCACTCTCACACGTGCCAAATCAGCCGAGTAAGCATCAGCTCTTGTGTATATATGGTGGCTCATTTGGCCATAATTGACAAGAAAGTTAAATCTTGGTTTTGGTGCATTTCTTGAGTAATCTCTCCATTTGTCTTGTGATTTTATGCTTCTAATGGTTTCTAAGCTTAGTGTACTTCATTATTTGCTGGTAGTTCGTACTCTGACAGGTATTCACACGTGTGAAACCAGCAAGTACAAGTTTTGATCATATTTGATTGTTCTTGTTAGATTTGTTGATGTAGAATTGATCTAGTGCTATCTAATCTTGTGTAGATTGGTAGATCAATCTATCTAACACCCAATCACACTTGTGGATCTGATTTGGATCCATTCTTGGTCCTTTTTGCTCTAATTTGACATGGTATCAGAGCCAAGTTTAAGTGCATTTAAGGCATTGATCTAAACTATACCCAAATTGGTAGGTTTTTGGAAACAAGCTAATATTGAGGTAGTGAGTGAGGTTGAATGGATAGCTAGAACCATCATATTTGTACCAAATCTTGATGTGGGCTGCAGGTGTACTTTCCACACGTGTGGGGCCATACAGGACCTATTTTTGACAGTAAAATTCAGTTTGGTGCATTTTGAGCTTCATACACCCAATTTTGAGTCAATTTAGTGCATTTTTCAAGCTTTCACTTGCATTGTTTCTATTTCATTGATTTGTTCTTTGACTAGTTTTGGTCATATGACTTGTAAATAGTTAGATGGTCATGATGTGGCTTGTCACACGTGCAAAATAGCATATAATTCCATTCATAAGGATGTTCTCAAGTAGACATAAGTGATAGAACCTTTGGAATGAGTCCAAATCATGCTTAGATACAAGAGAGAAAAAGTAGGAGCTATTTTTTGTAATTTTTGCATTGTTAAGGGATCTCCAAGATTCCAACCCTAACTTGGTAGGGATGAAAGATCCACAAAAATTAGCATTAGGGATAGGTTTAGACTGCCCAAAACCGTGATGGATCATGTATATGTAGGTGATGATATCTCACCAAAATCAATCAAGCAATTTCATGATTTTTCTCTCATATTGGTGCAATTGCTCTCTATGTTTATAATTGTTTGAGTTCTTGTGATTCCTAATGATTATGGGATTGAATGTAGGTCTGGTGTACAGTACTCAGATTGTGGGAGGCCGTACTTTCACACGTGTGAAGGCTTCTTCAAGGATTTGGACCATTTAGTGAGGTTCAAGCATAGATTCTTGATGGATTTTGATGGTTCAAGTTGTGCTAATCTTATGAGATCATATTCCTCATCATTTCAAGTGTTTTAGGATCCTTATTTGCTGTAATGTTAACATGAATGAAATCAAGCACTCGAAAGAATGCTCCAACAGTCCACACAAGAAGCTGATTAATATAAAGCTAACAATAAGGCACTTCTGGACAAGTTTGCAGATTTGCAAAAAAAATTTGATTCTTTGCAAGTTGAACATAATAAGGTCAATGCAGAAAAGACAACTCTGCAAGATGAGATCACAAGAAAAATAAAGACAGAAACTGCCTTACAACTATGCAGTAGTTCCAGATCAATTCAAATTGATTTTCTTAAATTGCAGAGTCTTCAAGGCCAGATGCTCAAAAATTTTCGAGTTGAGTTTCTTCTTCAACTCGAGAACGACAAAGTCTTAGTCGAAGAAGAACTCATTGAGCTCAAGGAGTTATCTGCCGAAGTTGTGAAAACTTGTTCCGGGCCAGATGATCATGACGAATGTCTACAGGCCCTGGAAAAGATTAAGAGTCTTTTGAAGCAGCTCCAGTCAACTCAAAATTTTTTGATCATTTGGAGTATGTTGAAGCCTACATAAAGAAATCTGATCTTCAAAAGGAGGTTGTTGACCTGAAGTAGCAGCTTGAAGACCAGAAGCTAGCTGCAAATATTCACTCCCAGGATGTTGTTGAGGCGCTGCCTAAGACAAAACGACCGAGAAGAAACCAGTTGAAGCAATCTCGAGTGAACATAGACAAATTCGACGATGCAGGTCTGTTGTTGAATATCAACATGGTGCTTTTTTACCCAGAGTTGTATGGCATATATACTGACTGGGAGCGCAACTTTTCTCATTACTTTGCAGAAATCAAGCATAATTTACAAGATCGACGCAAGTCTCATGAATACAAATCATTTTGTACTTATACTTATTGGCAGTTCGGAACATTTGCAGCAAAGACATTATTTTTTGTTCAAAATTTATTTGTGAGGTGTAAGTTTGTACAATTTTCATCTCATTTGTTCAAACAAATTAGGCTACGAAAAGATTCTGAAGAAGACTTTCACTCAGTATAGGAACTTTTTGATGGAGCTTTACTGCCTGTAAGGTTAGCAAGATTCGACAACCTACCTATTAGAAGATATACACGATCAAAAGAAGAAATATTATTGCTCGAGTGCCAAAGATCTTTACAGTTGGCACAACAATTACATGATGATATGAATACATAATGTTTTTTCCAAATCCTTCTTGTATATGCTGCTGATTATGTGATGCTGAGTTCTCATATTTGAATGATGTTCAAAGACAATTCGATGATTTTTGCTGAAACACATTACAAAAAAGCCCACTCAACATCTGATTCTGAAATAAAAAGTAAAGGTCATATATTCAACAACTGAAGAAATATCTTTACATTTGACCTAATGAATATCCAAAAGGAGGACTATTCTATGAAACGAAAGCATTCTGTTTAACGAATGAACAATTCTCAAACAGAAGAATATATGTTCACGAGGACGTTTCACATTTGAGGAGGGGAATATGTGATGCCATGTATTTGCTAAATAATGAATATCTACTCGAATATGGCAATATATACTCGAATATGAAGATATGTGCTGGACAATTATATATTATGAAGAGCCCTATATCATTTTTTGGGATATAACCGCTAAAGACTTGTCTTGCACTAAAGGTCAAGACCTCCAGAAGTGAAACGATGCACTTACAAGTCACTTACACAAATCGACTAGATTCGAATCGCTATCTTAAACTAGAGTACCTCGTAGTTAAATTTACCTTAGTATGGTATAAAGTACATGTCAAAGTACAGCAAAAAGGACCAAGAATGGATCCAAATCAGATCCACAAGCATGATTGGGTGTTAGATTAGATTGATCTACCAATCTACACAAGATTAGATAGCACTAGATCAAATCTACATCAACAAATCTAACAAGAACAATCAAATATGATCAAAACTTGTACTTGTTGGTTTCACACGTGTGAAGACCTGTCAGAGTACGGACTACCAGCAAATAATGAAGTACACTAAGCTTAGAAAATCACAAGACAAATGGAGAGATTACTCAAGAAATGCACCAAAACCAAGATTTAACTTTCTTGTCAATTATGGCCAAATGAGCCACCATATATACACAAGAGCTGATGCTTACTCAACTGATTTGGCAAGTGTGAGAGTGCCTACTCATCAAAGGATCCACCAATAATCATCAATATGGCACATCGACCAAGTTTCCTAACTTATAGCCACCTCCCTTGATTTTAGGCCAATTTTCCTAATTTATAGGGACTTGCACAAATATCTACTACAAGTTGGATCTCATCTAGTACTGATGTTTTCACACATGTGAGAAGTCCTTGTCACGTGTGAGATCACTCCTATCCATGTGAAATAGCTTTTCCTACCAATAAAATGATGCCAAGTGGCATATAGCTAGAAAACTAGATTTTGGCCATTTTAGCCACTAGATCTCAAATGAAATGGTATGTACAACCTATATGACTCATCTGAATGATAAATGCATTTATTTCACACGTGGGAACAGGCTCCACACGTCTTATGATGATATGTACTACTCATAATGGTATTCACAAGATATGATCAAGTTAGCTTTTGCCAATTTTAACACTCCTCCTCAAAACTAACTTGATAAAAACATGATGTTATTGAGATTGACTCCATGGGCTGAATTGGTCTTCTAATATGGATCCTTGCTGGTTCAAAGGTGTGAAGATCAGCCAATGAGCTTGATGTCGATCCGAAATCACCATATCCATGATAGTGCCTCTTTGATGTTGACTTTTGTGATGAACTTGAGAGCTTTGCACCATCCTGGCACCTCTTTCATTGATTTGTTCCATCCTTGAAGCATATGGTTGATCCAAAAGCTCCTCATCCTTGAAAATAGCTGCAACTCCATGATAAAATAAAGAGTCCTTCTTGACTCATGAAGATCACAAAGATCCAACATCATATTACCAAGATCTCGAGGATTAGGCTCATCAACATTGGCAAGACTATGCATGCTATAATAACAAAGAGTTTGTATCATATCTTCATGCTCGGTTACCATGCTAATCTCAGATCTAATGAGGCTAGATACTTCAATATGGAGATAAGTTTCCTTAGAGGATGATTCACTTTCTCTCATAAAGACTTTACAATTTTCCTCAATACATGAAAAAAGACAATTTTTCACACTATGAGTGGACAACTCACTCATGCTCTTGCAAGACTCAAGGGCATACATTTGATGAAATAACCTTTTGCTTTCTAATTGATCTAAAATAAATTTCATATCATTAAGAACATCAATTCTATTCTCAAGAGAGACACCATACTCAACTAGTATTGCTTTACTCCAACTTTGAAATGCAAAAGTCTCACTAAAGCAAATGGATTCACCAAATGACATAAGAGAAGCAACCATGAGATGTATACTACTTGAAATGTGCTCCTCTTTCACTTGAAATGTGAGCCATATGAGCTCAACCATGTCATATTCTTCTTGAAATCATAACTTGAGAAGGACTCTCCTCCTTAATCCTTGGCACACTTGAACCTCGAGATGGCTCCTCAAGATCAACTTCTTGGTGCTCCTCCTTGATGGAAATCCGAGACCTCCATGTCTCAAAATGATCACAACAAACATGATCATATAATGTGTACTTCATGTGATCATCAACATTACTTATGCTAGAAACATAAGTTCAAAAATCACCACAACTTGACTCCCCTTGCAAATCACTCCTTATTCTTTGGTTTATGGCACTCTTTCTCTCTCAACTTCAATGTACACTCAAAAAATTAGAGAATCAACTTCAATGTACTGTAAACAAGCTTTAATCCATCTATATGATTGACCTCTTGTCCCCTGCAAAATCTGAATCACTAAATGCATGAAGGTTAATCACATCTCCTCTATATAGAATCCCAAAATCCAATGTACCCGAGATGTATCTTAGAATCCTCTTAGCCTTTTTCCAATGGATATTCAATGGCTTTTGTATGGATTGGCTCAACCTACATACACTAAAGCTAAGATTTGGTCTAGTTATAGTGATCCACATTAAGGAGCCTATAAGTTGCCTAAACAAAGTGATGTCCATGAAGGATCTTTCATCATCTTCATTTGGCACTTTTACATCTTGCTCCATTGGTGTGTCAACACTTTTGCATACTTCCATCTTAAACTTCTTCAAAAGACTTTGAGCATAGTTTACTTGACTTATAAAGATAAAATCAGATCCTCTAAGTACCTCTATGCCTAAGATGAAGTGAAGACACCCTAGATCTACCATCTTGAACTCTAAGGATAGATCTATCTTGAGTTTTTCAATACCATCAACACTATTTCCACTAATGATGATATCATCTACATAAATGAGTAAAAGTACAATACCAACATCATCAAACTTAATGTAAAGAGTGGGATCATATTTACTTTGAACAAAAGAAAGTGAAATAAGACAGCAATGTAATCTTGAATTCCAAGATCTCGAGGCTTGCTTCAAGCCATAGATGCTTCTTTTGAGATGGCATACTTTGTCCTCCATTCCATGTTTGATGAACCCTTAGGGATGCTCCATATAGATATATTCTTCCAAAAAACCATTCAAAAAAGCATTAGAGACATCCATTTGACATAGGATCCATCCAAAATGTGATGCAAGTGTAATGATTAGCCTTATTGTGACCATCTTGGCCACGGGTGCAAAAGTTCTCTCATAGTCTATCCCTCTCTCTTGAGCATAACCTTTTGCAACTAATCTTGCTTTATGTTTGTTAACACTCCCATTTGCATTCAACTTAAGCTTGAAGACCCACTTGCATCCTATTACATTCCTTTGAGGTCTATCAACAAGCAACCAAGTTTCATTCTCAATCAAGGCATTGTACTCATCCAACATAGCTTTATACCATTCTTTGGAGTTCAATGCATCTTCAACATTAAATGGTTCTTCAAAACTAGATAAAGCATAAGAAGTGGATGAGATACCCTCAACTTGCTGCCCTTTGCCTTGATATGTGAGCCTTGATGGCTCCACTTTTGCCCTTGAAGATCTCCTTGGTGTGATAGGTCCCCATGAGCTCCTCCTCAAAATCAAGATCTTGCTCCTTGGCCATCTTCTTCTTGATTGTTGGAGCACTTGAGCCTTCTTCAAGCATATGCATATGATGTGTAAGAGTAAAAATAGAAATTGACGGTGATATACATTGATGAAATGGAGGAGATGATCATGTAAGTTGATTTGACATCTGTCAAATTCATAATTAAGGGCGATATCTCTACCAATCTTTGTGATGGTGAAAAAGATAATCTTAATTAGATTAAGACCGTTTAAAAATGAAATATCATTTTTACAAAGTTATTCGTGTAATCATAAATAAACACATAAATATGAATGACAGATGGAAACATGTGTACACTTATGCATTTAATAAAAGGATTTACAAAATCCAAAAAGTAAATAATGAATGAAATAATAGACAGTAATTATAAATAAATATATAAGTCAAAGAAAAATAAAAATTCGGGGTAGATTCCTTGAAAGATACTTGATAGATTCTCAAAAGATTCTCCCCTCGAAGACCTTTGTTAGAGATAATATTTTCTGAGTTTTGAGCCATTGATATGCGTTGGTGACAATTCGCCTTCAAGTGATTCAAGTTGGACAGAACCATTTCCCTCTATCGAGTCTCTCGATTAGAAAAGATGGATTCATTATGGTTGAGCAAGATCGTTGGTAGAAGCAACGATTTTGAAATAGTATTGTTGGCTGCGCGCTTGCTAGTACAACATTTTTATAGAAACAAGACTAATAATCTGCGATAGAAGCAGATTACTGGAATGTCTGCTATGATACCATGTTTGAAATCAGTAGGCATGAGCAAAAGTTGGGAGCGAGCTTGGTGCGTGGATCAGAAGTGCCAAAGTTAGCAGCAGAATGTTCAAACTGAATCAATTCAACAAATGCAAGTGAACTATAGCAGTAGTGAGACTGATACATGAAGTGTTGTAACTGTAAATACATGTACAAAGTAGACGGACTGTCAATGCAAAGTCGTTGAGTCGAATTTCTGACCGCCGACAATATCAATATTTTACAGTGTATCAAATTTATACAAAGGATCAAAAAATGTACACTGGGTCAAAAAATATGTATAGGGTCATATTTTTCAGGCTCGGATAAATCAGACCCAATTTGGCCCGATCCAGGGTCGAAGACGCTCAGATAATTTTTGCCTCGATCCGATCCGATCTAGGATCGGAAAATCTCTGTTGCTCAAAATTTGCATAGTCAATAATCAACAATCTTTTGATAATTTGACTATTAAAAGTCCCTTGATAGTTTGACTCTATAGTTTGACGGTTGCATAGTTACCTATTTGCAATTTTTGTGTATTTTTGCAGACTGTATGACAATGCGAGTAAATATGTAGCACATGAATAAAACTAGATTAGCTTTATGGATTGAGAGAGAGAGAGAGAGAGAGAGAGAGAGAGAGAGAGAGAGAGAGAGAGAGAGAGAGAGAGAGAGAGAGAGAGAGAGAGAGAGAGAGAGAGAGAGAGAGAGAGAGAGAGAGAGAGAGAGAGAGAGAGAGAGAGAGAGAGAGAGAGAGAAAATTGTGTACTTTTCACACGTGTGGGGACAATCCAAATAATGTGAATGATCTCCTAAAGTGTGTGTGATTGCACATAGATCTAGCACCAATTATATTGAATCAATATTGTAGCTTGACAATTCTAAGGCAAGAGGATCATACATTCACCATTTTTTGTAGATTCTATTTAGCTACAATGTTTGCTGATTCTGCCATCTACTGTTAGCAGAATCTGGTTGCTATCTTCTTGTATCCTGATCACTTTGCAGTATAGTAGTATGTGTCCCGCATGTCAGTTCAACACATCTACGTCCTGATCTCGATCCTTGACTGACAATGGAAGCTCAACTTAAATCTATGATCTATTAGGACTCAGATATCTACGTTCTATAGTCTGTTTCAGATCTTCTTTAGTTTCTTATATAATGTAAATTATTACTAATCTAATCTAAACAAGAAATAGTGAATAAGATTGAATCTACTTTGACTGAAATCACCAAATCAGCAAAACAACATCTACCTAAGAACTGCAAGTCTCTACAAAGTGCTTTCTACAATTATCACTCAACAATTGTAAGAAGAACTTCTCAGGGAGCCAAGCACAAAGCAGCATCAAATGTGAATGGTTATGATCAGCCACTAAGCCTTGCACATCTACCTGATGTTAATCACAAAACCAAATCTGAAAGAATGAAGAATCAACAAACACATTCATACACAAGTACCCAAACTGAATGCACGAAAATGGAGCATAGAATGAAATGCAAGTCACTGGAATCTTTAATTAACAAAGCAACATCATCTCGTTACAAATCATATGCTTTTGAAACTCATGGAGGAGGCTCTCCTAAATACCCACAAGTGGATGAACCCAATTCTATAACAATTTGGGTTCCACCTCTTGATTGAAATATAATTAGGAGGCCATCCCTTAACATACTCATTATTAAGAGGCCTCTTTATTAAAAATACATTTCAAGTTTGAGAGGGCTCAAATTACTAGCTCCTGCATGGTTTTACATCTTTTGGAAATTACCATGGGGCTCACAAAATATACATTTACTCTAGCACTAGTAGTTTTCATGCTCTCAGACTTGGCTCTCAACATTGTCTCTACTGGAAGCCCTTTTGAGTGATGAGCGTTGTGCATCGAGGCACTGCATCAACACCTCAGGACATTATCCTCCCCTACAGTGTTGCAAGTCCCACTGCACTGCCTCAGCTTTGACGTGTGGTTCTTGGAAAGGCGTCTGCATAAAACCAAGAACTTGTTCATCGCCATTGTCATGCGCCTTGGGAAAAACTTCAACGGTTGTAGTGGCTTATGAAGGTAGCCATATGTGATTGAGTGCCTCTTTCTTGTCTTCCTCGGCATTCTTTTTTTCAAGAGACTTCTCATAGCCGATCTTCTTTCCGATGGCTTCAAATGTGATGAATCTCTTGCCCAATAGAATAGGTCCTAGATATGGCCGTTACTACCAAAGGCTTGCTAGATCTTGTACATTTGTGGCCCGATGCAGACTGCTTCTGCAGGGGGAGCACTATACCTCCTAACCTTCATCAATGACTTCTCTCAAAGGACTGCAACCTATTTTCTAAAGAACAAATTAGAGGCATTCAAGTGCTTCAAGTAGTTCAAGGCGTTTGCTAAAAATCAGACCCAGATGAAGATCAAAGAACAGCGCACAAATGGAGGGGGATAATTTATTTCCATAGAGTTTAAAGAATACTCACCTCAGTCCAATGGTGTAGAAAAAAAGGAAGAATCAGACACTCATCCAAAGTGCCAAGAGCATGCTGGCCCATGCCGTTGTAAGTGCTTTCCAATGGGCTAGGCCTGGATTTGATAGGAACTGGCTGAGTGCACTGATTGAATATGCAATGTCGGGTCGAGTGTAGATCATTGCATACATCAATGAGCCGATGATGGAGTGAACCGGATATTTCTTTATTTCCACCTTCTCTTCCTCGGTTTGAGGAGATTGTTCCTTTGACAGCTTTAGTCCAGGGTCGAGTGGAAAATAATTTGGTTTGCAGTTGGCCATTCCATACTTTTTCAGCACGCCTTTGTGAGATATCTTTGCTGGCTGATGAATATCATTCTGCTAGGTCGAATTCAAAAATTTTTGATTCCGAGGCAATAGTGGGCTGGACCCATATCAATCATTTTGTATTCCTTGTCCAGCATGAATTTGGTGTCCTTCATTAGATTCAGACCATTATTGAATAATAGAATATCATCAACATAGAGAGTGATGATGATGAAGAAATCCTATACAGATTTGAAGTAGACATTGCTAAGTTTGGAATAAAACCATTCTCAATAAAAAAATATTTTTATTTTCTGGAGCCAGGCTTTGGGTAATTGTTTCAGCCCATAGAGTGCCTTGTGAATTTTGCATGCAAGGTCTTGCTTATCCCTCAGGTCGTATCCTTCAGGTTGTGACATAAAAATTTTCTCTTCAATGGTCTTGTTGCGGAAAGCGATCTGGACATCCATTTGATGGACTTCAAGATATGCTACAACTGCAAAGGAGAGTAATAGATGGATTGAAGCGTGCTTGACAACCGAGCTGAAGGTCTCGGAATAGAGAATCTGGGAATATTCTTTGGCAACCAATTTGGCTTTGTATCGATTTAGCTTGCCTTCTGCATCATACTTAGCCTTGAATATCCATTTGCATGGAATCATATTTCTATCCTTTGGCAACTCGGTGACTGTCCATGTTTGATTCTCCATCAGAGAATCGAATTCTGTGTCCATTGCTACTTTCCAATGTTTAGCATCAAGTGTAGACATTGCCTCTAAAATTGTATTTGGTTCCTACACGAAGTAGCAGAGTGCATCATCCATAAATCTAGATGGAGGCTGTCTGGGTCGATTTGACCTTCTTGGCTGAATTTTGACCCTCTGTTGTTCATCTTCATTTTTCAAGTTAGTATTGATTTCCTGATTTTGATCCTAGGATCGAAATTTGGTTGTTTGACCCTAGGGACGAAAACTGAAGTACATCGAAGCAACCAAATATCTCAGCATCTGTTATGGAGGCAGCCAACCTACCAATATTCTTGAAGGAATAGATGCAGATTGGGCAGGAGATATCGATGCCAAAAGATCAACTTTTGGATCTGTATTTTTTTATAATCAAGTGGAACAGTCGAAACCAGACCTCAGTAGCATTATCTTCAACCGAATCAGAGTACATTGCTGCCATGAATGGCAATTTGGCTGAGGCACCTGCTAGCAGAAATTGACCTTGTACAGTCACATTCAACGAGCATTTTTTGTGACAACCAAAGTACCATAGCTCTCTATCTCAATCCGAGATTTCAATCCCTAGGCAAGCATATCAAGATCAAGTATCACTATGTAAGAAAGAAAGTGTGAAGCAAAGAAGTTTCACTGGTTTACTGTAGGATAGATCTGATGTAGCAGATTACTTCACAAAGGCTCTATCAAAAGAGCACCATCTCAAGTTCAACGACATGTTGAATCTAAAAATAAAAAAAAATTCAAGATCCACATTAAGGGGGAGTGTTAGTATTTGTTGCTCGGTCTCAAATCCATTTATTAATGAGCATCCTGAAAGATGTATACAACCAAAAACAGAAGGCTCAAATTTTGAGCAACAGAGATTTTTCAACCCGAGATCGGATCGGATCAAATCGAGGCAAAAATTATACGGGCGTCTTTGACCTTGGATCGGGTCGAATCGGGTCTGATTTATCCAACCCTATACATATTTTTTGACTCGGTATACATTTTTCAATCCTTTTAATAAATTTGATACACTATAAAATTTTGATATTGTCGATCGGAAATCCGACCCAATGACTTCACGTTGACAATCCGCCTACTTTGTACATGTATTTACAGTTACAAGGTGGTTGTAATTAGTATAGTAGATAACACTCAATGCGAGTTAGTTGTAGATATTTTCAATATATCTAATCCTAGAATCTTCATCAGAAAACTTCTTCTGATATACAGTTACTACTGAAAAAGTGTAATGAATCCAATATTTTTCATTTTCAAGTTTATCACACACAACGATCAGCTGAAGCAATTACTTCATGCATTGCGTTCATTGTTTGATATTAATCAAAGTGTGATTATTGTTCTCAAAAATTTTATAGTTCACTTGCATTTGTTGAATCGATTCAGTTTGAACATTTTGTTGCTAACTATGGTGCTTCTGATCCATGCACCAAGCTCGCTCCCAGCTTCCGCTCATTCCTACTAATTTACGACACAAAGGACACTTTGCAAGTGAGTGCCACAATAAGAAGAGAGATCAAGGAGACAAGCAAGGTAATCTTACTCATGACGAAGATGTTTTGGATGTTCAAAACTCAAATGATGATGCTTTTGTGATGTCTTCATGTGTGCTTGCTAATGATGAAGATCTAGGTCTATGGTGGATTCATAGTGGATCAAGTTCACACATGACTTTTCACAAAGAGTAATTCACTTGTTTGTTGGCATATGGAGATGTGATCTACATGGCCAATGATGGTGAGTGTGCAATCAAAGGGATTGGCACAATTCCTATTTCTTTCTCTACAAATAGGAATGTTCATTCCATCTAATACCAAGAACTTACCTAGTGTGAGTCAATTGCTAAGTAAAGGTCTCAAAGTGGAGTTTTATGGAGATGCTTTTATGAACTAAAGGAAGGATATCTTGATTGAAAAAGGTAAAAGACAAAGGAAATTGTTCAAACTATTTATTGCTAACCAAGTTGAATGTGTTGCAAGAGAGCAAATATCTATTCAAGAGGTTTGGCATAAAAGCATGGGGCACTTCAACTTCAAATCATTGGAGGTAATGGCTAAAAAGCAAGTTGTGATTGGTCTTCCAAGTTCCTTAACTAGCATCAATGATGTTTGTGAGCCTTGTGCTTTGTCAAAGTCACATAGACTACCTTATAGATCTACATCTAGATCTATGTTGGAGGGTTTGCGGATCCGAACCCTAGTTAATAAGTGAGAGGGATTTGGTGTGAAAGTTTTCAGATCATTAAAATCCAATCAACTTGAAAGATCTTTGGTTAGAAAAGAGAAATACATTACCAATCTCACCAATGTAGAAAAAATCTGCATCTACACACAAAATGAGATGCAAACACTAATAGAACTTGATCAAACTTGAATGAAATTATAAAGTACTTTTTTTGTCCATATAAAACCAGCAAGCTACTATATTTCACACGTGTGGATCTGAAAATAACAATTATAGATCATTCTACACATAAAATTGCATGCAATCACAAGTATAGTGCACCAATGGATAGTAGAACCCAAGAGAACCATGTATAAGCATGAAATGAGATAGACAAGAGAGAAGATCACTCTCTCCACGTGATACATCCTTTTATAACAGGTCCAAACCCTATTTGGCCACTTGGCTTTCCCTCTAAAATGCTAACTCTACTATTTTTTGTTCTAGATTCAAAGTACCCAACATTCAAATTTGAATCTACTCAAACTCGTCTTCTAACTTTTCCACACTTTCAAAAAGTGTTTATTCAAGTGGCATTTAGACTAATTAACTTTGAAAAGTCAATTTCTAAGTCTAAAAAGAAAGTTGGCCTCAATATGTCAAATATGAAAATATAACAAACATGATGAAACTAGTTGAATCTTTCACACTCCCTCTTCAACTAGTTTTAGCATGGACTCTGATAACACTCCAAGTGATGTCCTATGCTTCATGAACAAGTCCTTTCCCAATGGTGGCCTCAATATGTCAAATATGCAAATATAACAAACATGATGAAACTAGTTGAATCTTTTACACTCCCTCTTCAACTAGTTTTAGCATGGACTTTGATAACACTCCAAGTGATGTCCTATGCTTCATGAACAAGTCCTTTCCCAATGGTTTTGTGAAGATATCAGCTACAAATTCCCTTGAGAACACATGTTGAAGCTCCACCTCTTTTGCAATGACTTGCTCCCTCACAAAATGTTGCAATATCATTTCAATGAGCCATGAAGAATCACATAGAATGTAAATGAGATGATTCCACCATGCTTCCAACTCTGAAATCTCTGGAAAACTACATCAAACAAACAATAAATGTGAGTCATCAACATTTGCTTGCATGTCTCCTCCTCCTTTGTCCTTTGTTGCCATGTATCCACCATGACACTCCATGAATGAGCCTCCATCTCCATCTTGCCATAAGATGCCATCAAGCTTTGATGACTTGACCATGAATGAGTGACATAATGAGCCTCCAATATCTTCATTTCCATCAACAAAACCAGCCAAGAATGTTACTACAAATCCAACATCAAAATGATGCTCACCAATGTAACTAGTTTTACCATATCTTGACAATTTGCACACATCCACATGAAAATGCTCAAACTTGAGATAGTACAAGTAAAGTAGAATTGAAAAACACTTCCTTGCTCCTCCTTTGACCTTACTTGAGTCTTAAATAAGCTGAAAAAATAGATCCATAACATCTTTGCCAATTACCTCTCCTTTGATGCTCTTGACTAGCTCCAAATTGCCACCTTCCCTTTTGACTAGTTGAAGCACTTTGAGATCAAACTCTTGATCTTCAACTTGACAATAAAAGTCATTGAACAAACTTTGTTTTCCAGATCCATTACTTTATTTTACATCAAGATAACATCCATCCACTTGCATAGCTCCATGTACACAAGAAGATCCTCCAAAAGATGTTCCACTCTTCATAAGAGCTCGATACTCAAGATCCATTGCTTGGATTCACTCCTCTTTTTTCCTTGCTTGATCTACACTTGTAGGTTCATCCAAAGAGGTTAGAAAAGCAACATGATTTCCAGACACTTCTTGCTTACCCTTTTGATCATATGTGAGCCTTGAAGGTACATGTCTTCCCCTTGATGTTCTCCTTGGCTTTTGACTTGATGAAGGTCCATCATCATCACCATCCAAAGTAGGACCCTTTTCATCAACATCAAAAATGTTAGATCCATCCACAACACTACCATCAATCATGCTTGAAGACACTTTTGGAATATTCTCCTAATCATAAATGACATCTCTACCAACAATCACTTTGTTAGTAGAAGGAATGTAAACCTTGTAGGCTTTACTCATCTCACTACATCCAACAAAAATATCTCTTCTTGAAGATGGATCCTCCTTGGTCCTATCATCAAGAGTAATGTTGACATAGCATGTGCATCCAAAGGTTCTTAGAAAGTTGACACTTGGTCTCCTCTTGAATAGCATCTCAAAAGGTGTCCTTCCATCCAAACTTAGCACTCGACCACCTATTGCACAAGAAATTGGCACACAACAAAGCTTGATCCCAAAATGGTTTGTCAAGATTAGCACTTAACCTCGTAGCTTTAACACTTTCACATAAAGTCCTATTCTTCCTTTCAGCCACTCCATTTTGTTGTGGGGTCCTTGATGTTGTATACTCCCTCTTGATCCCATGCTCATCACAAAAGGCCTTGAACTTGGTAAATATGTACTCGCCAGCATTGTCACTCCTTAAGCACTTGATCTTTGTGAAAAATTGGTTTTGTCTTGCATTCTTGAACTTGATAAAGACATCATACACTTCATCCTTGTTCTTTAGTAGATAGATCCAACAAAATCTACTAAAATCATCAATGAATGTTACATACATCTTAGCTCCACTATTGCTAATTGTAGTAAATCCATGAATATCTGAATGTACAAGCTGAAAAGGCTCTGTAGATTTAGATATAGATCTAGTATAAGGTAGTCTATGTGACTTAGACAAAGCACAAGACTCACACACATGTTTGATGCCACTTAAGAAACTTGGAAGACCTATCACAATCTTCTTCCTAGCCATTACCTCCAATGACTTGAAGTTGAGGTGTCCCATCTTTTATGCCAAACCTCTTGAATAGGTATTTGCTCCCTTGCAACACATCCAACCTGGTTAGCAATAGCACAAGCATCTAGTTTGAACAACTTCCCTTGTCTTTTACCTTTTCCAATCAAGACATCCTTCCTTTGGATCATACAAGCATCTCCATCAAACTCCACCTTGAGGCCTTTACTTAGCATTTGACTCACACTAAGCAAATTCTTGGCAATATATGGAATAAACAAGACATCCTCCAAATGAACACTCCTATTTGTAGAGAGAGAAATAGGAATTGTGCCAATCCCTTTTTCAATTTTTAGAGAAATAGAGCAATTATGATTGTACTTATCAATCATTAAGAGTTATTGATTGCTTAATCCAAAGATCTATCAAGTTCTAGGTATTAGATCTTGATCTAGATGCTTTACACTATGATTTAAGCAAGAGCAATGGATCAAATAATTAAAAACAGGGACGAGAGGCCTCACACATGTGGAAGACAGTACCAATATGGCCTGTTTATAGAGAATAAAGTACTCGAACTTACAAATGCATTTTAATCATAAAAACTCAAGACAAATGTGAAAAATACAAGCAAGACTAGAATTTGCCAATGTCACATCAACTTCTCATTAATTTGGTTGATCCCTTTATAGATCAAGTACATCCACAAGTTGTGTACTGTCCAGCAAGCCTTCACACGTGTGAAGAGTGCCTAGTCATCCAGATCCACCAATGGGAGCTGTCCTCAAAGGATGCTTCATCACAGTCATTAGTAACTTTACAAACTTGTTCCATAGGGGTGTCAATCCCCTTACAATCTTTCATGCCAAACCTTACAAGAATGGAAGTATCATACTTTGATTGACTTCTAAAAGTAAAATCACTACCTCTAGTAGCTTCTATTCCAAGTATGAACTTAAGAAGTCCTAGATCTACCATCTTGAATTCACTAGACAAAGAAGCTTTAACATTTCTTATGCCTTCGCCATCATTTCCTGTCAATATGATATCATCAACATAAAGTACTAAAATTTCCATCATTACATTTGATGTACAAAGAAGGCTCATAAGAGCTAATCACAAAGCCAAGAGAGTAGAGAAAATCATGCAACCTAGAGTACCAAGCTCTAGGTGCTCGCTTCAAGCCATATAGGCTCTTCCTTTAGTGGCAAACCATGTCCTCCTCACCATCCTTGATGAAGCCCTCAAGTTGCAACATGTATATTTCCTCCTCCAAGTAACCATTCAAGAAAGCATTTGTCACATCCATTTGATAGAGATTCCACTTGAGTAAAGTAGCAATACAAATGATCAATCTAATGGTTACAAGCTTTGCTACAAGAGCAAATGTTTCTTCATAATCTATGCATTTAGTTTGAAGAAACCCCTTAGCAACCAATCTAGCTTTGTACTTACTTATAGATCCATCTTGATTGTACTTTAATATTGATCCACTTACATGCAAGTGGCTTTTTCCCATATGGAAGGTGTACAAGATTCCAAGTTTGATTATCTATCAAAGCATCAAACTCTACTTGCATTGCATCTCTCCAAACTTGTGATCTACTTGCATCTTCATAATATGATGGCTCTTTCAAGCATTGTGATTAGAAAAGAATAAGAGGTAGAAGGAGTTGTGTCTTCCCTTTGCTTCCCTTTCTCAAAGTATGTGAGCCTTGAAGGCTCGGCCTTGCTCGTTCTGGATCTTCTTGACTCCTTCGGAACTTGATTTTGATCTTCCAAAAGATCATTTTCAAGAGGCTCCTCCTCGGGTGTTGCAAGATCTTCATCACCTAAGAGATTAGATGCATCTGGAGACAACTTGTAACTTTGAGATTCATCAAATTGCTAACTTTTACTTTTCTTGAAATAAGATCAAATATCCTTGCTATTTTCACTATAGCCTACAAATATTCCTTTGAAGGAAGTTGCATCTTCTTTCCTTCTTGTTTCCAAAGGAATGTGGACATAACATATACATCCAAACACTTTAAAATCTTTTACATTGGGCTTATTGACAAACAAAGCTTGAAATGGTGAGATCCCACCAACAGCATTACTAGGAAGCCTATTACATAAGTAATTAGCACAAGTTATGGCCTCCCCCCAAAAAGTGATGGGTAGAGATGCATCCAGTCTTAAAGACTTTGCACATTCACAAAGACTCCTACTTTTCCTCTTCGCCACCCCATTTTGTTGGGGGGTGTAAGGACAAGTGAGCTCTCTCTTAATACCATTTATCTCACAAAAGTCTCTCATCTTGTTAGAGATATACTCTCCTCCATTATCACATCTTAGAACTTCAATGCAAGAACTAAGTTGTTTTTCCACTAGAGACTTAAACTTTACAAAAGCTTCATATACAAGGCTTTTCTTAGGCAATAATTCAATCCAAGTGTATCTAGTACAATCATCTATAAAGGTCACATACATTAAAGCACCTCCATTACTTTCATGAGAAAAAGCATATACATCTGAATGGATAAGATCTAAAGGTGAGGTAGATCTTGTTAAAGATCTCTTGTAGGAAGTCTTGTGTGACTTTGCGAGGCCACATGCCTCACACACTTTGCCACACTTCTTGAAAGCTTTTGGTAGGCCGAGAGCTAGCTCCTTTGATGCCAAGGATTCCATTGATTAAAGATTAGGATGGCCCAATATTTTGTGCCAAAGCTCCACTTGAGTCAACTCCTCCCTAACCATATTCACACTTTCAATAGCCACATTAGCATCCAACTTAAAGAGCCTTCCTCGCTTAATGCCACTAGCTATGCACTTATCATTTTTCAAGATGGAACACACTCCATTCTTGAAATGTACATCTAGTCCATTGTCCATTAATTGACCAACACTAAGCAAGTTTTTTGTAATGGATGCCGAGATGTTATCATTCTTGATATTTGGAAGATCTTCACTGCATAACACTTTAGCTCCAAAAGTAGCCTTTTGATCCATAAAACCTCTTTTGTTGTGGTTGTAAGAGATTTGTACTCAGCTTCACAGAATGATAAAGATATAGTTGCTTGCTTCTTTGATAGCCAAGAAACTAAGTTTCCTCCAAGAAAAATCGTGTAAGCACTTGTGGATCTTCTATCCAACCTATCTCTTGCAAAATCGGAATCTGAAAAAGCAATCAAAGTCAGATCTTCTCCTTTGTAAAATAATCCATAATCCAAGGTAGAAGATATATACCTCAAGATTCGTTTAGCCAACTTCCAGTGATATAACTTTGGATCCTACATGTGTTGACTTAGCTTATGCACACTAAAGCTTAGATCAGGCCTAGTCAATATTAACCATATAAGTGAGCCAATAAGACTCCTATAAAGAGTGATGTCCACAAAGGATTTCTCATCATCTTTCATAGGAACTTTTACAATGTGCTCCACAGGTGTACATATGCCTTTACGGTTTTCCATTTGAAATTTCTTGAGCATAGAAAATGCATATTTACTTTGACTTATAAAGACTTGACCTTTCCAAAAATCTATTTCAAGGCCTAAAATATAGTGAAGAACTCCTAAGTCCTGCATCTTAAACTCACTACCAAGTGCATGCTTAGTTTCTTCAACTAGCTTCTCATTATTTCCACAAAGAATGATATCATCAACATAGATGAGAAGAATGATTACAAAATAATCTACAAACTTATAATACAAAGAGGGTTCATATTCACTAAGTTAAAATCCGAGTGATATGAGATAGGAGTTGAGCCTTGCATACCAAGACCTTGGTGCCCGTTTTAGTTCATAGAGACTTTTGAACAAAAGACAAACTTTTGATTCTTCACCTTCTTTCACAAAACCTAGAGGCTGCTCCATGTAAATCTCCTCCTCAAGGTAACCATTGAGAAAGGCATTAGAAACATCAAGTTGGAACATTTTCCAATTGTGAAAACATGCAAGAGATATGAGTATTCTGATTGTTACCATTTTTGCAACTGGTGCAAAGGTGTCTTCATAGTCAAGACCTTTGATTTGTGAGTAGCCTTTGGCACAAAGTCTGCTTTATGTTTGTTGATAGATCCATCATGATTATACTTGATTCTGAAAACCCACTTAAATCCAATCACATGCATGTTGTTTGGTGGCTCCACAAACTCCCATGTGTTGATTGACATCAAGGCTGCAAAGTCTTGGATCATTGCTTCAACCCACTTCTTGGATTGAAGTGCTTCTTGGAAATCCTTAGGCTTTTCATCTGATATGAAAAGTGCATGATAGGAAGTCTCACCTTCCACTTGCCTTGTTTAGCATCATATCTGAGCCTCCTTGGCTCAGATCTCTCTCTTGTAGATCTTCTTGGTGTGGGTGCTTGAAGTTGCTCCTCCTCAAGCCTCGGCCTCACCACTTCTTGAGCAACATCAACATTGATGATTGTAGATCTTGCATGAGACTCCTTGATTTGTGCATCATCCAAGCTAAACTTCTAATCTTCATGGAAGATCACATCTCTACTAACAGCATTCTTGTGAGAAGAGGGAAGATATACTTTGTATGCTTTTTTAGTAGATGCATATCCTACAAAAATTCCTTTTACAGCACTAGGATCTTCATTCTTCCTAGTCTCTAAGTCACATGCACAAAGCATACACAGCCAAAGATCCTAAGATGATCTACCTTAGGCTTTTTCTTATACAACATCTGAAATGGTGTTTTTCCTCCTATTGCAAGATTAGGAAGCCTATTACAAGGATAGTTTGCACATGCAACTGCTTCTCCCCAAAAAAATTTAGGCAGAGAGGCTTCTAGCCTAATGGCTTTTGCACATTCACACAAAGTTCTATTTTTTCTCTCAGCAACTCCATTTTACTGAGGAGTATAAGAACAAGAATATTCTCTTTGTATTCCCTCTCTATCACAAAAGTCTTTAAACTTATTGGAAGTGTATTCACCTCCATTGTCACTTCTCAAAGCTATCAACTTGAAAGTAAACTGCTTTTCTACATAAGCTTTAAAAGTAAGAAAATATCATAAATCATGGCTTTTGAAGACAGCATATAGATCCAAGAATATCTTGTATAATCATCTTCAAAGGAAACAAAGCAATTTGCTCCTCCTTTGCTTTTGGTTGATGAGAAATGAACATCAAAGTGCTCGAGTTCAAATGGTTGCTTTGATTTGATGCTTGATCTAGGAAAAGGCCTTTGTGTGATTTTGCCAATACACAAGCTTCACAGGGTTGAAGCTCCTTTGATAGTGTCTTTGGTAGTCCAACAGCTTTTCCTTCCTTAACCATAGATTGCATGGCTTTGAAATTGGGATGTCCCAATCTCTTGTGCCACAGATCCTCCTGAAGAACCTTGGTCTCATAAGCAATATCTGAAATGTTAGCACTCTCCCTAGAATCTAGTTTGTACAACTTTCCAATTCTAGATCCTCTAGCAATAACTTCGTTCTCTCTTGAGATTATACACTTGTCAACTTGAAACTTGACATCCAATCCACTATCAAACAATTGTCCTACACTAATGAGATTCTTTGTTAGTCTAGGTACATAAAGTACATCATTCAAACAAAAATATTTTGATAATGATGCATGTAGTGGAATACTACCTATTCCTTCAATTCTACACTCTACATCATTAGCAGTATAGATTGATCTTTTTGCACCTAGATATGGCATGAGATTTGTGAAAGAGTTTCTAGAACTAGA
Organism: Diphasiastrum complanatum; assembly: GCA_029204225.1. Classification (NCBI taxonomy): domain Eukaryota; kingdom Viridiplantae; phylum Streptophyta; class Lycopodiopsida; order Lycopodiales; family Lycopodiaceae; genus Diphasiastrum; species Diphasiastrum complanatum. The sequence goes on along the minus strand of CM055104.1, from coordinate 54,589,173 downwards.
TATATGAGAACTAGCCCCACTATTTATCCACTAGATCTTGTCATTCTTGAAAGGAAAAGATGATAAGCTAGACATCATTAAAGAATTTTCTCTTTCACTCTTAACACCCTCACACTTGATCATCCTCATTAGTAAGGTTAGCTTGTTTAGATTGGTTCTTCTTCTTGAAATAGTTTAATGCATAGTGTCCTTTCTTGCCACAGAAAAAATACTTGACCTTTGACAGCTTCTTCTTGCCATTGGATGTTGCATCTTGTGAGGATTGATCCTCACCACCTTATTTGGCTTTGTCCTTCTTGAAGTGTTGTTGACCTTTGCCCTTGTCTCTTGACTTGTCGTTGATGAAGAGTGCTTTGTCATCTCCACCATCTTTCAATGAAAGTCTGTTGATCCTCAGAATATTGTTCTCTTGTCTGCTTTCTTCAGCAATGAGAACACCTTGTAGTGTCTCCAAGGATGGAAGCTCCTCCCTGACTGCATAAGTCTGCACAATATTGTCATACTCATCTCTAAGTCCATATAGGACTACTTGAACAAGTTCAGTGTTCTTAAGAGCATCTCCAATACCAGCTAACTCTTGATGAAGATCCTTTACTCTCATTACATATGATGAAGCACTTTTATCTACTCTTTGATAACTTAGAAAGATCTGGTTTCTAAGTGTAAGTAATCTAGAAGTATTCTTGATTTCGTAGACTGTTTTTAGAGTGTCCCAAGCCACTTTGGCAGTGGTGCATGCATTGACCTCTCTTAACACTTCATTTGTTACATTCATTTTTATAAAATGAAGGACAATTCTAGTTCTTTTGTTGAATGTTGCAGCTTCATTAGGTGCTGCAGGTTCTTCTTCAGCTCCACTCACAATGTCCATTACATCTTGTAGAATCAATTATGATTCCATTCTAATCTTTCATATTGCATAATTGGAAGATGTTAATCTCTCACTGTGCTCCAAGAAATGTGAACCAGATGAAGACATCTTCTTCTCTATGAGAAATTCTAGTAACGACAAAGATGAAGTTAAAAGATTTTGCTTGATATCTCAACCTAGGATCTAACATTGATGATGTTGATCCAACCTATAAAATCTAGCAATTGAATGTGAGATCAAACTCTCAACACAAAAAATCAATCTATCTTGAATTTGGATCTTGCTCACATGCAAGTAAAAAGTCTATCTCTCCCACAAGTTTCAAAGAACTGAAAAAATCTCTAGGAACTTACTTTCAACTTAGACATAACAATTTGTGTGAAATGAAAAGTCTAAGACCTCAGAATACTCACTTCTATCCAATTCTACTTGATTGATAGTGAAAATTGATGAGAAAAAAACTGATGTGTGCTCACTTTGGCATATCCCACGAGATGAGTACTCTCTTAAACTCTCTGATTGCCTAAAACTCTTCTAAAAACAAACCAAATCGATTTAGAAACATGAGCAACACATTCTACTCTTCAATACCTATCCAACAAGCTATAGAACATCAAATTTGGATCATTATTTGAGAAGTAGTGCTCAAACAAAGAGGGATGATTTCACACGAGTGAACTCTCTATCCATACAGGGCTCAACTGAAGCAAATCAGGCTTGATTTGATCCACTTATGATCACAGATGGCTATTTTGTTAGTGAGTTTCAATTCCTCTCCTAAATCCGAGTTCTTGGAAGCAAAAGCACTGTTGTTCTGATGTATACACCCTCACCTCTTCAAAGCATGAAGCTCTGATACCATGTGAAGTTATTTAGCACGTTTGAACTTCACCACACACCCTACGGGATCTTACTGAGGTGTTTTGATTGCACAAGATTGATTAGAGAACAGATTACTTGAAAAATCTATGGCAAGAGCACAATGGCATATAACAAACAGGAAAAACTAACTTCTCACTATGAGGATTCAATGTCAGAAATAATTCTAAGTGCTCAGTATGGGAAAAACAGCCTGCTCTTAGGTAGAGAGAGAAAATATATACTAGAATACTCGGGTGGAGAGATAATGAGTCCAAAACACCAAAATCTCATTATTCACAATATGGCAAAAAATGCCAAAGCTTCCCTACATCAAAGTGGCTCGAGTTCCTACAGTGGTGTTGCATGGAAAGTCCACTTAACTCATTAACTAAAAAACCAAGGATCCACATGTGTAACTACATGCATGGATGTTGCATATACTGCATGTCAACTCAGAAAATTGCCTAGACATGTGTAGATCATAGAAACCACTTTGCATGCTGCATGCACTGATTGTATGTAGCTTGCATGCATACTGAATGACATTGCATGACATCAAATTTGAATCTACCTAACTCAAACTCGACCTATTCTAGAAGGTTATGTGCTCAATTCACATACCTTTATGTACAACATAGTTTACAATGGAAATAACCATGAACATGGCCCCAAAACTCGAGATAGGAAGATATTTTTTTACTAATCTTCACACTTCTCACTAGGCATCTTCCACACATAGTCGTCGCTGTGTACGCAATGAGATCGCTATTCCTGACTCGCCTCCCGTGACACGACAACAGAATAGGCAACCATCGCTCGCTGCGCTGCAACCCTCAATTGCCACCCGCACTTAACTACCTATTCCCCCTAACTCTGGTGCTTCCCTAGCCTCTACTTCTTCTCAAGGACAGTCTATGACAATTGGGACTACAATTCCCATCATAGCTGCCCAGGTCGCCTCACCCCCACACACAAGAGCACCAATTACCCAGTATTTCATGGACATGTTCGATGATTCTGACCCCCTTGGGACCTCAGAAATTTTTGCCATGTCCCAAAGTCTAGCGCCCTTTGAACTCCAATCCCCCGGAAGAGGATTCAAGACTGTCCATGATTCCGAGAATATTTTTGAAGAAAACTTTCAAGAGGAACCACAAGAAACCGTAGCATCTCAGGCACCAAATACAATTCGAGTCGAGCAAGCTGTCAAATCCCCAAAGCAGTCGCACGATACCTGAGGCCTACAAGGAAGAAGATATATTTGAAGAAGAAGAATTACAGACACCAGCTCCACACCAAACAGGGACAGTACCACTAGTTCCTCATGTTGCTACCACCTCTATGACATCAGATTCTGGTGATGCTCTCGGTTTAGTCTCAAGCCTTGTGCGAGTGATCCAGTCTATGTTGGATAAGAAAAAAAAATGGAACAGTGCATCTTAGACATGGGATCCGAGAATACTCTCATCAGCCAGAAAGTCATCCAGTTGGACAAGGAGTTGAAGATCGCCAAGCAGCACAAAGCGAAGTCTAAAGCTAGAATGAAGAATACACAGCAATCTGCTGATCACCTAGAAGACTATGTCAAAACACTAAAGAATGCCCTCACAACCGCACAAGACCAAGTAGACAAGATTGTGCAGGATGCAAAACAACAAGTGCAGTTGTTACAGAGTCAACTGTAGATGGCCGAGCAAGATTGCACATGTCTCCAAGGTGAATTGGATGCGACCACCCTTGAGCATGATGCATATCTTCAGACACAAATTTCTAATCATCCGGTAACTCCGACGGAAATCGGTATTTGTTCAAAAAAGCTGAAACTTATCGAGTGGCCCTTCAAGGTTTCCAAGGCTACTGGGAACCTCGGTTCACTACTTGGACAACCTCAAAGTGGATCGTCGAAGCCCATCGCTGTATTTTGCCACACAACCTGGATTTCAACATTGCCCGACTCGACTTCATGGAGAAGCTGTAGTATCATTTAATAAAGATTCGACGTGATGCTAATAAAAGCCCACAATAACTGCATCTCACAGGTGTCGTGGGACCGCCACCAATTTTGGTGGGGGATACTGTTGGAGGGTTTGCGGATCCCAAGGCAACTCTAACCCTAGTTAATAAGTGTGAGGGATTTGGCACCCTGTATGTGTAAGTCCAACCCGAATAGTTATTTGATAATTAGAAAATCAATAAAAGAACTTTAGGCCTTTTTACAGGACTTTTAATGTTGCAAGACCTAAATGTCAAGTCAGTGAATAAAGTTGGAACTCCCACCAAAATTGGTTCAAATTCAAATTCAAATTGGTTCCTTCCAATTTTGAATTGGTTCTCACTTTTTTTAAGTCTGAATAGTTAGGGAGGTAAAAATGGGCCAATAGGATTTTGAGGCCAAGGCCCTCCTCTCCAGTATAAATAGGGAAAAACTCAAATTTCTCCTCATGTTCATATTTTCATTTCAATACAAGCAGATTGGTTCTCTTATGGAATGGGTTTGTGAATGTCCTTGCTCTCTATCACTTTTCCTCCATCTCTCATGTTTTGTTGTATTTGCTAATTGTTGGATTTGAATGTTATGGGAATTGTTATTTCTTATACTTTTTGTGAGAGAAAGGGAGAGAGAGAAAGAGTAAGCTATCTTTATGTGGGTTGTAGTGTTAATGGTGTAGTGTTAATGCTTAGGGTTAATGGATATTAGAGTTAGATGTGGATCTTCCATTCATGTTGTAATCTGAGATATGCTACCACTGTCATGGAAATGAACCTACGCGTGACAATAACTTCATCTCCTTGATGCTAGATTGCTTGGATCTTGGGTTGAGGATAGGCTAGGATAGAAACCCACTACAATCTACAAAGCCTTTTCAAATTGTACATTCGGATATTCATGGAATTACTACAATTAGCAATAGTGGAGCTGAGATGTATGTAACTTTCATTGATAATTTTACTAGATTTTGTTGGATCTATCTACTAAAGACGACGAAGTGTATGATGTCTTTTTAAAGTTCAAGAATGCAAGGGAGAACCAATTTTCCACAAAGATCAAGTGCTTAAGGAGTGACAATAGTGGAGAGTACATATCTACCAAGTTTAAGGCTTTTTGTGATGAGCATGGGATCAAGAGGGAGTATACAGCACCAAGGACCCCACAACAAAATGGAGGGCCAAGAGGAAGAATAGGACTTTATGTGAAAGTGCCAAAGCCATGTGGTTAAGTGCTAACCTTGATAAGCCATTTTGGGATCAAGCTTTGTTGTGTGCTAATTTCTTGTGCAATAGGTGGCTGAGTGCTATTTTGGATGGAAGCACACCTTTTTTGATGCTATTCAAGAGGATGTCGAGTGTCAAACGTTTTTAAAACGTTTGGATGCACATGCTATGTCAATATAACTCTTGATGATAGGACCAAGGAGGATTAATCGTCAACGAAAGGTATATTTGTTGGATATAGTGAGTTGAGTAAAGCCTATAAGGTTTACATTTCTACTACTAACAAAGTGATTGTTGGTAGAGATGTCATTTTTAATGAGGAGAACATTCCAAAAGTATCTTCAAGTATTATTGATGGTGATGTGGATGGATCTAACATTCTTGATGTTGATGTAAAGGATCCTACTTTAGATGGTGATGATGGTGGACCTTCATCAAGTCAGAATCCAAGGATAACATCAAGTAAAAGACATATGTCTTCAAGGATCACATATGATGAGAAAGGTAAGCAAGTGGAAGTGACTCATTTTGCATTTCTCACATATTTTGGTGGATCTTCTTGTGTAGATGATGCTATGCAAGTAGATGGATGTTTTCATGATTTTCTGGAAACTAATTGATCTGAAAAGAGATCTTAGTCAATGGCTTTGATGGTCAAGTGGAAGATCAAGAGGTTGATCTCAAAGGGCTTCAACAACACAAAAGAGAATTTCGCAATTTGGAGCTAGTCAAGAGCATCAAAGGAGAGTCAATTGGAAAAGATGTTATGGATCTATTTTTGCAGGTTATTGAAGACTCGGTTAAGGCCAAAGGAGCATCAAGGAAGTGTTGTTCAAGTTTATTTTACTTGTTCTATCTCATGTTTGAGCAATTTCATGTGGATGTGTGCAAATTGTCAAGATATGGTAAAACTAACTACATAATTTGTGAGCATCATTTTGATGTTGGATTTGTACTAGCATTCTTGGCTGGTTTTGCTAATGGATTTGAAGCTATTGGAGGTTCATTATATCACTCATTCATGATCAAGTCATCAAGTGATGATGGCATCTTGAGGCAAGATGGAGATGGAGGCTCATTCATGGAGTTTCATGGTGGATACATGGCAAGAAAGGACAAAGATGGAAAAGACATGCAAGCAAACGGTTATCACTCACATTTATTGTTTGGTTGCTGTAATTTTCCAGAGAGTTCAAAGTTTATAACATGGAAAATTCATCTCATTTACATTCTATTTGGTTCTTCATGTTCTAGATACATCTTGACATGTAAAAATGATGTAAGAAATAGTGAAGCATCCCAAGTGGACACTATTCTCTATATCAAGTGTGAAAGCTACTATAAAACCTTGGAAAGGATGTCTATACTTATTATGGAGATCATTCTAAAGTTGGATATAGTTCTATGGTCAAAACAATGCTAGGAGCAAGCATATTGAGGTGGCATATCATTTTATGAGAGAGCAAGTCATGGCAAAGGAGGTGGAGCATCAACATATTTCTTCAAGGGAATGTGTAGCTGATATCTTTACAAAAGCATTGGGAAAAGACTTGTTTATGAAACATAGGATATCACTTGGAGTGTTATCAGATTCTATGCTAACACTACTTGAAGAGGGAGTGTGAAAGATTTCAACTAGTTTAGTCAAGATTGGTCATAGTTTGATAAATTGCCAAATACAAAAATTGAGGCCAATTTTGAAGAAACAAAATGTTTCTGTTACCAAAGCTTTGCTAGCTTTCAGCCCTCACTCTGAAGAAAATGTTTGCGAACACGAAAGTCAAAAGACACAAAGCGAAAATGTTCATGAACACCCTGACGAAAAAGACATGAACGTGAAAAATTCGCAAAAGAGAATTTTTTTGCGGTACAGGTTGAGAAAGTTAGACGATGCAAAAGTCAAAAGACACGAAGCGACATGAAAATCATCGCGACGTCTTTTTCAACCCTCACGCTCCAAAAAGGATCAGCAAGATCATGCAAGTACCAAGAAGTATAGATATCTGATCTAATATCATGACATCAGCAGATGCACTCTAGGACGTGGCTAATCTATCACTCTTGTGATTTGTGATTAGTTGTAGATGTTTAATCATTCTAATCTAGAAGTTACACGACACAACTATATACCTTCTGGTTGATGCATGATATAACTAGTCTAATACTAGTAAGCAATAGAGACAAACAGAATACTGAATAGAAGTCTGCCTGCGAGCGAGACAAGTTTTGTAAGCAGGATCCACAGAGATCCAAGAAGTCCGCTAGTAAGCGAGACATTACTATGGGAGAATGCTACTTCACTCACGCCAATGCGTTGTGTGGGTCTGTCATACAACGCACAAAAAACGAGAAGATCAATAGATGATATTGTGGCCATTACACACATATCACTCTTATCTTGTCTGATCTTGAATGGATTGTTGTCTGCCATTGTTTGTGTATCTCATTTATTAATTTCATCAATTCCGCACACTGGTTGAATTTTTTTGAATGTTGTGTTAATCTAAAACGTAGATCAGCAGTGCACGTCTACATTCTGGAGAATTGTACGAATGATACAGTTGGCAATGACCAACAATCATATCTGAAGTCCATCCAAATTGTTTCCGTTCGCAACTGCACGCGTCGTGCATATTTTCGCATCAGTGGTATCAAAGCCTACCTTGTCATAGTCTGACGTAGCCAAAAAGCTATCAGATCCAGGAGGCCAAGCATTCAAACAAACAACCATCAACAAGAGAACACATTTTAGAAGCAATGGCTTCAATTAGCAGGGAGATTGTTGTCTGCCATCGTTTGTGTATCTCATTCATTCATTTCATCAATTCTGCACACTGGTGGAATTTTGTTGAATGTTGTGTTAATCTAAAATGTAGATCAGCAGTGCCTGTCTACATTCTGGAGGACTTTAGGAATGATACAGCTGACAGTGACCAACAATCATATCTGAGGTCCATCCGAATTGTTTCACGTCCACGACTGCACGCGTCGGCGCATATTTTCACATCAAATTTCATATTAGACTTAGAGTTTGACTTTTTAAAGCTATATTTAAATAAAATTTTTTTGAAAGTGTGGAAAAGTGTAGTACACGAGTTTTGGTAGATTCAATTTGAATGTGGAGACATTTGAATTTAGTCCACATTAATGCTAGGGTTTTTGTTATGGAGGGAAACCAAACTCATTAATGAGTCATGGATCTGCTATATATAGTTGTTAAAATTGAAAAACAATCCATATTGATTTCTTGGCTTGCTACAAATGTTGTACCATGCAAGTATGTAGCTCATTAATGCAAAATGCCAAGTTTGGGCTACATAGAACTCAAGCTACATGGTTATGTATTATCTAGTTTGTTAAATGCAACTTGCATATATTTTGTAGACATAGAATCAGCATAATTATGCTTGTAGAAACTCGTGGCAACTCACATGCATTAATTGTAAGTGATCCATAGTGACATGCAAGGCATGCACAAAGTTTAATGGACACATGCATGATGATTTGGACATTTCTAGTTAGAACTAGTACAATTGTAAAAAGTTGGTAGAATTTCATGCATGACAAGTGACAAATGTCACATAGACTCTAGATGTCATTTTGGAATGGATAGATATGGTTCTACCTCGAGCTACCTCAATCTCCATTAATATGTGTAGCTCTCCACACAATCAATGATGAAGAACCAAAGTTTTGTAGCTATCTCATGCCATTTGGATCTAAACAAATATTGCTTGTTATCTCTCTAGCTCTCTCTCTCTAACTCGTGTTGAGGCTAATGCTCATACACTGAAATCTTGTATTTTTATTCATTCTTTGATTCATTGCTATTATATTCTATTGATTAGCATGCTAGATTGTGGATTAGCCATTTCTTCTGAACTAGATTTTGTTGATCAATCTAGAATCAGGTTATAGTGCCGATCACAAAGCTTAATTAAGATCAGTCACTCTTGTGGACATTCTCCACATGTGTGAATTTTGGAAATTTTGTCATGGTATCAGAGCCACATTAAGCTTTGCATGCTAACGATTTTGATTGTACAAGAAACTGAGAGCTAAATCAAGCAAAAAAGCATTTTTGTACTTTTTCTAACCTTTCTCTGAAGTGTATTCGGATCAAATCGGACTTGAACTGAATTTTTAGACCTGAATTGAGGTAGTACGGAATTCTGGAATTCCGCACGTGTAAAAATCAGAGTTTTTCAGTCCCTTTGTTCTCCTTACTTATAGATCCAAAGATAGCAGTGTTATAGCTTGATGGAAAGCATTTGATCTGTACTTTCCATAGAAACTCAAATCAAATCAATTTGATGTGTCTAGCAAGAGTTATAAGCTCTTAAAGAGGATAGGGATAGGTCCAGAATCCAAGTGACAGCATTTTGATTTGATTCAATTATACTTTGTTCTGAATCCATTGTTTTGAGCATCCAACACAAGAAACTGTAGATCAAGACTGAGTTTGAAGTATTTGAACACCCTTTGAGCCTTCTGAGTGTCAATAGTATTTTCTTTTGAAGCATTTCACACGTGCCAAAAGTAGAATTCAAACCAGCCAAAGTGTCTCAAACTACTTTTTGTGTCTGATCTAGAAAACTTGTCTTGTGGAATATTTGAGATTCATCTCAAATATAGTTGCAAGTGTTTCACATAGAAAGGTAGTTCAACCTTGAAAATACCTATAGTGAAGAGAGCGACAACTCTAAGTCTGATAGGAACAAGCTCAAACATATCTCAATCCAATAACTAAGAAGTCTTCATTATAATGGCATCTCAGAGAGGATATCTTCTAGAAGCCAGTGAAAGACTAAACACTTCTAGTTACTCAATTTGGAAGTTAAGAATGGAGTCTGTTTTGATTCTCCAGGATGTTATGGATATTCTGCTTGGTGTTGAGGAGGAGCCTCAAGCACAGGTTGAAATTCCTAAATATAAGAAGAGAGCTAGAATGGCTCTACATTTCATTAAGATGAATGTATCTAATGAAATTTTGAGAGAGATAGGATCTTGCACTATGGGCAAAGAAGCTTGGGATGCACTAAAGACCATCTATGAAGCAAAAAATACTTCTAGAATACTCACTCTTAGGAATCAGATTTTTCAAAGTTCAAAGAAGTGAAGAGAGTGCATCTAACTATGTTCTGAGAGTTAAAGATTTACATAGAGAGCTTTCCTGTGTTGGTGTTACCATTAACCAAGTTGAGCTAGTTCAAGTCATACTGAATGGCTTGAGAGATGACTATGATAATCTTGTTCAGTCTTTTGCTATTAAGGAGGAGTTACCTAATCTAGAAACTCTCCAAGGAATTCTTATTTCTGAAGAATCTAGACAAAGCTATAAACTCTCCAAGATGACCAAACTTGAACATGGTGGAAGTGATAAAGCCCTCTTTGTCAAAGGCAAGCAGAAAGGAAGGAGTAAGAACCAATTCTCTCAAGCATACAACAAAGACAAAGCAAAGATTGAGATCAAGATGGTGAAGAGGATGAAACATCTCATCCCTCTAACTCAAAAACCAAGAAGAAGAAAGTGAAGTGCTTCTTCTGTGGCAAAAAGGGGCACTATGCCTCTAATTGCTTTAAGAAGTCACCTTTATTGATGACTTTACTAGATACACTTGGTTGTATCTACTTTCTTCAAAGGCTATGGTTTTTTATCACTTCCTTATCTTCAAAGCTTATGTAGAAAAACAGTTTTCTTGCAAAGTTAAAGCTTTAAGATGCGATGGAGGAGGTGAATATATCTCCAACAAGTTTCATAATTATTGTGAAGGTGAAGGAATAAAGAGAGAATTTTATTGTGCCTATTCTCCATCCCAAAATGGAGTAGCTGAGAGGAAAAACAGATCTTTATGTGAATGTGCTAAAGCAATTCGAGTAGCAGCTTCTTTGCCTATTGAATATTGGGGTGAAGCTATAAATTGTACAAACTATTTGTGCAATAGATTACCTCACAATGCTCTTGCTGGAAAAACACCTTTTGAAGTCTTGTTTCAGAAAAAACCTAAGGTAGATCACCTTAGAGTTTTTGGTTGTACTTGCTTTGTTAATATGCCCTTGGAAACAAGGAAAAGAGATGATCCTAATTCTGTTAAAGGGATCATGGTTCGATATGCATCCAACAAGAAAGCTTACAGGATCTATGTTCCTTCTACCTCAACTACAATTGAGAGTAGAGATGTGATATTCCATGAAGATCAAAAATACATTCTTGAGAAGGTCGAGTTCAAAGATACTCCAATCATCACCCTTGAAGATCATCATGGAGAGATGGGGCCGAGATTTGAGGAGGAGTCACCTCGAATTTTTTCACCAAGGAGATCTCAAAGAGAAAGATCCGAGCCTAGAAGGCTTACCTATGAAGATAGAGGAAAGCAAGTGGAAATCAACTCCACTAATTGTGCCTATTTTATTTCTCATGAGGAGCCGAAGGATGTATATGATGCTATCAACTCAAAGGAATGGTACGTTGCCATGAAGGAAGAATATGATGCTTTGATGGCCAATAATACATGGGAGCTTGTGGATCTTCCATCCAACAAGCATACCATTGGTTGCAAATGGGTTTTTCGAGTCAAGTATAATCAAGATGGCACAATCAACAAGTACAAGGCCAGGCTTTGTGCTAAAGGCTTTGCTCAAGTATATAGACTTGATTATGAGGAGACCTTTGCCCCAGTTGCAAAGATGGTGTCAATTAGAATCATAATTTCTCTTGCTTGTTTTTTCAATTGGCAGATTCTTCAACTAGATGTTTCTAATGCATTTCTAAATGGCTATCTAGAAGAAGAGATCTATATGGATCAACCTATTGGGTTCATCCATGATGAGGGAAAAGTTTGCTTGCTCTTCAAAAGTTTATATGGATTAAAGCAAGCTCCAAGGCCATGGTATTCTCGACTTAACACCTTTCTTGAGTCACTAGGATTTAATCTTAGTAACTATGATCCTTCCTTATATGTCAAGTTTTTTGATAAAGATATTGTCATCCTTCTTATTTATGTTGATGATATCATTCTGACAGGAAGTTGTATCAAGTTAGTTGAGGAAACCAAGATTGCACTTGGAAAAGAGTTCAAGATGCAAGATCTTGGAAAAATTCACTATATTCTAGGATTAGAGATTGACTTTCTTAAAGATAAAGCTTTTGTATGTCAATCTAAGTATGCTCTTTGAATGTTAAAAAAGTTCAATATGTTGAATTGTAAGAGTATAGAAACACCTATGGAGCAAAATGTAAAGGACTCTAACAAAGGTGATGAAAGATCCTTCGAGGACATCACACTTTTTAGAAGTCTTATAGGCTCCTTAATTTGGCTCACAATAACTAGACCTGACATAAGCTTTAGTGTTCATAAGTTGAGCCAGGCTATGCAAAATCCTTCAGTTTATCATTGGAAAAAGGCCAAGAGAGTGCTTAGATATATATCTTCAACTTTTGATTTTGGTTTATTGTATAAAAGTGAAGATCTTTCTATTATTGGTTATTTTGACTCGGATTTTGCAAGTGATAGAGCAGATCGAAAATTTACAAGTGCTTATGTCATATATCTTATAGGAAACTTGATATCTTGGCTTTCCAAAAAGCAAGATACTGTATCACTCTCATCATGTGAAGCTGAGTACAAGGCGCTCACTACAACAACTAAGGAAGTGCTTTGGAATCAAGAGGTTACTAGTGGAGCTAAAGATAATTATGGAATAAATTATACCTATGATCATGTGTGACAACATTTCAGCTCAAGCCCTTGCCAACAACCCAATATTCCATGCAAGGAGCAAGCATATTGAAGTTGCACATCACTTCGTGAGAGAGAAGCTCATTGGAGGTGAAGTCAAATTGGAGCACATCGACACATCATCTTACATTGCAGATATGCTCACCAAACCTTTGAGCAAAAGTTCCTTCAACAAGCATAGAGCCAACCTTGGAGTTATACCAAGATCCATGTTCAAATCAATATAGATCATTTTTAGGAGGAGTGTTAAAATTGAAAAACAATCCATATTGATTTCTTGACTTGCTACAAATGTTGTACCATGCAAGTATGTAGTTCATTAATGCAAAATGCCAAGTTTGGCCTACATAGAACTCGAGCTACATGGTTATGTATTATCTAGTTTGATAAATGCAACTTGCATATAGTTTGTAGACATAGAATTAGCATGATTATGCTTGTAGAAACTCGTGGCAACTCGCATGCATTATTTGTAAGTGATCCATAGTGACATGCAAGGCATGCACAAAGTTTAATGGACACATGCATGATGATTTGGACATTTCTAGTTAGAACTAGTACACTTGTAAAAAGTTGGTAGAATTTCATGCATGATAAGTGACAAATGTCACATAGACTCTAGATGTCACTTTAGATGTCATTTTGGAATGGATAGATATGGTTCTACCTCGAGCTACCTCAATCTCCATAAATATGTGTAGCTCTCCACACAATCAATGATGAAGAACCAAAGTTTTGTAGCTATCTCATGCCATTTTGGATCTAAACAAATATTGCTTGTTATCTCTCTAGCTCTCTCTCTCTAACTCGTGTTGAGGCTAATGCTCATACACTGAAATCTTGTATTTTTATTCATTCTTTGATTCATTGCTATTATATTTTGTTGATTAGCATGCTAGATTGTGGATTGGCCATTTCTTCTGAACTAGATTTTGTTGATCAATCTAGAATCAAGTTATAGTGCCAATCACAAAGCTTAATTAAGATCAGTCACTCTTGTGGACATTCCCCACATGTGTGAATTTTGGAAATTTTGTCAGTACATACATGTGAGGAGAAGCATTCTCTCTCTCTCATCTCATTTCATGCTTATACATGAATTCTCTTTGGGTCATCTATCCATTGGTGCATTCTATTGGTGATATCTTGCAATTTTGTATGTAGAATGCTCAATTTATGCTATATTCGGATCCACACGTGTGAAATACAGTAGCTTATTATTTTTTTTTATGGACAACAACTTTATTTCATGATTTGATTGATGTTTGATCAAGATCTATTAGAATTTTCATGTCATTCATAGAGTAGATGTTGATTTTTTCACATTCACAAGGTTGGTGATTTGTTGTCTTTCTAACCAAAGATAAAAGGGATGATTTTGGATCTTAATGATCTGAAATTCTGCACACCATGAAGATCTGCTGTTCTTTGATTCTAGGGCTTAACCGATGGCCTTAGATACTATTGCCGAGAACCAGATTCCATGCCCAATGAATTAAGTAGCTAAAGCTCTATGTTTTAACTACATGATCATCTAGCAGTACACAATATTGTGTACTGACCCTGGTGACTATTAAATATAAGTTTTATCGCCTTTGTTATTCATAGAGATTCAATGTTGATGCTCATTCAAATACTCTCTTCAATGGTTTTCAATTTCATAACTAGTTGAAATGTGTATGTGAGTTTCTTTGAGAGTTGCAATGAGTACATGAGGGTCATCTTTGAGGATTGATTGTGAGTGAATCTAAAGAGACCTATGGAGGGCCTGAGACCACATTGGTGGTGGAGAGCCAAGAGATGAATGTTTCAATGTCTTGAGAGGTTGCAAGTTGCTACCTTTTGTGTCTAAACCATGGGAAGCGGATCCTTTTTGGCTATAAGTATTGCTATGGAATTAAGCTTTATATTTTTGCTTTGAGGATTCACTCTCTAATAAGGCCATTTGGCAAATTGCTTAGTATCATGTCTTTCATCTATCAACTAAGTTTATTGTTTTTGAGTGTATATGTGATTGATTGAATGCATGAAACTAATCCTTGGCCGGCAAGCTCAAATCTTGTCATCGTGAGTTGAAATCAAACAATGGTCTTTAATTAAAGAAAACTCTAATTATAAGGCACATATTCCAAGGACTTAACTGAAACAACTCAATGTTTATTGAACAGATTCAAATAAAGAATATTTTGAGATGAGTTAGATAGTTTGTGCCTCAACCAATACACACTCATTTCCATGGGCTCTTCTCTCATTGGTTTAATAAGAAGTGACAAGGAGGACATGTAGACAAATGTACACTTGTAATTTTTCTATTAGTTAATATTAGAAAATAGAATAGATACATCTCATTATCTAATGAACACAACTATCTGCACTCCATGCATGTATGTACTTAGTTAAGCAATCAATACAACATTGAGTTCATTGGAGAGTCGAGTTTATCGAGTCTTTACATTCATAGACTAATTTCTTATTGTTTGTGCTTAGTGATTCTATTCTGTCAGTCGACTATCTCACACAATAGAGATAAGTTTCTTGTATGTCAAACTGATTTGGTAGTTAGTTCACTACAATAGCACTCGTCCATCCTCAAATTGAACTAATGACTTTTTTTTATTGATAAATTTGAACTTAACCGCTTGTTTGAAATGTGCAATTGATCTTTGAATTCTACTGTAAATTAGACACTATTTTTTGCAGGTTTTGGAGCTCACACTTATTAGTCGGGAATGAAGACACAATCCAAGAGGCATTGGAAAGGCTGGGGCAACATCAAACAAATTGAAATTTTTTTTACAATACTCTCTAGTTTCTGTGAAAAGTGCCATTGGAATGAAGACATAGTCCCAGAGACATCAGAAAGGCCAGGGTAGCATCAGACAGATTGAAAATCTATTGAGTGGGAAGATTCTTTACAATGCTCCCTAGTTTCTATGAGAAGTGCCATTGGTCAGAGACTTGTGCCAAGAAAATTGTCATCTGTTTGTTTGGAATACTGCAAATCACACCAGACAGTGTCTAGTACTGCTATTCAGAGTTTTGAGGCTTCATGCTTTTCACATTACTTTTCATCTTGTCCGTACCAATATCGGATCGACACGCCAGAGGTAAAGAAAATCCAGAGCAGTCATACATCCACGTGTCACACCGATATCGCATATCCGTACCAATATCAGATCCATGAGCGCGAGCTAAAGAGAATCACGAGTAGTTGTACACTCGTGCGTCGTATCGATATCAGGTGTACAACCAAAAAACATTTATACAGTTCTGTGGCATGATAAAATTTGGAGACGAGTTGTGTGCTCATACTGAGGCATTTTTTTTTGTGATCCGGACTCATCTATCCAGTAACGGCAACTCTAAGCGAGAGTGTCCTCAATGAGTCAAGCAAATTGGAAAGAGCCGGCAACTATGCAGTTTGGAAATTCAAACTGAAGAACATTTTGATGGAAAAGGAGCTATGGGAGATCGTGACAAGTGAAGAGACAAGGCCAATGATTGAAGAAGATCAGCGGGCATTTGATAGGAGAAAACGGAAAGCACAAAATGTCATCAACTTATCAATTAGGGATGCAATTATTACCTATATTTCGGATTTAGAAGGACCGAAAGAAGCGTGGGATACATTGAAGGCATTGTTTGAAACGACAAACACATCTCGAATACTATTTCTGAAGATGAAGTTGCATACATTACGGATGGATGATGGTGCAACTATTGCCGATCACATACTAAAGATTCAAGACCAATTAGCAGTAGTTGGAGAGCGAGTACAAGATCATGAGATCGTGTAATTGACATTGAATAGTCTGAGTGAGTCACATCAGATGTTTGTGACGAGTATAGCCACAAGAGAAAATCTTCCAACCTATGAAGAGCTTGGTGGATTGCTTTTGCAGGAAGAGCAACGTCCAGAGAACTTGAATCATCATAACAGAGGCTATGATCAAGCTCTTGCAGCTAGAGGACGAGGCAGAATATTTGGCCGTGGAAGGTACCAATCGAGGGGAGGAAACTTAAGCCAGGGATCATTTCAACAATTTTATGAGCAAATCAATGATAGTCCGAATCGAGGCAATTGGAATCAAGGCCGAGGTCAAGGACGTGACTATTTCAGACAAAATAAACCTGAAAATTGTAGGTACTTCAACAAACCTGGCCGTTGGGAGCGTGAATGCTTCAAGAAACATAAGGAGATAGAACAAAGAAAAGGAAAATGGCAAGCGGACAATGATGCTGATCAACATCAATTTAATGATGATTATTATGAAGACAACTATGCTGATCAACATCAATATGATGTTGATCAATATAAAAATGATACAGGTGAAAGTTCAAACTTGTTCATTACAACATTAATGACAAGTGATGAAGCCAAGAATACCTGGTACATTGATAGTGATGCATCCAAACACATGACTTCAAGGAAAGAGTGGTTTTTAGAACTCAAGGAAACTCACAATGGTGATGAAGTTGGACAAGCCGATGGCCAATTGCTATCTGTTAAAGGACTTAGAGTGGTACCAGTGAAGCTAGCCAATGGAATGATAAAGCAAATAAGCAATGTGCAATATGTTCTTGGTTTAGCCAACAATTTACTATCAGTTGGGACGATGGCTGACCAACAACTCAATGTTGAGTTTGATAGCAACAAATGTCTCGTCAAGGACATCAAGAATCACAACAAAGTGATTGCTACAGGAGCTGGAGTCAACAGGAATTGACTCTACAAATTGAATGCGAGATCTTTTACTCAAGCTATGGTAAGCACTGTTGATAGTTGAAGTGACCTTTGGCATCAAAGGTTTGGTCATATTAGTGCTCAAGGATTGCGAATCCTTAAAAGAGGTAATCTAGTTATTGGATTGCCTGATATCTCTTTTGAAGGAAAAATTTGTGAGGGTTGCATTTTGGGAAAACAACATAGAGAGAGATTTCCCAAAGGTGGAGCAAGAAGAGCCAATGGCATTCTTGATCTTGTTCATAGTGATCTGTGTGGACCAATACAAACTAGGTCCATTAATGGTTGTTACTATTTCATTACATTCATTGATGACTATAGTAGACATATCTGGATTTACTTCATAAGCAAGAAATCCAATGCTTTTGCCAAGTTTAGAGAGTTCAAGGCTCTAGTTGAAAAACGAACAGGTTGTTATATTAAGACTCTCAGATCAAATGGTGGCGGTGTGTATTTTTCAACAAAGTTTATAGATTTTTGCAAGGATCAAGGGATCAAGAGACAAACTACTACACCTTATTCACCACAGCAGAATGGGGTCGCAGAATGGAAGAACAGATCCATTGTGGAGATGGCTAGGGCAATGCTTAAGAACAAGGATTTGCCAAATACCTTTTGGGAAAAAGCATGCAACATAGCTACTCATATCTTGAATCGGTGTCCTACGAAGTCCGTGGAGGGTAAGACACCTTACGAAGTTTTTACTAGAAAGAAACCTAATGTTTCTCATTTAGGAGTATTTGGTTCTGATGCTTACGCTCATGTGCTTGATGAAAAACGAAAGAAATTGGATGCAAAAGCTGTTAAGTGTATTTTCCTTGGATATGATGAAAAAGCCAAGGCATATAGAATGTATGACATAGATGCACAAAAGATCGTGATTTCCAGAGATGCTACTTTTGATGAGATGGGTCAAAATAACCAAATAAAATTGACAATTCAGCAGTAACCAGGTAGCTACACATCATAGTTCAACTTGGCTATACCACATGCGTGCTTGCTTTCTCAGAAGACCAGGAAAGATCCGTAGCTTGTCAGCATCAGTACCTTCGTTATTCAAGTTAGCGGCCTACGAAGCATAAATGTCAACATCATCTGAAAATGTTCTTTTAAAATAATCATAATTGATCTTTGAAACTGAAGTAAAATACAGACCAGGGCTTTCCCTAATTGGTTCTGGTTCAGGATCAAGATCAGGAACTAGATTTACAACTTCAGAACCTGGTTCAGCTGTAGCAAAAGCTTCAAGACGAGGATTTTCAAAGTAAATTTTTAAGATTAAGAAAATTATCAAAGAAAGTTTCGTTAAAATTCTAGAAGGGCAAATCTCCTCTTTGCAAAGATTTCTGAAGGCTTTTGAAAAAGTCATCTCAAAGTTTCCGATATCTTTCTAGTCGAGCAGCTCTATCTGACATACACTGGGAATGAGATGGAGCTGTCAGTTTGTATCAACTTTATTTGGCTATCCTCAGCAAAAATTGGTATATGTCGTGATATACCAACCTAGAATTGCTAGATTTGTGTAGTATTTATGTCGTTCCCCAAGGAGATAGCACTTAAAAACTGCTTAATTGTATAGTCCTGACTTATTGCAAATGAAATGGAGTCATGTGATAATCTGGTTGTCAACAGACATTTAATAAGTAACCAGTATTACTTTTGTTGTGGGTGTGTGATGAAGACAAATATAGAACAACAATCTTTCTCTAACAAACCAAATGAAAAGCATTCTACAAGTGAACTGTTATTAGAGTAGCACGAATGAACTACACTCTGCTTGATTAAGTTGTCAGCAAGGATTTGTGTTATGTTCGATGCAGATGTGAACAAACAGACAAATAGTAAGTCTTATTCTTGACAGAAGTCCTCAACAACTAAAGTCTAGTCATGGTTAAAGAACTCAAATGGTTTGCGAATATGTTAGAAACATTTATCTTCGTTATAGACATGAATACAGATCAATAACTCAATTTCTCAGGTAGGGACTACCATTTCACATGCACACATACTTCTTTATCAATGACTGTGAAAAACTATACCAAAGTGACATGTTACTCGGGTGCCGAACACAAAGTATTCACCCAGACGAATAAGCTAGTTTAAAGATAGTTCTTTAGATCAACTTTACGGAAAGACAACAAACAATTGTAATGACCTATTGTAACTGTCTGACCAAAGGGTGATTTAAGCAATGTAAAAGAAACCGCTAGTAGACCCGAAGTCACTCACACTCAACAGTGCAGAGAACAGATTAGAGGAAATAACCTTGGTCACTTTATTCACTTCTTCAATCTCACAAGTACAAGAACTCTCTCTCTCTTGGTGGTTTGAGAATGAAGAGTGTCTTCATATTTATTACCTATGGAGCGAGCAAAACACACCTCTTGAGATTCTTGGTGCATCGCTCCATTTAATAACTCTAGTTAGCATATAGATCTACAAATACATGTAACTTATACAATTGATGGTACATTTAAGTACGAGTTTAGTCTACTCTAGTTAAATGTGGCGATATGAATCTAGTCGGTTCGTATGCTTAACTGGATTAAGGTTGTTCCAGACGTTGTTTAGGTTTCGTCCTTTAGTGTAAGACAAGTCTTTAGTATTCATATCCCAAAGAATGATATAGGTGTCAGAAATGGTAAACTCCTGCAACTTTACCGCAACACAAACACGAAGCGAAGGTTGAACGGAGAACAATTTGCGAATCATTCGTGAATCGTAAACATACCTCCAGGACCGCAACCGCAAAGGGACGCAAAATGAAAAGATACGAAAGAAACGAGAAGAACAAAAGCAAACAAAGAAAACGAAACAAATGAAGGAGAATCTTTCATGCTGCCAACTGGCAGCCCAATGGGCTTGGAGTCGTAAATTTTACGCCCAGCTAAATAGAGTGGCAACGACGAAGATTAATTGATTAGTTGATTAGTGTTAACTAGTCTTGTAATTCACTATTTCAGCTATCTTGTAAACTCCACACAGTGGAGATATAAGCTATTCTCCTGAATTATAACGGAGGATCTAAATAGACAGAATTTTTGTAAGAGATAGAGAGAGAGATGTAGCCAGGTAGAGTATAATAGAAAAATACTAGAAACAAAAAGAGTTGTGCATGAAAGTCTGCCAACGAGCGAGACACTGACGATCTCACTCCAAAACATGCTGATAATACAGTTGCTCTATTTTCGTTCATCTCCTTGTCTTGTGCCATTTGTATTGATTGCTAGAATAGAATGTGCAGTCGCGTGTCTAGGTTCCTGTGAAGCTTTTGCGCAAAAAGAAAATTCAAAGACAAAATCCTTCGCGAATACGAAGACAAAAATGAAAAAGAAAATAGTCTCGCGACATGGTATCAAAGCTCATCATTATTGATATCTAAGTAGTGATTCTCTAGACAACACAATAAGCTACAACAATCCAAACAAGAGTAGCAATCAGTCTTTATGGCGCAAATTACAGAATCTAGAAATTCAAAATCAAAACGCTTCTGAAGGGCGAAGGCATCTGGTCGGTGACCGAACTCTCAGAGGTGCAACCTCCAGAGAGAGACCCGGGGACAGCTGAATGGATCAGAAAAGATGAGCGCGCAATGACGATCATCATTTCGTCCATAAATGAAGATCTACTCATGCAGATTGAAGATTGCGAAAGCAGCCATGTAGCGTGGGAAAGATTAGAATAGAAGTATGAAGTGAGGACTGCAGCTTCAGTCATGCACCTTCACAATCAGCTGCAATTCATACGTGGGATGGGAACCAGTTGGATCAGCATGTTGAGAACATCAGAACAATCTTCTCTCAACTCGCTGTGTCTAGGCAAGAGCACCAGGTCCCAGCACCACAACAGTTGATGTACTTCATGAAATCTCTACCGATGTCTTATCAGCCATTGAGAATGCTCATACTGAGTCTACCAGATATGACATTCGACAAAGCAGTCAGTCTTGTCGTTGATGAGAGACTGATGAGAGACAAATGAGAGGGAAGCAGTGATTAAAGCTCTCTTCACAAAGGGAAAGAAGAAGAACAAGAACAAGCCAAGATTCGAGAAGACAAAGTCCTCGAATCAACAATCTTCTTCCTGCAATCACTACCACAAACCAGGCCATACAGCCAACAAATGTTGGTTCAATCCAGCAATACCTTGCATGCACTGCAAGAAGAAAAGGCATTCTGCATACGATTGTAGATTCAACCCAAAAAGAGAGAACAAAGTTGAAAAAGCTAATGTTGCAGAGTCATCCAAGGATGTTGATAGAGGTCACGATACTCGATGAAGCTTCAACGAGCTACACTGAACACGACCGCGATGTAGTCATTGATTCAGGAGCAACATCACACATCACCTACAACAAGACGATCTTGATTCTAGGTGATGGGAGCAGACACAATGTCAAAGACATTGGCACTCTACAGCTGCGAACACTGTCAGGCCAAGTAGAGCTACCGGGAGCACTCTATGTGCCCTCACTCAGAAAAGATCTACTATCTATCTCCAAGATGGCAGATCTTGGCATTTGAGTTTTGTTCGATGGCAACACATGTCGTATGATAAAAAAAACGACAAACAAGTTGCTAATGGTCGGATGCAGAGAAGGAAACCTCTACCAGACCAAGATAATCAGCAACTCTGATAGCATACTAAATGCATCAGAAAATGAAGATCAGCTGTGGCATAGGAGTACATATCATCTGAACATGCGGAGCCTGTATGACATGAGCAGAAAAGACATAGTCACAGGTCTCAAGATATCAAGGCCTGAAACTGAGTTCTGCGAAGCCTATCAGAAAGGCAAGCAACATCGGAATCCATTCACACATGAGGAAAGAAGAGCTAAGGAAGTTCTTGAACTCGTCCACTCTGATGTCTGTGGACCGATGAAGATGGATTCGCTCTAAGGTTCGAGGCATTTTTTGACGTTCATAGATGATTATAGCCGGATGACCACAATCTACTACCTAAAGAAGAAATATGAAGTGTTTGATTCCTTCAAGAAGTTTGTGGCATTTGCAGAGCGACACACCTCAAAAAAGATACAGATTCTTAGATTTGACAACGGTGAATACAAAAGCAAAGAATTCACAAAATTCTGCGAAAAACAGGGGATCGGATACCAGTTCACTCCTGCATACACACCAGAATACAATGGTGTAGCATAAAGAAGAAACAGAACACTAGTTGAAGGAGCCAGATGGATGATGGCACAAGCTCAATTGCCAAGTCAATTATGGGCTGAGGCAAATCTGTAGAACAGATCAACAATGACAATGCTAGATAACAAGACGTCGTACGAAATGTGGATAGGTAGAAAGCCTGATCTATCATATGTATGTGTGTTTGGATGTGCAGCATACAAACACATTCCAAAAGAAAAAAGAAACAAGCTTGATGACAAATCAGGACAAACAATCATGGTCGACTACTCGAACAGAACACAAGTGTACAAGCTCTACGATCCAACCACGAAGAAGGTTGTTTTGAATAGAGATGTGAAGTTTGTTGAGTCCACATTTCCTGGACTGAAAGACGAAAGAGGCCATGAGATCTTCACACTGCTGCCTATTCAAGAGGGAGATCAAGGATATACATCAAATTAGAATGCAGAGCCACAGACTCCAGAGTAGTAGGAAGCAGAGGATCAATCCCACAAACAAGAAATGTTTGAGCAGCGACGAAATGAACCTAGAAGGTCAACGAGACAAAGAAGACCTCTAGAACGCTATTCTGACAATCTTCAATGGATCGAAGACACACAGTTCGAGTACTACAGCTTCACTAAAGAGCCAACAACATATCATGAAGCTATCCAGAGTCCAATGGAAGAGTGCTAGAAGCAGACAATATCAGAGGAGATCGAGTCGATGAGGCAAAATGAGGCATGGACATTAGAGCCACTGCCAGAAAATAGAAAAATAGTCGACTGCAAGTGGGTGTACAAGAAAAAGATGAAATCAGATGGCACCATTGGCCGCTACAAGGCAAGGCTTGTTGCGAAGGGCTACATGCAGAGATATGGTATTGATTATTTTGACACATATTCGTCGATGGTCAAGATGACAAGCATAAGACTACTCCTTGCATACACCACACAGCACAATCTGATAATTCACTAGATTGACATGAAAACAGCCTTTCTTCATGGAGATCTAGAGGAGAAAATCTTCATGAAGCAGCCTGAAAGTTTTGAAGACCACGACAATCTACAATATGTCTGTCGGTTGCAGAGATACATCTATGGTCTAAAACATGCATTGTGAGCTTGGTATAAGAAGCTCAAAAGTCTTCTGAAGTCTCTAGACTTCAATCCTACACAACCAGACTACAATGTCTACATAAAAAGAGTAGGAAATGATTTTGTGATACTAACAATCTTCGTGGATGATTCCCTAATGATAGGAAATTCCTTGATGCTGATCAAAGACACGAAGAGTCAGATTTCTCAAAGTTATGAAATCACCGATCTTGGAGAGGTGACGAAATGCCTTGGGTTGGAGATCAGAAGAGATCAAACAAAGGGCAAAATGCACTTGAGTCAGTCAGAATATGCCAGAAAGGTGCTCAAGCAGTATCACATGATGGACTGCAAGGAGAAGGCCACACCAATGATAGTTGGAGCCAAGCTGACGAAGCAGGTGTTGGAGGGTTTGTGGATCCCAAGGAAACCCTACCCTAGTTAATAAGTGAGAGGGATTTGGCACCCTGCGTGTGTAAGTCCAACCCGATGACCACATAGTTATTTGATTGATTAGTTAAAAGTTAATAAAGGACTTTAGGCCTTTTTGAGGGACTTTTAATGTCGCGGGGCCTAAATGTCAAGTAAGTTGGGTTTCTCTCCAATTTTGATGGTTCCCACACTTTTTAAATTTTAATAAAAATAGAGGCAAGACTGGACCAATAGGATTCAGAGGCCAAGGTCCTCCTCTCTACTATAAAAAGAGACCAACTCGAGTTGCTCCTGATGTTCATTTTCTCATTTCAATAAAGCAGATTGGTTCTCTTTAGAAATGGATTGATGAATGTCCTTGATCTTCCTTTCTTTTCCTCCATTTCTCATGCTTTCTTTGGATTTTGCTAATTGTTGGATCTGATGATTATTAGGATTGCTATTTCTTATGCTTTTGTGAGAGAGAAAGGGAGAGAGAGAAGAGTAAGTTTATATCATTTTTGTAGATTTAGGATTAATGGATATAGTGTTAATGCTCAGTGTTAATGGATGTTAGGGTTAGATCCTCCATTCATGTTGAAATCTGAACTATACTATCGCTATCATGGGAACGAACCTATGCATGACAACTAACTCCATCTCTTTGATGCTAGATTGACTAGATCTTGGATTTAGGTCAGGCAAGGAAAGAAACCCATGACAATTTTGGCGCCGTTTCCGGGGAGCTACGCCAATTTTTCAGTTTGCAGCATGTTCGGTTGGTGGTTAGTTTGCATTAGGCATCTTGTCGTGGCATGAATAGTGTTAAATCTTCATGTTAGGGTTAGTTTGGGATTGATTTTGCATGATTTGAGTGGATTTGCTTGTTTGAAATCTAATCTGATTATTAAACAGAGAAAGCTATTCAGATCACCAATCTTAAGATCCATTTGGATCTGAGATATCAGAGAAAATAACAAAAATTGGTCAAATCTGCCAAATTTGTTCAAAAAGAGACAAAAAGCGTCATCAGAGCTCAGAACTTTTTACCCTCTTTCTAGAAACCTTCGGCGAGTTGTAGACACCTTTGGTTTTGTTTACAAAACCTTCAGTTTGAAGGGCGAAGATTACTTGCTAGCAGATTTCCAGAAACATCAGAAAAACCACCAAAGAACATAAAAAATTATCAAAACCCTAAAAAATACAAAAAAAGAACCTTCGCCCGATTCACTGTGCTTAGATGTGATTCAGATCTATCTACTTCCAGGTCGGCGAAGAATAATACCAGCAATAAAAAG
Source organism: Diphasiastrum complanatum (assembly GCA_029204225.1). Taxonomy (NCBI): domain Eukaryota; kingdom Viridiplantae; phylum Streptophyta; class Lycopodiopsida; order Lycopodiales; family Lycopodiaceae; genus Diphasiastrum; species Diphasiastrum complanatum. Next base: position 54,563,801 of record CM055104.1, on the reverse strand, counting down.
GGTTTCAAAGGATCAATTGTCATATTGTCATATTTTTGTCAAAAAAGTCACTTTTTTGCAAAATTACCAGTATTACTCTTGATCCTTTGCCAGAACCTTTGACAAGTTTTCAAAACATTCTATTTATAGAAAAATACTATTTTTGACTTTGGCGAAGATTCTTCTTGAACAGATCACAAAAAATCTTGATTTTTACCCTCCTAGATTACAGAAACTGTATTTTCTTGTGCCAGAAACATTCATCCGGTTTTCCATAATTCTATTTGTGTCAGATCTTCCATCTGAGAAGTCGGCAAAGGTTATTTCTCAAAAAATTGCCAGAAAAGTGTTCAGAGAGTTTTTTCTCCAAAATAGCACTGTTGAACCTTTGCCTAGAGAACCTTTGCCAGTTCTATTTTTAGTTTCTGATTTTCCAGATCAAGTCTTTGTCAAAATTTGGATCAAATCTGATATATTCTAAATTGGATTCTGAGAGATTTATCATTTTTGAGAAGTATCGATTGATCGAATTTTAGAAAGTTTTTCATCATATAGAATTAGATTCTTGAAAAGTGGAATAGAGCTAGCAGATCTAATCTGAGATAGTTTTCTGGAAAAATCTATATCCAATCTCATTATCGATTTGATCTAAATTTGTAAAGATGGCTGTCCCTGGAGCTGCTCCTGGAGGTGCTCCACAGGAGGTCAATCCAATTATTGTTAGAAGAGCACCCCGATTGGATCTACTCAAATATAATGGATTAACAGATGTAGGTAGATTTCTTCAGATCTATGCTAAATTCTGCGAGGTCTATGGTGAGATTTATCCTCAAGATAAACTTAAGCTGTTTCCTATGGCCTTAATAGGCGCAGCACAAGATTGGTATTATAACCAAGATGAAATTGAGCGTACAGATTGGGAGCTTGTTAAACGAGCCCTTATCACATGGTTCAAACCGCGGAAGTTTATGGAAGACCCTTTCCTACTTTTAAGTAAAATTAAAATGGAAAATGGGAAATGGTTCGAGATTACATCGAAAGGGAGAAATGTCTTAGATCTGAATGTGAACCTGAGCTGATTAATGAAAATGCCATGATTATGTGATTTTTGTTAGGTCTACCTAAACGGATCAGACGTGAGCTGAAACGCCATAATGAGTACACACTTTTGCAAAATGCTATGGACGATGTAATTTGGGAGGAGAATGAAGATTCAGATGATGAGCCGAATGTCAGTATGTTGCCTTATACAGCGGGGCAGACTACTACGAGATCCACCACTATTGCATCAACGAATGCCAATGCTACTGCAGAAATGATGCTCAATGACTTCGAGAAACTTGGGAAGACCCAGTAGAAACAGATGGAAAAGTTGCAGTTGCAATTTGATGAGAAGATCAAAGCATTGGAAAATTTCCATGGAGAAGCGAACAAGGAACCTGAGAAGTTTGCAAAGACTTTTTCTATCAGGAAAAATGTCTGGTGTTCTATTTGTACTGGAAATCACACAGTGAACGAGTGTCCTCAATTGAAAAAACGAATGGAAATTAGTGTTTGCCATCTGTGTAATTCACCTAACCATGAGACTGCTTTTTTCAACTTCAACCCTCGGATAATTCAGCAATGTTATGCCCAGATGGGATATCGAGAACCACAGTATGGAAGAAATCCAGCAGCAAGACTGCGACAATCTACTCTTGGATATCCGGAACGTCTAGCTTTGCCTATCCCACCAAAACACTCTGCTCCTCCTGCCAATTTGATGGAACCGGAACCTTACGGAAGTGCTGAGCAATGGAGCTATGGTAATGATCAAGAAGGTGGATCTTCAGAACAATATGCCATTTATGCTACCGCTCAACAACAAGCCTCGAGAAATTGGGCCAGAGCACCACTTGGATGCTTTGCATGTGGAGAAAATCACAGAGTTGCAGAATGTCCAAATAAAGGAAAATTTGTACCATTCTGTCGTGATTGTGGATATGGGCATTGCTTTAAAGATTGTCCAACAAGACCAAAGCCACCACCAGCTACAGCACCTGTAAATTTGATAACAATTAAGCAAGGATCAGTAGCTCATAATAAACCAAGTGCACCCTTGATGGTGGTCACTAGAGCACAAAAGAAAAAAGAACCAGTAGTGGATCCAATACCTACTGATTCTATACCATTGAACGATACACCAACAGCATCGGGAGTCTATCCAAATCTTAATGCAGAAAAATGAAGATATTAGGATATGAGACAGTGGATTAAACATCTGCAAGAAGAAGAGGAACTTGAAGCTGCTAAAGTAATAACTGAAGTTCAGTCTTCACCATTGCAGCCTCCAAGAAATTTATGTACGGATATGAATGATCAATTACATCATCACAAAGAACCCTTTGTGAAAAACTCAGATCCAAAAGATGCTAAAGTTTCATAAAGATCTTGGCCATGGAAGTTATGCACATCTAGATTGAAAAAATGATAGAAATTGTGATGTTAAGCATACTAAACATCAACTAAACATCAAAATCTGATCATAAGCTTCCACAAACAGAAACTTGCTGTCCCTGTCCGTACTTCAGAGCCTACAACCTGCATTTCACACGTGTGAAGCCATAGCAACAAAGAAATCACAATTCTAGTGGCTAGAATGCAAGATATGAACAAAAAAGTGAGAGAGAAGAAGATGGATCTTCAAAGAGCATAACATTCATTCAATAGAATGAAAATGAGATGTGTACATACTCGTGGAGATGGCTATTTATAGCAGCCATAGTGCCTCTTGGCCACTTGTCTTATGATAGGCTAAAATTGGGGTCCAATAGGATTCACCCATATACCTAGAAATTTGGTCAAATAGGAATGCACCAAATTATGAGCCAATAGAAGAGCTCCACACTCGACCTCCTCTAATTAATGTGACCTCAAAAGTAGTGTACACATACTTTGGGCCTCTACATACATGTATGAACCTATCTCTAACTTTTATTTGGCCATAGGCCTACAAAATCTCAAGTTAGGAAAATACTACTAGTTGACAATTTTTCACACTCCCTCTTCAACTAGTTTTAGCATAGATTTAGAAAGTACACCAAGACTTGTTCTATGCTTGAAAAATAAGTCCTTTCCCAATGCTTTGGTAAAGATATCAGCCACACATTCCTTTGATGGGACATGTTCAAGCTTGATCTCTTTTGCCAACACTTGTTCTCTCACAAAATCGTAAGCCACCTCGATATGTTTGCTCCTTGCATGGAAAACCGGATTGCTTGCTAGACTTTGGGCTGAAAGGTTGTCACAAAAGATGATTGGACTCTCTGAAAAATCCAGCAAATGAAGCTCCATAATCATCCTCTTGATCCACACCATCTCCTTTGTGCATGATGTCAAAGCTTTGTACTCGGCCTCACTAGAAGAAAGTGATATAGTTGCTTGTTTCTTCGACATCCATGAGATAGCTCCATCACCTATGAAAATAGCATGTGCATTTATGGATTTTCTATCCATAAGGTCTCCTGCAAAATCTGAATCTGAAAAACCAAATAAGTTAGGTGATGATCCTCTATAAACAATGCCAAAATCTTTTGTTCCCGAGATGTATCTCAAGATCCTCTTTCCTAGTTTCCAATGTTCTATGCTAGGATCTTGCATGAATTGGCTTAATCTACCAACACAATAAGATAAATCAGGTCTTGTGATGGTTAGATATATAAGAGAACCTATTAGCTTCCTATAGAGAGTAATGTCCTCGAAGGATCTTTCATTACCTCTTATAGTTAGCTTTACATGTGATTCCATAGGTGTATCAATAGGATTTGCATCTACCATATGAAATCTATTGAGAATAGAAATAGCATACTTCTCTTGTGAAATAAAAGTGATTTGAGAAGTTCTAATTACTTCTATTCCTAAGATATAGCTCAAAAGACCAAGATCATGCACTTCAAATTCCTTTTTTAGTGCTTTCTTGATATCTTCTATATCTTCCTTGTTCCCTCCACTTAAAATAATGTCATCCCCATAAATTAGAAGGATTGTAACATCATTAGCACTAATTCTAAAGTAAAGTGAATGATCATACTCACTCATAGTGAAGTTTTGAGAAAGTAGAAAAGAGTTAAGCCTAGCATACCAACTCCTTGGTGCTTGCTTAAGACCATACAAACTTTTTTGTAGAAAACACACATGATTAGGCTTGCTATGAGAAACATAGCTCTCGGGTTGCTCCATGTAGACTTCCTCTTCAAGATCACCATTCAAGAAAGCATTAGAAATGTCTAATTGCCAAAGATCCCATCCATAAAGAGTTGCAAGGGAAATGATTACTCTTATGCTCACCATCTTTGCCACGGGTGCAAAGGTTTCCTCATAGTCAATGCCATGCTCTTGAGCATAACCTTTAGCCACCAACCTTGCCTTCAACTTGTTGATAGATCCATCTTGATTTGTCTTTACCTTGAAGATCCATTTGCATCCAATTGCACTTTTGCCCTTTGGAAGCTCCACCAATCTCCATGTGTTGTTCTTCATAAGTGCTTCAAACTCAAGATCCATTGCTTGGATCCATTCCTCTTTTTGCCTTGCTTCATCTACACATGAAGGTACATCAAAAGAAGTTAGGAAAGCATAGTTGGATCCATCCACCACTTGCTTACCTTTGCCATCATAAGTGAGCCTTGAGGGTTTCACTTTATGCCTTGGAGTTCTCCTTGGAATTTGACTTGAAGAGGCTTCTTCAACATCCACATCCAATGTGTCATCAACTCCATTGTCATCAAGCACATTAGTTGCAACAACACCATCATCACTTGAAACAACTTTTGGAATGTTACTTTCATCAAAAATGACATCCCTACTTGTGAACACTTTCTTGATTGAAGGAACATAAATCCTATATGCTTTGCTTACTTCACTATAACCAACAAAAATGCCCTTTCTTGAAGATGGATCCTCCTTAGTTCTATCATCAAGAGTAATGTTGAAGTAGCAAATGCATCCAAAAGTTCTTAGAAACTTGACATTAGGCTTCGTACCAAACAAAGCTTCAAAAGGGGTTTTTCCTTCCAATACAACACTTGGCCATCTATTGCATAGGAAATTTGCACACAACAAAGCATCACTCCAAAAAGGTTTAGGAAGATTAGCATTCAATCTCATTGCCTTTGCACTCTCACACAAGGTTCTATTCTTCCTCTCGGCCACTCCATTTTGTTGTGGTGTTCTTGGACATGTGTACTCCCTCTTGATCCCATGCTCATCGCAAAAGGCTTTGAATTTGTTAGAAATGTATTCACCACCATTGTCGCTCCTCAAGCATTTGATTTTGGTTGTAAATTGAGTCTCAATATCAACTTTGAACTTGACAAACACATCAAACACCTCATCCTTGCTCTTTAGTAGATAAACCCAACAAAATCTACTAAAATCATCAATGAAAGTTACATACATCTTAGCACCTCCATTGCTAATTGTAGTAACACCATGAATATCCGAATGCAAGAGAGAAAAAGGCATCTTAGATCTAGATATAGATCTAGTATATGGCAATCTATGTGATTTAGACAAAGCACATTCTTCACAAACATGATTCAAGCAAGTAAGAGACTTGGGAAGTCCCCTTACTACCTCCTTTTTGGCTATTACCTCCAAGGCCTTGTAGTTGAGATGTCCCATCCTTTTATGCCATACCTCTTGAATTGACATTTGTTCATTTGCCATGCATCCAACTTGGTTAGCAACAACACATGCATCAAGCTTGAACAATTTCCCTTGCCTTTTCCCTTTTGCAATGATACTACACCCCTTTTTGATCAAGCAAGCATCACCATCAAACTCAACTTTGAATCCTTTGTCAAGCATTTGGCTTACACTAAGTAAGTTCTTGGTAATGGATGGAATGAGCAAAACATCTTTCAATTCTATATTCCTATTTGTAGAAAGTGAAATAGGAATTGTGCCAATCCCCTTGATTGCACACTCACCATCATTTGCGGTATAGATTACCTTCCTATCACCATCAAATGCCATTAAAGATGAAAAATACTCTTTATGATATGTCATATGAGAAGTGGCTCCACTATCAATCCACCAAGGATCAATGTCTCCATGATTAGCCAACAAGCAAGATGACATAACAAAAGCATCATTTGAAAGAAGCTCATCCCCACCCTCATCAATAGTTAGATTGGTTTGCTTTTCCCCTTGATCCCTCTTTTTCTTAAAACAATCACTAGCAAAATGCCCTTTGACTCCACAATAGAAACATTTTAGCTTAGATCTATCCTTCTTTTTGCCAAAAGTAGAGTGCTCACCTTGGTCTTGCCCTTTAGACCAATTGCTTTTACCTTTGCCCTTGAACTTGCCTTTAGAGAACATTGCCTCCTCTTCTCCTCCTTGAGATGTAGAAGATGCTCCCACTCTTGCTTGCAACCTGAATTCTTCAGCCAACAAGACCTCTTGCAAGTCTCCAACACTTGGTAAACATTTTTGGATAGCATAACTTTGAACAAGATTAGCATGATCATCCAACAAGCCATTGAGAATCACTTGAACAAGCTCCTCATTATTTATGCCATCATTAATGCATGCTAACTCATCATTCAATGCTTTAACTCTCAAAACAAAAGCATGTCCATTCTCACTCTTCTTTTGCATACAAGAAAAGATTTGCCTTCTTAAAGTCAACACTCTAGAAGTAGACTTGGATTCATAAACCTTCTTCAAGGCTTCCCAAGCTTCACTAGATGATGTGCACTTACCAACCTCTTTGATAAGCTCATTTGTCACATTCATCTTGATCATGTGAAGGGCTTTCTTTGCCCTCTTGTCATACCTCAATTGTTCTTGAGGTGCCAAAGGTCTCTCCTCCACACCTACAACAATATCCATCAACTCATTCATCTCAAGCAAAGACTCCATCCTTACTTTCCAAGTAGAATAGTTGAGGGAGGTAAGCCTATCATTGCTTTCCAACATGTAGCCTCCATTTGTAGCCATGTTGCAATGATTGATCTCTGATCTTTGACCTGTTCCAATGCACTAAGCACTCTCTTGAATCAACAAATGAAACACAAGAAGAAATCACAAAGATTTGGAACCTAAAACCTTACTTTTTCTCTCTTTTCCTCACTTTTTCCTTAATTTTAGCCACTAGTTTTATGATTTCTTGATCAAACCAAGACCAAACCTCAATATACTTGCTTTTCCCTCACTCCTAAGATTGAAATACACTCTTGAATCATTCAGCAAACTGAAAATCAGAGGGTTACATCAATTTTGAAGTTTTTGACATGAAGAAGCAAGAAATTGAATCAAAAAACTATATGCTAGAATGGAAAACTAATAGGATCTTGTTGGATCTTGCATCTCCCTCTTTCCAAAACAATTTTTGTCTCCTTATTCTGATAAGTACAGAGGGAATTCGCCCTACTTCAATTGAAATGCATACAAATGATGTTTTGATCACAAAGATCCAATTTCTACACATAAATCAACAAGATTTTTAGCTAGAAACTTGATTGGAATGCTACAAAAGCAAATTCGCCCACAAATCTCTTCTAAATCTGGCAAAACCTGCACATTTGGCCGCCTAATGCTCTGATACCATGTGAAAAACTCAGATCCAAAAGATGCTAAAGTTTCATAAAGATCTTGGCCATGGAAGTTATGCACATCTAGATTGAAAAAATGATAGAAATTGTGATGTTAAGCATACTAAACATCAACTAAACATCAAAATCTGATCATAAGCTTCCACAAACAGAAACTTGCTGTCCCTGTCCGTACTTCAGAGCCTACAACCTGCATTTCACACGTGTGAAGCCATAGCAACAAAGAAATCACAATTCTAGTGGCTAGAATGCAAGATATGAACAAAAAAGTGAGAGAGAAGAAGATGGATCTTCAAAGAGCATAACATTCATTCAATAGAATGAAAATGAGATGTGTACATACTCGTGGAGATGGCTATTTATAGCAGCCATAGTGCCTCTTGGCCACTTGTCTTATGATAGGCTAAAATTGGGGTCCAATAGGATTCACCCATATACCTAGAAATTTGGTCAAATAGGAATGCACCAAATTATGAGCCAATAGAAGAGCTCCACACTCGACCTCCTCTAATTAATGTGACCTCAAAAGTAGTGTACACATACTTTGGGCCTCTACATACATGTATGAACCTATCTCTAACTTTTATTTGGCCATAGGCCTACAAAATCTCAAGTTAGGAAAATACTACTAGTTGACAATTTTTCACACCTTCAAGATGACTGAACCGGAAGCATCGCATACAGAATTACTCATGAACATTTGGTCTAACAAGATCAATATTTCATTGGGAGAGTTGCTAAAGTTGGTGCCAAAAGCAAAAGAAGTCTTAGCGCAAAAGTTAGCTCAAGAAGGACCAGAAGTCCATCAGGAGCCGCTTTTTTGTGCTGGATTTGAAGAATCTAATGATGTACTCCATGTTGGAGCCACTTGGAAAAGTGAACAAAAGAATATCACTCTGCCAATACAACATAGACAATTTTTTAAAGAAGCAGCCGTGATAGATGGCGGTTCAGGAGTTAACCTGATTTCTACAAAGCTATGTACAAAATGGGGCCTTACAAAGATTAAGCCTGTTACTTTTGCTATTAAGCTAGCTGATCAAACGACAGTTCGTCCACGAGGAATGGTAGAAGATATACCTGTCAAGATTGCAGGAGTACAGTTCGTCATTACTTTCGTCGTGATGGACTTACCAGAAGCACCAAATGTCTACCGAGTTCTCTTAGGACGTCCACGGTTACGAATTGCGCAAGTAATTCATAAGTGGGGTGCCGGAAAAATCACTTTTGAAAATCGTGAACGTGCAGTTAAAGTTGATCCTATGACTTAGACTATCAAACCAGTGGTTCAAAAAGCAGATGATGATTCATCAACGATGAATCACACTTGTGATCGACCAGGGAAAAAATTGGGAGTTCACTACGATTCTCAAACGGATACTGTAAATTAGAATGAAGCTCTTGCAACAATTGATTGTACAGCAAGATATATATGTGTCAACAAGATATTCAATCAGAGTTGAGCGAGATTTCCTTATTAGATCAAACATTGGATACGCCAATCACATTTTCACTAAATGTGCATAATTTAGCTTGGATATCAATGGAACCTATACCAGATCCAATTGAGGATGATCTCATACTAGTGAGCCATGCCTTAACTTATGATGGCAATGTAGAACTTATGGATGAACAGATTCTACATCATATGGATCCAACCAGATTTGGAGTGCGTAATGTTCTTGATGAACCAACAATCAAATCGCCCAAAGCAGTTATATTGAAGGGAGACATGATCACATGTTCGATGATGAAGAAACAAGCTAAGCAACATTATAATATGGTCCTGAAATGGAAAAATCTCCCTCAAAAGATAGATTCAAAGGAAGTGCCACCTCTATTGGATAAAGGCAAAGGAGAAGTCAAGATTGATTCTTCAAGTCAGATTTCCAACAAGACATCATCGTCTAGGAAGTCTTCACATGTGAAGAAAGATTTATCATCCCGAAAGTCATCACCTCCACGATCAATTCCACATCACAGAACACATTCTATTCTAGCAATCAAGACAAATGGCACAAGACAAGGAGATGAACAAAAATAGAGCAACTGTATTATCAGTTTGTTTTGGAGCGAGATCGTCAGTGTCTCGCTCGTTGGCGGCCTGACGCTCTGCTCTTTCGCTATGTTTTGCTCGTTGGCAGACTTTCATGCACATCTCCTTTTGTTTCTAGTATTTTTCTATTCTGTTCTACTCGCTACGTCTCTCTCTGTCTCTATTCAAATCTTCTGTTATGATTCAGGAGAATAGCTTATATCTCCACTATGTGGAGTTTACAAGATAGCTAAAATAGAGAATTATAAGACTAGTTAACGCTAATCAACTAATCAGTTACTCTCCGTCATTGCCACTCGTTTTAGCTGGGCATGAAGTCTACAACTCCAAGCCCGTTGGCAGTGCAAAAGATTCTCCTTCGTTTGTTTCGTTTCCTTCGTTTGCTTTTGTTCTTCTCGTTTCTTTCGTATCTTTTCATTTTGTGTCCCTTTGCGGTGGTGGTCTAGGAGGTATGTTTACAATTTACGAATGATTCACGAATCGTTTGTCCTTCGAGTCAAGGGACGTTGACTTTCATGAATTGTTCTCTGTACCTTCGCTTCATGTTCATGTTGTGGTAAAGTTGCAGGAGTTCACCATTTCTAACACTCCCTCTTGAACCTTGCAGCTTTGCACGTTTAATCCAATTGCCTTTCTTTGCTTGGCAAAGAGTGGCTTGTCGAGCATGAGCAGATCAGCAATCATGTCTTCTAATCTTATATACTGGACCTGGAGCTCTCCTTTCGAAATTAAATCTCGAATGTGATGGTATTTCAGAGGTGTGTATTTTGTCTTTGAATGGAAGACAAGATCCTGGGACATATAGATGGCACTATAAGAGTCCATCATCATCATGCTTGGCCCTTCTCGTGGTATCCTAATTGCTTTCAGCATCATCTGTAGTCACACTACCTCATTCGCCACCTTTGAAGCTGCAACGTATTCAGCTTCGCAAGAGGATTGAGTCACCAAGGTTTGCTTTTTGCATATCCAACTAATTGCAGCTCCGCACACTATGGTACATCCTCCAGTTATGGACTTGTTGTCATCTTTTCAGCTCGCCTAGCTCGCATCACTGTAGTGGTGCAGCTCAAATCCTTTTTCTTCGTTTTCAGCTCTGTGGGCTAATCCAATATTCTCAGTGTGAAAAATGCAAAAATAAGCTTGGTAGAGGCCAAAAATCATGTATATAGGATGATTGCACATGTGTGGAGCCTGTTCCCACGTGTGAAAATAGTGTACTTGTCATGTACCATAATCATATAGGTTGTACATATGAATTTAATTCAAGTTCTAGTGGCTAAAAAGGCCAAAAACTAGACATATGACACATGACATCAATCTAGTTTTCTAGACATATGACACATGGCATCAATCTATTGATTGCATGAGCCACATCCTTTGGTTAGGTGTCATATCCCATGTTGAGAGGAAAACTCACATGTGTGGAATAAGCTGAAGTAGGCGAATTTTGATTTCTAGAAAATTTCCAAGTAGATCTCCATATAGAAGGAAAATGGACCAAAAGTGCTCAAAATAGAAGGTTTTGTCCAAGTGTCAGTGCATGATGAATCATCATATGACAAAGCACCTTCACACATGTGGGATCATAGGGATGATCAGTACCACGAGCTCCCACTTATTGTATATATAGAGCCACATTTGGCCATAATCAATGTGAGACACCAATCTTGGTTTTGGAAGCAATTTTGAGTGATTCTCTCCATTTGTCTACATTTGTTTTGATTGTTTTGAGGTTCTATCAATGTGTATTTGATTTTCAGGTTGGAGTCCATACTTAGACAGGGTTTCACACGTGTGAAACCATAAAGTACACTTACCTTCAATTAATGATTGTTCTTGTTAGGATTTTGTGTCTAGAATTGATCTAGATTGATCTTAATCTCAAGTAGATTGATAGATCAAGTAATCTGACAACCAATCCCTCTTGAGGATCAGATTAGGATCCACTCTTGGTCCTTTTTGTACTTACAAGGACTTGCAAGATTTGCCTTCAAGAGTCCATCACAACACATGTCAAATCTTTTGAAATTTTTCATTTGGCAGTGCATTGTTTGGTTCAAGATGCAAAGATAGATGTCAATTTCATGAAAGTAACTTGGATTTATTTCATGTCCTTGGAGAGTAGTTTGCTTGGAACTTTGGACAAGTTAAAACTTACTGTTATTATCCAAGAGAAATCAATCAAGAATAAGGAGCAATCACAAAATGAAAATAGTTTCATTTATGCTCTCATGTCAACTTATGAAGATCTATTTTGCTTTGAAGGGATTTTTGTATCTCAAAGGTGGATTAAGGCAATACTAGTTGAGTGTGATGCCTTAAAAGATAGCAAAATATGTTTTCCTTGTAAGCTTACATTAGTTGTGAAGTCAAGGAAACGGAAATATCTTCATAATGTAGGACCTTTTGGTTTCAATAAGATCATGAATGATGTGTTCATTCATAAAGATGGAAATTGTAAGTTTTCAAACTTAAAGGCAAGTTGTAAACTTCTTATGAGAATAAGTGAAGCATCCAAAGTGGACACTTATATCCATAAGCAAGTAGTTAGCCTTATTGAGATGGAAATACCTTTTGATTTCAATATAGGAAAAATCATGCCAAGTTGTGATGATTTTTGGACTTATGTTTCTAGCATAAGTAATCTTGATAATCATAGGAATTGCATATTGAATGGTCATACTTGTTGTGATCATTATGAGACATGGAGATCTCGGATTTCCATAAAAAAAGGAGCACCATGAAGAGGATCTTAAGGAGTCATCTCAAGGTTCAAGTGTGCCAAGGATTGAGGAGGAGAGTCCTTCTCAAGGTTCAAGTATGTCAAGGAGTGAGGAGGAGAGACCCTCTCAAGTTGTGATTCCAAAAAGAATCTCAAGAAACATGGTTGAGTCCATGTGGCTCACATTTCAAGGGAAAGAGGAGCATACCTCATGTGGAATACATCTCATACTTACTTCTCATATGTCATTTGATAAATCAATTTGCTTCAGTGAGATCATTGCATCTCAAAATTAGAGTAAAGCCATACTAGTTGAGTATGAAGTCTCTCTTGAGAACATAGACGATGTCCTTAAAAGGTTGAAATTGATTTTAAATCAATTAGAAAGCAAATGGTTATTTCATCAAATGTATGCTCTTGAGTCATGTAAGAGCAAAAGTGATTTGTTCACTCATAGTTTGAAAATTTGTATTGAGACAAATTGTAAACTCTTTATGAGAGTAAGTGAATCAACTTCTAAAGACACTTATCTCCATAATGAAGTATTTAGCCTCATTGGATCTAAGATTAGCATGCTAAACAAGTATGAAGATATGATGCAAACACTTTGTTCCAACTTGGATGAGTCTAATTCTCTAGATCATGGTAACATGATGTTAGATCTTTGTGATCCTAATAAATCAAAAAGAAATCTTTAATTTCTCATGGAGGAGCATGCACATGAAGAAGGAGCAAGCCTCAAGGTCAAGCATTTACATGAAATTTGGAAGGGATCAATTTTGGAGGTGCTAGGATGGTGCAAAGCTCTCAAGTTCATCAAAGATGTCAACATCAAAGAAGCACTATCATGGATATGGTGATTTTAGATCAACATCAAGCTCATTGGCTGATCTTCACACCTTCTGAACCAGCAAAGACCAATTCAGCCCATGGAGTCAAGTTCAAGATCATCATGTTTTCCATCAAGCTAGATTTACCAAGCTAGATTTTTGAGGAGTGTGAAAAATGCAAAAATAAGCTTGGTAGAGGCCAAAAATCATGTATATAGGATGATTGCACATGTGTGGATCCTGTTCCCACGTGTGAAAATAGTGTACTTGTCATGTACCATAATCATATAGGTTGTACATATGAATTTAATTCAAGTTCTAGTGGCTAAAAAGGCCAAAAACTAGACATATGACACATGGCATCAATCTAGTTTTCTAGACATATGACACGTGGCATCAATCTATTGATTGCATGAGCCACATCCTTTGGTTAGGTGTCATATCCCATGTTGAGAGGAAAACTCACATGTGTGGAATAAGCTGAAGTAGGCGAATTTTGATTTCTAGAAAATCTCCAAGTAGATCTCCATATAGAAGGAAAATGGACCAAAAGTGCTCAAAATAGAAGGTTTTGTCCAAGTGTCAGTTTTGCATGATGAATCATCATATGACAAAGCACCTTCACACATGTGGGATCATAGGGATGATCAGTACCACGAGCTCTCACTTATTGTATATATAGAGCCACATTTGGCCATAATCAATGTGAGACACCAATCTTGGTTTTGGAAGCAATTTTGAGTGATTCTCTCCATTTGTCTACATTTATTTTGATTGTTTTGAAGTTCTATCAATGTGTACTTGATTTTCAGGTTGGAGTCCATACTTAGACAGGGTTTCACACGTGTGAAACCATAAAGTACACTTACCTTCAATTAACGATTGTTCTTGTTAGGATTTTGTGTCTAGAATTGATCTAGATTGATCTTAATCTGAAGTAGATTGATAGATCAAGTAATCTGACAGCCAATCCCTCTTGAGGATTAGATTAGGATCCACTCTTGGTCTTTTTTGTACTTTTTGCACACTAAGTACCCTTCAGATACTGTAGGATTCGTTTTGCCATTTGCCAATGTGCCATGCCAAATTTGGAAGAGAATTGGCTCAAGGCATAAACAGAGAAAGCTAGATCGGGTCTGGTGCATTAAAAGTCCCACAAGAAGGCCTAAAGTCCTTTTATTAACATTCTAATTAATCAAATAACTATGTGATCATTGGGTTGGACCTACACACGCAGGGTGCCAAATCCCTCTCACTTATTAACTAGGGTTATGGTTGCCTTGGGATCCGCAAACCCTCCAACAGTATCTCCCACCAAAACTGGTGGCTAGGGACTTTTATTGGCTTCACGTCGAATCTTAATTAAATGATACTGCACCTTCTCCATAAAGTCAAGGCGTGCAGTATTGAAATCCAAGTTGTGTGGTAGGAAATAACGGTGGGCTCCGGCAATCCACTTGGAACTTGTCCATGAGGTGAAGCGAGATTCCCAAGAGCCTCCCATCATAGCTGCATGAAAATACAATCGAGCAATCAGTAGCTGATCTTTGATTTGCTCGGAGGCCATCGGCTTATTTGGATCGAATGCTAGGGTAGGAAGGCAATCATCCCATTTGGTTGTCACTGACGCCAACAGAGTGAGATCTTTATCAAACATTGTCGATTGTCGCACTGTTGGATCTGGAGACTGGACATACTCTCTCTGATATGCTTGTAAGGCATGGTGGAAGTCCACTGAAATGTTCCAGCTGTAAGGCTGATGATGATTGGCCAATTGGGCATATGGATGGTGATTTTGTCCATAGCCAATCCCAAATCTTTCCATTTATATCTTCGTGGCATTGGCACGTGATAAGGATCTACTCGCAACTGGCGAGGGCTGACGACGTAACTCCTAATTGATTTCGGAGTTTTTTCAAAAAATCGTGATCTTCCATGCCGGCTGCTCTTCTGGTGCAGGTATTTTGTCCAATTCTTTGCTGGCCTCGATCTTGGAGGTCTTAAATTTCAGAACCCATCCACCACACGAGGACTCATGCAGATGTTGCTTTAAGAATGTCTAGATCTGGTCCTCGACGCTAATGGCCTTCTAAATAAATGTCTTATCCTTGACCCCCCCCTGCTTGTACTGCCGGTATGGTTGGCAGTTGATCTGCTAGATCTGGAGCTCCCCCCTGGTCCATGCTCGAATCAATCCTTGTATCCGATTATACAGCTTCTTGGCACAAAGGGGAGAATTGCGACATGACCGAAATGGGGATTTGTGGTCCGGCTTCCAACACTTGAGCGGCTACTTTTCATAGGCGGTGATGGTCTCTTTTGCCTTTTCCAACTCGGTTGAAGCTGCTCCTTTGAACCTATCAAAGCGGCTTTGGAATCCCTGAAGGGCCACTTTGTATGTTTCCACTTTCTTGAACAAATATGCAATCTTCGTCGGTGTGACCGGATGATCGGGTAGTGTTTGCAGATAGGCATCACGCTCAAGGGTGTCGCATCCAATTCACCTTGAAGCTGTGTGCAATCTTGTTCGGCCATCTATAATTGCCCCTTCAACAGCTGCACCTGTTGTTTGGCATCTTGCACTGCCTTATCTACCTGATCCTATGCGGTTGTCAGGGCGTTTTGCAGGGAGCTGATGTAGGTTTCCAAGCGATCAGCTTGTTACTGGGCCAATGTCTTTTCGCTTTCAGTCTTTTCTTCATGTTGCTTGGCTATCTTCACCTCTCGATCCAGCTGGACAATTTTCTGGCTGATCAGAGTGTTTTCAGATCCTAGATCAGATATCCTCTGTTCCATTTCTTTCTTCTTATCCAACATAGACTTGATCACTTGTCCAAGGCTGGAAACTAACCCTAGAGAATCACCAGAATCGACGGTCGTGGAGGTGGCAGCAACAGGAGACCCTGATGGTACTGTCCTTGGTAGGCATGGAATAGGTGCCAAGGTCTCTTATTCTTCCAAAGTATCCTCTTCTTCAAACCCTTCAGGCACCGTGGCGTCGAACTGCTTTGGTGACTTTACAGCTGGGCTACCCTGTGTGTGTGGTTGCTGACTGGCATCTTCGACACCAACAATAGATTCATGGATATGCCCGAATCCTCTTCTAGGGGATTGGGGTTCAAAGGGCGCTGGGCTCTAGGGCATTTCAAAGATTTCGGTGGCCCCAAGGGGGTCGGAATCATCGAACATATCCATAAAGAACTGTGTGTTGGGTGAGGTTGCTTCGGTGTGCAGGGTTGAGGTGGCCTGGGCAGCTGTGATGGGAATGGTAGGCCCAATGGCCACAGACTGTCCTTGTATGGGAGCAGAGGCGAGGGAAACATCAGAGACGAGGGGAATGGGAAGTTCAGTGTGAACAGCAGCAGGGGGTGGAAGCACAACTGACGAGGTATGCCTAGTGCGAGACGATAATGTATCGGGCCTGAGATCCTTGCGCAGTAGGATGAATAGGACCAACATATTCCAGTCCCTATTTTTCAAATGGTGCTTGCAATAAAACCGGATGTAAGGGTTCATAATTCTGTCGAGTAGGCCGTCGTGCTCACTGGCAGACATCACATGTCTGAATAAAATTTTCTGTGTCCTTATGAAATGTAGGCCACCAACAATTGGATTGCAAAAGTTTGCGAACAGTAATATCTGTAGAGAAATGTCCTCCACCCATGCCATCATGTGAAAACATGATTAAATCTGGTACTTCATGCGGTAAAACACATCTTCGCAAAATATTATCTGCTCCACGACGATACAATTGTCCTGCAATTAATTGATAAGGATGAGCCTTATGGATCAATTGTCTTTTCTGTACTTTTGTCAAAGAGTCATTCGGTTGTCCTAGTATTAGGTACTCAACAATATCTGTCGCCCACTCAGGTACTGCTTCAACATAGAACAACACAACATCTGGCAGTTCATCATCCACTTCAGTATTAACTGGTGCGGATTCAATTCACGAAACGTGATTGGCTAGATAATGTTGCTTTCCCTTTCGAACCACAATTCGAAAGTCAAATTCAGTCAATAATAATAACCATTTTGCAATACGTCTAGTATTACATGTCTTGTTTACCAAGTAAAGTAACGGTCGATGATTCACATAAAATGAAACTATCTGCTTGCAAATCGTATAGGATAATCCTTCTTATAGTCACCTGGCTGCGTCAAAACTGATCCAATGGCATATTTTGAGGCATCCGTATGAACATGAAACTCTAATGTCCAATATGGAGAATGCAATATTGGTGCTGAAGTTAAAGCTTTTTTAAACTTTTCAAAGGCTTCTAACGCCTCTGCTGTCCAAATAGGAACAATAGTTAATTTGTATATAGGTCGTGCCAAATCCACAAAGAAGATATTTGACAATTCAGACAAAACTATAAGAGAACATGATCAATTCAGTAAGTAGCATGTACAAATAAGAAGAATCGTGAGCACAAAACAATAGTGATGCAACGACATACTCCAAACTATCTCTAAGTATTTGATTATCTTTGTTTGACACTTCTGCTAATTAGTAGTAAACGTTTCTAGCAATGCACTATATTGATGTCTAGGATCAATATGCAAAAAAAATTCAGAATCAAATTAACCTAGAAAGTCATCTGCTATCTATACTAGTTTATGAATGCCATTTAGGCTTACAATTGAAGATAGTTGTTTAGTTGCAAATCGCAACTGGAGCTCAACCATATTGCACTATTACTATCCAGTTAGGCTCCTCAGAAACTACTTGCAAAAAAATTCTAGGGCAAGTCGTTAGCTTCAAAACGATTGGAAACAATTTTTATCAACATTTCATAGATAACACTTTTGATTTTTTGAACCCGGCCATTAGCTATTCCCGTGTATTTCTGTAGATTGTGTAAAAATATAACTAAAACTACAGGATTGGATAGATGAATGGATGTAGATTTAAGTTCTATTAGTTAGATAAATCCAACATTATTTTTCAAAGCTCCTTGGCCATCAGCACAGCCTTCACCACGAATTTCCACAGATGTTATTTTGGACCTTCTAGCTTGTCTGCAATTAGACTACCTTTCAATTGACGAGACAAGTATATGAAAATAATAGAATGAACTTAATGACTTCAAGTCAATAAGTGAATGTTGACACAACCGAAGTTTTGATAATTTATACTTCTTGAATTGAAGTTCAAGGATGCTCCGAAAACATGCTTTGATATCAGGATAAAATTGTTGGAAGAAGAAATGACAATTCGATAAGTCAAAGTCTGTGAACGAACACAGCGAAATGAGTCTTCTTTCCTAATAACTCTACCAATTTGGAGAAGCATTTCCATGTGCTATGCTCTCATGGTTTGCTATTGTTTATGTTTGCTAAATTTATCCCCTTTTTGCATTGTTCTTACAAGTTTATGTTTTTAATGGCTTTTCCAATAGTATGTAGTGTTGAGCACATGAGCTAACCTCCCTCACCTCCTTTCTCTCTATCTATGATGTTAATGCTAGTTTGGAGCTAGACTTAGAGTGTGTTAGTTTAGTGTAGAATCAACTAAATAAGCAACTATTCATAGTTAGATCACCTATCCTTGCATTTTAACCCTTTTTGATAGGCGGAGGGTTGCTCGCCATCTATTGCTACCACCCTACACACTTTCTAGATATTGGAAATGAATTTGCTACTTGTGCCACTCACTATCTCCTTTTGTACTCCATGTAACTTAAAGACATTCTTCAAAAGCACTTGTGCTATTTGTGTTGAATTGTTAGTGATTTTGTATGACATGAAATGTGCATACTTAGTAACCCTATCTACTACCACATAGATGCCATTGTAATCTTCAGATGTTGTAGGCCAAAGAAGTATAAAGTCCATATCAATACTTGTCTAGCTTTGCATAGGAATCAATAATAGGTGCAACATGTTTGATGCTTGATATGCTCCACTTTATAGACTTGACAAGAGGTACACTCTTGCACATGAGTATAGATAGCCTTTTCATATCAGCCCATTTGAATAACCTTCTAATGTTTTGATATGCCTTCAATATGCCACTATGTCCAACACTTGGAGATGAGTGTAACTCACAAAGAACCTATGCAATACCCTTTAAATTAGTTGTTATACACTAATAAATGTCTTTGCCTCTTAGCATTGTAATTATATATAACAAAATTGAGATTTTGTACCTCCTCTTGAATCTTCTTTGAATAAGAATCTTCCAAATACTCTATTTGGAAATCTTTTATCTAGTCAACATTTAGTAGAGTCATTGTAGATAGTCATCTAATAAAAATTTTAACCATAACATTCTATCTTCCTCCAACATCGGATGGTCCAAAATTTACTTCTCATATTCAGCCACGTAGGCCAAGCGCCTGAAAACTCATTTGAGCTTTTTTAATGCACTCAAATTGATCCTTCTCAAGAGTAAGTGATGCCACAACTTTTGAGAATTTCTAGATGAATCTTATATAATATGATGAAAAACCTAGAAAATTTGCTAGTTCTCTTACAGTGTTGAGAAATTTCCAATTTTTATTAATTAAATTTTCCTCTGATCCACCTTGAATCCATCCTTAGAAAACAAAGTGTTCCAAGTATTCTAGCTCATCCTCAACAAATTTACATTTGGTTAGATTTGCAAGCAAGTTCAAATGTTTTGCATAGTCCATGTTTTTGTTTTACATCGAGATATCATTGAAAATGCCAATAAAAGTAAGTATAGATAGGGTTCAAAGATCTTCTTCATGAGGTTTTGAAATGTGGAAAACATTAATTAAGCCAAATGGCATCTGTTTAAATTCATATTGTCACCTATTAGTTGAAAAAGCCATTTTGTGTTATTTTTAACCTTGACCTTTATTTGATGATAGATTGAGCGTTGATCTATATTTTGAAACACCAGCTCATTTTAGGACACCAATAAATCATCTACTCTTGGAGTTGAATATCTGAACTTTGGTAACTTTGAAAAGAGTTTGATAATTAGTACACATTTGAAATATTTCATCTACTTTTTTTTAACAAGCAACAATGAACAAATGAAATCTATGTTTTTTTGAACAATAAATTCTTGTGAAAATGGCTTTTGACATTGTTTGTGCACTTTTTCATTTTTCATTTTTGACAATCTATAAGGTTGTAAATTGATTGGCTTAAATTCTAGTTTTATTTCAATGGTGTGATCCACAATTAGTGTCAATGGGATTACGTTTGGGCAATTGCTTAACAAATATGCCCGAGAATTTATCCAAAAACAATCTAACCTCTAGACCCTACAATCTTTTTGCTTTGACTCATTTACCTCATGCTTTTGTTTCTTCAATCATGAACACAAAAGTTTCCACATTTTTTCTTGACAAACATTGAGTTTTTTCTACAAACATCACTTCTGAGGTTGAATCTCATTGTTTGGATTGAATACTTTGTAGTTTATGCTTTTTCTTCCACTGCTTGAAAGTCATTAATCCTTCTGCAGATTTGATTGTCACATTTCCTAGAGTTTTGAGCCACTCCTAGAATAACACTAGTAAGATCCATTTTGACTCTGTGAAAATGCATTATGAGAGTATATTCAACAACCTAAAACATACAATCGATAATTCTGTTGCAACAAATGGTTGATTCATTGTGTACTTTCATCTCAGCAGAAAAATTTAGAAAATACTAAACCACAACTTCTAAAAGATCAACTTTTAAAAAAATTATGTGTACTACCACTATCTACCAAATAGAATACTTTTCTTTCGTTAACCAATGTTTCATTCTAGCAAACTTTCTATTATCACACTTAGTTTAGGCTTTTACTTCTATTTGCACGTGAACATAAGCCTAGTCTCAGATGTAGATCTAGTAGCTTAACTTTAGGCTTTGTCTCCATTGTAACAACTTTCTTACTATAATTCTTCCTATCAAGTTTTCTTATTGTGGGATATTGAACATATTTGTTTTTGTTTTTATCATCCCAATATGTAGACTTGGCATTACACTTTTCTCAAATTCATGCTTTGTAGTCTTATACTTAGGTGATCTCCACTTGGTTGTCAACTCCAATATCATAAAAGCATCAAGATCCGAATTCAGACTAAAAAGTTATGAAATAAAAAACAGGTATTGTATTGTTGGGATCTTTAGTGTTGTTCCATTGTTCTCATCCTTATTGTTGTTGATGAATACTTAGGTACAAATAATTGCCTTATATTGGTCATGCCGAGATGATGACATTTGGATTTTATGATATTGGAGTCTGAGCTCAAACATAAAAGTCATAGAAGTTCAAAGCTAAATAACAAAATCAAAATGGCAATGACTTAGAAATTGTCAACTGAATTGGATACATGTTCATGGAAACAATTGCTTATAAAAGATTATAAATGCTGAAAACTTACAAAGCTCATAAGAAATTTTTAATGGCTCTTTGAATGGTGTACAATTGTGCTCAAACTTAATAAATTGGGACTAAAAAAATTTCAAATGCTTGCAAATTTTTTCATTTCAGTTCCTCATAATGGTAAAAGTGCCCACAAGGCTGTGAGGTGTTTGTTTGTTTGTTTGTTTTTTTGGGGGGGGAGGGAATTGTCTCTCATAGGACGACAAAGATCTACAAGGGCAATGACGAGCTTAGAATTTTTATTATGAGCATATAACTTTTTTTCTCCAAGCTCTCCATGGACAAGTATAATACCATACAAATCAAATGCAAGTGAAAAAAGATCGAGCATTAGTGAGTGTCAGACGAGAGAGAGAGAGAGAGAGAGAGAGAGAGAGAGAGAGAGAGAGAGAGAGAGAGAGATTTTAAATCTACAAATAAGTTTAATTGCATGAAAAGTACATAGAAATTGGCATTTAAAAATGACAATATCTTTTGGTAAAGTGTCTCTTTGCTATTTGGTCTGAAGCTCCTAGTAGTAAGATAAGTTAGTGTACAAGGATTTGTCACATCGTGTGGGTTTTCCCCACCTATGCTTGTGCCACCATTCGGCATTTTGCTATTGGGATCGAAATTGAAGGTTGTCATTTATGACATTGGTATTTGAACCATTGCTTGCCTTTAAAATTTGATGCTTGAGTGAAGTTTGAAGTTTTTGATTCATGTTTGTTGTTGATTGGACAAAGGTAAAAGCCTCCCCTACACTTCATGGGTTTGATTATGCTTGTTTCTTGCCCTTTTAATTAGCTTTCCTTTCAAAGTTGATGTATGAAGCCTTCGGCTTGTACTGCAAAATGACTAGATTTCATATTACCTAGTTCGAGAGCCTCTAGACAAATGCCTGAATCCCCATTGAATCTCTCAACACACCGTCTAAGAGCACTTTGTAAAAATCTAAATGTACTTGCACTTGCACAAGATATAGTTATAATAAAGTTATAACTTGTTAATTTTTTTGGGAGAAAAATATCCAAAAAAACATTGTAAGCTCACCAGTTTAAATTTAAAATGGTACCAACTTTGCTTACCCAAGTGAAAACATACTTGGGCAAATAGCCCTAAAGTCTACTTACCAGCAAAAATCCACATATTTGCAATATAATTGAAAAAACCTTTAGCTACTATTGATCAACATATACGACACATAATATTTTCTTCTTGGGCTTTACCATAAACTATGAAAAAATCCACTATTGGCAAAAAGTCATAAAAATCTGCCTCTCAGAGAGAGAGAGAGAGAGAGAGAGAGAGAGAGAGAGAGAGAGAGAGGTTAAAACAATTCACACCACAAGCTTCTCACTCCTCCGATATTGATGTAGTGTTTTAATTTTGAAATGCATGCACTATTACCAATTTCTACTTAATTGTGCATAACCAACTATGTGAAAATACTTTCAAAGAATTGAACTAGAAAAAAAAAACAAAAGCAATAGCTCAATATAGGAATGATTGTCCCTCATCATCCATGAAATTTATGTGTAAGAACTTGTACATTTGTGCACTTTCGATAGCAGGTGTTTATACATAACATCAATATTTTTCCTCTTGCACATTCTTACCAAAAAAGTACATGTAGGCATAGAAGCCTGTCATTGCCGCACTGCACCACATTAAACATAACATTCAGAAGAACCTCAAATGGTGCTCTCTTTACGTTTCAAATGACGAAAAATAAAATCCTATCATATGCTTTCTTGAAAGAGAAATCTAGTGTACCATTTCACCATCCTACTTGAGGCTATAGCTCTCACAAAAGCCTTCACCTGGCATGCCAATATTTGAATCTAATACAAAATTCCATAACATGGCCAAAGCTTGCAAGAGCATTGATAAATCAAGAATTGCAGTTTCATATATAGAATCATCGTAAGAGAATTAAGTTTAGAAAAATCTCTCTAGGTTGAAATAGAAAGAGTAAATTTTTTTGACAGAACTTTGACTTTTGCATGTATGTCATATCAAGTTTTACAAACTCACACCCTTAACACTTGAAAGAATCATTATCAAGGCTGGAGTAGAAAATATATATTTTGGCTAGCAAGAGGGACACATCTAGTCGTACTTTCGGTTTTGGTGATATTGCACTTCTTGAAGGTGCTCCATAATGTTTAGTAAAGGTTAGGTGTTCCATAATATTTAGTAAAGGTTTAGAGTATCACTAGAAAATGAAAAACATAGCAATTGTGACATATTAATCAAAAGAAATTGTGTACCATGCAAATCCTACCTCACAATTAGATAGAGGTTCTTTGGGTCCTCTAACAATAAAGATAGAACCATACACCTCACAAGGTTGAACCTTCCTTCTAACCATCGTGCATATGTTCTCATTATAGTAGTTTACTAAAAGGAAGCAACCCAAACTTTGCTTAAACTACAAGGACTCAACACACTTACCCTTAACTTGTTCCAAGTGGTTTCAAATCGCTCTTAGAAAGCACTAGATTTTCTTATGTTTGATGTTGTAATCCCTTACGTTAGTGATAGCCATAATGCTCTTATCAAGTCAAAAGAGGCCATAATGCTCAATGCTATGGGGGAATGTCTATTAAATTTCCTACAAAATTTCTCAATTAGCTTTTGTAAATAGTTGGGCTTACTACTACAAATAACAAACAAATGCATTCACATAAACAATTTAAATCAACATGCTTCATGAGTGTTCTAATATGATAAAATGCTTGATCTAAATTTTGGATCAATTTTTTAATATGTTCTTTGGATGCACATTTTTCCAAACAACCTCTTCCACAATATCATTAGCATTTCTCTCAACCAAAGTAGCACAAACATTTGTTTGCAGCTTTCAATATTGCACAAAAAGCACCATCATGATGACCATACAAGCATGACATTAATAGCATATCAAAAAACTATTTGTAAGCAGTAGAAAAATATTACAACATAAGAGAGTCTTGGTTGAAAGACTAACCTGATGATGCATACAACTGCATTTGGAAATAACAATTTTGTCTGCAATCAACAAGGCAATAAACAATAAAAACAAAAATGATGATTCACCAAGGTCTTTCAAGTATAGAAGCAAAATTCATGAGTCTTTAAAAAAGTTACTCACTGACATATTTTAGCTAGTGTGATATTATTCTAAACTCATAATAATTCTTTGGTTCAATGACTTTGCAGACCACAAAAACACAAAATAAAATATGTTGCAAGATCAACAATGCGACAAATCTTGCATAATTACCTCTTGCATACACAAATTCAAGGAGAACACACATTAATGAATCCAACTTGATTCCAAATAAGCCTGATTAAGATTTAGGGTTTAGGATGGCTCATATTTTTGAAACCTAAGGCGATTGTTGTAATATAGTCCCTAATTTAAAGTGTCTTAAAAAATAACCCTACAGTGTAAGAATCTAGTTTCAAAAGGCAAAGAACATAATAAATCATATTTTGGCATCTGGTTATAAAGTTTTTAGAGTATACATTTTTATGATAACCCGATTAATTGACTAAACAGAATTGGGCATGGGCATAGTTGGAATGATGACACAAGATTGCTCCTCCACTTAAAGGCACAAATACTAACTAGTTAATTAGCATGAAAATAAAAATGGATGCTTTTATTACTAAACAATAGTAAAATAGATTTTTGCAATTCTTGAAATTTAAAGTGAACATTTTATTGCCAAATTCATGGGACTTGATGATTGGTCAAGCAATACAACTCAGATATGAAGAGGACGATGTAAAGCAAAATTTTATACAATGAAAAATGATGAAGGTGAAGTTGTAACAACCTATTAAAAAAGAATCAAGAAAATCCCTGATCAACTTCTTTCAATTGAGAGTGTTGAAAAATGTGGAGACGGTGAGAACCATACTCAATTAAGTTTCTCAAATTTAGAAAAGCTTTGTTACTACAAGAGAAGCAACCCTATCTTTTGATGAAGCTTTTGTAATTTTATATCAATAGTCAAGACAAAGAGCATATGGTTTCAATGGAAAATTGGTAAGTCATGCATTGCCTACAAAATTGAATTCCCAAAGAAGAAGAGGCGGAGGAAGCAATTTTAGAAATGAGCTAGCTACTAATCAACAAGAAGGGTTTGTAGATGCAAACATGTTTCTAATACACATCTAAATTAAGCCTATTTTTTTCACAAATGTAACAAATATGAGGCCAATTGCTCACATTTTTTTAAATAGACTACTTGCCTATCTTGATGGCAACTCGCATTTCTAAAGTTAGATACCCATGATTCAAGGAGAAGTTAGTGGCTATGTACCCACATGCCAAAAGCAAAAATATTAAAATTCTAAATGTAGTGTACTCACATTTGGGAATAGATCCTATGCCCATTCTGTTGCAAATCATGTGCACCAATTGAAGGCAATCCACATATTTATCAACAAGAAAAGTGTGAAAATTTAGTAGTATACTCACATTTCAAGCAATAATTGTTATTGCAAATCGAGCACATTTAATATTGCTAGAAATTCCTTGTTTCTAGAAGCAATCAACATGTATCTTGGTGACAATGTACACTAAGAAGCTATAGCCCCTTTTGTGATAGCATTGATCTATCTTCCACACCATAATTGGAGTTCGATTGATAGTAATCGGAGGTCAATGCATGCATCCATTAGTTCCAATTTGTTGATCTTTGTTTATTACATTTCAGTTCACATGCTATTTGAAATATTGTAATTTGTTGAGCACATAAGCCAAAATAGTCATTTTTCATAACAAAGTCTCATGAATTAGTTTTGTCTCAGTTCATAAGTTTTACTATTAATAACTTGTATTCTTAGTAACCTCTATTAGAAAGT
Source organism: Diphasiastrum complanatum (assembly GCA_029204225.1). Lineage (NCBI taxonomy): Eukaryota > Viridiplantae > Streptophyta > Lycopodiopsida > Lycopodiales > Lycopodiaceae > Diphasiastrum > Diphasiastrum complanatum. The sequence goes on along the minus strand of CM055104.1, from coordinate 54,537,418 downwards.
ATTGTACACTTTAAACTAAAGTTTCTTTGTTTGACTTACAATGGTGTTGTGCCATCAAATGCTAAGTTCTCTATACAATAATAGATGTATCAATTATTATTCACAACTATTTGTTAGACTCTCTACTTCCATTTGTCAATTCCTCAAAAAACACTAGGTAAAAGGTTAATCTAGTGTGGGACGTAAAAGGCCATGATTACCTCATGGTAATTTTGGTAAGTCACGAATGAAAGGTATATATAGGCCACACTATTTGAATGGACCATGCATGCCATGTAATAGTATTAAAAGAATTTGTTGAATACAACATGACCATAATAGTGGAGAATCTATCTGGAGGGGTAGATCAACATGAAGGATCATATTGAATAAATTTTTTTTGCATGACGAATACTAAAGGAAATTATAACATGATGTCGATTTGTAGTTCAACAGAAGGGGATATATCAATGAAAAATGTAGTAGTACCCTAGATCATAGCTAAAAGGATAACCATGTAAATAACTCATGTCAACAAAGCAAATAGACATGAAATGGCTCGTAATACTAAACTTGGGCCTATACCATATTCACAATCTATAAATGCATTGAATATATGCAAGAGCCAAAAGATGGGCAAGATAATTGAATGTATTGACATCAAATAGAAATGGAAGTGGCACATAATACTTAACATGGGACTATACCTCACTTGCAATCTATGATTGCTCTGGATATACAGGAACCTCAAGACAATCTACAATCACATGTTTTTTGTAAATCCCGTTCTCAAGTTACATATATCATGTGGCCCATCATTCTTGGGTGTGAATGAATCTCATCTAAAGGAACCATTGATGAATTCTATGAAGAAGCATGCACTGCATGATGCCAAGACTTGTCGGTTGAATGAAAAGCATGTTGACTTAAGGGTGTTACCTAGCATTTTTTAGGTTGGGGGCTTAGATCATTGCTAGCCTCATCTATGATCTAAGTGGAGGAGTTATAAAGTGAGGGCAAGATTGCTACATTGACTAAAGCTATTGTTCACTAGTCTTCATATGGCTTCTAAATTGGAGACACTTGTCTCCTAGATTGTTGCCCTAGTTTCAAAATATCTTTTTGTTGAGGGAGGCCAATTCTTGCTCCATTGTCTCAAACGGTTGTATCGTGGCTAAGTGGAAGACAACTTGACGAGTTTAGGGACTAAGGGAGGATTTTTTGCAGCCACTTTTTGCACTCAACTCTAGGACGGTGATCTATAGGGATTCAATCGATCTTTGGATGCACTGGTTGGGATCTACAATGGGCCTTGACAAAAGGTTGATTTGTTGTCCTCTTTCTTGAAGCTACCACTATGGCTCAAAATTTAGAAAACTAGTAATCCCCAGCAACTAGCCCATTGTTCTTCCATGTTTTGGAAATCATGGAGCCAATTCAATGGCACTTAGAAAAACTTGTTACGAATCACAGACATATTGCCAAATTAAAGAATGAGAAGCTCCTCAACCTATATTGCTTCAGCCCAAATGCAAGCCTTCAAGCATAAACTTGAAAACAACCAAGAGGAGACTAAGTCGTATATTCTCTTCGCATCTCCTTTGTGATATAACGTGCCAATATGGTTTATCGCTATGACACAAAAATGTAGCCTATCTAGAAGTTAAGAACAAAAGACTCATGTACCTCTTGTAGAACTCTATATTAGGTTCCTTCTGGTGAAAATACCCTCGATTCATTTTAGACTATGTTGATCAGAGTTTTGGTAGGTGCAATGTATAAAGTGGTGGCACACTTAGTCCAAGGATATCGATTTGTCAAGGGGGTTTAGAGCACTAGGGAGAAACTCACATAAGCATGTAAGACGGAACCAAATGAAGAGCTTTATACGTGGTCCAAGAATATCTTATTTCAACTTCCATAAATACAACCTTCTTATGATGAAGTAAAGCCCAATATGAATTTTCTTTATTTTTTTATTTCTAAGTGACTTATTAAAACTTATAAGAGACTAGTTAAACATTATTTAGATTCTTCGACTTAACACTAGACTAATCCAATATAAAAAAAATTAGAAATTTTTTTAATGCTAGATTACTCGCCCAGATCAATCATTTGGATTAGAGTCCTCAACTTCATAGCGAGCGAATATGGTCACAACACAATTCTTTTTTCTTTCTATTTGATTGTCATTTTGGTAACTTGTCATCTTAAAAACTTTCAATATGGTGGAGCTCGCATAGTCTTCACAATAAATATAGCTTATCGAGACTCATCAACAATAAAGAGGGCAAGTGAATTTTTTTTATTAATCGCCTTTCTTGTGATTCATTGTGGGCTCAATAACTTTCAAACCATTACTAAGTTTTTATGCATTGTCTCCAAAACAATGACCAAGAAGTCAAGATCTACAACTTCAGTTTTTTCATTTTTTTTAAGTCACTCACCAAGTTTTATCATACCTCTATTTCATTCATCATCTATATCGTTCACACATTAGGATCAAGATTTATAGTGCTTATTTTTTTAGTTTTTTGTCACTCACCGGTCTTTATTAGGGCTCACACTTACTTGCGATATGTCTCATACACTCACCAAGGTCAAGATATACAACTTTGGTCATTTAAAAAAAAAAAGTTCAATCGACAATCACTCATCCATCTTTATTGGGGCTCAGATTCACTTATCGATTAAAACATTTCACTTGCATGAGATCTACAGCTTCGGGTTTTTGAATTTTGTTGTCAATTACTTATCAATCACTTGCTATCGTATATTATGCCTCCATCTCACTTGCCATTTGTACCATTCAATTGTTGTATATCCATCAATCACTAGGGTTGAAATCTATAGCTTTCAATTTTTTTATTTTTGTTGTTGTCACCTACCAAGCTTTATTATAGCTTTATTTCACGCAACATCTAAACCATTCACTTGTCGGTATTACAATCAACAACTTTGACTACCATTGTTTTTTGGTCACTTGCCAAACATTATTGTGGCTCAATTTAACTCGCCAAGGTCCAAGATCTACAGTTTTGATTTTTTGCTGGCCTCACTCACCAACCTTTTTTAAAGCTTACATTCACTTGCCATCTTAGACTTAGGTTTTTTCTTTTTCACTTCTTTCTTAACCTTGGTGGAATACATGCAAGTCATTATTTTTTTGGTCTAATGAGTGAAATTTTTTTTCCAAATTTTTGCACACTTCCATTCCAATCCACTCAAAACACACAAAAATGGAATTGATGCAAGAAAAGCACTTAGTTCTTCAACAATGGTGCCAAATGTTGCAAGCTTCTTAGCAAACTATGGAGAGCTTGCAAAAATAAGCATTGGCATAGTTAAAGTTCAATTTAGAGACTTATTTACATTCATGAATCACACTGGAAGTATACCTTTCAGTCTTATGTATGCTCGAGTACCCATAAGACATTAACATCTCTCTCTAAGTTGAAATGCGCTAATCTTAGCTAGGACAAGCAATCCACCCCTAAATGAGGCGGCCTTGAGCCTATTTATAGCTAGCTAGAAGTCCAACTAGTTAGGGCTAGAAGCATGATAAGAAAGACCAAGCTCATTCAAATGCCAAGTTACTATCGATAATACTAAGTGGTATTATCCTATTGTCAATAAGGCCCAAGAGGCCTATTCACCTGATCTAATCAATGCTAATGGATAACAAACGAAATTTTAGATAACTACAACTCGATCGATGTAGGGGCTATAAATGGCCTAGACTTGAATGCATGACTTGAAAAAGACAAAAAACTCCTACTAGCAAAAGATGAAACTTCATGTAAAAGCATATGTTCTATTAAGTGAGCAATTCCAAGTTGACAAAACAACAATACTAAAAGTGGGAGGTTTTCTGCATCCACCAGAAATCCTAACACAAAGTCGTAAGTATCTCAAGGGATTCATTGGTCATACTTACTTGAACCAAATAAGGCAACCATGTCATTTGGGTACTAATTGACCAATTGACCAAAATGATTCAACGTTTCTCTACCCAAAGTACTATCAAGTATTTGAGCTAGCATAACTCTTGCGTGAGAAAATGTTTTGATTGTACAAATTGTTAATGATAGGATAAACAACTGAGATTCCAAGTTCGTTGCTCAAGTACAGACAATGATTTTCATTTGATTAGTAGGCCCTAGTTTATATTATTAGCCAAAATATAATAGTCAAAACAAATGTATTAATCGATCCAAGGATGACTTGTTGAGCAAATGGACCAATTGGGAAAAGAACCTGCCTATAAAGAGTTCTTAGACAATAGTGTGGAGCAATCTATCAATTGAGTCCTTTTATTTCATGTTCAAATTATAGCCACTCATACCAATTTTTTGCCAATGCAAGATCTTTAAGGTGAAGGTTTTGGCCTACTTTTTGCAAAATATGAAACAAAGGATGTAAGTGAAAAAAGTAACATAAAATTGTTCAACATATAGCATAACTTTTTGCTAAGCAATGTTTTCCACCTAGAGAGTTTAAGGTCAGATTTTGGGTGTACTCGAATAATGAGGACATTAAAAAAATCTAAAGATCTTCATATTGGAAAGTACTTTAAGCTATTTTCATCACGTACTAGTCCACTCCACTGTGTTTCTTAGAGGTTAAAGCTTCTTTAGAAAGAGAAAATGCATAATGTACTTAAGGTAGATTTGTTACAAGAACGACTACCCAAAAAGAAAAACTTTCTTTTAAAGAAGCAACTAGTTTATTTACATAACTTCACTCACTTTGTACTGCATGATCTAGAAACAATCATACACATTTGATGAGAAGAACTTAGAAACAAAACCAATTTTGAATACTTTATGCATAGAAAGCAAGTTGGAAAATGATGAGACCTAAAAATCAAAGAGAACCATAAACGAAATTTTTTCAATTATCTCTTTAACAAGGGAAATTCATAAGGGTGAGAGTGTGTCCTATACCTACAAGTATCAAAGGCTTCCAAACCAAAATTATAAGATGGAGTAGATATGGATCTATAAATTTAGGTCTGTGATTGGCAAGACCGTGCAACTCTCACATGTCTTGTATGTGAGAATCCTTGCCAAGAATCTCTTTGTAGGGTACTTCTAATATTATTCATCATTCTTTCAACAAGACATGGATGGTGTGTATGTTTAAGCCAGTTACTGTGAATTAGGTTAGGGGTTATGGTATGGGATGCCAATACGTTTTTTTTGTTACATAGGGTATGCATGGCAGCTCCATGGCTTGAAAGTGAGTCTACATCAGTTTTAGAGTTAGGTGGAAACTCAGCAACCTAATTTCTTGCTTTGTGTGTAACTGACTCTAGGTTGGCGATTATGGAAATTGTGAAAGTTTGGTTTAGAGATTAGCATTTTGAAACCATCTACATTTAAAAATGGTTAATTTGAAAGAATTTATGTTGCCCACAAGGTAATATAGTCTTGTCTTTGTCAAATTGAACAAAAAAAGAAAATAAATTGTAGTTTCTAACAATTTCGAAAATAAATGAAAACATTTTTTCACACAACTAAGAATCGTTGCTAAGTACTAGAAAATCACAATCCCAAATTTGTTGTGAACATTAAGTAGATTCCAATATTCAATTAGATCTAACAACTCTTGCAAAGAATTTAACCACATACCTTCAAAACATCTGGTAGAGCTCGAGCACAAATTATGAATGCAAGTGCTGAACATTACACACAAAATATGTAATGTCAATTAAGAATAAAAGCAAATTGCATATGAAAAGTCCTCTAACTAATCAACATTACTCAAAGAGTTAACACTTTTCTAGTTATTATCTTCACAACATAATGTACCATTTTGCTTATAAAAAAAGTTGTTTTTGAAAATTTCATTTAAAATCTAAAATAGTGCTAAAAAATGAAGAATAATGTTCAATATTTATAGGGTGCCAAATTTATGTATAGGCAAGAAAGTTCACATCAACATGAAAATGTGATAATCCAATACAAGTTTTCACATGGAACTAAATTCCATGACATCTTTTGGAGAACAATGAGACTTTTGAAAACATGACTTGTGTGTCATGCATGATCCGTTTATAATCTATACATATATTCGATATTCTAGAAAAACTAAATTTTATAATTGTGTTGCGAATCTTTGAAACTCGTAACTTTTGATTAAAAAGCATTATGGTCAAGTCTTTTACAATCACTCATCCTCTATTCCATTCTCATCATTGACATGTATACAAACTATATAAGTCGTGTGCAATGTGCACATAAAAAATTTCCTATCTAAGATGAGTGTCTTCCCATTACAAAGCGAGATGTAATCCCTACTTATAATTTCTAAGAACCCAAGAAAGTGCTCTTGTAGAAAGTAATCACTCTATTAATAGACTTCATGCAAAAAGACAATGTCAACCCAAAAAGTTTGTTGAACGAGCAAATGGTTATGTGAAAAAATATTATTCATATAAAGACCAAGATTAAAAACGAAAATATATGAGGAATGGGAAAACACGACAAATACATTAAGCCAATGGCGTAGATCACAATTGCAACAGAACCTCATTTCGGTCTGTCAACATTCCAAAACAAGTATTTTGGAGCTCCAAAACCTTCAAAACTCATTGATTAATAAAAAAATCAGTCTAAACTCCATTGAAGATTTTTTTGGCCACAATTTTTTTTGGAATAAGGGAGAGTGAAGGGCTTAAATGGCTAGCTCTTGCACACCCTAGAGATGACAACCTTCTCACATTTGTCTTGTGCCAACTAAAGTATGAAAAAATTCTTAAACTACAATCATAACATTTAAACGCATGATGATTTGAGCAATGTCTTTTACAAGAAATGAGCTGCTCAGACAACTATTGTGTGAGAACATAAGGCCCCTAAGGTTTGGCCTACTTGTCCTCCTCCTTATTTTCTCGATCACAGGTTGGATGTGGAGAGGATAGAAAAGTACAACACAAAGGAAACTCTTGGCACATGCCCTTGTAAATTTCCACCCTCTCTAATTGAAAACAAAGATAGAAACATTAACCTCATTGATTTTGGCCTTATAAACTACATCAATCTTAGCTAATTTGGTGACCTCAACTTCTCCAAATAAGTCTGAATGGATAAAAGACAACTAAGAGACTCTCTTATCCCAAACCTATGTGCCCTTACTATCTGGCATCTCAATTGTATATCGGTAACCTAAAGGCGCAGTGGCTAAGTGAACCTTCTTTACCACACGTGAATCATATTATTATGCAAAGAATTGGTTTGAAATAAGACATCATGACCTTCCAGCTTCTCCCTCATGCGTATCAATTCACTATCTCCTTCACGTGCCTTGGTGGATAGATAACAAAATGGAGCCTATGGAACCATCTTCCACACCTAAATGGTCATGGAATGCCTAGCGTCATCATCATCGTGACAAGTGAGAAAATCATTCAAAAATTCACATAGTCCCCCTTGACAAAGCAAGGCCAAATATTTTAAACCCTTTGTTTTATAGCATAACAGGTTATAAAAAAGCTACATGAAATCTTACAGTACAAAAAAGTACAGAAAAATGAGGCAAGTTTCAAGACACCCAACTGTTACCTGCCACCATCTCACAAGACAAAACCGCACGAGTTAGTATAGTGGACAAGACAAGTGTCGTAACTGAGCATCAATTGTTATCCATGTCCAAAACCAAACTCACAACATGACTGCTTGGATAGCAGAATACATAACATAGTCCAATCTTCACTACCAACAATATTAAAATAGCAATACGTATTACCCTAACACAACTGTATCAGGGCATATGCCATATTGATCAGTATGAGGGTAAGAAATCGTACTATACCTATTAGTACATAATAGAGTGCAAGAAAAAACCGTAATCATTTATCAATAGCAGAATGGGTATAATCTTATAACAGTCACCGAGTATAGGACAGATCCGTGCCATGTTGACCTCTTAGACCTCATGTGTATTCATGAGCATCTATGGACTATGGTAAGTAGTTAGGGCAAATGCATGCCATAACAATTACCCCAAACTATTATCCCATATCTAAGAATCTTATCCACCTTGTTAGCCTAGCATTATATATACAATGCTTTATCTCAATCAATAGTTATAGACTAATTAGAAGCAGTTTTGTTTATAAAGTTGATAGCATATGTTAATTAAATGAATACAGTAATACCCCTATATTCATGTGTCCTTGAAGTACGCCATCTCTACATTTCATAGTGATTGTTAACAAAAAGCTCATTCGAAGCTATTTACTCGTATATGAGGTACGTTCCTAAGACGTATGTTTAACACTAAAACCGTATGTCATAGAGTGTACCTACATAGCAGTGTTTCGTCCATCAACATTAGTTCATTTCAAAACAAATTGTCAAAGGACGTCTAAAAACCATTTGCACATAATAGAAAACCCAGCAAATTCTTCCTTCATAGATCTTAGTGGAAAAGAGAGACATATTTGCTTATTTTTTTCAAGTGTAGCTACAGCCACCTACTAGCCGTAGGCAGATCGTGGCTATATAGGTTGATTCCTTACTTGAAAAAAGTGGCCAATATAGTTTCCCACAACATGAAAAGTAGGTTGGTATCCCAGCGATGGGCTGCGAGGAAAGCCACCAAAAATCTTTTCCTCTCCTGTAGGTCGCTCTGTAGTATGATGACGCACCAATGTTAAAGAGATGAAGAGGACAAAAGAGAAAGAGAGAGAGCGAAAAGTGGCATGAAAAATTTGAACCACCACCATTCCATTTATAGCTTTCTATGGTGGGAGATAGGGTTTGCATACCATCGTTGGATTTTGCTCTTGCTAGGTGTCATGATCCTATTGTTCTATGGATAACTTGTAAAACAAGCCTTCCCAAAAACTACAGATTCCCACTGAGAACCTGTGAACAGTTTTAGCTCTTCCTTATCTTGATTTCTTATCTCTGAAATTGGGTGTTTCTGCCCGTTCCAAGCGGTTGGCTCGTTAGGCGTTATCTTCTTGGTTCAAAACCAAATCAAACAGAAAGTTTATTATTCGTTGTAATATGTTTCCCAGCCTGTCAGTGGGATGCTCGGGATGTGTTCACTCCAATGCACACAATTACACATGCAACTGAAACCATTCATCTACAGATCTTCATGCAATGTTGATGAATTCCAATCGGTTCTTGCTACTAACTACTTCTAAAATGTTAGAAAAAAACAAACACGATGCTCAGTTTAATCTATAGATCAACAAAACTAGAAGTACGAACAAGAAACTAATTACTAAACAGCATATTGAAAGTCCAAAGATCAAGAAACACACATTTCTTGATTCTTGGACAACCCAAGAACATCAAGAACTGGAATGTCTAGGTTATGCAAGATCTACTCCACATTTCCAGCCTGTTTAGTTTACTTGTATGCTGAAACTACTTGAACAAGAACAAGAAATCTATTCCACTCTAATCCACATTGCAAAGGAAAGAAAGCAGAAAATTAATCTATTCCACAACTAATCTACAACCACATTCAAGAAATGAAAGTGCATGTTCATAGAAGAATCACTCAAGAAAGCTGTCATGAACAAGGAGCTTCAAGAATGCCACTGGAGGATCTTATTATTCAAACAAGAGTAAAGGACATTACGTGTCCTCCCTCACAAGAGAGGGGGGCTCTTAAATAAACAATGAGGCTGCCCATGTGGAGCCTAAGTGGCAATTCCACCAATCTACAAATTCCAAGTGGAATAAGCTCTTCCACTAGAGGTCACCATCAAAAGGTGGCTCACTCTAATTTATTTAAGAAAGGCCTACATTCATTGCATTGCCTAGAAATACTACTAGCTCGTACATGGTCATTCCTTCTCTTGGGTGAGCCTCACATGAATTAAAATTGTATTCCTAGCTAGTATTTCTCGGCTCTCATGCTCGGCTCTCATCTTCATCCTTCTCTCTTCCTTCTGAGACCTCCGTGGTCTAGGGTGAGAGCTGCTCTTTATAACAACTCAGCTCGGCATCTTGGTGATTCTTCGGAATGTGCCAACAAAAACCAAAAAGGCCCCTTAGTGTAAATTTTTTTTTTAAGTTTGCAAAAGGTTTTATCGTTGTGGCTTACCTCTTTATTGGTAACAAGGCCGTCACAAGCAATTATTTGCAAAAAAGGTATAATGACGTAATATATGCATGGACAGAGTCCATGAGAGAGAGAGAGAGAGAAGAAGAGAATTTCCAATGGTAGAAGAGTGAGTTTCTACCTGTAGATCAGACATGAGGGTCCGGGCCGTTCGCGTCCGGCGTCCGGACCCGGACACGTCCGACCCCCGAACGCGGGGTCGGACGAATCTATTTATTTATTTATTTTTAATTTTTTTTTTGAGAAAAAAAAATTAGATGCGTCCAGGGGTTTGGAAGCAATTTTTTTTAAAAAAAAAAATTTTAAAAAATTTGAAAAAAACTAAAAAAAAAAAAAATTGGACGCGTCCGGACGCGGACGCAGACGAAGGTCTGGAGGCACGTCCGCGTCCGCCATCCACTTCCTTAGCTGTAGATATAGTCTATGGTAGTCTATGCATGATGACATGCAAGTTGCATGCATTTTGATGTCGTTCTAAATCCAACTAACAGTCCCTCTATATGCATGCAACCGTCACATATCATGTGCAGCTCTACATGTCACGATAGGAGTTGACATACAGAACACAAGCACAAAGCTGTAACAAGAAGTAAAGAAGAAAAGAAGTTGTAGCATATTCTAAAGTCATGCCAGCATTGAGTAGTCAAAGAACAAAAAACTAGTGTATGGGTGCACAAAAAGCATGATAAAAGCAATCAAAAACCTCAAAACTCCATGCATGGCTCAGAAATAGCACTAGCAACAATCAATAGGAATCCACAACAGCTCAACGAGGATACCTATTGGATCAGTGGGATGTAGTTTTCTCAAAAAGAAGTGAGAATAAATTTTATTGGGCACCTATAGTTCCTACCTTACGTAGCTTCGTGCAACTCACTCTGAACACATATAAGATCTAATATAGGCTCAGTAGCGAGCTAACACGATCTACTATCAACAACTAAGGAGCTTCGGACAAGAAGCCTTGACTCTAGCACACAATCGACTCACCAAAAACAAGCCAAAATTCTAATTTTTCAAAACTTTCAAACATCAAACGACCTCTAGAACCTAAAACTAATGGAAAGCTTCAATACCATAATTGACTTGAGCAAGGTTGCTACAGTTCCAAATTGCCACTCCAAGGTGGTGTCACTATGCATGCTATCAACTTTACATTGGGCTAGGAGGGCCATTCTCTATAAGAGAAGATGCGATGGCTGGGTGGATCAGACTATGCTAGCTCTATTTGTGGTTTCTGGCATCTAACACTAGTATCAGATCAATAGTTTCCAATAGGTCATATCATCAGATCCCAGTTAGAAAAGCAGTGCTCAAGTTACCTTCAAATCAGCACACCTCTTCTAGCCAATCAAGCGCACCTCTGTCAAAAATTTCAGCACACATCTGTCAGACATTTCAGCACATTTCAGACAGGACATTCAATGTATTTTGGTCCAAATTTTGAGCCCAACTCCTCACTTTATGCTCTCTCTTCTTCTAAGGGAATTTCTCACCTCAGACTATAGCTCTTTGAAAGCTCTATTCGTTTCGCAGGCTCTTCAAGATCGAAGGAGCTCTAATACCATGTCAATGTAGTTCAAGCACACGACTAACAAAAGATAGGAGCACACACTCAAGAAAAAGTCAATAGATAAGAATTCAAGTTTGGACTACTAACCTAGGCATCTACAGGTCTAATAATCTAGGTAGAGACTCATTGTACTCATCAGATATAAATTAGAGAGAGATATAAATTACTCATTGTACTCTATCAGAAGTGTCCGGGTCAAAGAACGGTTTCCAACCGCCAATAAGTCTTTAATCGCACAAAAACTCTAGTGAAGGTTATCAGAGAGTACAATTCCCAAATATTTGTATTTTTGTGCCACTTCAACCTCGGCCCCATCATAATGTGAGAGAGGGGCACCTGTTTTCTTGGATTGGAGAACCACTATAATAGTTATTTATCAAGTTTTTCAAAAGACCCAGTAATTCACAAAAGGTTTGGATCACATTAAAATGATGTTGTACATTGTGTAAAGTATTTGCTAAAAGGACCACAATCCACATATAACAAAAGCTTAAGAAATTAAGAAGTTTGGCCCCTCCACCACCTTCCTCTTGAAGACACCGCTTAGAATTCTCAATGTGAATATCAAAAAGTTTAGGGAAAAGAGGACAATCTTGCTTCACTCAAACATTGTCAGAAAGTTTAAGGGTTTACTCTGGAGTTTGCACCTTTGCTAACACTTTTTTGTGAAATTGCCCCAATGCATGTCACATGTCGATGGGGACACCTACTTCCTCCATTATTTCCCAAATTTTGCACCTTGGACCATATCAAAAGATTTGTGGTAGTCAATGAAGCAACAATAAAGATTTAGATATGTCCTATTTTTTCAATAATACAACAAAGAGCAATTAAGTGGTCAAGGGTACAGTGCCATTGTGAAAGCCCGCTTGCTCCTTGACATATTATCCATTGGTTTCCAGGTTAGTTGCAGCGAATTGCGATTCAGTGAATTGCAATAAAAAAAATTTGGCTTCATGAAATTTTTTTGGACTTGAAATGTACTGGAATTGGACTTATAATATACTTTAATTGAACCTAAAACTACAAGAAACGCATATTATAGGTCCAATTTGAGTATATTTCCGTATTATAGGTTCAATTCAGTGTATTATAGTCCGCAAATTAATTGGATATGCATGTACTCTTAATCCTCCAAAAACCCAAAAAAATGGCCTAAAAATTCAAAAAATTGGACCTTTTATGCCTTGTTTTGAGTTTAGGAACTTTTGAGGCTCTATACAATTTTTTTTGCAGTTTTTAACTACATCCAAGGTACCAATAGTATATGGGGGATTTTTTGAGCAATTTTGTTTTGCGATTCGCGAATCACGAAAGAATTGCTGCTGCATCTAATTTTCTAGTCATCCACTAAGTTACTTTTTCAATATGTTTTCCTCTAATTTTGTTAGAAAATGATACATGATAATTGTCCAATAACTTGATGGATTGCTATTATCCTTGGCGTTTATAGATATAGAAAAACTATAAGTGATATATTGGAAAAGCATCAACCAACACTTGATTGAATAAATGTTGTGCTATACCACAAAGGCATTGCCACAAATTTCTTGAATGAATTACGTGAGTCTAAAATTGGATGTAAGGTAATTAGCTACTTTGATATCCTAGTTGTCTTGGAGTTGTGGAATAATGATAAGCATTCTCTGTTCTTATTTCAAGGAATGAGCTCTTATTCAAAGTGAGTGAATGAGAAGAGATATGACAACAATAAAAAACATATATGACATGGTTAGCATTCCTTTTTCTTAGCTCAAGGAATTAGCTCTTATTCAAAGTGTGTGAATGAGAAGAGATATGACAACAATAAAAAACATGTATGACATGATTTTGTGAATGCAGAGAGATAGCCTATATTAAATTATTGTTGTTGGTGATGATGTTAGTGCGTCAAGTAGGTTCAAACCTTAGGGATCCAATTAAGAAAAAGGAAGGGATAGGGATTTGTTTTCCATTTATGACTTGCATATAAAGGTGCATCTAGTGGGCATGCATGCAAGAAAAAAAAGAGGGACATGAATTTTTGCTATTTATGAGTTGCACATAGAGGAGCACCTAAAGGACCAAGTTCTTGCAACAAAGTCCTTAGCAATGTGGCGAAAATTTTTGTGTGCCCATACCTTATCATCAAAGACATTGACTTTAATTTTGACTTTGGCATAAACTCCATTGACCAACTTGAACACATACTATTGCCTTTTGCAAGGTAATGCCAAAAAAGACCGCTTTCCTTGATTTGAATGGTTCAACTTGTAATCCTTAGATGTCTTGTGATATGTAACTAGAGGAGCTTTTGATTGCAATTTCCACCTGTTCATTTTGTGAAGAAGTCTTCCTATCATTAGTACCCTCTTTCTTTTCAATTGTTTGGCATAGGAGAGGCCAAATGTCCAGCTGAATATTGTTTGAAAGTGCTTTCGGTTTACCCCAGAACTTTAAAAACTCTTAGAATCCTTTTGCCACAGTTTCAAAAGTGAATCAATTTTATGCGAGAAAAGCTACTGCAACCCCACCAAATTGTTTTGAGTTCCTCCTGGCCTTTCTACGTTCCCCATCAAATCAAGGATTTTCAAGGAATGAGCCCCATTTCTGCTTTACTCCTTTGCTGGTTTTGAAAGACTTTTTTGATGATTGCTAAAGAATCTTTTGTATTTCTTAGAAGCATCACTTCCACCATAGCTAAGAGCTAAGGTTTCTTCAAAATGTCCTAGGTAGGCTTCTTTTAAAGGATTTGCTAAATCTAAATCTTCTGCAATGTTTAGATTCAATCATTGAAAGTTCAGATCTCACATTCAACTCCAATAGAATGGGGTGGTGATCCATTTGCAATAAAGAAGTCCAACCATCATGTCACCAATGAGCTCAATTAGACCAAGCAAGGCCAAAGCATATTCAAACACACTCAGTGTCTTTGCTTGATGAACATGTAAAGCCATTAGAAGAAGACCATCTATGCAGCAACCCTTTGTAAATAACCAGTTTATGTATAGTTCTTTACTGAAATTAGTAAACTTCTCTCCCTGATTGTAGAAGACCACTTGGGCATTTCCAATCAATCCATTAAAATCTCCTATCAACATAATATCTCCCTCTTCTTTGTAATTACTATATCAAGGTTGATTTCTCCAGATGGACCTTCATTATTCAGATTCATATTTAACTTTTGAAGAGCAAAATAGCTTTCGCTGCCACCATTTGTATTGATTGTGTGCATCTTTGCGAAAAATTTAATTCCTCCAAGAAATTGCGTACATAGCAACCCACTCCACCAAAGCAGTTCCATAACTTTGGTTTTATGGTTTATGGTTTATGGTTGTGTAGAGAGAGAGAGAGAGAGAGAGAGAGAGAGAGAGAGAGAGAGAGAGAGAGAGAGAGAGAGAGAGAGTATGGTTGAAAAACGATTCTATATGGTTGAAGAATGTTTCATTTAAGGTTCTGTATGGTTCAAAATGATTCAGGGGGTTTTTGTTCAGCATGATTTTTTTTTTGTAGCTATAGCGTAAACCTGGGAGTTAATGCACCTAAATTGGACCATCCTGCACCTGAACAGTCGGCAAACTACGTAGTAAAAATGCTCTTAATCAAAGCTTTCATCTGATACCCATATTGCCCAAAAAAATTTAAAAAAAAAAACGATTTTGCATGATTCTGAAATTTTTCCGAATTGCAATTCAGAATCGCGATTCGGACCGCGATTCAGAATCATGGTGCAACTATGGTTCAGATCACAATATTGGGTGATGAGCCAGAAAATATATTTTAGTAGCAAAATTCAGCAACTTTGGATTGAATACATCGCATTATCAAAGAGAGCTTAAAACTATGTCCATAGCATAGATCCAGCGGTACCAAGATCCGCAGATCCCGGTACCGCCGATCCATACTGATCCGTGGTACCATAATATATAATATTTTTTTAAATTTTTTATTAAAAAATAAATAAAATTAAGTGGGCAATATGGGTATCAGCTTGAAGCTGTTGACGAGAGCAATGCATTTATGCAGGTTGCCGGTTCTGACGAGAGCGAACTAAATTTATTTTTTTTTTAAATTAAAAAATGGTGTCGCCCTGGTACCGTGGATTTTTGGGCGGCACCATAATGGCGGTACCACGTGCCACTATGGTCCATAGCATTTAAATGCTCTTGAATAGATGATGTAAATGCTAAATCACTACAGGAAGCTATTGGCCATGAAAAAAAGCATCCTATCCAATGCCCCAAAGAAATCATTTGCAAAGTAATAAATGCAGTTTTGGCAGCTATATTGAGGATAAAACATACCTGCTTGGGCCTTCATTTGAGTCCTAGATGAGCATCCCTCACTCCAGGCCTTCAAACTTGAGATACTAGAGGCAAGAATTAGACCACCCAATAGCACTCCAGTATAAAAGGGAGAAGTCCTCCAAGTAGCAATGAACCAAAGCAAGCTTTCAGCAATTAAAAGACAACCTGAAAGATGGAAGTGAAATCTAATCAATCGAAAAAAACATCAGTTTAAGAATGAATAAATCAAAATGTAGAATATATCACATGTCTGCAAGAGTTTAATAACTCAGTAACCAAACAACTTAACCAATATGATTTACCCTGAAAAGCCTTGCTCATACAATAAGCACCTTATTTAAACCTTTTGTCAGCCTGTTCATTCAAGTGAGAACAAAATATAATCAAGGAAAAACAGATGGATCAATTATGATGGGAAAAAAGAAAAACTTACCCAGATCAGCCTTCACGAGCATCATACTTCAGTAAGAGGAAAACCACAATCCAATTATACATCTTCTCTCAAATTTTCCTTCCCTACTCCTTTGTCTTATTCATTTACTATTGTTTCTGTTAGTGAACCCTAACCCTAAGTTTCATTGAAGTTTTTATGTTGTTATTACAAAGCTCCGTTGTGCACTCACCAAAGATATAACCAGACACTTCAAGTATAGCAAGAACTTATGGGACAAGCCTACAATTGTGCAGCGTGGGCTCTTTACCTCTCCACTTTTTGTCACAAGAGATAGTTATGTAACCCTAACCCTGAATGTCTAGTGGAGTCCTCAACATCCAAGAAAAGTCTCTCTCTATCACTTGATACATGCTTGTTATACTTCCTAACTTCCACCAAGGACAAAATAGCGCTGGACATGACAATATGTAACGCATTAATTGAACTTCATCAATCAACTCCCTGGACAAAATCTTGCGAAGATGAAGACCTCTCGTACATGACTCCATACCAATTTCATAGAGCAAGTATATCTAGCTTTCTCTTGTAGATTTGTATAACGTTCTGGATTGAAAATGTAGAGAGATAGAAATGCCAGGATAAAATTTATCTGTAATTGAGGGTTAACTTTTATTAGAAACAAACTGTACACTGAAGATAGTAGATGGCATACCATATGGAATCCCAAGGCAAAAATCATGAATTGCAAATATATTTTCTGGAAATCCTGACTGACCAGTAGTGCTCCTGGCAATATCTCTCACTAGACTAGGAGTGATTTTGGCAGTTGATCCCCTATTCTTTTTCTCCATCTCAATTGTTCCTTCTGGAGTTGTGTCCCAACCTTGTTGCTTTGGTTGTCCACTCTGGTTCTTTGTTGTATTAAACTTCCTATCAGCTGACTCTTCACGATTGCAGCCTTTTGGATCTTGCAATTTCAGGGCTTCCTCATGCAGATTGTCACCATCTTCATAAAACATTTGATTAGCCTGTGTAGGTCTTATCATCTTATAATCTGCCAAATTTTTCACGTCTTCAAACTTGTCACTTTGATATGTCAGCTTCTCACCAAATGTTTCACTAGAAAAATCTGCATTTGCCTGATTTTTGCACTCTTCTGGGTTCAGAGGTTCCACATTGTCAACTGTCTTAAATGATAATCCCCTCAGTTGTTCATTTTTTGGTTTCAACTCATCCGCAACTTCTTCCACTTTGGCTGATTCGCCTGTTTGCCAATCTAGCTGATAATCTAATCTGCTGGCAGCTGGCTCTGTGTGAGATTGCTTTGCGTAAAGTGACTCAAATTCAGGTTTTTTGACTAATTTATTTGGGGTGTTGCTCACGCATGGCAGGTGGTTAGGAGGCTCGCTTGGGACCCAAGTACTCAGTCCATTATCAAATCTGCTAACAGCTGGATCTGTGTAAGATTGCTTTGTAAAAACCAAGTCATTTGTAGGGTTTTCAGCTACATGTGTTGCTTCGTTTGTTTCATTTATAGGGTTTTCAACTAATTGTTTTGCTTCCTTCATTTTGTCATTTGGATTGAACTTTACATGAGCCTGAATTTCTGAATATTGCAAGTCCTCATTAAACTCTTCAACAGCTTCAGTGGCCAAATTGTTCGCATGTTCGTGGCATGTTCGTGGCAAAGCTGTTTCTGCTAAGTTGTCTGTTTGGCTGTCTGACTTATTTGGACCTTCATCAATCGGGTCTCTGGGACCACATATAGCATCAAGCTTCAGATTGCCAGGGGCTGTACTTTCCATTTCAGTAGCTTCTTCGAATTCAGGCTCAGATACTTCATTAGAACTGGTTGCTTCTGAAGAGGAATTAGCTGCTGCATTGCTTTCTGTACTCAGAAACTCATCGGTTTCCACGGACCTGTCCCTCTCATCTTCCAGCTGTTGCCTTTGCAGCTTACCCTGTTTCATGGAATCCTCCAAATGAATCGCCACCTCATCGTTTTTCCTAGCATCCTTTTTCTTTGAAAGGGCTTCTAGTTTCTGCACAATATCCAACGTCCAATATAAATTCCACATGTTGCAAAAGCACATTTTCTCAAACGAGCAAATAAAAAAAAGCAGCTAAACTTTTTACTTCTTGCATTACTGGAGGTTCTAAGCGGTGCTCACCATACCATAAAACCTTATGAGTCAAATGTTGATATTGGCCTTTTACTTATTGGTTTCAAACTTTGTAAGTGATTCAAACAGCTTCAGTTCTATGTTCGAAGCTACAGGTTTGTCCCCCACAGGCAGGTACCCAAATTGGATAGAATTAATATTTATGGCAATGAAGCCATATCGAGACAGAAACATGGAGGAGCACATGAGGTCCAAAGTGCACGTGGATTAGAGACACATCAAAGAATGGGCTCCATAATTGGCTTGGCCTAAAGTTGTGGACGTACAAGATTGTACACAATGATGCTAGTGCTAAGAAATACCATTGAGCATCATTCTTCATTTAATTGGTATTGTTGAAGTGTCATAGGTTTTTTGTAAGATTGTCTTAAATGCAAGAAATATAAGCTTAAAGCCTGCTTCACACTCTCACATGGACAAATTTTTCATGAGTGATGTTCACATAAAAACCTGGGAAATAGTTTTGATTTCCCTGGGTCTTTTCCTCAGGCAATAGCCCCATGCCCAAATGGGCAGGGCTTTTCGCCTTGTGATTTTCATCCACACAAACAAGCCCATAGGCCTACCTGCTTAATTGAAAAATCAGAAAATTTCTCAAAAAGGAAGTTCGATAAAAAGCCATTCCTCGGTGGGCTTTATGTCTGATAAAGGTGCACCCAGCCTGGCCTTCTGGGCTAAGTGCCCTCAGTTACGAGCACAATCACAAATATGGCATCAAATGAAGCATAAATGACAATACACGATAACAAGTAGCAATCACCAACAAATAGTCCTATGCTGCTTGAACCATGGTTCAAAGCTTTCCACCTAGGAAGAGCTTTGTGGATGTTGTTAGAAGGGGACAAGCCAATAGAGTTGACACTGCCTGTACCATTATAGTTGACCCACTACTTGAAAAAAACTCATTTCTCAACCTCAAATTGAACTTTGGAAAGCTGTACAAGGCATTCTTCTTTGGAAGCTCTCACAAGAAGTTTCTTCTTGTTGAAGTTTCAATGATGCTGCAAGATTCCTTTCATCAGGTTCTTATAAATGCTGACGGAGTATACTAAAGAATTTTGTACTGCAGACATCTCCAGAATTGAAGGCATAGTATGGACTCGTCTCTCTCTCTCTCTCTCTCTCTCTCTCTCTCTCTCTCTCTCTCTCTCCCTCCCTCCCCCATGGGGCTCAAGAGCATGTTACTTAGCATTTTATTGAACCTAGGTCAAGTCATCTCCATCCACCCATTCAAGGGACATCAACCTTCCCTCACTTCCAAGCATGAGTCCTCTTCATGCTCTCTAAGTACATATGAAGCTTTGTGGCAATCAACAAGAGATCCTTCAAACATCACCAAAGAATTAGCATCTCAAGGCTCCTGAAATCTAGCAAATTAGGACAGATTACAGCTAATTGTTCGCAGAAGACTCTTAAGACATAAAATCCTACTCCTCAGCAAGCGACTATCAAAAGTTTTCCTGCAATAAATGAGCAACCCTTCAAATCTAAGCTTAAAAGAGGAAAAAGAAAAGACCCCAGTTCCCTTCATTAGCTGCAATGGTAACTACGGAGTTTGACTTTACTATTAACAATGCTGAAGTGTACATGATCAAAGTGTCTCCTATTCGTGTCATTTCATATCTGTTAGCATTGGACAAGTCCTCATTCAAACGTATTAATCCCATCCTAGTTCAATCTCTTCTCTCACCTGACTTCCAAAGCACAAGTCCATTGCATCTGACCGAGGCATTGCCAATTCCTTGTTGGCAAATGTCAAAGCATCCAACTCTGACATTGAAATATCTTTGCTTCCAGGCACATGTCGTTGTGATCACAGAGTCCCTTACCAATGATAAGCTCCAGCCTCCAACATTGCATCTTCACACCGAGGCCTGATGCACTTCCTTCTGGAGTTGCTCTCTGCATTGATATAGACTACAAATCACTTTGGTTATGCACCCAATTTAAGTGTCTCTAGCATTCAAGTCTCTTCTTATGAAAGAACTTCTCAGTTCATATGAAATCATACTGGTGGGTGCAGCCCACCACATCAACTTGCTATATCTCCAAGATCTTGAAAACTATAGGAATATTCTTCATCCTTTACCCAAGTTGGTCTCCACAAGCTACTCTCACACCAAATTGCAATCATCAAAGTTTCCAAGCGACTTATCAACCAAGGCAACAATGATGTATACTACTTTCTGAACAGTTTGTGCCAGATCTGAGCACTAACTTCAGCAGTTTTTTCCCATCACACGAGACAAGGAAGTTGATGAGGAAGACATGATGTGACTACAAGTAGCTATGTTGGAAGATCTTATAACCCTTGAGTCACATGGTCTTTACAACATGTAACAAAATGGGGCAGAATTTGAAATGTAATCAATAATCAAGTGTGCGAAAGTCAATTCATAAGCACTAGGCAATTAGAATTAGGTATAAAAGATACTGTTCCGAGTTGCAGTCCATTCCCTAACGATCCCATTAATATAAAGCTTTCTATATCCCACAATTAGATGCGGTTGACTAGGTTCTAGATAGACTCAGATCTCACCATGATACATGGTTCAAATCCAAAAACAGTATAAATGTGAAACGATCCTGATTGAAGCCCCTACTATCTGGTTTGTGGTATTTAATGGGGCACGGGCCCTCGACAACTTGATGATTTTCCCCACAACGAAAGCAATGCAGAGATCCCCTATTTCCACTAAATCGAGGATGGAATTGTATAGCAGGTATATTGCTGCTTCAGAGCCATCAACAAAAAGACATAAGACTCCAAGTTCCATAGGTAGATAGTGGTTTTCAAAAACTAGGTCGGTCTGAGGTTGGGTGTCTTGGGTAGACGATGCGTAGTTGGCCGGTACCAGCTGGCGATTCATTTGAGGTTTGGGTTGGCGCACCACCAATGCAGGCACAACGTTATTAGGGGTGGGGAGTGCTAATCGTTGTTGCTTGCTGATGTGGGCTTCTGATGGCTTGTGATTTAAGGGTTTGGCTGCTGCGCCCTCCATTGATATTGTCTAGACATGGCCTAAATTCAGGGGTTATACATACAAGTCGGGGTGTCGTGGTTCTTGGTATTATAGAAGACAAAGTCTCTGGGTCACTTGTCGTCCTTGCGTACATTCATTGGCTGTGTGGTTCTGTTGGCAAGCTGGGCACCAAACAATGTCACGTTTTGGGAATTGTGCTTGGGAGGATGTATTTTTCAGTTTCTGTTTAAAGTCATGCGCTATTTTCCATTTGAGCTTGGTGGTTCCTTTGCATTATGTCTAGTTGCTGCAATATCAACTGCGAGGCTGTGTCTGAGGAGGATGAGCGTGATCCATCGTCTCTGTTCTTTGTAGGGGGATCAACTAAGGCATTCCTTGGTTTATGGGAGTCATACTCATCATCCAAGCCCTTGTCTTCCTCATGGATGGCCTCATCCATGGCATCCCTTAATGTGGCAGCTCTCGTCAAACGTTCGTAGGCAAGCGGGCCATGAACCAAATCAGCATGGCCTAGTCTAGGGCAAGGTGGGCTGGGCATTCCGTTTGAAGTCGTTTGATGCGTTCGATATCATCTCGTACTCATTCATCTTTTCTCATCTTAATCTTACTTAAAGGCAGATATGGGTTTCCCAGTAGTGAAGGTTTAAGTTGATGAATTCTTGACAAAGGACCTGGATAATGAGTTGTACAAGCGGTCAAGAGTCTTGTTTTCAGCTTCCATATAGCCTCTCTTTTTGTAGGGAAGAGAAAGTGATTGGTTCCTGATATCATGGAGAAGGTGTGGAGAAAAGGCTTGAGCCTCCTTGGTTGTTTCGAGTCCTATAATGGGAGATGGAACTGTTTACATTCATTAATATACCAAGTCTTAGAGGCAATATGAAATAGGATCGTGGTTTATGCGTTTTGGTAGAGGGAATGCAATGGATGAAAAGATGTGAAACAAAAATGAGAAGTAGTTAGCTTGGATGCCTAGCGAACCATCTTGATGCATGTGAGATAGTAGAGAGTGGAGTGCATCTTGATAGAGGGGTGGATGAAGAGCTGAAGATATAGCGCGGCATACGGCCGACGTGTAGTGAAGGCTAGGGGTGAGTGCATGTGGGTCAAGATAAGTTGGAAAGAGAGAAAAGAATAGCTGGACAAGGTGGTAGGAGAAACTATGATATCAAAGATGTAACGAATGAAAGAGAGTGAGCCCATGGGGTAGTCAAAAACACTATGACCACCGCTATGAGGGTGGCAGCTAAAGAGGGCCATACAAGAAGGGTATTATACAACACCAACTCATGGGATCTCCATAATGCAACATGTGCTCTTGTATGTGGTAATTGGGTTTGTAATGTCTAGTGAGGATCTCTAGACATCAAACTCCTCCGCAGCCAATACATGTATGTAGTCATAAGGCATATGAGATAGCAAAGAGTGAGTGAATCTTGATAAAGAGGCATGTATGAAGAGTTGAAGAAATAGCGCAGCATAGGGCCAATGTTTAGTGAAGTTGGGGGTGAGTTTATGTGGGTCAAGCCAAGTTGGAAAGAGAGAAATATATGTTCAGACAAGGTGGTAGGAGAGAATGTGAAATTAGAGATGTAGGGAATGAAGGAGAGAGCCATGAGGTAGTCAACAACCCTATAACCACCACTAGGAGGGTGGCAGGTAAAGTCACCTAAAGAGAGCCATCCACGAAGGCCATTATACAACACTAGCTCATGGGGTTCCTTGTATGTAGTAACTAGGTCTATCTTATCCATTTAGGATCTTTGGATACCAAGCTCCTGCTTCAATTTTCACATCCTGCAAAGAAATTAGTAGACCACATTGAATCCACTAGTAATAAAACTAGTCCATGCGTTGACAAAGAGATGATATACGAGGAAATGTGGCATAGGGGGAAATATTGATGTCCATATGTGCAGGCCTCAAAGACGAGTAGCATGTAGCTATCAACACATCCATCTCCAAGCCAAGAAATGTCCTACTAGTCGTATCCATATAAACCATGGCATCTCATCATGTCTAACTACATAGAGTACTAGTCATAGATGATCCCTAGAAAGGCAAGCGATTTTGTCTGAACCCCTTCCGACTACTAACTATATCTAATCACAGTCTTCTACATTAGACATTAAATTCTCACCGACATAATCCTACAATTTTACATGTATTCTTGATGTAAAGCTTGCCTATATAATCACACGTATTTTTGGCGAAAATCACGACTTGCATTTATGAACTATTTCTTGAATAGTCTATACCTGCAAAACGAATCACAAATCTTGTCACCTACAAAAATACCTATAGTCTTGATCACAGAGTTTCGGGGTCAAGGGAAGCATTCAATATCCTGACCTTGATCTTGGGTCACCTTGATGACCTCGTGTCCTCTGTGACAGCCTATTAAAGAACAGCATCCAATCTCTTGATCTTGAACTTGATCTTCAAATAGTGTGACAACTCAGTGTCCTCCATGGCAGTTCATTCAAGCTCTTAATCTTGATCTTGACTCAAGACTCCAACCAAGCTCCGTCCATGTTTCCAACATCTTGATCTTAAGACAAAAGTCGTCAACTCATGCTCCAAAATTCATGGGATGATTACAATAGTAAGATATTTCATAATGTTACCGTACAAAGGCATATTTGATATGAGCTATTCTTGTTAATCAATTGAAAAAAATGCATTCAAATTTCTAGTGGCTCATGTGAGGGCCCAATCACATGGTAGGGGACATTCAACACATGTGCTAGAGTATAGCCATTTATTCATCTCACAAGACTGCACAATAATTGCATGTGAGAGAAATTGTAATCTTTACCCTCATATTCATACTAAAAAGCACAACTAAATTTGCAACTTGCAGCTAGAGAAGTTGGTGTATATGCACGCGAACCTACACTTGATTTGGTGCATACAATAAGCCTTGAAGCCGATGGAAGTGTATCCTACAAGATCATTTTGTGCTTTTATAAGCCCTTCTTTGGCAAATTGCAAATCTCTTGGAAGTGGACTCATGAGGGATGAGCCAATATGACATGACTTTGTGCGGACCAATCCACATGATATTGATATCTCGAAAGTTGTGGAGCTGCCATCAAGGTCACAAGAGGATGAGGATCTCTATGCATTCCTCCATTACGAGGCTTTAGTTACCATAAGTTGGAAAATAGTTACAATTTTCAAGTTAACAATTTTAGGCTTCAATTTTTAACATGATAGTATTCATTGTCAACAAATTATGCAGGACCTTCTACTTGTTCCTTGACACACACAAGGCGATAAGCAGAAGCTGAGAGCTCTCAAATTTTAAAGAAAAGCTCAATCTCAAATCTGGAAACTTCAGAGTCTGAGGAATATGTACCTTAGGTAGAGGAGGATGAAGATGATGATCTTGTGGTTGAGGTTGAAGTTAAGTCCAAGGAGGATTGAGAGGTTGGAGGAGAATGATAAGTCTCCAAGACCGTGGCATCGTAGGGAGGCCAAGAAAAATTAATACCTTAGAAGTTACTAGAATGTTGTATATAGTAGAATAGTGATCGTAGTCTCTGGATCTTTACTATGTAATTAACAAAACTGCAGAACAACAACAGCACCTCATGTAGTTTCACTAGCTAGAGAGCAACAACCGACATCACATCAAGGTTCACCACTGGTTTGAAATGTATGATAATCTTTGATTTTTATTTATGCTACATTCAACTTTTGTTAGTAATTAGTAGACTGTACATTTAGTTACCAGAAGCCTGCAGATAGATTCATCTGACATTATGGATGTCAAATTCCAATTTTCAAAAGCAAGCAATTATTAATGAATGTCTCGGCATTGATTCTAGTCTTCAAACTTCAAAGTAGTTAAAAGTTGAAACTTGCAAGTTTCAAGTCAGTACTAATTTCTAAATGGTAAAGTCTAAGATATAAGTAGATTGCAGTTGAAGTTGTACAAGCTTCCACCTTCTGCAACTCGACTCTCGAGACTTAAACTTTAAACAATTAGATTTCAGGGGCATTCAACATAGTTTCCAGACTCCAGCCAAAGTTCAAGCATGTCACATGATGAAACGTTCACTTACCTAGCCTAATATTAGTGATATTTTTCACTTGGAATATAGACGACTTGAAGCACGTAGGCTATTTATTACCAACATATCCATAAAGACTTTCACAAAAAAAAAAACGAAAAACAAAAGTTTGAGTCGGTTTCCAAGAGGTTGTTTCATAATCGGTTTCATTCGAGACTCAGCCAATTCTGCACGGCTGGAAAAAATGGTAGTTGGAATGTCATTTTTTTGATAACTTTCAACAAGGGTCTCGACCCTGATGTATCCTCTTGGGATGACATAATGAAGCCGGTTAAGTCCATGACCATCACAATGATCAATTACATCAGCAAGGAACCAATTGCCTTAGTAATGGTCATGATGATGCTGTGCCTACCAAAAAGCATGTCGAAAAATTGTGCATGCAAAGTTTGTAATATCGAGACTATAAAGGTTTAAGTTGCTCTTGGCAATGATAATGCAGTCTTTTTGTTCGTAATAGCAATTTCCATCATTTGTACTTGAAAATATAGAAACATAGCCACTTCCAAAATATACAAATCGTTATTTTCTAGATCCTGAAATATATATCCTAATGCGTGACCTTGCTTACCAATTCGTGTTCATACCCCGAAGAAACTTGCTTTCTTGAAGCTGAACTACTGACGCCATTTTGCTGTTTTCTCGGTTTCTTCTTCAGTGCTGCTTTGATCTTTGAAAACGGTCTCCATTTCCTCAAACCGGAGACTGCCAGCTTCACCATACCGTCTTTTGGCGGATGCACTGCATGCAATGGATCGGGATTATCAGAGCTTGTGGAACTAGATTTCATGAGGCAGGACATGGAATTAGACTTCCTCGACCTCGAACTCGATTGTTTGTTGCCAGAAAACGTCAATCCAGAGGCAGCAGCAGGATTCTCGTCATCCATGGCAGCCAAATCGATCAAAATGCCATCAGAATGGATCGCAATTCCTGCTTCTTTCACAGAAAAAAAACAAAAACAAAAACACAGGCGATCAAAATGGCATCAGCAGGGGTGGAAATTGTTGCTCCTTTGAGAGAAAAACCAAGACAGGCGATCAGAAAGCCATGAGCATGGATCGCAATTCCTGCCTCGTTTGACAGAAAAATCCAGAAACATGAAGAAAGAAATCGAGCCTCGCATTCTACAGTAGAACAGTAGTTTCTGATAAAATCCTGAAGCGATGGACCCACGCTTGGATGCTAGCCACGTGTCCGACCTACCACCTGGAATCATCCGATTGGGTGATGGATTACGCGTGGCAAAATCTGAATGCTCTTGGAAATGTCGAAGCGATGGCGGGCTTAACGTGTCGCGAAGAAACGTCGACAGAGAAGCGCAGCTTGCGTTAAGCTGACAGGGAGGAAGATGGCTCGTCCACTGGATGTCTGCCACGTGTGCCAGATGAATACGTGGCAGAGTCTGAGTGAGTTGTCTATAAATTCAACGGTGGTGGGCTTCAGGTTTATTGTCCCATAACCAGTTTAGGCCTTTAAAGAGGATAGAACCAAGACCTGCTTCTTCCACGAAAAAGGTCACCTGTTTCTAGGAAAACCAAAAAAGAATCAGCCTTGCATTGACAAGGCAGACATGTGTCCTCAAACATTTAGGGTGAAGACTAGTGTTTGGGGGACGAGCTCGTGCTCGGTTTGTAGCATTGTTAAGCGGGTAATAACTTTTTGTGACACCTGTACGTCGAGTCAGGTATATGAAAATTTTGGAGTTTTATCGGGATCAAATGTGTTATTATTTTCATATAAAAAAAGCAAGGTTTTGATATTATGCATTTATTTAGATGGTATTGGCCAAGTATTACACAATGATTGTATTAACTCTGTAGTGTCATTTTTTTTCTCTCGAAGAAAACTGACCGTAGATTACATACTTTACAAAAAATACAAAGTAGCAGTAAACTTAAAGAAGCATAAGCTTATCAGTCTCTTTAATAGTGTCATTTTTTCATACTCACTAGATATCAACACTAATCAGCTATTAATAACTGTAAGTTTTGGGTAGCAATATTTAGATGCCCGTATCCTTACCTATCAGTTTGGAACCTTTTTGGTCCGTACCCACCCGACACTGGTATGTAGTTGCCAAGTTACGATTAACTAGGTATCAAAGAATTAACCCAATTAATATTTTCTCTTGCCACATTAGGGTCAAGAACCGAACTCTTAGTAGTATTAGCACACTTAAAGTTTGGGTCAATACTAGTCCAGTGCGTATTCATATTCTAGCACCAATTGACTCCTAAAATTACACTTCATCTGAATTATTGATACCACCACAAGGTTAATATAAGTATTTTATAGGTGTCACAAGGAAAGGCACGATCTTTTTTAAATCTAATATGCACAATGCACATAATTTGAAAAAGCCAATATGCTAATGGTAGGAGTCCACCAATATATTTGGGGCACTATGCATAAAATGTACTATAATATATGAATTTTGGACACAATTTTTTTTTTTGATATATTGATACTAGGAAAAAATTCATGTTCTTCGCTTAGTTTATGGCATGAATATGATTATTGATTGGGCTATAAGTAGCCTTAGTAGGTTCGACCCTAGTGTCATTGAACCATATATGAACCAAGTTGATTCTTTGATCTTAGATTGAGATCCAAGTTTGACAACAACTAGGCACCTACATATAGATCCAACAAAGGGCAATATACTCATATCAATTCTAGGAGAAATATACAAATTTTGTCATGATATCAATCTATGAAATTTTCTTGGAACCAAAATATAAATATGTACATTTTATTCATGATGCCCCAAATACATCGTTGGGCACAAACAAGTATTCTTTCCAAATCAAGTAAACATGCATTTCAAAAACTTTATGCCTTTGCGTACTACCCTTTATGAAAATGTATGACTTTTAACAATCTATATAGCATTATACTCTAAGAAGGAAACACGGAATGGTTCTGTACCATACAAAACCATTCCGTACCCCCTTATGTTCCTTACCATGAGAAAAATGTAATGCAAAAAACATACAAAAAATAGTTAAAAATCCAATAAACTACCTAAAAATAGTATTGTGAACTTTCTGATTTCATATTAGGGTCTTTTTTAATAATTTAGCTATTTTTTCATGTTTTTAGACCATTTTAAGGGGTTTTGGGATTTTTTTTGCACAAAAGAAAAATTAGGGTTCCGTGATATGAAAATGTTTCGTACCATGCCTACGCCATGGAATGGGTTCTACGTTTATATTGGTCATTAGACACTTACAATGAGTATAATTAAGAGGCACAAATATTGCCTAGCTCTTAATGAAAAATGACTAAGACTTGCCATTTATCCAAGCTTAATTATATTTAGATATGTTAGAAATAGGTAGATAATGGAATGTGGAAACTTCCTACTTCCAATGCATGACTACGCCTATAAAAAATTGAACAAAACAGTAGTGATGGAAATCACGTTCAATCTTTAGCAACTAACTTTTGCTAGATATTAAGTGATTACGTAGCCAAACATAAAGTATTGAATTTTCAAACAATTTCTATTAGTTACAAAAGCAATACAGAGATGCATGCATTCTAACATATACTAAACACAATAAGGAAATAGTATTGATTCATAAAAACAAGGTCAAATGCCAATGAGTGCAAGACAATAGCGGATAGAAACCGCGCACTCTAGAGCTATCTCTGAGTAACTAAGAATAAGTCTGATAATAAGCAGCTCTGCTGATAAGCAATAGCGCAGTAGCAACTCTAAAATAAATCTCTGAAAGACTGAGCTAGAATGCTCAGGAGAGCTCAAGCTTGAAAGCTTGATAGAGAGCTAACAACAATACTTTCTGAGTGAATGATCTACTTGATGAGAGCGCAAGAAGCGTGGTGTAATAACACTCAACTCCTTCACAATTCACAATGTTGATTTGTTAACTGACGAGATGTATGAATAGCTGATTTATACTAAGTAATGAGGTCGTCAAATGTGATTGCCAGTTGGCTGGTGTTTGTTGGCATTCATTCAGTTCCTTCTCAGAAATTGATTGCTGATAAGCAGTGAAAATTGGCCGTAAACAGTCTGTCTGCATAAATGAACTAAAACTGTTACTCTGCAGAAATGAACTAAAACTGCCACAGGCGACAGTGTCACAAAAAGACGACAGTGTCGGCTTTTTTGCGTAAAATATAACAGTGTCCTAAAATCTCATTTCCTTTATATTTGAGATAGCCCCACACTTTGGCACTTTGAAAATGCGAAAAATGCAACTCTGCATTTTTACTCGTAATTCCTGACAGATGAAAAATGCAAAAAAGGCGACACTACATTTTACATGAGATTCCTGACGGCGGGCGACAATGTCGCTAAAATATGAAAAATGTGACACTGTAATTTTACTCGTAATTCTTGACAGACGACACTGTCTGGATTGTAGAGAGAGAAAATGTGACATTGTTGTCAAACTTCGTGTATTTCTGTAGACTGTGTAAAAACACTTGTAATTCTGCGGACTATATAAAACATGGAAAAATCCGCAGAACTGGATAAATAATGAATGAGGATTAAAACCGATTAGTCGATTAGTAAGAAGGAGAATAATCCAACACTCCCCCTTAATCTGAATCCTTGAATGCCTTGACCTTCAAACTTAGTTCACCATAAAATCTTGTGTGTGCTTCCAAACTTAATGCTTTGGTAAAAATATTTTTTGTCATATCTTGCATTCTACAGTACTGCAATTTGCCTTCTTCATTGAGAACTTTGCTTATGACAAAATGATACTTCAATTTAATGTGCTTACTCCTAGAATGAAATCTAGGGTTGGTTGATAAGGCAACAACACTTTCATTATGTCAAAATAATAATGTCAGAGCAGATTGATTCAGATTGATATCTGAAAGTAAGTTTCTCAACTAAACCGCTTCCTTTGTAGCTTGTGAGGTTGCGATATACTGTGATTCGGTGGAAGATAAAGCTATCAAAGATTGCTTGTGACTATTTCAGGAAATTGGACCATTGTTGAGAAAGAATGTAAATCTGGAAGTGGATTTATGAGTGTCTACATCTCCTGCCCAACTTGCATCTGTATAACCACTGAGTAAATTGAGTTTGTTGTTGTTGACTGCTCCATAACAAATGCAAAAGTCCATAGTAGCTTGAAGATATCTCATGACTCTGATAAGAGCCTTCCAACGAACAACTTGTAGGCTTGATCTGAAGTAGTGTAGCTAATGAAAATACATTTGATACTCTGGAAGTCGAGCTTCTTCCTAAGATCATGAGGAATCTGTGCATAAGCAGTACATCCAAAAACTCGAAAGTTTGATAAAGAAGGTTTGGTACATGTCCAAATTTCGAATGGTATTTTCTGTGAGAGACCTTTGGTAGGACATATGTTCTGAATATAAGATGTTGTTGAAACAACTTCAGCCCAGAAGGACTTCAGAAGTTTTGCATGTGATAACATGCACTTTGCCGATTCGACTAAGGTTTTGTTCTTTTTCTCAGCAAGACCATTTGACTGAGGTGAATAGGAGGTAATGTATTGTTGCTTAATGCCATTGTTAAGGCAGTACTCCTTAAATTTGGTGAAGATGTATTCTCCCCTTGTTATCTGACCTCAGTGCTTTAATTCATTTACCAATCTGATTTTCTGCATGCTCTTTGAATTGTCTGAATTTGATGAAAGCCTCTGATTTCTGTTTAATGAAACAAACAACTGTTCTTTTGGAGAATTTGTCAATAAAGGTAATGAAATACTTTGCATCTAGTAATGATGGAGTTTGCATAGGTTCACATATATCTATATGAACAACATCTAACAGACCTTTTGCTACATGCCTATGACTCGATCTAAAAGGAATCCTAGTCTGCTTTTCAAAGATGCAGCTATGACAAACAAGGAGATCGACTTTACCAGAAGGATAGTCGAGATCAAGAGCCATGGATTGTCTGGACATGTTTGAAACAGATGCATAATTCAAGTGTCCTAAGCAATGATGCCATAGTAATGCTTTATTGACAAGAACAGAGGTTTCCAAGGCTTGACTAGAATCAGAATAACAATGTGCAAATCTATATAAGTATCCATGCCTCTTGTCGAGTGCAAGAATCTTATTACTCCTATCGATAATTCTGCATTGATCAGACTCAAAGCCCACGTTATGACCTAAATCTATGATTCTACTTACTGATAACAGATTTGTAGAGAGTTTAGGAGCATACAAGACTTTTGACAGTAGTTTGAATTGATCATAATGAAATATCAATCTTACAGTATCTTCACCATCAATAGTGTGAGTACTAGTGTCACCAAGATGAACAAATTTTTTTGTGTTGTAAGGCATGTAGGAGTTGAAAATCTCACATTGATTGGTCATGTGTTGAGTTGCTCCAGAATCAAGAATCCATGAATCATCCAAAAATGTGCTTTGGTCTTTGACCATAAATGCACCTTCGCCCACTTCGACGGGGGAGATGATGAAATTGTGTTTGCTTGTTGATCAGGTTGCTGCTGCATTCTTCGCTTGGAGAATTCGTCAATCCTTGATCTCATGGTTATTGCGCTTGCAATACATGCAAAACGTCTTCTGCTTCGACTCTGGATTTAATGGTTGTCCTTAACTCTGAGTCAACTTCTGGTTCGTTGCAGCCTTCTTGAAGCTTTTCATCTTCTGTCGCTTAGAGCCTTTGTTGACATGTAGAGCTTGAGAGGAGGAAGTAGACAAAGTGTCTTGACTTCTTTGATTGTCTTCTTGCAGCAACATAGTGATAAATCTGGTAAGAATTAAATCTGAGTGTGTCATGATGATCATCACCCAATTCTCATATATAGAGGGCAGGCTTGAAAGCAATGTCATTTTTGCGTCTTGATCGTCTATGACTGATCTGATTAATATGATTTTTAAGAGAATCACCATTTGACATCTTGAGTGTGAAGACTTTCCTTTAAAGATATAACTTGGTAGTCATGTCTCTCACATCATATAAAGAGCTCAGGATGTCCCAAACTTCTTTTGAAGTTTTAGCTTTAGCTATGTGGCCAATTTGAGTAACTGATATATTGAGAATAATAAGCACAAAAGCTTTACCATCCTTCAATTTCCATTTTGAGTCTTATGTGTCGTCTTCAGATTTCACTTCGATACCTATAACAACATCCCATAACTCGTTGGCGATTAGCAAGGTCTTCATCTTAAAGTTCCACAAATGATAATTGGATCCATTCAGCTTGTCTGCGATAAGACCAGCTTTACTTTGAGAATCCATCAGCAACTTAGTCTGTCGATTGTATCGATGACGCTAAGATGCAGTGATGCCAACAACATGAAATCAATTCTTTGATACTGAAAGGATGAAAGGAACTGAAGAATATGATATCAATTTAATATCGCGAAAGATATCAAGTATTAGAACTTGTCGCTCTGATATCAAGATATTATTAGGCCTTGAAGAAGAATCAACGCTATGACACCATGTAGGTATGCTCTGATACCATGTCGGTATGCTTTGATACCATGTCGAAAATAGGTAGATAATGGAATGCGAAAACTTCCTACTTTCAATGCATGACTACGCCAATAAAAAAATTGAACGAAATAGTAGTGATGGAAATCATATTCAATCTTTAGCAACTAAATTTCACTAGATACTAAATGATTACGTAGACGAACATAAAGTATTGAATTTTCAAACAATTTCTATTAGTTACAAAAGCAATACAGAGATGCATGCATTCTGACATATACTGAATGCAATAAGGAAATAGTATTGATTCAAAAAAACAAGATCAAATGCTAATGAGTGCAAGACAATAGCGGATAGAAATCGCGCACTCTAAAGCTATCTCTAAGTAACTAAGAATAAGTCTGATAGTAAGCAACTCTAAAATAAATCTCTAAAAGACTGAGCTAGAATGCTTAGGAGAGTTCAAGCTTGAAAGCTTGATAGAGAGCTAACAACAATACTTTCTGATTGTGAACGATCTGCTTGATGAGAGCGCAGAAAGCGTCGTGTAATAACACTCAACAATTCACAATGTTGATTCGTTAACTGATGAGATGTATGAACAACTGATTTATACTAAGTAATTAGGTCGTCAAATGTGATTGCTAGTTGGCTGGTGTCCACTGGCATTCATCCAGTTCCTTCTCATTAATTGATTGCTGATAAGCGATGAAAATTGGTCATAAACAGTCTGTTTGCATATATGAACTAAAATTGTTACTCTGTAAAAATGAACTAAAACTGCCACATGCGACAGTGTCGCAAAAAAATGACAGTATCGACTTTTTGCAAAAAATGCGACAGTGTCCTAAAATCTCATTTCTTTCATATTTGAGATAGCCCCACACTTTACTAGTCATTTTCTTAACATTTGAGGCACTTTGAAAAATTCGAATAATGCGACACTACATTTTTACTCATAATTCCTGATAGGCGAAAAATGCGTTCTTACAAATTTATTTAACGATAAATCGTAAAAACTTCATAATGACACATCTACATGGTCATGAAGGTTTTCTATTTTCAGTATTTTATTTAATTTATTGGATATAATGATACTCAGAACCTTTTTACAGAACATTTTATGCTTATATTGTATAAGAGTCAAGAAACCTTGGACATAATAATGATATCTAGTTTTATTTCTATAATTCTTTGGTTGTAATTTTCAACATTAGAATTAACTCTAACATACTTTTAATGATAAGATTTAGCACACACTATGCTCAATAATGGATCATCCCCATATTTTTTTGCTACCACCACTCAACAAGAAGACTTGTCATAATGTCTCATACAATGTTCCTCTAAATAGAAACTATTTAGTCCCTAGAGAATGGACAAAATTAAGTTGGTCAAATGCTAAAATTTGCATTTCACCTCTTTAATTTATAGTAATTGATTTCAAATTTGGCCAAATCTCAATATTTTTTACCTTTAAAAAATAAAAGCATTTCAACAAGTAGGTTTTTGATTTCAATCTAATATCTACACAAGATCTAGCATTTTGAAATTGATTGACCTTTAAACTAAACATAACTCTATGTGTGTGTGTGTGTGTGTGTGTGAGAGAGAGAGAGAGAGAGAGAGAGAGAGAGAGAGAGAGAGAGAGAGAGAGAGAGAGAGAGAGAGAGAGAGAGAGAGAGAGAAGCACCTTGAATTGATGAAACAAATCAAATGAGCAACATTTGAAGGAACAAAATCTTTTAAACATGGCAATCATATTCAAGCTGCAAGGTAGCAGGCAAAAAACATGGATCATTTGGGTAGAGCTACTAATTTTGTAGCTTCAAGCTTCACAAATCATAATCCCTAGAGCATTAATATCCAAAATGCCAAACTAATTTCTGCTATAAGATATTAGATAAATTCATATGCGCAAGAATAGCATGCCCGCAAACTTTATAAAATTGCTTCTTACGAGTATTTGTTTGCACAATATGATATAAATTCATAACTATAATTTCTTAATGCCTTGACATCGACACATTTGGCCTGATATTTCAATGCACTCATATAAGAGTGCCCTTGCACTAATGTGAAGTTCGAATTTTAAATGAAATCCAATCACACCTTTGAAAAAGGCCACTAGGTAAAATAGCAAACTAACCGCTATCCGCAACTCTACACTCTCTCTATGCTCTAGAATGCAAGTAGCACTAGCATGCAAATAAAGTGATGCTTTAAATGCACCTAACCACAACTATAACAAAAAAGAAAAGCTAATCTACACAAAGAAAGTGCAAGCTATTCCCCAACATTGGTGCCAAAATTTGTAGTGGCCTCATTTCACCTATCACACTGGGTTAGCCTTCCCAAGGGAATAGTGCCTTCTTTCCTTGGTACGATAAGCTATTCCTTATGAATTCCCTACCCACGATAGCTACTTGATCTCCTAACTGACCACCACCTTTCTATTGTATGTATTGTAGAGAGAAATTCAAAGCACCCAAAAACCAAGAAAAAGTCTTTTAGTGAGAATAAAACCAAGAAAAGTTTTTTTAGGGAAAAAAAATCCCATAGTTTAAGCAAAATACTTAGAAAATAGTTTGAAAACATCTTTTGGGCTAAATAACTTTGTCATCTATCAAAACCAACCTTTGCCGACTTGCAAGTACCTTCTGACAAACTTCAGGGTGAAGGTAGACCCCCACCCTCAACCAACAATGTAGAATACACCAGGAAAATGAAGACATATTCATGTCACTTTTTGGTGCTCCTACAATGACGGATGATGGTGGGGCCTTGCATGCACCTATAGTCTTGTTCATATGTTATAAGCTTGTCCCCATAGCCATACTGATGATATTGTTTTATTCATGTAAGGTTTAAGTGGGCCTTGTCGTTGGCATATCAATTCCCTCATTGTCCTTCTATGGTGTGGCCTGCCAAACACAGCCACTCAGAACTTTCCATAATGGTGACTTTTAGAGCCTAAAAGTTTCCACTCATGGGAAATTTCTCCTTCCCTCATCCTCACTCTATTCCACTATTTGAGCATGGAAGGTCATGGTCACATGTTGGGGTGGTCATGCTTGTGGGGCTTGTGCTCGAATGCATAAAAGACCACCTCTTTACACAAGGCAAGTTTGCTACATGTAAGAGATGGAGCTACTTCACACTTGATCCCCACACCAGAGATTCGAACAATGGCACTTGTTGCAAGTAATTAAGTACAATCGCCTCGATTTTCATTTCAAGTCATGTGATGAGAAATCCACATAGGTGCACTTGGACATGGAAGGTTATGCTTAATGTTGGGGTTTTGTGCTCATGCTTGATGAGCCCTTGTGCTTGAGCATATATAAGATGGGTTCGGCACAAGGGAGGGTTGGTTGTTGTACAAAGTGGAGATCTCATACACTTAAAGGAAAAAGTGCAAGTGGCTTCAACTGTTACTTTGGTTAAGTTGATAAGGTATTTTATTGGATAATACACCATGGTCCCACTATTTGTTAGGGTTCTATTGACATGCCAAGTGACTTCTCTTGAACATGTAGGCTTACTCCCATGTTGACATATATTCTAATAAGTGCAAGTGGCTTTAGATTTATTTTGGATAAGTTGATAAGGTATATCATTGGATATGAGACCATGGTCCCACAGTTTTTGTGGTCTAGTGTACGTGCCAAAGGACTTCTCCCCACAAGTAGACTTACTACTCCCATGATGACATCCATTCTAGTAGAGACATGCCACCCAAGGGTTATTGGCACGTGATTCGAAGTGG
The DNA here is from genome assembly GCA_029204225.1 of Diphasiastrum complanatum. Lineage (NCBI taxonomy): Eukaryota > Viridiplantae > Streptophyta > Lycopodiopsida > Lycopodiales > Lycopodiaceae > Diphasiastrum > Diphasiastrum complanatum. The sequence goes on along the minus strand of CM055104.1, from coordinate 54,500,656 downwards.
TCTCAACCAATGAGAGGAGAGCGTTTGGGCCCTCTCACACTTAATGGTCTTCTATTTGAATCCCTTCAAATGTAGAGCAATGTTCATATATAAATATGTGGTATGCTAAGTTAGTCTGCATGCCTTTATACGAAACAACCCTAAATGTCAAACATTGTTTGTACTTGTGTAGAATAGTGAGCTGATTCCATCTCTCTCGATGATCGAGACTGAAGTGTGAGATCTATATATGTTCTACGGGGCGAACAAACACACCTCTAAAACAACAGGTGCGTCGCTCCCGCGAAAGGGTCTAGTTAACAATTAGACTGAAAATACGTTCAACTATAACTGCGGTATACTTAACTATGAGTTAAAGTTACTCTAGTTTATCATGTCTTTTCGTATCTAGTCATTTCGTATGGACAACCTAGTAAAGGTTATTCAAGACAATGTCTTTTCCATTTAAAGGTCTTGCCCTTAATTACAAGGCAAGTACTTAGGAGATATATTCCCGAAAAATGACTTAGGCCTCTTCATAATCTATACTTAACCAGATCATATCTTCATTTTCGAGTATATCATGCCATATTTATGTTGATATTCAATATTTAACATTTTCGTGCATCACATATCCCCTTCCGCAAATGGGAAACGTCCTCGTAAACATATCATCTTCATTTCAAGGATTATTCAAGAAACAATCTTGTTCATCAGATTTTCGTTGAGGCGAAAAGATATTTCTTCATGTATTTCGTCCTTTAGATATTTCTTCGTCTTAGACAATATGTGCCTTGCTGTTTCTTTAATTGAATAAGCTGTTTTGAGTTGATCTTTGAATTGCTGATGAAAACTGAAATCAAACTTCAAAACATCTTTAAACTTCCAATAGTCAGCATCCCATAGAAACATCACCACGACAAAGGCACGAATGAATATTTATGAACGATTTAATTCTTCATATAATCTCTGAGCAAGCTCCAAGTTTTGTTGAGCTTCAATCAAGAGCAAGTCTTCTTTTGATTTGGTATAGCGGCCAATTGGTAAGTTGCCGAATTCTTCTAACTTAACCCGGAGCAATGTTCCATCGAACAGCTCCTGGGTTAACTTGGTATCTTCATCTGAATCACTACATAGAATGATTTCTTTACAGTAACGAGCTGAAAATCTAATAAAATTGCTTTTAACATAAAGATTCTGAACAAAAAATAATGTCTTCACCGCAAAGGTACCAAACTGCCAAAATGTATATGTACAAAATTGCTTATAACGGAATGACTTCCTTCTATCTTGCAAATTATGGCGAATCTCCACAAAATATTCTGCAAGGTTTCGCTCCCAATCCACATATAGACTGAATAATTCCAGATAAACCATATTTATATGTATCAGCAAACCTGTATCGCTGAATGCGCCTAAATCTGCAGCAGCTTGTGGTTTGTACAGCTGAAACTGCGACTTTCGCTTTCAAAAATGTCACTTATTATCTTCGTTCCACAAAAATTGAAGTTCTTTGATTCAAATATATTCGAGAGCATACATAGTCGAAGAGCCTATGTATAACTCTACCGATCCGACAGGTACGACTTGGAATTTACCCTGGATTATGCCCCAGCAGAGACATCCTTTCTACTCGATAGAGAGCTGTGCCAATATCCAGAGAAAGTTGTCCTTCTCCCAAGGTCGCTTCCAGTCGTCGAAGGCGATGCCTACTACGCCTGGTAGCATCATGTAATCCACACGCCATTGCAACTCAATATTAAAAGCATGTGGACACCATTTCCAGAAGCGTTCAACAAATGCACGGAATCTGTCAGCACATACCTTCGACTGATTTTGCCGCATTTGCTTTGGTTGTGTAGATGTAGTTGCCAAGTCCTGAGTTTGCTACTCAGCAGCCAACTTTTGATCTTCCATTTGTTGCTTTTGATTCGACAGCTCCTGTTTGAGCTGGTCAACCTTTGTGACAACCTCCAAGAATTTTGGATGGTTTGAGGCTCCGGTGCAGGCAGACACAGCTTGGAGTTGTTGAGTGAGGTCATCAATTCGTAGAAGGGTCTGAAGGTATTCATTATGTGCATCGGGCCCTCTGCAAGATGGGGTGGCATCACTCGAGAGCTCCTTCAGCTCCGCCAACTCTTCCTCGACAAGAGCCTTCGCATCCTCGAGCAGTTGTAAGAACTCGACTTGAAAATTTTTGAGCATCTGGCCTTGGAGCTGGTTCAGCTTCGTGAGATCGACTGTGATTGACCTTGCATTGATTCTCAGAGACAGAGAAGCTTCTGCTTTTAATCTTGTCATTCGCTCCTCCTGTAAATGTTTCTGGAGCGCGACATTATATTGATTTGCAGCCAAAAGTTGCTGCTTCAAAGAATTATTTTGAGTCTGAAAATTGTCAGACTTGGCTTGAATTGCCTTATTTGTCTGCTTCAAAGAATCAGCTTCCTTTATTAAAGTCTAAAGCTGTGTTTCGAGAGAACGATGTTGTTCGATCAACTTCGTGTTGTCTGATTCGAGCGAATCGATCTTCTCGAAGGACTCCTTCAGAGAGTCTAGTTATTTTCTCTTTGAGATGATAAGCTGCATCGTGAGTTTTCGGTGGTATTTGTCAAACTCATATACTTCAGCCACTAAATTCTTGGCTTTCTCTGTCATGGATTGAAACCACTAGGGCTGGTCGTCTGGTTCTTTTTCATCTGCCACAGATGCCCCAGTGTCACCGTCAGCAACTATTCGTCCTTTGTCTAATGTATCAGACTGGGTTGCGTCATCCTCACAGGTGGATGCACTCTGCTGCTTCTGAGATGTGGAAGCAGATGCTGGCTTTGAAGAATCAGCAGCAGCAGCAGCTCCATGGGTTTCCATTGCCACAGCTTCACTCTCGATAGCAGTGGTGGCTGCTACTTTGACTGCTAGAGCATCATCAGATGTAACCGGAATAGGTACAGAGATAAGACTAGAAAGATCAATTGGCTTGGGAGCCAACATCCTTCTCGTCAACAATATTTTCTCTGCTTCAGTCAAGATTTGAAAATGAGCGCACAGGCGAGAAACATGGGCTCTGATCCAGAAAACCATCCGTCAAAAATATGGCTTGGTTTGCGTACTTACAAAACAATTTGAATGTCGCAACTCGGATTGAGTGTATCCATTACTATAAGAAGGGTCATGCAGCCATGGATTGCCGCTAGAACCCAAGAAACAGATCAGCACAGAACATACATGAGAATGATAATAGTTCTTCCTATGTCGAGGAGACCGAGAGCTCAAAGATGGGCAAAGAAAGAACGAACAAAAATTGTTCGACCGCCTACATCTGTGAAGATGTGTGTGCAACATCAATGTTTGACACACATGAGGTGATCTTGGATTCAGGAGCCACCTTGCACTTCGTGACATCAAGATGAATCATGTCTGATTTCAGAAGTGTAGATCCCTCAAGATTCATAGATCTTGGAGATGGATCTAGACATCAAGTGAACGGTATTGGTTCACTGTGCTCAACACCAATGGTAGAGACAGATGACTCGAAGATGTTCTATTCATGCCAACTCTGTAGCAAGACTTGCTCTCTGTAGCAAGAATAGCAGATGCAGGGATGCGTGTGACATTTTTTAACGAAGCATGCAATGTGATTGAAGCCTGTACCAGCACTCTCATAGCTCAAGGCAGAAGAAAAGGCAACCTATATCATCTGGAGGTGCGCCTACCTGAAGATCAGATGCATCAGACCCATGACGACTCGCAGACACTCTGTGGCACAGAAGACTCTGTCACATGAACTCAATGGCACTTTATCAGGCAAGTCATCATGGAGCGATAACAGGGGTCAGCATCTCGAATGCAACCAGTTCGACCACCTATGATGCATGTTTGAATGGCAAGATGTCGCGCACTCCATTTGTCAAAGACTCCTACAGAACGACAAAGATTCTAGAGCTAGTGCACTCTGACATCTGAAGACCATTCAACGTGATCTCAGTAGGAGGTTCAAAATATTATATAACCTTCATTAATGATTATAGCAAGTATGCCAGAGTGTACTTTATTCATAATAATTCTGAAGCGCACGATAAATTCACAGAATATGTGAACTGGACTGAGAGATGTACAGGAAGCAAGGTGAAGCAGATCAGAACAGATCGAGGTGGCGAATATATCTCGAATTGCCTCACTGACTTCTGTAATGATCATGGCATCATTCACAGAAGAGCTGTAGCCTACACACCACAGCACAATGGTGTTGCTGAACGAAAGAACAGGACCCTGATGGAAGCAGCCATATGCATGATGGCCTACTCGAAAGCTCCAAAGGCACTGTGGGCTGAAGCAGTAGCTACAGCCACATACATCCAGAGCAGGACAAGCTAGTCTAGTGTTCCTCACACGACACCACATGAGCTATGTTGGGGTAGAAAGCCCAACCTGTCTCACGTCAGAATCTTTGGCTGTGCAACATATGCACATATTTCTGATAAGCTTCGAAAGAAGCTTGATGAGAAAGCCGAGCAAGGATTTCTAGTAGGTTATGTCAATAATTCGTCATACTACAGAATCTACATGCCAGACACGAACACTGTGAAAATAGTGAGGGATGTCAAATTCGACGAGAGCAGAACTATGGTCAACGAAGATCCTATCAGCTACGAAGTTCTGGAGAAGCAATACTATGACCTGCTGCCAGTGATAGAGGGAGCAACAGATGAACATGAAAACGAAGATTTTTGAGTCGCCTCCCATTCGAGCGACAAATCAGAAAAAGAAAAATTTGAGAGGCAGTCTGCCGTCGCAGTTCCTGTAAACCAAGATGGTTCCGGACCGAGCAGAGTAGACAAGGACAAAGACATAACTGTTCTAGGAGGATCTCCCAGAAGGTCGACAAGACCACAAAGAGCGCTTGCAAGATATGTGCCCAACAGCTCATCTTCCACATCAGAAAAATTTTGCGGGTCCAGTGGCGAACCACAGACATTTGAGGAGGCATTGAAAGTTCAGAAAAGAACAGCCATGAACGAAGAGATGGAGTCCATGTGTAGTGGGTTTCTTTCCTTGCCTAACCTGAATCCAAGATCTAGTCAATCTAGCATCAAAGAGACGGAGTTAGTTGTCGCGCATAGGTTCGTTCCCATGAGAGCGATAGCATAGTTCAGATTTCAACATGAATGGAGGATCTAACACTAACATCCATTAACACTAAGCATTAACAATATATCCATTAATCCTAAATCCACAACAATGATATAAACTTACTCTTCTCTCTCTCCCTTTCTCTCTCACAAAAGCATTAGAAATAGCAATCCTAATAATGATTAGATCGAACAATTAGCAAAATCCAAAGAAAGCATGAGAAATGGAGGAAAAGAAAGGAAGAGCAAGGACATTCATCAATCCATTTCTAAAGAGAACCAATCTGCTTTATTGAAATGAGGAAATGAACATGAGGAGCAACTCGAGTTGGTCCCTGTTTATAGTAGAGAGGAGGACCCTGGCCTCTGAATCCTATTGGTCCAGTCTTGCCTCTCTTTTCATTCAAATTTAAAAAAGTGTGGGAACCATCAAAATTGGAGGGAAACCCAACTTTATTCACTAACTTGACATTTAGGCCCTGCGACATTAAAAGTCCCGCAAAAAGGCCTAAAGTCCTTTTATTAACATTTAACTAATCAATCAAATAGCTATGTGATCATCGGGTTGGACTTACACATGCAGGGTGCCAAATCCCTCTCACTTATTAACTAGGGTTAGGGTTGCCTTGGGATCCACAAACCCTCCAACAGTATCCCCCACCAAAACTGGTGGCGGTCCCACGACACCTGCAATATGCAATTATTGGGGACTTTTATTGGCTTCACGCCGAATCTTAATTGAATGATACTGCACCTTCTCCATAAAGTCAAGGTGTGCACTATTGAGATCCAAATTATGCAATAGGAAACAACGGTGGGCTCCGACAATCCACTTGGAAGTTGTCCATGAGGTGAAGCAGGATTCCCAAGAGCCTCTCATCATAGCCGCACTAAAATACAGTCGAACAATCGACAACTAATCTTTGATTTGCTCTAAGGCCATCGGCTTATTTGGATCGAATGCCAGGGTAGGAAGGCAATCGTCCCATTTGGTTGCCACTGACGTCAACAGAGTTAGATCTTTTGCAAACATTGTCGATTGTCGCACCGTTGGATCCGGAGAGTGGACATACTCTCTCTGATATGCTTGTAAGACATGGTGGAAGTCCACTGAAATGTTCTAGTTGTAAGACTGATGGATGATTGGCCAATTGGGTGTATGGATGGTGATTTTATCCATAGCCAATCCCAAATCTTTCCATTTATGTCTTCGCGGCATGGGCACATAATAAGGATCTACTTGCAACTGGCGAGGGCTGGCGACGCAATTCCTAATTGATTCCGGAGTTTTCTCAAAAACCGTGATTTCCATGCCGGCTGCTCTCCCAGTGCAGGTGTTTTGTCCAATTCTTTGCCGACCTCGATCTCGGAGGTCTTAAATTTGAGAACCCATCCACCATGCGAGGACTCATGTGGATGTTGCTTTAAGAAGGTCTGGATCTGGTCCCCGACACTGATGGGCCTTCTGAATAAATGGCTTGTCCTTGATGAGGATGGACCCACTTGTACTGCCGATATGGTTGGCGGTTGATCTGCTAGATCTGGACCTCTCCCCTGGTCCATGTTCGAATCAACCCCTGTATCCATTTGTACAGCTGCTTGGCACGAAGGGGAGAATTGCGGCATGACCGGGACGGGGATTTGTGGTCCGGCTTCCAACACTTGAGCGGCGGCTTTTTCATAGGCATTGATGGTCTCTTTTGCCTTTGCCAACTCGGTTGAAGCTGCTCCTTTGAACTGTGAAAAATACAAAAATAAGCTTGGTAGAGGCCAAAAATCTTGTATATAGATGATTACACAAGTATGGAGCCTGTTCCCACATGTGAAAATAATGTACTTGTCATGTACCATAATCATATAGGTTGTACATATGATTTAATTCAAGTTCTAGTGGCTAAAAAGACCAAAAACTAGTTTTCTAGACATATGACACATGGCATCAATCTATTGATTGCATGAGCCACATCCTTTGGTTAGGTGTCATATCACATGTGTAGAGGACAGCTCACATGTGTGGAATAAGCTGAAGTAGGCGAATTTTGCCTTCTAGAAGATTTGCAAGTAGATCTCCATATAGAAGGAAACTGGACCAAAAGTGCTCAAAATAGAAGGTTTTGTCCAAGTGTCAGTTTTGCATGATGAATCATCATATGACAAAGCACCTTCACACATGTGGGATCAAAGGGATGATCAGTACCACGAGCTCCCACTTATTGTATATATAGAGCCACATTTGGCCATAATCAATGTGAGACACCAATCTTGGTTTTGGAAGCAATTTTGAGTGATTCTCTCCATTTGTCTACATTTGTTTTGATTGTTTTGAGGTTCTATCAATGTGTACTTGATTTTCAGGTTGGAGTTTGTACCCTGACAGAGTTTCACACGTGTGAAACTAGCAAGTACATTTACCTTCAATAAATGATTGTTCTTGTTTGGATTTTATGTCTAGAATTGATCTAGATTGATCTTAATCTTATGTAGATTGATAGATCAAGTAAATCTAACATCCAATCCCTCTTGAGGATCAGATTAGGATCCACTCTTGGTACTTTTTGTACTTTTTGCACATGGTATCAGAGCCAAATACAAGAGTTTTTGTTGAAATTGATAGGGTTAATCCAAATCAAAGCCAAAATTAGCAGTTTTTTGGAAACTAGTCAAATTTTGTGTAGCGAGTTGGATTTGATAGCTATCCTCAAAGTTTTTGGTCCAGATCTTGTTGTGGGCTGTAGGAACCCTTTTCACACGTGTGAGGCCATACAGCCCCGATTTTGGCTGAGAAAATTCAAAAATTTGTACAATTTGATTTACACACCCAATTTGAGAGATTTTCTAATCCCTTGATTAGTTCTTGGATTAGATCAGCCAAAAAATTAAAATTGAAGCTTGAATTAGGAGCATTAAATGATTTTCTCTGATTTTTTGAGTGTATGTTGAAGTTAAGAGAGATTTTGCTAAAAATCATAGATTAAGGAGTGATATGCAAGGTGAGAGGTTGAAATCCATTGTACCATCACTCTAGATTTGTTCAAGAGTGATAGGGTCAAGTTTAGAAGCATCAATTTGCTAGAAAACATCCTTGGATCTGTCCTCCAAGTTAAACCTTTGAGAGTTTCTAGTGCATATAGAGCATCTATGCAAATCTTTTGTAGAATTTGACATAGATTGGCTTAAATTGAGAGTTCTAGAAAAGAGATTGAGATCCAAGTCACATTGTTCAACCCTACTCAATTTGTTTGAGTGACTGTAAGGTCTGAAAAGAGTCATTAAGGTGTCTATGGCAAATGTGTAGAGAGAGATCCAATTTTCTAAGAGTTCCTTCCTTTGTAGAGGGCAAGATCTAGAAGCTCATTTTGAGTTGTTATTGGTGGAGATTTTGTCTTCTCCTAAGTGATCAAATCTTTCTAAGTGGCATTAGCCCTTTGAAGCACAATATCTTAGTGAGAAGAATCACAACTTTTGATTTTGAATTTCATTCCAAGTCTTAAAAGGTAGAGTAATTGGTGGAATCCAATAGGAGTGATTGACTTCAATTTGTTGAGCGAAAATTGACATATTATGTATGAAACTCAAATTAGTTCTATTCAACTTTCTTTGTGAGAGTGTGAGGGTCAATTTGAGATATCACTGGATGTCTAGAATGAGGAGGAGTCCATATTTGAGTATTCATGCATGGTTGAGATCTTTGTATATCTCTAGTTGTCTAATTTTTTAAGCTTTGTGAAAAGTTGGTGGTATAGTTTGTTGTCAAATCAAATCAAATTCATTCTAAATCTCAAGTGTGAGATTTAGGTGTTTCCTTTGTGGAAAGGTGAATGAGGCTTGGAGTCTCACAAGGACTTGCAAGATTTGTCTTCAAGAGTCCATCACAACACATGTCAAATCTTTTGAAATTTTTCATTTAGAAGTGCATTGTTTGGTTCAAGATGCAAAGATAGTTGTCACTTTCATGAAAGTAACTTGGATTTATTTTATGTCCTTGGAAAGTATTTTGCTTGGAACTTTAGATAAGTTCAAACGTATTGTTATTATCCAAGAGAAATCAATCAAGAATAAGGAGCAATCACAAAATGAAAATAGTTTCATTTATGCTCTCATGTCAACTTATGAAGAACCACTTTGCTTTGAAGAGATTTTTGTATCTCAAAGGTGGAGTAAAGCCAGACTAGTTGAGTATGAAGTCTCTCTTGAGAACATAGATGATGTTCTTAAAATGTTAAAATTGATTTTAAATCAATTAGAAAGCAAATGGTTATTTCATCAAATGTATGCTCTTGAGTCATGTAAGAGCGAAAGTGATTTGTTCACTCATAGTTTGAAAATTTGTATTAAGGCAAATTGAAAAATCTTTATGAGAGTAAGTGAATCATCTTCTTTTAGCATGGTAAACAAGCATGAAGATATGATGCAAAACACTTTGTTATTATAGCATGCATAGTCTTGCCAATTTGGATAAGTCTATTTCTCTAGATCATGGTAACATGATGTTAGATCTTTGTGATCCTAATAAGTCAAGAAGAAATCTTTATTTTCTCATGGAAGAGCATGCACATGAAGAAGGAGAAAGCCTCAAAGTCAAGCATCTACATGAAATTTGGAAGGAATCAATTTTGAAGATGCTAGGATGGTGCAAAGCTCTCAAGCTCATCAAAGATGTCAACATCAAAGAAGCACTATCATGGATATGGTGATTTTAGATCAACATCAAGCTCATTGGCTGATCTTCACACCTTCTGAACTAGCAAAGACCAATTCAGCCCAGGGAGTCAAGTTCAAGATCATCATGTTTTCCATCAAGCTAGATTTACCAAGCTAGATTTTTGAGGAGGAGTGTGAAAAATGCAAAAATAAGCTTGGTAGAGGCCAAAAATCTTGTATATAGATGATTACACATGTGTGGAGCCTGTTCCCACGTGTGAAAATAATGTACTTGTCATGTACCATAATCATAGAGGCTGTACATATGATTTAATTCAAGTTCTAGTGGCTAAAAAGGCCAAAAACTACTTTTCTAGACATATGACACATGGCATCAATCTATTGATTGCATGACTTATTGTATATATAGAGCCACATTTGGTCATAATCAATGTGAGACACCAATCTTGGTTTTGGAAGCAATTTTGAGTGATTCTCTCCATTTGTCTACATTTGTTTTGATTGTTTTGAGGTTCTATCAATGTGTACTTGATTTTCAGGTTGGAGTCCGTACCCTGACAGGGTTTCACACGTGTGAAACCAGCAAGTACATTTACCTTCAATAAATAATTGTTCTTGTTTGGATTTTATGTCTAGAATTGATCTAGATTGATCTTAATCTTATGTAGATTGATAGATCAAGTAAATCTAACATCCAATCCCTCTTGAGGATCAGATTAGGATCCACTCTTGCTCCTTTTTGTACTTTTTCCACATGAACCTATCAAAGTGGCCTTGGAATCCCTGAAGGGCCACTTTGTATGTTTCCACTTTCTTGAACAAATATGCAATCTCCATCGGTGTGACTGGATGATCGGGTATTTGTGTTTGCAGATAGGCATCATGCTCAAGGGTGGTCGCATCCAATTCACCTTGAAGCTGTGTGCGATCTTGTTCGGCCATCTGTAATTGCCCCTTCAGCAGCTTCACCTATTGCTTGGCATCTTGCACTACCTTATCTACTTGATCTTATGCGGTTGTCAGGGCATTTTGCAAGGAGCTGATGTAGGTATCCAAGCGATCAGCTTGTTGCTGGGACAATGTCTTTTCGCTTTCAGTCTTTTCTTCATGTTGCTTGGCTATCTTCACCTCTCGATCCAGCTGGACAATTTTCTGGCTGATCAGAGTGTTTTCAGATCCTAGATCAGAGATCCTCTGCTCCATTTCCTTCTTCTTATCCAGCATAGACTGGATCACTTGCCCAAGGCTGGAAACTAACCCTAGAGCATCACCAGAATCGACGGTCGTGGAGGTGGCAGCAGCAGGAGACCCTGATGGTACTGTCCTTGGTAGGCGTGGAATAGGTGCCAAGTTCTCTTCTTCTTCAAAGGTATCCTCTTCTTCAAACCCTTCCAGCACCGTGGCGTTGAACTGCTTTGGTGACTTTATAGCTGTGTCGACCCGAAGTCTGGCTGGGCTACCCTGTGTGGGTGGTTGCTGACTGGCATCTTTGACACCAAAAATAGGTTCATGGATATCCCCGAATTCTCTTCCAGGGGATTGGGGTTCAAAGGGCGCTGGGCTCTGGGGCATTTCAAAGATTTTGGTGGCCCCAAGGGGGTCGGAATCATCGAACATATCCATAAAGAACTATGTGTTGGGTGAGGTTGCTTCTGTGTGCGGGGGTGAGGTGGCCTGGGCAGCTGTGATGGGAATGGTAGGCCCAATGGTCACAAATTGTCCTTGTATGGGAGCAGAGGCGAGAAAAACATCAGAGGCGAGGGGAATGGGAAGTTCAGTGCAAACAACAACAGGGGGTGGAAGCGCAACTGACGAGGTATGCCTAGTGTGACGTCGTGACGCGAAAGGCGAGTCAGAAATTACAATCTCGTTGCGTGGACGACGACGACTATGAGAACTTGAGGCCTGATGAGATGACTCGGCTGGTGCTTCTTCGTAAACCGAAAGCACAGATCCAGGTGGAAGCCATGGATTCTGTTTTCTAAGTGAGAAGCGGCTAAGAGGGACAGTAGAGAGTCAGCGGCGAACTACTACTTTGTATTGGCCTTAATAGCTCGCTTGAGCTCACCAAAAACAGTCTTGAACCAGTTATATGGTTCAAGAGGGGCTTTGGCCAACTTTGTGTGGGACTCCACTATCCTGTGAAGGATTTGAGATGTGATGTAGTCTTTCCTGAGGTTGTCAACCATCAGAAAATGATTCAACAGCTGGGCAGCGGCGTGGATGGAAGGCTCAGTGATAGCTTCCAGAAGGTAGCCATCATTAGTCCAGTGGCTTGATGGCCTGTTTGGTGTGCTTGTGATTGGGTGAGGCTTGCGTACCGGATGAGATTCCTATAGCTGCAAGTGCAACCTCAGTGACATGCACCTTGTATGTGGCTCCTTGGAAGGTGATATATAACTTGGATTTCTCTTCCTTCCACGTACTGAAGGCAAGAGTGATGAAATCCATATTGATGCATCCCAAAAAAGCTCTCTCATGAATACCCATTGTAGTAAGTAGAGGCTCCACAAGGGTCATCCACTGAGTGACCATGCTTGTGCTAGGAAGAATCATGATGTTCATTGCAGATGGGACATCACGATGGATAGTATAGCGCGGAGACTAGGAAGTATCGGTAGAAAACATGATGATCAGAAAGGAATTATAACGCGTGAAAGTGTATTAGAAGGCAATGCAGGATATTTGGAAGGCTTTGGTCGCAAGAAAAATTCGCAAGAGCTTCGCTAGCACAAGTGAGGAATGAATCAAATTCAGCCAACTTATAGGTGAATTTGGTAGGTCCATTACACTGAATAGTAGTTGGGCTGATCAGTTCTGAACAAAAATTTGCAGGCATGTATAGTACTGTAGAAATAGGCTATAAAAATCTTGGAAAAGGTTTCTAGGGATCTGAACCTATCAGGCGAACGTTTTCCAGGGCTGGCGAAGGATGAACCTTCGCCCAGGAGGGTCCTTCACCCAGGTACTGTCATAAATGCATTTTTTCACAATCTGAACCTATGGACAACCTAATTTTGACATTTTAAGATCATTTAGCAGGTCGGCAAAGGTTCATAATGAGGTTATGATGTTTGACGAAGGTTCCCAAAATGGCATATCACTGAACATTCGCCTAACTCAAAAATTGAATTTTATCTTGTCAGAAACCTTCGCCCACCTCAATTTAGATAAATCAAGGGTGGATGTACAGTCTGAGAGCTTAGCGAAGGTTTCTGATACTGTATGCTGATGACTTCCTGACTTTTGCTCATCAGTCTTTCCTCTTTTTTTTTTTTTTAACTATCTTTTTCCAAAAAAAAAATCAGCAAATTAAATACTGAAAACAAAAAATTGAAAACAAATAAAATGAGAATATATATTGAGATTATGCTTGCTGAACTGAAGGAGCAGGCTACCAAAACTTGCGTAATCGGCTGCCATTTGCCAGAGTATCAAATCGTTTTCCATCCAAGTGCTCAAGAATTACTGCGCCATAGTTCAGGATTTCCTTCCTTTATACGGGCCTTCACCAGTAAACTTCAACTTACCCTTGATCAGCTTGGTTTTGTACATGAACGCAAGGTCTCCTGCTTCCAGATCTTTCTTGTGCAATCGACGATCGTGCCATGCCTTACGGTGGGCTTTCTCTGCTGCTAAGGCATGTTGCCATGAATCGGGTTTCACATAATTTGTGCAACGCTTCATGACAAAGTTGTAAAGACTGATCATCATTTAATCATTCCGTTGCTGCTATGCGTAAAGATGGGATCAAAAATTCAATTGGCATAACAGCATCTTGACCATAAACCAGTTGAAAAGGTGTTTGATTTGTACTATTTTTGTAAGCGGTTCTGAATGCCCATATTGCTGCATACAGTTTATGTTCCCAATCAGACCGACTTGCTTCAACTGTCTTTGTCATAATGGTGCAGAGAATCTTATTGGAATATTCAGCTTGGCCATTCCCTCTGGGAGAATAGGGAGTACTAAATCTGTGTATAACAAAAAAATCTTCCAGTAAACACTTTATTGTTTGATTAACAAAGTGTGTACCCCGATCATTGACAATTTCAATCGGACATCCAAATATGCTTATAATATTTTCATATAGAAACTTGGCCGTAGATTTCACATCAGCCACTTTGACAGCTTTGGCTTCAACCCACTTGGTCATATAATCAGTTGCAACGATAATGTATCGGGCCTAAGATCCTTGCGTAGCGGGATGAATAGGACCAACATAATCCAGTCCCCATTTTTCAAATGGTGCTTGCAATAAAATCGGATGTAAGGATTCATAATTCTATCGAGTAGGCCGTCGTGCTCGCTGGCAGACATCACATGTCTGAATAAAATTTTCTGTGTCCTTATGAAGCGTAGGCCACCAACAACCGGATTGCAAAAGTTTGCGAACATTAATATCTGTAGAGAAGTGTCCTCCACCCATGCCATCATGTGAAAATATGATTAAATCTGGTACTTCATGCGATAAAACACATCTTCGTAAAATATTATCTGATCCACGACGATACAATTGTCCTACAATTAATTGATAAGACTGAGCCTTATGAATCAATTGTCTTTTCTGTACTTTTGTCAAAGAGTCATTCGGTTGTCCTAGCATCAGGTACTCAACAATATCTATCGCCCACTCAGGTACTGCTTCAACATAGAACAACACAGCATCTGGCAGTTCATCATCCACTTCAGTATTGACTGGTGCGGATTCATTTCGCGAAACGTGATCGACTAGATAATGTTGTTTTCCCTTTTTGTGGCTTTGGTCTTGCTGGACAGTCTTTATAGCAATGCCCATATCCACAGTCACGACTGAATGGTACAAATTTTTCTTTATTTGGGCATTCTGCAACTCTGTGATTTTCTCCACATGCAAAGCATCCAAGTGGTGCTCTGGCCCAATTTCTCGAGGCTTGTTATTGAGCGGCAGCATAAATGGCATACTGTTCACCTTCTTGATCATTACCATAGCTCCATTGCTCAGTATGACCTCAGGATCCACATTGTGGACGAGAAGACGACCTTCTTACATGGCGAATTAGACGAAAAGGTCTTCGTGGATCAACCCCCAGGATTCATCTCAAATTCACTTCTTGACTATGTATGCAAAATGCATAGAAGCATTTACGGTCAGAAGCAGTCAGCCCGACAATGATACAAGAAGAAAGATCAAGCCCTGAAATCATTAGGATTCAAACCTCTGTTGGCTGACTCCAATGTGTATGCTAGAATTACAGATGGGCAGATCATCATAGTGGCTATATATGTGGATGACGCTTTGATACCAGTTGGAATATCAATCCACACTCTAGAGAGAACTATCAAACATGGCGGATAGCTCAGTGGTAGAGGATCCCATCCGGTATGAGGGAGGTCCTGGGTTCGAATCCTAGTCTGTCCATCCGTATTATGATTTATGGATTTTTAACATGGTATCAGAGCCAAGTTAGACCTAACAGTTCATGGTGTCAAAGCCATGGTTAGGTGGCCCAAGTTGTGGGGCAGGTGACAACTAGGACACCAACCAAGTGTGGCTTGAGGGGGGGTGTTGGAATATCAATCCACACTCTAGAGAGAACTATCAAACAGGGTAGATAGCTCAGTGGTAGAGCATCCCATCCGGTATGAGGGAGGTCTTGGGTTCGAATCCTAGTCTGTACATCCATATTATGATTTATGGATTTCTAACAGAATATCCATTTGCATGGAATCAAATTTCTATCATTTGGCAACTCTGTGATTGTCCATGTTTGATTTTCCATCAGAGAATTGAATTCTATGTCCATTGCTATTTTTCAATGTTCAGCATTAGGTGTACACATTGTCTCTAAAATTGTATTTGGTTCCTACACGAAGTAGCAGACTTCATCATCCATAAATCTGGATGGAGGCAATCTGGGTTGATTTGGCCTTCTTGGCTGAATTTTGACCCTCTATTGTTCATCTTCATTTTTCGAGTTAGTATTGATTTCCTAATTTTGACGCTATGATCGAAATTTGGTTGTTTGACGCTAGGGTTGGAAACTGAAGTACATCCAAGCAACCAAACATCTCACATCTATTATGGAGGCAGCAAACCTACCAATATTCTTGAAGGAATAGATGCAAATTGGGCAGGGGATATTGTAGCGCAGGCATCCCAAAGGGAGCCGGGAACCACGACCTAGCTTCCCAGCCTTCAACTCTTGCCATCCAAACCCACTTGACATACAAGCAGCCAACTCGCCAACAACGATCATACTTAACCAACTTGAAGTTTCGAAAACCAACATTGAGATCCAACCTGGCGCCATGCCAGATCGGGGGTCCCGATGTGGGTGACTTCCCTCCAAGCAAGCCGCCCGACATACATCAAACTTAACCAACTCGAAGCTTCGTTACAAACGAGTAACATCCATTCCAAGCAAGCAGTCTGACTTACATCAGACTTAACCAACTGAAAGCTTCGTCACGAGCGCTGGAAGCCAACCTGGTGCCACGCCAGACAGGACAGCCATAAACAGGTAACGTCCACCCAAGCAAGCTATCCAACTCAGCCGACAGGTTAGAGCCCGTTCCCCGAGAGTTTAACCCATTCACGTTCATGCAAGGAACACTTAGAACCACAAGCCGCGACAGATATGGAAAGAACCGGTTCCTGGACCAAATGGTCCCGACAGCATACCGTTGGCGCCACGGACCGAATGGTCCCGACGGCATACCGCTGGCATCCTGGGATACGACCCTCAGCTATGTGCCAACTAAAAAATTTGGAAGCGGCCTTACAACTGGCGCTTTTACCGAACACTGAAACCCAGAAGGTAATCAGAGTCAGTTTGAGAAAAATCCCACTTTATTGATCTATCTGAGAAGGTTACATTTCAAGTGTGTGACCGACCCTAGTCTCCGGGGCGCTAGCATGCCAAGGCGAGAGCCATGACAACATTCCAGCAAGAGAGGCTGAGACTTGGTTGGAGCTCGCCCTGAGTCGCAACCCGCACTCCCCTATAGTATTGGTGTGATTCGGCACCCCCCCTCATACCAAGCACTCTACCCAAGCTGGTAAAGCACATTTTTCTCTCTCTAGGATTTTCTCTTTCTAGAAAGTCATTTTCTCTCTCTAGATTTTATTGATCCCCAGGCTTCCTTTAATCATGCCTAGATCGTGTGAGGTGATTGCACATCGATCTGAGCTCTCTGGACTCCGCTAGAACCGATCAAAGATTTTCAGCCATAGGAACTTGGCGCCGGCTGGATTCTGGTCACAGTGGCGCCGGGAGCAGCAGGGGCGCTGCTGGCACCGGGGACATAGCTGGCGCCGATGGCACCGGAAGTAAAGCCTGTAAAGGTAGCTTTACAACATCCACCCCACCTTTATAAAATCTGATGTCCTCATCAGATGTCAGATTAAAGTAAAGGTGTCTCCCAATTAAAATAACTATACATTTAAGCTACTTGGCACAGTACTCAATTTACTGGCCACTTTTTATTAACATTGAAGCTGGCACACCACAAGTCGGAGGCTCAGCTCTTTGTACTGAAAGATTACATAACTTGAAAATATATCTTTGTTTGGGAAAAGCGTAGATTTGATATCGCTTTCGTAAAACCCAAAACCTTATTAACTGGTGACAGAGACCTTTCTTTGAAATGTTCGCCCCTGTCGCTTCTGACTTTCGACTTTGGAACTCCTTTGAGCTCCTGATTTGTCCTTGATGCACTTTGTGTTGAGATCCCTGAGCTCCGGATTTGTTCAGTTCCGCACAGGTATCAGGGCTCCCTGAGCCAAAGGATTTATCGTTTGATTGCCCACTTTATGGTCCACTCCGTGCCTTGTTGCTTCTGCACCTTGATTTCTCTCCTTGTCCCAGCCTGATCTTGATACTTTTCCATCTTGGCTCTTTAAGGTAGGCAAAGATTGAGTACTCCGCAATTCACTTCTCACTTAGCTTGAAGTAGCTCTTTGAATCAGCCCAAATGTAACCATTGACCTCGTGGAAAGCCAAAGGGTCGCACCAGTTTGATCCGCATCCGAACTATCTCTTCGCATTTGTTTGAAGCACCATGTCCGTCGCGCAAAACTTGACTTTCACAATTCCATCACTGGTCAGTTGTCTCACAGTCAAAACAAGAAGTGTACATCGAGCTTGGCTTCAAGTAGCTCTCTTTGAATCAGACACATGCACCCAAAGTTTGCACTAGTCCGATCTAAACGCGAACTGTCCCTTAGCGTCCATTCGAAATACCAAGTCTCTCATGCAAGACTCAACTTTCACAGTTCCTTCATTGATTAGCTGCCTTACACGTAACACAAGTCAGCGTACTCATATGTTTCCTCATCATTGCTGGTCTAGAGAAAGCCTATAACAAACTTTCCTTTCCACAACAAAAACTTGTCAACTTATTAGGTCCAAAGTTCGCCAGTCTCCTCGTGTGAGTATGGCTAGGTCACCTTGAATTTGCCCCCATTTTGATCAACTTTCATTCAAAATTTTGCCCCAAGAGAGGTGTGTGTGATAGTTCCCCTCCACTTATAAAATCAGCTGATCGGACTTATAGTAGAGTTCTTCGGACAAAAAGCCTTTCCAACACTTTGCTTCCCATCTGCTAGGATTATGGCTCGATCCAACTTGTTGCCAATCTCTGAAGAGGATCCTAGTCTTTCCCCTTTGAGGAAAAACCCAACTGATACTGGATATCACCCATGCTCAATGTGTTTCAGTTCCGAATGTGGCCGTTCCAAAATGAAGACCAACTGCTCCATAGAAGATCTCTCGTGAAATTGCCCTTTCCAACTTTTGACGTCTTGCTTGCGTCTGGTGGGCGTTGTCGCAAATGAAACTAACCCAAGAAACAGGCTAGCCATCCATCCTTTGCAAACATTGAGTCGTTTCGTTGCCGTTCACGTGCGAGTACTTGAACTGCAAATCCGCCCCACAGATTCTGGATATCACCCATGCTCAGTGAGTTTCAGTTCCGAAGGTGGCCGTCCCAAAATGAAGACCAACTGCTCCATAGAAGATCTCCCCTGAAATTGCCCTTTCCAACTTTTGACTTCCTGCTTGCATCTGGTGGGCGTTGTCGCAAATGAAACTAACCCAAGAAACAGGCTAGCCATCCATCCTTTGCAAACATTGAGTCGTTTCATTGCCGTTCACGTGCAATCACCTCACACGATCTAGGCATGATTAAAAAAAGCCTGGGGATCAATAAAATATAGAGAGAGAAAATGACTTTCTAGAAAGAGAAAATTCTAGAGAGAGAAAAACGTGCTTTACCAGCTTGGATAGAGTGCTTGGTATGAGGGGGGGGGGTGCCGAATCACACCAATACTATAGGGGAGTGTGGGTTGCGACTCAGGGCGAGCTCCAACCAAGTCTCAGCCTCCCTTGCTAGAATGTTTTCATGGCTCTCGCCTTGGCATGCTAGCGCCCCGGAGGCTAGGGTCGGTCACACACTTGAAATGTAACCTTCTCAGATTTATCAATAAAGTGGGATTTTTCTCAAACTGACTCTGATTACCTTTCTGGGTTTCAGTGTTCGGTAAAAGCGCTAGTTGTAAGGCCGCTTCCAAATTTTTAAGTTGGCACATAGCTGAGGGTCGTATCCCGGGATGCCAGCAGTATGCCGTCGGGACCATTCGGTCCGTGGCGCCAACGGTATGCTGTCGGGACCATTTGGTCCAGGAACTGGTTGTTTCCATATCTGTCGCGGCTTGTGGTTCTGAGTGTTCCTTACATGAACATGAATGGGTTAAGCTCTCGAGGAACGGGCTCTAATCTGTCGGCTGAGTTGGATGGCTTGCTTGGGTGGACGTTACCTGTTTATGGCTGTCCAGTCTGGCGTGGCGCCAGATTGGCTTCCAGCGCCCGTGACGAAGCTTTCAGTTGGTTAAGTCTGATGTAAGTCAGACTGCTTGCTTGGAATGGATGTTACTCGTTTGTAACGAAGCTTCGAGTTGGTTAAGTTTGATGTATGTCGGGCGGCTTGCTTGGAGGGAAGTCACCCACATCTGGACCCCCGATCTGGCATGGCGCCAGGTTGGATCTCAATGTTGGTTTTCGGAACTTCAAGTTGGTTAAGTCTGATCGTTGTTGGCGAGTTGGCTGCTTGTATGTCAAGTGGGTTTGGATGGCAAGAGTTGAAGGCTGGGAAGCTAAGTCGTGGTTCTCGGCTCCCTTTGGGATGCCTGCGCTACATGCCAAGGCGAGAGCCATGACAACATTCCAGCAAGGGAGGCTGAGACTTGGTTGGTGCTCGCCCTGAGTCACAACCCGCACTCCCCTATAGTATTGGTGTGATTCGACACCCCCCCCTCATACCAAGCACTCTACCCAAGCTGGTAAAGCACATTTTTCTCGATGCTCGGCCTCAAATCCATTTATTAATGAGAATCTTGAAATATATACAACCAAAAATAGAAGGCTCAAATTTTGAGCAACAGAGATTTTTTGATCCTAGATCGGATCAGATTGGATCGAGACGGAAATTATATGGGCGTCTTCGACCTTGGATCGGGTCGAATTGGGTCTGATTTATCCAACCCTATACATATTCTTTGACTCTGTGTACATTTTTCAATCCTTTGTATAAATTCGATACACTATAAAATTTCGATATTGTCAATAAAAAATCCGACCCAATGACTTCGCATTGAAAATCTGCCTACTTTGTACATGTATTTATAGTTACAAGGTGGTTGTAATTAATATAACATATAACATTCAATGCGAGTTAGTTGTAGATATTTTCGATATATCTAATCCTAGAATCTTCATCAGAAAACTTCTGATATAAATTACTAATAAAAAAGTGTAATGAATCAGTTATTTTCCATTTTAAAGTTTATCACACACAACGATCAGCTGAAGCAATTACTTCATGCATTGCGATCATTGTTTGATATTGATCAGAGTGCAATTATTGGTCTCACTACTATTATAGTTCACTTGCATTTGTTGAATCGATTCAGTTTGAACATTCCGCTGCTAATTATGGTGCTTCCGATCCACGCACCAAGCTCGCTCCCAGATTCTGCTCATTCCTACTGATTTATGACACAAAGGACACTACGTCACTTATTTGTTGGCATATGGAGATGTGATCTACGTGGCCAATGATGGTGAGTGTGCAATCAAAGGGATTAGCACAATTCCTATTTCTTTCTCTACAAATAGGAATGTTCATTTGGAGAATGTTTTTTTCATTCCATCTAATACCAAGAACTTACTTAGTGTGAGTCAATTGCTAAGTAAAGATCTCAAAGTGGAGTTTGATGGAGATGCTTGTATGATCAAAAGGAAGGATATCTTGATTGAAAAAGATAACAGACAAGGAAAATTGTTCAAACTAGATGCTTGTGTTATTGCTAACCAAGTTGGATGTGTTGCAAGAGAGCAAATATCTATTCAAGAGGTTTGGCATAAAGGATGGGGCACTTCAACTTCAGGTAATTGGAGGTAATGGCTAAAAAGCAAGTTGTGATTGGTCTTCCAAGTTCCTTAACTAGCATCAATCATGTTTGTGAGTCTTGTGCTTTGTCAAAGTCACATAGACTACCTTATACGATCTATATCTAGATCTATATTGGAGGGTTTACGGATCCCAAGGAAACCCTAACCCTAGTTAATAAGTGAGAGGGATTTGGTGCGAAAGATTTCAGATCCTTAAGATCCAATCAACTTGAAAGGTCTTTGGTTAGAAAGAGAAATACATACCAATCTCACCAATGTAGAAAAAATTAACATATACACACAAAATGAGATGCAAACACTAATAGAACTTGATCAAACTTGAATGAAATGATAAAGTACTATTGATGTCCATACAAAACCAGCAAGCTACTGTATTTCACACGTCTGGATCCAAAAATAACAATTATAGATCATTCTACACATAAAATTGCATGCAATCACAAGTATAGTGCACCAATGGATAGTAGAACCCAAGAGAACCATGTATAAGCATGAAATGAGATAGAGAAGAGAGAAGATCACTCTCTCCACGAGTTACATCCTTTTATAATAGGTCCAAACCCTATTTGGCCACTTGGCTTTCCCCTCCAAAATGCTAACCCTACTATTTTTCGGTCTAGATTCAAAGTACCCAACATTCAAATTTGAATCTACTCAAACTCGCCTTCTAACTTTCCCACACTTTCAAAAAGTGTTTATTCAAAGGACATCTAGACTAATGAACATTGAAAAGTCAATCTCTAAGTCTAAAAACAAAGTTGGCCACAATATGCCAAATATAGAAATATAACAAGCATGATGAAACTAGTTGAATCTTTCACACTCCCTCTTCAACTAGTTTTAGCATGGACTTTGATAACACTCCAAATGATGTCCTATGCTTCATGAACAAGTCCTTTCCCAATACTTTGGTGAAAATATTAGCTACACATTCCCTTGAAGACACATGTTGAAGCTCCACCTCCTTTGCAATGACTTGCTCCCTCACAAAATGTTGCAATATCATCTCAATGAGCCATGAAGAATCACATAAAATGTAAATGAGATGATTCCACCATGCTTCCAGATCTGAACTCTCTGGAAAAATACATCAAACAAACAATAAATGTGAGTCATCAACATTTGCTTGCATGTCTCCTCCTTCTTTCTTGCCATGTATCCACCATGACACTCCATGAATGAGCCTCCATTTCTATCTTGCCATAAGATGCCATCAAGCCTTGATGACTTGACCATACTTTTTGGATCATTTTGAACAATTATTGATTTAGAATTGTTCGCCGAGTTTTAAGAGGCAAGATCCACCTCAGATATACCCATACTGAGTTGGGCGAACATTCTTTTTACCAGTTGATACCTATCTTTATCTTAGGCGAATGTTCAGCATCATGCCATTTTAAGAAAGTTCGTCGAATGTCATCCATTACTTAGAACCTTCGCCGGCATGCCAAATGAATTTAAAATGCCAGATTTAGGCCGGTCATAGGTTCAGATTCTGAAAATTTGCATTTATTATAGTATCTAGACGAATGATGGTTTTGGGTGTTATCCAAGTCATTTGCCATAAGGAACTAGTTCTTGAAAATACTTTCTGATCTGATGACATTTTTGACTTTTGCTCATCAGTCTTTCCATACATTTCCCAATTTTTTTTTTTTTTTTTTCTGTCTTTTTCAAAAGAAAACGTCAATCAAGTAGTGAAAACAAACAAATCTAGTGTTAGTGGATGTAGTGTTAATGCTTAGGGTTAATGGATGTTAGAGTTAGATGTGAATCTTCCATTCATGCTAAAATCTGAACTATACTATCGCTCTCATGGGAATGAATCTATGCATGACAACTAGCTTCATCTCTTTGATGCTAGATTGATTAGATCTTGGGCTGAGGTTAGGAAAGGAAAGAAACCCACTACAATTTTGGCGCCTTTGTCGAGGAGCTACACCAATTTTTCAGTTTGCAGCATGTTTGTTGGATGGTTAGCTTGCATTAGGCATCTAGTCGTTCAATGAATAGTGTTAGATCTGCATTTAGGGTTAGTTTGGGAGTGATTTTGCTTGATTTGAGTACATTTGCTTGTTTGAAATCTAATTTGATTGTGAAATAGGAAAAGCTATTCAGATCACCAATCTTAAGATCCATTTGGACCTAAGATATCAGAAAAAACAACAAAAATCGGTCAAATCTACCAGATTTTGGTCAACAGGAAACAAAAGTCGTCATCAGAGCTGATACCTTTTTGCCCTCTTTCAGGAAACCTTCGCCGAGTTACAAACGCCTTTGGTTTTAATCACAGAACCTTCAGTTTGAAGGGTGAACAATCCTTCCCAGCAGATTTTCAGAAACATCAGAAAAACCATCAAAAAACACCAAAAAATCACAAAACCCAAAAAATACAGAAAAAGAACCTTCATCCGATTTACTATGCATAGGTGTGATTAGATCTATCTATTGCCAGGTCGACGAAGAATAATATAAAAAATATAAGGTTTTCTCAGAGGATCAGTTGTCATATTGTCATATTTTTGCCAAAAAAAAGTCTCTTTTTTTGCAAAAATACCAGTATTACTCTTGATTCTTCGCCAAAACCTTCGTCGAGTTTCTAGAAAATCTTGATTTTTACCCTCGCCAAACTACATAAACTGTGTTTTTTTGTTCCAGAAACCTTCGTCGGGTTTACCCTAGGTTTATTTGTGTCAGATTTCTAGTCTGAGAGTTCGACGTAGGTTAATTCCATAGAAATTGTCAGAAAGGCCTGATCAGAGAGTTTTTTTTTTTCCAAAAATAGCACTGCTGAACCTTCGTCGAGTCAATCTTCGCCTAGGGAACCTTCGCCAGTTCTATTTTCAGGTTCTGATTTTCCAGATCAAGTCTTTGTCAAAACGGGTAATGGATACTTGGTGATCAGATGGTACAGGAGGGTTCTGGAAAGCAATCTTATGATGGCAGTAAGATCTCCTCAGGTTGAGCCTCAGTCGCTCATTTATGTTAGCTTTACAAGTCTGTGCTTGTACATGTCGCTCATGTGGTCCACTTGTGTTCAAGTCGGCGGATTGGGGATGAGTCAGTTGGTCCAGAGTATGGTAGACTCTCTGTATGAGGATTGTGGTTGCATGATACTTTGTGAGTCAAACCTGGTTGTTTGTTGGTGTGATTGAGTATGAGTCAAGTACAGAGTAGCAGGACATGCATAACATCTTTTGGACACTCCAAACACTACTACAAATTATTGTTTTTCACTCTTATCACATTTGAGTTTAAGGGAGAGAGTTAGAAATCAGTTTTGATCTGATTCATTAGTATAAGCTCTAAATGTGATGATGTAATCACTGTACAGTTAATTAGATTTGCTGTATTCAGTTGTGTTCGAGACGTGACCCGTTAGGATATATTGATCGGGCACTGATCCCGTAGACGACTACTTGGGTTAGCTGGGTAGCCACATGTAGGAAGAAATTAGCCTGTACAGTGATTTTGAGTTCATTATGCTATACTCAGGGGCATGTCCTGGGTTTTTCAATATATGTGGCCATGGTGGTAGGCCAGTTTAGTGACACTTGTTGAGCCCATGCAGTTTGGGGCTTTGCTATATGTACAGTGTTTCTTCATAATAGACTTAACTTTTGATGTGCCATCTTTGAGAGCTTATGAGGAGTGGCTATGGTGATTGTGTGATGTGATCTGCATACTGCACTAGATTCTATCTAAATTTCAACTCATACTAGATTCATGGAATGGATGTTGATAACTAATCAAATGTCAACTAGCATGACAATGTTATCTTGAAGAGTAGATATAGGTTGTTGATTCAATATTAAAAGTCATTTCATATATTATTAACCTTTTTTTAGTGTTATGTCCCTATCTTGAAAGACACACGCACAACATTGAAATAATATTTAGGTTGGGGGGTAACCATGATGCCATATTTCTAAAGAAGATGTGCTATGTAAAATTACTCATTTCTTTCTATCCAATGTTATGCAATGATACTTTTTTCAATTCATGCATTCCAAATCCACAAATGTCACCATTATGGCAAGGCCTTTGTGAGATGCCACAATGTTCTTGTTTTTCGTCATGTCCCTTTCATGAATACAAGTGGAATGGAACTTGTAATCTAATGGTGAATAAAGACGTCCACCACTAGTACACGTTTATTGGACAACAACCAATTGCATGGTACCATCGATATTAGTTACAATTATGCTAATGATAGCAACCAAAACATTCAACTATGGTCAACTTATTTATCCTAGTATGACTATACTACACATATTGTTCCACAAAAGTCACCCAAACTACTATTTGGTTAAACACAAGTACAAATCAACACATGAATGGCATGACTTGTTAGCATTATACATTAATCTTTCCCACAACAATTTCTTCAATTTCTTTTTAGTTATGCAGATTATTATGCAATTTGAAAGAACGTATTTAAACTCATGAAACATAAGACACTTCTACACAATAAATTCAATGAATTACAGACCTTCAAAATCGTCAATAGAAAGCTCAGAAAGCAAACATTCATTCATCTTTCTGAAGCGAGTTAAAGTATTCTGCAATACTTCATGTAAGTTAATTCATTTGTGAGGAATTTGATTGATAATGATAATAGTATGAGGTTTTCTTTAGGAAGATAACATGTTTAGTCTCTACTCATGGAATGTTTGGTGACATTAAGACTTGTCTAAATCAGCTCTGAAAAAGAAAGATTCATAAAGCAAGGCAAGGAAAAGAATCATAATTATAATTAGCTCTTGTAACCTGTTCACGACCTCCTTTTGCACACTACTATTGGCCAATAAATTTCTGACCTCGTATTTTCACTGACACCACAAAATATCGTGGTAAATCATTGCAGCCTAGGATGAATAAACAGTTTTCATTCCATTGATATTGTTCCAAAGTGCATGTAATCACAAAACAATTTCTACCTACATGAGGTCTTTTATTAGAGTCACTTAAAGTGACCTCCAGTATTGAAGACACTAAGACTTAAGAGAGGTCAAGTGGATAAAGACGGCCACCCCGTTTCCATTCTGGAGCATATCGCAGAAATGCACCAATCCATATATACCATAATACGCTTCCAATGATCACAAGAAGACCTGAAAGCACAACCACAAAATTTCCGTGAAGAAATTTCACAATTAACATGAGTAAGGTTTGTATACTCCATGGTAGCGATAATCAGTCAGATGATCTTTAATCAGAATCATGCATAAGTGCTGGAAGAACCAGATCAACTTAAAGAATAGAAAAAGGTTTTACTTCTGCAGTAAAGCTATCTATGTTATAACCTACATCTAGCAGCAAAAGTAGTGGAGGATCCAACTTATATAGCATGATTTTCGTGTCAGGAATTGAAAATGAATGGAAAAATAGATATTAGATTCAAAACTGCAGCCTTATCAATAAGCAGAAGGGAAGGCCAATGAAACAGGAAGATGCAGGCATAAATACTGCATAAATCTCAGACGGTCATTTTCGATATAGGAAAGAAAATTGAAAAGGAACTCACCAAATCTTACATTAGAAGTTTTGGCCTCCTTATTTTTACTGTTTGCAAATTGGTCGTGGAAACCATTTGCTTCGCTTGGATTCTGAGCAATATCAGTATCTAGACTCTGATCTTTTGTTACTAAGTCATTTTGTCGCTCTGGAAAAATTACTTCCCCATTCTTCAGTACCTGATTCATAGCTTGACCACTGGCGTTCTTCAATACACCACGTGCTATATCAGCTGCAGCTCGAGAAAATTCACCAGCCTGTCCAAGCAAAACACGACGACGAGACGCAGACGACTATGAAAAAGAATGGATCCTGAGTCTGAGCCTGAATTAAACTCCCGTTTTGTTGCAAGTGCATTGCAACGAAGAAAAAGTTCCTCTTATAAATTTTGCCAATCACTTGACATGAAACGTCGAATTCTGATGCGAGTTTCCCGATGACCTGCTTCACCACCTCTAGGAGGAAGAGTCAAACACCAAAGGGGAAATTAAAGGGAAAAAAAGTATGCCAAGCCGCGATACCAAAAGGGTTGGTGGCTAAACGGGTTAAAGGTAGTCGAAGAGTTCTTTGTAAGTCAGGCGAAGGGCCATAGGTGGCCATCTTAAAACTTTTTTGATGCCAAAGGTGGGATTTTGAACTATGCACATCTCAAAACTTTTTAAGGCAAAAGGTCTCTTTTAAACACGTGCTATTAGCACACATAGGAAACTCACCACCATTTACATGCAAAGTGATTTTACACACATGCACTTTTTACATAAAGAAAGGAACACATGTAGATTCTATTTAAGAGGGCTATGGCTTTATTTCATAACTTTCCATTTGAAAAAGTGGCTCTCTAAGCGAAGAATACGATCGCATGTGGCCATGCGATCTCTGGCAAACTGAACCTAAGATCTCAGGCCTTTCTTTATACATGCATTTCTCTTTCTTGTGATGACAAGCATAGATACATAGATACGATCCATCGTCACCACTACGCTAGAGCGCGTGGTGATCGTCTCATACAAGAGAACACACAGTACTGCAGTTACCAGTAGTATCAGTACCGGCGTGCTTCGTTGAATTGGCGTGGTGCTGCGATGAAAGGTCTCTTTGTTGGATCCTATTCACCTAGCGCCGCAGGCCAGAAAACAAAGCCCTCCAAAGTTCAGCGGTTCTCGTGTTTGATCAGGAGATCAGACTCAGATGAGTTTACAAATGATATGCGCTTCCATCCAACGGATGTGCAGAGCACCGATCAAGCAATGGCGCACACTGTCATTAAGAAGAACTGGAGTCTTCGATTTACGAAGTGGACAAGTTCCGTGATTGCGCACACCAAACGAGCGTTGCAGAAGAAGAAGCGCAAATGTTTCAGTCTCTCGCCTTGCATTCAGCAAGTAAATGCAAACAACGTCGACGTTCGTGAACGGGTATCGAGTATAAGACCCAGTTTAGAATAGTTCATATAGATTTAGATTTTTTTTTTTTCTTTCGTTCGGCTGCATATTTATGTTTGTATGAGTCTTAGAATAGTTCATATAGATTTAGCTTTTTTTTTTCTTTCGTTCGGCTGCATATTTATGTTTGTATGAGTCTTGCAACAAGTAGCATGTTGGTGAAAACCTGCCTTCCTGTCCTTCCGGTATTTTAGACTCCTCTCACTTACGCAATGACCCAAAAATAGGTTAAAAGATATGTATTGTTGAAAGTACAAGCTTTCCGTTTGATGCATGATGCGCTGATGGCTTTCATTTAAATTTTGGTTGATTTTGTTAATCAACCTCTCTACAGGAGAGATTTCTTACGTGTAGTTAGTGCATGATTTTGAAACGTCGAGATGACACGATCTGTCCACTAAATCAATCTCTTAATTCTAAATTCTAAAATTTAATTCTTAAAAACGGCATTTCACAAATTTTTGCCACCATAGGGACTTAAAAACTTGAGTATGCTGTTATTAACTGGTTTAATCCTATTCATAATTTGGCAGAACTTTGTGCAAGGCAAAACGGAAGCTACTAAAGGACATGGGCATCAATCAACAGTAGAGCTGAACAACACGCTTGGAGCACTTCTGCAAATTAAAGATCTGGAAGTGCAATCCGACAAGTCGACGCACATATCGGATGAGCCTAAACTTGAGTTAAGAAATAATTATCAGGGCAGCTTGCTGCAAGTGCAAACAGGAAACCTCGTACAAACCACTGATTCGACACCTAATCTTGGTATACGACATGAAGAAGCCAATCAACGATGGAAACGAGCAAACAATAATGATCTTATCTACGAAGGCTTGATTTTGCGACATCTCCCAAAGCAACCTATCAAAGAGCATCCAAGTAGTGCTCTGGCCCAATTTCTCGAGGCTTGTTATTGAGCGGCAGCATAAATGGCATACTGTTCACCTTCTTGATCATTACCATAGCTCCATTGCTCAGTATGACCTCAGGATCCACATTGTGGACGAGAAGACGACCTTCTTACATGGCGAATTAGACGAAAAGGTCTACGTGGATCAACCCCCAAGATTCATCTTGAATTCACTTCTTGACTATGTATGCAAAATGCATAGAAGCATTTACGGTCTGAAGCAGTCAGCCCGACAATGATACAAGAAGAAAGATCAAGCCCTGAAATCATTAGGATTCAAGCCTCTGTTGGTTGACTTCAATGTGTATGTTAGAATTACAGATGGGCAGATCATCATAGTGGCTGTATATGTGGACGACGCTCTGATACCAATTGGAATATCAATCCACACTCTAGAGAGAACTATCAAACATGGCGGATAGCTCAGTGGTAGAGGATCCCATCCGGTATGAGGGAGGTCCTGGGTTCGAATCCTAGTCTGTCCATCCATATTATGATTTATGGATCTCTAAAATGGTATCAAAGCCAAGTTAGACCCAACAATTCATGGTGTCAAAGCCATGGTTAGGTGGCCCAAGTTGTGGGGCAGGTGACAGCTAGGACCCCAACCAAGTGTGGCTTGAGGGGGGGTGTTGGAATATCAATCCACACTCTAGAGAGAACTATCAAACATGGTAGATAGCTCAGTGGTAGAGCATCCCATCCGGTATGAGGGAGGTCCTGGGTTCGAATCCTAGTCTGTCCATCCATATTATAATCTATGGATTTTTAACAAAATATCCATTTGCATGGAATCAGATTTCTATCATTTGGCAACTCAGTGACTTTCTGTGTCCATTGCTATTTTTCAATGTTCAGCATTAGGTGTACACATTGTCTCTAAAATTGTATTTGGTTCCTACATGAAGTAGCAGACTGCATCATCCATAAATCTTGATGGAGGCAATCTCGGTCGATTTGGCCTTCTTGGCTGAATTTTGACCCTCTGTTGTTCATCTTCATTTTCCAAGTTAGTATTGATTTCCTGATTTTGACGCTAGGATCGAAATTTGGTTGTTTGATGCTAGGGTGGGAAATTGAAGTACATCCAAGTAACCAAACATCTCAACATTTGTTATGGAGGCAGCCAACCTACCAATATTCTTGTAGGAATAGATGCAAATTGGGCAGGGGATATCGATACCAAAAGATAGACTTCTAGATTTGTATTTTTATATAATCAAGTGGAACAGCCGAAACCAGACCTCGGTAGCATTATCATCAACCAAATCAGAGTACATTGTTGCCACGAATGCTACAAAGGAGGCAATTTGGTTGAGGCACCTGCTAGCAGAAATTGACCTTGCATAGTCACATTTAACAACCATTTTCTTTGACAACCAAAGTACCATAGCTCTCTGTCTCAATCCAAGATTTCATTCCCTAAGCAAGCATATCGAAATCAAGTATCACTAGTTAAGAAAGAAAGTGCAAAGCAAGGAAGTTTCACTGGTTTAATGTAGGACAGATCTGATCGTAGTAGATTACTTCACAAAGGCTCTGTCAAAGGAACACCATCTCAAGTTCAATGACATGTTGAATCTAAAAATCAAAAATTTTCAAGATCCACATTAAGGGAGAGTGTTTGAATTCGATGCTCGGCCTCAAATCCATTTATTAATGAGAATCCTGAAATATATACAACCAAAAATAGAAGGCTCAAATTTTGAGCAACAGAGATTTTTTGATCCTAGATCAGATCAGATTGGATCGAGGCGAAAATTATATGGGCGTCTTCGACTTTGGATCGGGTCGAATTGGGTCTGATTTATTCAACCCTATACATATTCTTTGACTCTGTGTACATTTTTAATCCTTTGTATAAATTCGATACACTATAAAATTTCAATATTGTCGATCGAAAATCCGACCCAATGACTTCACGTTGACAATCCGCCTACTTTGTACATGTATTTATAGTTACAAGGTGGTTGTAATTAATATAGCAGATAACATTCAATGCGAGTTAGTTGCAGATATTTTCAATATATCTAATCCTAGAATCTTCATCAAAAAACTTCTGATATAAAGTTACTAATTAAAAAGTGTAATGAATCAGATATTTTCCATTTTCAAGTTTATCACACACAACGATCTGCTGAAGCAATTACTTCATGCATTGCAATCATTGTTTGATATTAATCAGAGTGCAATTATCGGTCTCACTACTGTTATAATTCACTTGCATTTGTTGAATCGATTCAGTTTGAACATTCCGCTGCTAACTATGGTGCTTCCGATCCACGCACCAAACTCGCTCCCAGATTCTGCTCATTCCATGGTGGTAGGCCAGTTTAGTGACACTTGTTGAGCCCATTCAGTTTGGGGCTTTGCTATATGTACAGTGTTTCCTCATAATAGACTTAACTTTTGATGTGCCATCTTTGAGAGCTTATGAGGAGTGGCTATGGTGATTGTGTGATGTGATCTGCATACTGCACTAGATTCTATCGAAATTTCAACTCATACTAGATTCATGGAATGGATGTTGATGACTAATCAATTGTTAACTGGCATGACAATGCTATCTTGAAGAGTAGATATAGGTTGTTGATTCAATATTAAAAGTCATTTCATATACTATTAACCTTTTTTTAGTGTTATGTCCCTATCTTGAAAGACACACGCACAACATTGAAATTATATTTAGGTTGGGGGGTAACCATTTGTGAAATGCCACAATGTTCTTGTTTTTCGTCATGTCCCTTTCATGAATACAAGTGGAATGGAACTTCTAATCTAATGGTGAATAAAGATGTCCACCACTAGTACACGTTTATTGGACAACAACCAATTGGATGGTACCATCGATATTGGTTACAATTATGCTAATGATAGCAACCAAAACATTCAACTATGGTCAACTTATTTATCCTAGCATGACTATACTACACATATTGTTCCACAAAAGTCACCCAAACTACTATTTGGTTAAACACAAGTACAAAACAACACATGAATGGCGTGACTTGTTAGCATTATACATTAATCTTTAACAATTTCTTCAATTTCTTTTTAGTTATGCAGATTATTATGCAATTTGAAAGAACGTATTTAAACTCATGAAACATGAGACACTTCTACACAATAAATTCAATGAATTACAGACATTCAAAATCATCAATAGAAAGCTCAGAAAGCAAACATTCATTCATCTTTCTGAAGCGAGTTAAAGTATTCTGCAATACTTCATGTTAGTTAATTAAGAAAGTTGGCATTTGTGAGGAATTTGATTGATAATGATAATAGTATGAGGTTTTCCTTAGGAAGATAACATGTTTAGTCTCTACTCATGGAATGTTTGGTGACATTAAGACTTGTCTAAATCAGCTCTGAAAAAGAAAGATTCATAAAGCAAGGCAAGGAAAAGAATCATAATTATAATTAGCTCTTGTAACCTGTTCACGACCTCCTTTTGCTCATTACTATTGGCCAATAAATTTCTGAGCTCGTATTTTCATTGACACCACAAAATATCGTGGTAAATCATTGCAGCCTAGGATGAATAAACAGTTTTCATTCCATTGATATTGTTCCAAAGTGCATGTAATCACAAAACAATTTCTACCTACATGAGGTCTTTTATTAGAGTCACTTAAAGTGACCTCCAGTATTCGAGACACTAAGAGTTAAGAGAGATGAAGTGGATAAAGACGGCCACCCCGTTTCTATTCTGGAGCATATCGCAGAAATGCATCAATGCATATATACCATAATACGCTTCCAATGATCTCAAGAAGACCTGAAAGCACAACCACAAAATTTCCGTGAAGAAATTTCACAATTAACATGAGTAAGGTTTGTATACTCCATGGTAGCGATAATCAGCCAGATGATCTTTAATCAAAATCATGCATAAGTGCTGGAAGAACCAGATGAACTTAAAGAATAGAAAAAGGTTTTAC
This sequence comes from Diphasiastrum complanatum, assembly GCA_029204225.1. Classification (NCBI taxonomy): domain Eukaryota; kingdom Viridiplantae; phylum Streptophyta; class Lycopodiopsida; order Lycopodiales; family Lycopodiaceae; genus Diphasiastrum; species Diphasiastrum complanatum. The sequence continues at coordinate 54,467,620 of CM055104.1, read as the reverse complement.
TTCTGCAATAAAGCTATCTATGTTATAACCTACATCTAGCAGCAAAACTAGTGGAGGATCCAACTTATATAGCATGAGTTTCGGGTCAGGAATTGAAAATGAATGGAAAAATAGATATTAGATTCAAAACTGCAGCCTTATCAATAAGCAGAAGGGAAGGCCAATGAAAGAGGAAGATGCAGGCCATAAATACTGTATAAATCTCAGACGGTCATTTTCGATATAGGAAAGAATATTGATAAGGAACTCACCAAATCTTACATTAGAAGTTTTGGCCTCCTTATTTTTACTGTTTGCAAATTGGTCGTGGAAACCATTTTCTTCGCTTGGATTCTGAGCAATATCAGTATCTAGACTCTGATCTTTTGTTACTAAGTCATTTTCTCGCTCTGGAAAAATTACTTCCCCATTCTTCAGTACCTGATTCATAGCTTGACCACTGGCGTTCTTCAATACACCACGTGCTATATCAGCTGACTCTTTGATAGGTTGCTTTGGAAGATGTCGCAAAATCAAGCCTTCGTAGATAAGATCATTATTGTTTGCTCGTTTCCATCGTTGATTGGCTTCTTCATGTAGTATACCAAGATTAGGTCTCGAATCAGTGGTTGTTACGAGGTTTCCTGTTTGCACTTGCAGCAAGCTGCCCTGATAATTATTTCTTAACTCAAGTTTAGCCTCATCCGATATGTGCGTCGACTTGTCGGATTGCACTTCCAGATCTTTAATTTGCAGAAGTGCTCCAAGCGTGTTGTTCAGCTCTACTGTTGATTGATGCCCATGTCCTTTAGTAGCCTCCGTTTTGCCTTGCACAAAGTTCTGCCGAATTATCAATAGGAATAAACCAGTTAATAACAGCATACTCAAGTTTTTAAGTCCCTATGGTGGCAAAAATTTGTGAAATGCCGTTTTTAAGAATTAAATTTTAGAATTTAGGATTAAGAGATTGATTTGGTGGACAGATCGTGTCATCTCGACGTTTCAAAATCATGCACTAACTACACGTAATAAATCTCTCCTGTAGAGAGGTTGATTAACAAAATCAACCAAAATTTAAATGAAAGCCATCAGCGCATCATGCATCAAACGGAAAGCTTGTACTTTCAACAATACATATCTTTTAACCTATTTTTGGGTCATTGCGTAAGTGAGAGGAGTCTAAAATACCGGAAGGACAGGAAGGCAGGTTTTCACCAACATGCTACTTGTTGTAAGACTCATACAAACATAAATATGCAGCCGAACGAAAGAAAAAAAAAAAGCTAAATCTATATGAACTATTCTAAGACTCATACAAACATAAATATGCAGCCGAACGAAAGAAAAAAAAAAATCTAAATCTATATGAACTATTCTAAACTGGGTCTTATACTCGATACCCGTTCACGAACGTCGACGTTGTTTGCATTTACTTGCTGAATGCAAGGCGAGAGACTGAAACATTTGCGCTTCTTCTTCTGCAACGCTCGTTTGGTGTGCGCAATCACGGAACTTGTCCACTTCGTAAATCGAAGACTCCAGTTCTTCTTAATGACAGTGTGCGCCATTGCTTGATCGGTGCTCTGCACATCCGTTGGATGGAAGCGCATATCATTTGTAAACTCATCTGAGTCTGATCTCCTGATCAAACACGAGAACCGCTGAACTTTGGAGGGCTTTGTTTTCTGGCCTGCGGCGCTAGGTGAATAGGATCCAACAAAGAGACCTTTCATCGCAGCACCACGCCAATTCGACGAAGCACGCCGGTACTGATACTACTGGTAACTGCAGTACTGTGTGTTCTCTTGTATGAGACGATCACCACGCGCTCTAGCGTAGTGGTGACGATGGATCGTATCTATGTATCTATGCTTGTCATCACAAGAAAGAGAAATGCATGTATAAAGAAAGGCCTGAGATCTTAGGTTCAGTTTGCCAGAGATCGCATGGCCACATGCGATCGTATTCTTCGCTAAGAGAGCCACTTTTTCAAATGGAAAGTTATGAAATAAAGCCATAGCCCTCTCAAATAGAATCTACATGTGTTCCTTTCTTTATGTAAAAAGTGCATGTGTGTAAAATCACTTTGCATGTAAATGGTGGTGAGTTTCCTCCTAGCGGTGGTGAAGCAGGTCATCCGGAAACTCGCAACAGAATTCGGCGTTTCATGTCAGGTGATTGGCAAAATTTATAAGATGAACTTTTTCTTCGTTGCAATGCACTTGCAACAAAACGGGAGTTTAATTCAAGCTCAGACTCAGGATCCATTCCTTTTCATAGTCGTCTACGTCTCGTCATCGTGTTTTGCTTGGACAAGTTGGTTAATTTTCTCGAGCTGCACATGCTGTTTCTCCCTCAATTTCAGCAACACCTTCTCCTACAACTATTCAAGCATTGGAACAACTTCATCGCCATGCCAATGATACTTTTCCTTTATTTGTGGAAGTCTTTCAGCCTGACTCCGATCTTCATTTTGCAAAAGTTCATTTTATAAAAGCTTTTCTGCGTAATCCTTGCCTCTCAGCTGGTGGGCCTTCAGGAATGGTTTTTGAGCATCTACGTATCAATTGTTTTTCTCCAGATGATTCGGCTAGTGGTTTTGATCTTCTCTTCAAGGTGTGCTCTTTCATTGCATCTGGGCCGATCCCGTCTTTAGTTGCTCATATTTTAGGTGCCGCTCATCTTTTAGCTTTAGATAAAGCTTTTGGAGGTGTGCGTCCAATTGCAGTGGGTGAATGTTTACATAGGTTGGTGGCAAGGACACTTTGTTTCCAGTTTCAAGAAGCATTTCATGCTCATCTTTTTCCGTTTCAATTTGGGTGTGCTACTCCTGGCGGTTGTGAGACAGTTGTTCATGCTTTACGTGCTATTTTGGATATTCATCCTGATTGGGTAGTTTTACAAGTTGATGTTGCCTATACTTTGCGGACCTTCTATTCTAAAAGTTCTCCATTATACTTTAGTCATGTTTCTCGTACTTGTGATGTTACCATCACTTCTTTTGTTGAAGGAACTCGATAGGGGGATCCCTTAGGTGGTCCTCTCTTTGCTTTGGCACATTATCACGCATTGCGTGCTACAGCTTCAACGTTTTCCTCTTGTTTATTCCCCTCTATTGCAGATGATACTCATATTGTGGGGCCTGCTAGTGAAGTCGTCCATGCTTTTCTGCATTTCTCAACTCAACGTTCTTCTATTGGGCTTACAATGAACAGGTCTAAGTGCATTGCTTGGTGCCCAAAAGACCTTTCAGCAGATTTCCCCTTAGTTGAAGGTTTCAATACTCCTCAGCTTGGGATTAAGGCATTGGGTGTTCCCATTGGTTCGAGTCTAGATATGTCACTTCATTTATGCGGAAAGCTCTGGATGAATTTGCTCGCAATCTAATTTGTTGTCGAATCTTGGAAATTCTCAAGTTGCTCTTTGAATTCTCACTCAGTGGTTTGTTCAACGTCCTAGCTATCTTCTACATTGTGTTTCTCCTTCGCCTGACATATTATCCTTACTTCGAGATTTTGATGATACTTTACTGGGCATTTTTGGTCACCTTTTGGCGCCAAGAAGTGACACTTGTAAAAGTCAATTTTCTAAGCGACAAATTTATCTTCCTGCCTCCTCTGGTGGTGTTGGCCTAGTATCTTTTGCTTGTATCACACCAGTTGCTTTTCTCAGAAGTTGGGCTCTTGTTGCCTCTGCACTAGTTTCTAGGTTTTAGCAGGGTAACCAGCCTCTTCAACTTCTGGATTTGTATTTTTATACAACCAAGGCCCAATCTCATGGAACAGCCGGAAGCAGACCTCAGTTGCATTATCATCAACGGTAGCCAAATACATAGATTGTGAAAATCAAAGCACAATAGCGTTATCTCTCAATCTGAGATTTCACTCTCGAAGCAAACATATCGAAATCCGATATCATTATCTTAGAGTGCATAGCAAGGAAGTAGCATTCGTTTTCTACAAAACAAACTACATGGCATCAGATTACTTCACAAAGGCTCTATCAAAGGAGCAACATCTCAGATTTAACAATATGTTAAATCTGAAGATCAAGGTTTTTCAAGATCCACATTAAGGGGGAATGTTAGATTTCTTATGCTCAGTTTTAAACAAATCGTTCAAGTAATGAGCATTTTGAAAACCGAAGGCCGACTACATGTTTCGGACTTTCACATTTTTCCCTTTGAGATTTTTTGTGCCTTAAACGTTTTTAAGGCACCTTCGCCTTTTTCTCCTTTTTTCGCACCTTCGCGAAAAATGCGACACAGTGGCCAAAATGCCTTGGAATCCATTTCGCACCTTCGCAAAAAATGCGACACGGTGGCTAGAATGCCTTGGAATCCATTTCAAGACCACCTTTGCATTTTCACATTTTTCTTGCCTTTGCTCTAGAGGCACCTTTGAGATCTACATACCTTCATTCTAAGGGCACCTTCAGGTTTTTTGGGTTTTTCCAACAGTGGCAGACCGACGTTGCCAACTTATCATCAACCCTAAAAATAACTGGACCATTAAATATTCCAAGGGCGGTTACCCACTTTGTACATACACAAAGACTTATGTAAACAACATTTAATGCCTGTAGAATATTTTTGAAGACACTTGTAAATATATACTACTAGCTAAATCAAGCAATGTAAGTGTTCTTTTTCAATCAGAATTATTTGTAGCCAGTGTTATCACGCTCAACAAGCTCAAGTTATTATTTCAAGCCATTGTACTCGCTGTTGATATTGATTAGAGTGCAATTTTTGTCTCACTACTGTATTGTTCATTTGAGCAATTTGTATGAATCATTCTTCTTGAATATTTTTGCTGCTAGCTGTTGCGTTTCCATTCCTACATGCCTACGCTCAAAGCTTTGAGCTTCCACTGCCGGTCATCTCCATGTTTTATGACAACCACACCATCTTTTTTCTTACACACACTAAAATTAAGACTCTTCAAGTTTACTGTATTGCTTAATGCTCCATTCATAAGTGTAACACTAACCCTTTCTAGCTTTTGTCCCTTTATTACTTCTGAGTCATCTAACTTGAGAACTAATATCAACTTTTCAACACTTTCATTTGTGATTCCATAATGGTAGATTTGTGTAATATTTAATGTCGAGAGGATAACACTTAAAAGTTGATTAATCGATACAGTTCTGACTTATTCGAATATAGTGGAGTCGAGTGTTATTGTGGTTGTCAAACAGAGATTTTATAAGTAACCAGTATTACTTTTATAGTGTGTGTGTGGTGATGATGATTTTCAAAACAACAACTTCCTCTATCGAATCAAATGAAAGCATTCTATAGATGAGATGTTGTCAGAGAAGTACGAATGTACTACACTCTAGTGATTAAGTTGTTAGCAAGGATTTGAGAGATGTTCGATGTATTTATGTACAAACAGACTATTAGTTGATTTTATTTTTGAATTGTTGGTTTCTAGACAGTAGTCCTCAACAACTAAAGTGCATTCAAGGTCAAAGAACTCGAATAGCCCACGAATATGTTAGAAACTTATATCTTCATCACAATGAGAATCCAGATCTATGACTCAATTCCTCAAACAGTGACAACTATCTCAAATGTATACATATTGTTCTGTTAATGACTGTGGAAGATTGTACCAAAAAGATACGTTATTGAGTGTCGAATATAAAGTATTCAAGCAGACAAATAAGATAGTTTAAAGACAATTCTTGAGAACAACTTTATTGAAACACAACAAGCGTCTATAATGAACTATTGCAACTGGCTGACCAGAGAGTGATTTAAGAAATGTAGAAGAGATTTCTAGTAGACTCAAGATCACTCGCACTTAGCAGTGTGGAGAATAGAGATCAAAAAAGATAATCCTTGTTACTCTATTCACTTCTTCAATCTCTCACAAGTACATGAACTCTCTCTCTCTTGCTGTCAAACATCAATCTACATCAGTACAGCCCCACAATTTTGTTTTGTGATAACCAAAGTGCTATTGCCTTATCGGCCAACCCTAGATTTCATTCTAGGAGTAAGCACATTGAGCTCAAATATCACTACATCAGGGGCAAGGTTCTCGATAGGGAGATAAGCTTAACGTACTGCAGAATGCAAGACATGGTTGCGGACATTTTCACGAAAGCACTCAGTATTAATGCACACAACAAATTTTGTGCATTGCTCAGTCTAAAGATCAAGGCATTCACGGATCCAGATTAAGGGGGGTGTTGGATTTACTCCTTCTACTCTCTTAAATCCCATTTTGAATCTGCCTCCATTCTTGCTGCATATTTACTAACGTTGTCACGCAGTCTGCAAATTTACATGCAAATTTGCAGAAATAAATAAAGGGCGAAAGAATCGCAAACATTGTGTTTTTACATAGGTTATGGTGACAGGCGAAAAGAGGACACTATCCTACAGAATGTCGAAGGTGCCCTAAAAGCTAAGGCACCCTGTAAATCTTATCCTAAGGCCATTCGTAAGAGTGACCCACTTTTCGCATCATCACCAATATTCACTTCAGCATTGGCTGACGTCGCGCCCTTTTTACGCTCACTCCATGCAGTTGTGCTAACAAATTGGACAACGATTGCAGCCACCCATGATCTCCTACAAACAACACATCCACTCTGTACTTTCACATCTGCACACCTGTAATATTATGTATATATACATATTCTAGACACCATTCAGATTATGATGATCAGATGATCAAGTGAGAGAAGAAGAGACTATGAGAAGAGGTTTCATTCCTCATTATAGACAAAATAAGCTTCGTAGGGCACGCGGTTTCGTCCGCTATTGTATTGTGCTCTGCCGCATTATTAACTTGTATACATTATGTATTTAATCTGATACAGCTCTTTGTTGTGCATTCAGATCTGTGTTAATACTGCTATGCTTGTTCTTCATTTTGTCTGATCTTTCTAGTTGCTCTTTCTGGTAATAGACGATCAACTTTTAGTCAACCTTCCATGATATCAGAGATGTCGCTTCCAAATTACATTTAAAAAATAAATTCGTCAACCTGAAGATGTCTGAAGCTGAAAGTGTTACAAATCATATCAGCACTTTCAAAAATCTTATAGAGCAAATGGCTTCAATCGGCTCTGTCATCAAGAGGATTAACAATGTTTTGTACAAGCTTGGTGTCGATAATCAATTAAAAAGGTGTCTTGAAGTTGAAGACATTCCAAAGGTTTTTTGTGTCTTACCTTCAGAAGATGCTAGAGGACATTTTGCCATTACTAAGTGTCGATATATTTTGGTCGCAACAAATTATGCTTAGTCATTTTCTAAATGATACAATTCAACTGTTGACAACCTATTTTCTAATCAAACACAAAAAGACAACCCCCTATAATCCAAAAGCCAATGGTTTAACTGAGAGAGCGAATAGAATACTATGCAAGATCTTGAATAAGATCATTGTTGCACATGCTACAAATTGGGATTAAGAGTTACCCTCAGTCCTCTGGGCTTATTGAAACATGAAGAAGATAACAACGAATAGATGCCTTACTTTTTTACATATGGTATGCATCCTATTCTGTCAATTGAATTCCAGGTAGCAACTTTTCGAATACAAGAACAATGAACAAAAGTAGAATGTGTTAACGAAACGTTGCTGACTATTGAAGAACTATCAAAATCTTGAACAACTTCGAAGAATCTTACAGAGAAAATTCAGGAGCAGTGAAAGAAAAAGTATGATACAGGTCTTAAGATTGGTGATCTTAAAGCTGATGATAATGTTTTGATCTATGATAGTTGCCATCAAAAATTTCTAGGAAAGCTTCATATGAGGTGGATGGGACCATACAAGATTATTGAAGTATTTGAAAATGATTCTATCCAACTTGAGTCACTTGAAGGCCAATTGTTACCAACGTGTATCAATGGCTCTAAACTCAGGAAATATTATCTGTAACAAAGGTCTTAAAGAGGAGAATCTTTCAAGAATCTATCTCTCAATGAATCTACCCCGAATTTTTATTTTTCTTTGATTTGTATATTCATTACTTAATTATTTTTTATTATTTTATTCATTATTTACTTTTTGGATTTTGTAAATCCTTTTATTAAATGCATAATCACGTGTTTGCATCTGTCATTCATATTTATGTGTTTATTTATGATTACACAAAAAGCTGTGAAAACATGATATTTTATTTTTGAAATGTCGTAATCTAATTAAGATTATCTCTTTCACCATCACGAAGATCAGTAGAGATATCGCTCTTAATTATGAATTTGACAGATGTCCAAATCAAGTTGCCACATAATCATCTCCTCCATTTCATCAATGTATATCACCATCAGTTTTTATTTTCACTCTTACACTTTTTGTTTACTCTTTCACTTTTGTTTACACTCATTTACGCTCGTTCATAGTGGTCGTGTTCATGAAACGTTCTTGCTTTCGTTTTTGATCTTGCACAATCAACCAACTATGGATGCTAGCACCAACACTGGTGTAAGTTTGAAGGTTCACGCTTCCATCTGACTTGCTACAATTCAGTCTTTTCTGAATCGTTGCAAGTTGGGTGAGTTTAAAGTGGACCCATCAATTGTTCTATCGGATATAAGCATTGAGTTTGTGAACTCCATCCACACAGTGATTGATACTAATTTCAAGGTCGATGTTGTAAAGCTACCTTTACAAGTTTTACTTTCGGCGCCACTGGCGCCAGCATTGTCCCCAACGCTAGCAGCGCCCCTGCTGCTCCTGGTAAAAACGGCGCCAACGTCGCTCCCGGCGCCACTGTGACCAGAATCCAGCCGGCGCCAAGTTCCTATGGCTGAAAATCTTTGATCGGTTCTAGCGAAGTCCAAAGAGCTCAGATCGATGTGCAATCACCTCACACGATCTAGGCATGATTAAAGGAAGCCTGGGGATTAATAGAATCTAGAGAGAGAAAATGACTCTCTAGAAAGAGAAAATCCTAGAGAGAAAAAAACGTGCTTTACCAGCCTGGGTAGAGTGCTTGGTATGAGGGGGGGTGCCGAATCCCACCAATACTATAGGGGAGTGCGGGTTGCGACTCAGGGCGAGCTCCAACCAAGCCTCAGCCTCCCTTGCTTGAATGTTGTCCTGGCACTCGCCTTGGCATGCTAGCTCCTCGGAGACTAGGGTCGGTCACACACTTGAAATGTAACCTTCTCAGATTTATGAATAAAGTGGGATTTTCCTCAAACTGACTCTGATTACTTTATGGGTTTCAGTGCTCGGTAAAAGCGCCAGTTGTAAGGCCGCTTTCAAAAATTTTAAGCTGGCACATAGCCGAGGGTCGTATCCCGGGACGCCAGCGGTATGCTGTCGGGACCTTTTGGTCCAGGAACTGGTTGTCTCCATATCTGTCACGGCTTGTGGTTCTGAGTGTTTCTTGCATGAACATGAATGGGTTAAGCTCTTGGGGAACGGGCTCTAACCTGTCGGCTGAGTTGGATGGCTTGCTTGGGTGGAAGTTACCTGTTTATGGCTGTCCAATCCGGCGTGGCGCCAGGTTGGCTTCCAGCGCTCGTGACGAAGCTTGCAGTTGGTTAAGTCTGATGTAAGTCAGACCGCTTGCTTGGAATGGATGTTACTCGTCTGTAACGAAGCTTCGAGTTAGTCAAGTTTGATGTATGTCGGGTGGCTTGCTTGGAGGGAAGTCACCCACATCGGGACCCCTGATCTGGCATGGCGCCAGGTTGGATCTCAATGTTGGTTTTCGAAACTTCAAGTTGGTTAAGTCTGATCGTTGTTGGCGAGTTGGCTGCTTGTATGTCAAGGGGGTTTGGATGGCAAGAGTTGAAGGCTGGGAAGCTAAGTCGTGGTTCCCGGCTCCCTTTGGGATGCCTGTGCTATAGTCAATCTACGCAACAGCATATATACAATCAATTAAGACATTTTTTCTACAGCACTTGGACTTCCGAAAGATGGCTCGACCAATCCTACATCCAAGGATTCTATAAAAGAGATGAAATATTTTTTGTCTAATTGCAACCAAAACGCTTCCTTAATAGATTGAGAAGCAGCAATGTATTCTACTTCAGTAGAAGAAAGTGCGATAGAGGTTTGCTTACAACTAAGACCACCGTTGAAGAAGAATGTAAATCCAGTTTTGGATTTACGATTGTCTGCATCTCCTCCCCAGCTTGCATTAGAATAGCCACTGAGCTGATGAAGATTGTCGTTGCTGACATCTCCATACCAGATGCACTGGTCCATGGTAGCTCGAATATATCTCATGACTCGAATAAGAGCCTTCCAATGGGTAATGCCAGGATTAGCCATATATTGGCTGAGTGACCTTACAACAAAAGAGATATCTGGTCTTGTATAGACCATTGCGTACATGAGAGATCCAAGTATTGATCGATAAAGATATTCTCTCATCTGCTCCTCTTCTTGTTTGGTCAGGGGACATTGGTCCTTTGACAGATGCACGCCTGGATCCATTGGTGAGTGAGCTAATTTACAATTCATCAAATTGTATATGTTAAGAACATTGTGAAAATACCTTTGTTGAGTGATGTAAATCAGTCGATTTGCTCTGTCTCTATGGATTTGAATTTCGAGACAAAAGTGAGCTTCGCCTAGATCAGTCATGTCAAATTCTGAGAACAACATCTGTTTTGCATCCTTGACCATTTTGGTATTGTTGCTGAAGAGCAACGTATCATCAACGTACAAGGTGATGATTATGAAGGATTGTTGCACTGACCTTGAATAAACATTGCAATCAGCAATGCTTGGTTTGAATCCTTGTTCAATGAGGAATGTGTTGATCCTTTGAAACCAAGACTGGCAGACTATTTCAAGCTGTACAATGCTTTGTGGAGTTTACAGACATGATTATTCATTCCTTCCAGAATGTATCCTTCGGGCTGGATCATGTAGATATCTTCTTGTATTACTCCATTCAGATAGGCTGCTTGTACATCAAGTTGATGTACTTCGAGGTCGGAAACTGCAGCATAAGACAAGAGCATTCGGATCCATGAATGTTTAATGACTGGACTAAAAGTCTCACAGTAGTCGACATTCAGGATCTGGGTGAATCCTCATGCTACTAGTCTAGCCTTCCTTTGACCAATTGCTCTGTTGGCATTATATTTGATTTTAAAGTTCCACTTGCAATCAATAATATTGCAGCCAATAGGAGCTTCGACTAATGACCATGTCTGATTCTTGATCAGAGAAGAATACTCTCTGTCCATGGCTTCTCTCTAGATATCAGATTCTGGTTGGCTGAGTGCCTCTTCGACTGTCATCGGTTCCTACATTAAGAGACAGGAAGACTCAAAAGTATACCTTGTGGGCTGTGTGCGCACAAGGACTTGATCTTCTGGGATGATTTGACTGATGAACCGCTCCTAGGACTTGTTGCTGGGTAGCAGCAACATCTTCGTCTGATTCGCTGTCTCGAAGTGGGTCGACAATAGACACGCCTGGGTCAAAAGCTCGGACTGTCGTGTCAATGGCAGGATATGTAGGTTCTTCTTGAGCAATATCCTTGTCTTTGAGGTTGACGAATTGATCCTCGATAAAGATTGTATCCCAGCTATACAAGAGTTGCTGGGTATCAGGATCGTACAGCTTGTAGGTGTTATCAAACGAAGTATATCCGATCAGGATGGTCTTGAGACCTTGGAAGTCCAATTTCTTCCTTGTGTCTTTTGGGATCTGCTCGTAGGCAATGCACCCGAACACTCTTAGGTTCTTCAAAGAAGGCTTAGAGCCTGTCCACACCTTTGTGGGGTGTCTTGTCTGAGAGGGCCTTGGTCGAACATCTGTTCTGGATGTAAGCTGCAGTGGAGACAACTTCAGCCTAGAATCTCTTGGGCAACGATGCATGCGATAGCATACACTTAGCAGATTCGACCAAAGTATGGTTCTTCCTCTTAGCTAAGCCATTAGACTGAGGACTGTAAGGAGTGATGAATTGCTGCTCAATGCCTTGGCCTTGGCAGTACTCCTTAAACTCGACAGAGATATATTCTCCACCGTTGTCTGACCTTGGGGCCTTGATCATCCTTGCAGTCTCCTTTTCTGCATGCTCCTTGAAGATTCTGAAGCAGTTGAAGGCTTCTGATTTCTTCTTAATAAGATACACCATCGTTCTTATGGAAAATCCGTCAATAAAGACTATAAAGTACTTGGAATCCTTCAACGAAGGATTTCTCATCAGACCACAAATATCCAGATGTACACCATCTAGCAATCCTCTAGCAATATGCTGATGGCTTGACTTAAATGGTTTCCTAGTCTGTTTACCAACTAGACAGTCTTGACAGATAGGTAACTCAACTTTTTCGAGAGGATAGTCGAGATCAAGAATAATAGATTGTCTAGACATTCGTTGTACAGCAGCATGATTTAAATGACCAAGTCTATAATGCTGCCAAAGTAAACTTTTATTTGAATGAATTGAAGTACTGAGAGCCTGACTAGAGGCAGAAAAGCAATGACTTAATTTATAAGTATCTATGCCTATTTTCGAGTGCTAGGATCTTGCCAGTCCTATCAACTACTTTACACTGATCACATTCCAACTCTACTCTATGTTCTAAATCTGTGATTCTGCTTACAAAGAGCAGATTCGTAGACAAATTTGGTACATACAAGGCTTTAAAGAGTACCTTAGATTGATCATTTGCAAATCTTAATCTTACAGTGCCTTCACCTTTGATAGCTTGTGTGCTATTGTTCTTCACTTGAAGTATTCGGCAATCTTGAATTTTGTGGTTGTTTCGTTTGCAGTATCTGTAGAACAACTTCTCCTCTGCCTGCGGATTCGATTGTTTCCTATGTTGAGCTGGTTTCTGGTCTGGCTTTGATTGCTTCGGGCCTTTCTTCTTCTTCTCCTTTGTTGTGCTCTTGTTGGTGTACAAGGCGTGAGAATCAGCTGAGGATCTCGAGGCTTCGTTCCTTCGCGTGAGAAGAAACCAACAATAACAAGATCGAAAGAGTCAATTCTGGATGAGTCGTGATGATCATCACCCACCTGTCATAAGAACTTGGCAAGCTTCTAAGTAGTTACATCAGTGCGTCTTGATCGTGTAGGACAATCTGACAGCGGCCATTTGTCTTAGCAGGTTCTTGAATTGATTAATGTGATTCTACAAAGAATCACCATTTGTCATCTTGAGGGAGTAGAATTTCTTCCTGATATGTAGCTAGGAAGCTATATCTCGCACTTTGTATAGTGCGCTCAAGATGTCCCAGAATTCTTTCGATGTCTGAGCCTCGGATATATGGCCGATGTGGGTATCCGTGATGTTGAGGATGATCAGCACAAAAGCTTTTCCATCCTTCAACTTCCATCTGGCGATTGCCGCATCATCCGCTTCGGGTTTCCCTTATGCACCTGTAACAACGTCGTACAATTCTTTTGCCATTAATACAGTTTTCATCTTAAATTTCCACAGATGGTAATTGGCTCCATCAAGCTTGTCCATGATAGGACTGGCTTTCCCTTGGGAATCCATGTGGAAGAATTAGTCTAAGTGATAGGAAAATCTATCAGTGACTTAAGTATGAAAATCTGATATTTATAGAACAAGAAATCAATTACTCTATCGGCTAGTAGAGTCTTGTATTGTGGAAGCTAATCAAGCTACGAAGATAACACTGATACCATGTTGTGGAGATAGAGAGAGAGGGGGAGAATAAATGACGAACACGAACGAGAAACGAATGAGAAACTAACTCGAACAAGAAGCGAATGAGAAACGAACTCGAATAGAAAATGTTCGTGCACAGTGGAATGAGTTAAATATCTGAAAGCATGACTACGCCCATCAGAATGAACAAAACTTTAGTGATAGGAATCACAGTCATTCTATATTACGCAGCCAAACATTTAATGGATGAAGCGCTAGATGAATAATTTGTTGTGAATTGCAAGACAAATTATCTGTCGCGAATGATTCGTGAAGAGCTAGACTGTGCTCGACTGATAATTAGTCGCAAATTATTCTCGAAAGACAAGACTAAAAGTTGATCGTCTATTACCAGAAAGAGCAACTAGAAAGATCAGACAAAATGAAGAACAAGCATAGCAATATTAACACAGATTTGAATGCACAACAAAGAGTTGTATCAGATTAAGTATATCATGTATGCAAGTTAATAATGCGGCAGAGCACAATACAAAGCGGACGAAACCGCATGCCCTATGTAGCTTATTTTGTCTATAATGAGGAATGAAACCTCTTCTCTTAAGGATCATCATAATCTGAATGGTGTCCAGAATATGTATATATACATAATATTACAGGTGTGCAGATGTGAAGGTACAGAGTGGATGTGCTGTTTGTAGGAGATTGTGGGTGGCTGCAATCGTTGTCCAATCTGTTAGCGCAACTGCATGGAGTGAGTGTAAAAAGGGTGCGACGTCAGCCAGTGCTGAAGTGAATGTTGGTGATGATGCAAAAAGTGGGTCACTCTTACAAATGGCCTTAGGATAAGATTTACAAGGTGCCTTAGCCTTTAGGGCACCTTCGGCATTCTATAGAATAGTGTCCCCTTTTTGCCTATCACCATAACTTGTGTAAAAACACAGTGTTCGCGATTCTTTCGCCCTTTATTTGTTTGTGCAAATTTGCGTGTAAATATACAAGCTGCGTGACAACGTTAGTAAATATGTAGCAAGAATGGAGACAGATTAAAAATGGGATTTAGGAGAGTAAAAGGAGTAAATCCAACACAAAGTAGGCGAACTATCAACGTGAAGTCATCAGGTTGGACTTCTGACCGACAATATCAAAATTTTACAGTGTATTAAATTTATACAAAGGATCAAAAAATGTACACTGGATCAAAAAATATGTATAGAGTTGGATAAATCAGACCCGATCTAGGGTTGAAGATGCTCAGGTAATTTTCACCTCGATTCGATCCGATCTAGGGTCAGAAATTCTCTGTTGCTCAAAATTCGCATAGTCGATAATCAACAGTCTTTTAATAATTTTACTATCAAGAGTCCCTTGATATTTTGACTCTATAGTTTGACAGTCGCATAGATACCTATTTGTTAAGAATCAGATTTGATCTGATATATTTTTATTGTAAGCTCAAAATGCAATATTGTAATTAACTGTACATATCTTCAGTTAATTAGGATTTACAATTTTTGGTTGTTATCGGGACATGACCCACTATTGTCATATCAGTCGAACACTAATCTCGTAGACGGCTACTTGAGTTAGCCGGGTAGCCACACGTAGGAAAAGTTAGCATGTATAGAGTTATATACTGTGTATGCTATACTCAAGGGCATGTCTAGAGTTTGTCGGCCGAATTTGGCCATATCAGGCCCGACCTTAGTTTGGCAGGTGGTAGGCCAATTTTAGGACACATGTCCTTTCATGCAGTTGGGGCTTTGGTATATGTATAGTGTTCTCTTTGTAATACAAAGCTTTTGCTCTGCCATCTTTGAGAGCTTGTGAGGAGTGTCTATGGTGATTGATTATGTGATCTGCATACTGCACTAGATCCTAACATGATTTTAATATGGTATCAGAGCTACATAGTGTAGCTAGTATGCACGATCCGGTGGAGCAATGGGATAGCGTCTTTCACCAGAAGAAACAACACTCAAAGCGTCTCAGAAGAGAGGACTCCATATAGGGTATCGGCAGTCCAGATGGCAGGAGATAGCAAAGTTCCTTTGATCGGAGCTTCGGAGAAGATCAGAACGATCGTCATAGGTGGATTTCGGGGAGAATTCCCGAAATATCTTGCAGTTTTGGTGCTTTCGGGAAATCATCGATGTTGGCTATGTTATTTGCTGTGTGGACAGCCATTTGACACAACGGGACTTGCAAGGGATTTGCAAAGCGCAGTGAGAGAGAGCCATAGCAATGTACAGGGTCAGATCGGGTGAAAAACTGAGGAAATTTTGGAAATTTCCAGTTTTGTGAAGTGTTGACAAATTTCTAGGAAAATCGACTTGTTTGCAGTCAATATTGCACCAATCAGAGAGCCGTAAATTGCATCAGATGCCTTGAGGTAGGGCGACCTCATCCAGGAAGGGAGCTGCAAGAAGAAGCTCAGGGAAAGCCTGAGTGGAGCTCAAGAAATCTCCATTCTTCTCACAATTAGGGTTTTGTGGTGAAAAACCCTGGATCATTGGCTGTAGGAGGTCTTTTCTAGATCTGTGGGGCACAGAGGGGTGCCTTGGTAAGGAGGATTGGCTACCAAAAGGCCGTGGACAGCCGTGGGTAGCAGAGTGCGCTGGATCGAATCTCTAGAGGGCGCAAAACCCCTTCTCCATGGAACGTAAAGAGAAGGAAAGAGGACTCAGGGCTGAGCTCGCATGGCCACCGAATTGTTTGATAGTGTTTTGAAGTGGGCCGTGCTTGCAGGAGTCATGATTAGCACACGTCGATGAGCGTGGCCATCCGATCGAGATTACTTTGAATCAATGGTTCGGATCTAGGGAGATGTGGACCGTTGGATGTAGCTGGACCGTCAGATGATGGTTGAAGTGGCCTAAAGGGCAGAAGTGCCTTGCACTTCACTAAAAAATTTCAATGAGAAAGCCATTGAAGGGACCCGAAGTCCAAAATGGACTTCACTTCATTAAAAATCTTCATTATGAAGAATCAGTTCAATTTTGCAAGGAAAATTGGTTTTGGGACTATCTTTAGCTAGAAAGCATCTATTTTGGCGATTCTTGGGCCAAAATAACCCCTAAAATTGGCTTCTCAAAGCCAGCGGATAGAGCGTCGTCACAGAGCAGGGAGAAAGGTGTTTCAGGATGTTTTGTCACCATTCTATCGAGCAGAGTGCGGGTGACCTAGTGATTGCTACCTTCGCCATTTGGGTACCATAGGGCCAAATTTGGGGCAATTTTTGGCTGTGAAACCTGCTACAAGGTGGTACAATGAGGCATTATCACTTTGAAATCATTATTACTTACTCCTGATAGGGTGTGATGCCACGCAAATGTCAAAAATTGAATATCAACATAAATATGACATAATATATTCGAAAATGAAGATATGAGCTGGTTAAGTATAAATCATGAAGAGGCCTAAGTCATTTTTTGAGAATATATCTCCTAGGTACTTGCCTTATAAATTAAGAGCTAGACCTTTCATACGAAAAGACATTGCCTTGGATAACCCTTAACCAGGTCGTCCATACAAAACGACTAGTTATGAAAAGACATGTTAAACTAGAGTAACTTTAACTCATAGTTAAGTATACCTTTTATGGTGTAGTTGAACGTATTTTCAGTTTAAATCTTAACTAGACCCTTTCGTGGGAGCGCCGCACCTATTGTTTAAGAGGTGTGTTTGTTCGCCCCGTAGAACATATATTGATCTCACACTTCAGTCTCGATCATCAAGAGAGAAGAGTTTATGCTTATATAAGAGATTGAATAAGTGAATAGAGTTTTGTGAGTTATTCTCCCTTATCTCTGTTCTCTGCACTGCTGAGTGTGAGTGATCTTGAGTCTGCTAACAATCTCAAGAGGTACTTTTTATTTTTCAGAATAATGTGACTACTAACTATATATAGGGTACTGCAGCATCAGCCCAGCAGGGTAGACCCAAATTCGCACCAAGAAGACATAATCCTCCTGAATTTGTTAGACTAGCGAAGTCTCAAACCTCGAATAAACAAGTTTCGGGCAACTGCTACAACTGTGGAGAGCCGGGACATTTTTCTCCTGACTGTCCTCGACCACCTCGACCAATTGGTTATGTACCATTATGCTCAAATTGCAGAGAACCTGGTCACAAGTACCCTGACTGCCCTCAGCTGCAGAAGCCGCGACCCAAATATCAGTATGTAGCAACACCAGCTGCTGTAGACACGAAAGCGAAAGCTGCGACAGATGCTGTTGTACAAAGAATTGACGTTATTGAAAGAAAATTGGCAAAGACTAAAGATCAATCCTGGCCAAGTGATGTGGAAAAGATTTTTAAAGTCACCACGAGAAGCAAAAGCTCCTCGAAACCTGATCAGAAATCTTTGACAAAGCGCAGAAAATCCTCGAAGATGAAATCTTCTAGCAAGATGACGAACAAATCCACGACTAAAGAATATCTCAAGGATGACCCTGACTATGACCGTGATGCTGCAAAGTTATTTGCAAAAGATATCTCGGCAGAAGCAAAGGAGATCATCAATGCTGAACTAAAGACTGCTCTTACAGAGAAGGTGGTCACTTTCGAGGAATAAGACGAAGAAATCGCGAAGCCGAAATTGGCTAGTGCTGTTATTGATAAACCAACCTCAAAATCAAAGACAAAAGAATATGACATCGTAACTGATATCGGATCTCTTCGACCAAACATTACTTTTGAACAGTTGTTGGCAGATAACACTTACTATAGAAAGCAGCTGAAAGACCTTTCTGTGCCTAAGAAGAAGAAGAAGATTTCTTTGTCAGATGATGGTGCTTTGTCCATTGATTTAGGTGATCTCGGTGCACCTGAAATTGATGTTACTATTGCAAGATGTCTGATCAAAAAAGTGCTAATTGACTCTGGTTCCAATGTAAATATAATAACAGAAGACATAGCTCATGCTCTAAGGCTGACTGACATTCAACCAACACAGTGTAAACATCAAGTTAGCTGATTCAACATGACGAAAACTCGTTGGTGAGCTGAAGGATGTCATTGTCTATATTCAATTCAAGCCATTCACTATGAATTTCATTGTTATCAAATCACTCGATTTGTCATCCTATTCTGTGCTGATTGGACGACCTTGGCCTTATCAATCAAATGCTAGTATACATTGGAAATCTAGAGAGCTAAGATTTTAGATTGGTGAGACCAATAACCGATGTAAGCCAGCAGAACAAATCATAACCTAGAGTAGTGACAAATATGAAGGTGAAACTCCTTTGTCTGACACCAGTTTTACATCAAAAGAATCTTCGTATAGCTTGAATATTTTTTTCTATAAATCTGATATTGAAGTGCAGTACTTTGAATGTTATGAGAATGCTGATGACGAAGAATTCTTCGATGCCTACAACGATGAAGTTGATGTTTTATATGAAGAAATTATCGTTGCAGACACAAACTTGAAAGAGTTTGACGATTCGAGTGACAAATCTGAACACAAATTTGGTAGCAAGAACCAGGTTGACAACAAGAAAACATCTATGGAATCAACCATGCGCAAAATTCATGGCCATACCAAGGCCAGTATGACTGAAGGTATCATCTTACTAGATTCTACTGAACTGATTGAACTTGCACCTAGCAGATTTGTGCATGTTTCAAAGTCACTTGGAGAATCTGAGTTGGTGGAATTCACTGAACTATTAAAGGAGTATCAAGATGTTTTTGCATGGTCGCTCGACGATTTGAAGGGTATATCTGCAGAATTTGGAGAGCACCGAATTGATCTGAAGGAAGATGTTGTACTTGTTCGACAAAGACAATATCGTCTCAATCCTAAATACTCTCTGATGGTCAAGGACGAACTTAACAAACACCTTAAGGCAAGTATAATCTATCTCGTCTTAAGTAGTGAATGGGTTTCAGCCATTGTTGTCATCCCGAAGAAGAAGACTGGCAAAATATGAATGTGCCAGGATTTCCGAAAACTCAATGCTGCCACCGGGAAGGACCATCATCCTTTGTCATTTACTGATTCCATCCTAGATCAGGTTGCTGGTCAAGAGCGTTACGATTTCTGTGACGGCTTTTCTAGATATAATCAGGTGGGAGTGCAAAAGGAGGAGATCTTAAGCAAAGGTTGATCAATGCTCCTATTCTGAGACCACCCAACTGGGCTATTTTATTCAACAGTTATGTGGATGTTTCTGCATTTGCTATTGGCATCTGTCTAAGCCAGAAGGACGACCAGAAGAAGGATCATCCCATCTACTATGCGAGTCGACAGCTCAGTGCATCAGAGAAAAACTATTCGGCTACAGAAAGGGAAGCACTTGGCATGATTTTCACTATTAAAAAATTCCGGCATTATTTGCTGGGATATGCATTTATTTTTCATGTGGATCATAATGCTCTTAAGTATCTTGTAAATAAACCAGATCTAATAGGATGAATTGCTCGATGGGTTCTACTTCTGCAAGAATTCACTTATCAAGTAGAGCTTCGTCAAGGAAAGTATCATACAAATGCTGATTATCTATCACAACTCAGCATTGGAAAAATTGAAGATCCTATCAATGATGATTTTCCAAATGAACATTTATTCGAGATTTCATCTACAAATTTGTTATATTCTGATATCATTACTTATCTCAAGGATCAGATATATCCGGATGGTTATGATTTGGAGCAAAAGACAGTTTTTTAATATAAGGTAGCACCTTATACAATTATTAACAATGTTTTGTACAAGCTTGGTGCAGATCATCAGCTTTGAAGATGTCTCGAATCTAAAGACATTAAAAAGGTCGTGAATCTGAAGACATTAAAAAGGTCGTTAAAGCCTTACACTCAAAAGATGCTGGTGGACATTTTGCTTTGAAGAACACAGTTAATAAGTTATTGACTGCCAAGTATTGGTGGCCAACAATGTTCAAGGATGTATCAAACTTTATTCATTCATGTGATCCATGCCAAAGATCTGGTAAGCCTACAAAATCAATGAATTGGCCGTTGACACCAATCCTTCCTTTTGCACCATTCGAGAAGTGGGGGATTGACTTTTTCGGTCCAGTTAAACTTGTTACTCGACATACGAAATGTCGATATATTCTAGTTGCAACGGATTATGCTACAAAGAACATGGAAGCAGAGGCGACAAAAAAAAATGATGCAAAAACTGTCGCGACATTCTTATTCAAAAGTATTATCACCAGATATGGTTGTCCACTCGAACTAGTAAGTGACCAAGGTACACATTTTTTAAATGACACTATACGGTTGCTAACAACTTATTTCCTTATCAAACACAGAAAAACTACACCGTATAATCCAAAAGCAAACGGGTTGACAGAAAGAGCTAATGGAATTTTATGTAAGATCCTGACTAAAATTACTATTGCACACGCAATGGATTGGGATCAGAAACTACCATCAGTTCTTTGGGCTTATCGTAATACAGAGAAAATCACGACGAAACAAACACCATATTTTCTGACATATGGTATGCATCCTATTCTGCCAATTGAATTTGAGATCAAAACTTTTCGTATCCAAGCTCAACGAACAAATGCAGACTCTATAAACGAAAGGTTGACTAATATTGAAGAACTAGTTGAAGCTCGTGAGTCTTCACAAAAATTAACGAAGGAAATCCAGGAACAAAGAAAGAAAAAATATGACAGTCATATAAAAAAATGTGATCTTAAAGCTGATGATTATGCGCTAATATATGACAGTTGCCATCAAAAGTTCCCAGTAAAACTCCATATGCGATGGCTTGGACCTTTTGAAGTCATAGAGGTGTTTGACAATGGTTCTGTGCAACTTCAATCACTTGAAGAGGAACTGTTACCTACACGTATTAACGGGTCCAGACTAAAAAAATACTACCTTTGACCAAATTTTATTTATTTATTTATTTATTTATTTTTATTCTTATTATTTTCTAGTATTTTTCTGATAATGTTCTCGACTTTTTTTTTTCTTTTCTAGAAATTTTCGTGAATTTTTCTATGACTGTTCAACATTTGTTCAAACTGTTTTGTGAATTTTTTGAGAATTTTTCTTGTCTTTTCCCAAATCTTTTAAGTTATTTTTCAAAGTATTTTTGAGAAATTTTCTAGGATGACGCTTAACATTTTCATGAATTTTTTGTGAAGTTCTGTATCATTTTCTAGAATCTCTCAAGAATGTTTCGCGAAACGTTCTTGAAACTTTCTAGTATCCTTCGAGAATCTCTCAACCTACCATTTCGAGAATCTTTCGAGAATTTATCTACCTACTTTTTACATCCCTCTATTAAAGATGATGGCCACGTGATCCTAATTATTCACACGTGTGTACGCTCACATATCAAAACCGATATTGTTTCTCCTTAATTTATTTGTTTTCTTTTCAAAAATGGTCTTCCGTCATTAAAGATCGATCTGTCAAATCATAGTTTCAAACACTGACCCATGCACGTACTCCATAAATGGAAGTGCCAGATGTCAAGTCACCATGCCACGTCATCATCCCTTCCACATCGCTACTGCATATCAGAGTTATTTTCCATTTTTCTTCCTTACACATTCTGCCTGCGATTTTATGCTTTCCTACGCACATTCTCTTTGCGATCAAAGCATTCATTTGCGACCTATTGCGATCTACGAGCTTTCGTGAAAAAATACGAACAATGGCTTTTTGATCCAGTTCAAGCTTTAACATCATCTGGAAAGCACGAGCAGGAATCCGCCTGACATCCATCCAGTCCTTTTTGGATCGATGCAGGTTGGGTAATTTGAAAGTGGACCCCTCCGTCATCCTCTCCGAAGTCAGTACGAAGTTTGTCAACTCCATTCATTCCATTTTGGAGGTGGATTTCAAAGTCCATGTGCGAGGCAAATTCTTCACTATCTCTGAAGACTTGTTCTACACAGCCCTTGGATTACCGATGGATGGGAAGATGATCTCAACAAATAAGGATTCGGTGGATGAAGCTGTCCACTTCCTTACCAATTGTTTCGTACCCACAAAGGGGTACAAGATCTCCATGATTCGTGATACCACATTTAAAATGTTTTGTAAATATGTGAACCAAGTACTCTTTTTGGCGGATGCTGATGCGACAATTTCAGTGCAAAATTTTGGTTACATCTTAGATGCACTTGCGAGTAATCCGGTTTGTTTCAGCACTATTATATATAAAGCTTTTTTGCGATGGATCAAGCACCAAAAATTTTCTGGAGTTGGAGCACATGTCTCTCGGCTATGCGCCCATTTCGACATTTTGAACGAGCAAGAAAAAACATTGCTAACAAGAAGGATGTTGGCCCCCAAGCCAATTGATCTTTCAGGCCTCATTACTCAAATTGCACCAACCGTTGAAGTAGCAGCTACCACTGCTATGGACATTGACGCTGCACCATCCCAATCGGAGCCAATTCCAGCTGTGGCAATGGAGACTGATGGAGCTGCTGATTCTTCACAGCATGCATCTGCTTCCACATATCAGAAGCAGCCGAGGACCTCCTCCTCTAACGATAACGCAACTCAGTCTGATACCTCAGACAAGAGACAAACAATTGTTGAAGGCGACATTGTGGCACCTGTGGTAGATGAAGAACAACCAGACGACCAGTCCCAGTGGTTTCGCACTATGACCGAGAAAGCCAAAAACCTAGTGGTTGAAGTGTATGAGTTGGACAAGTACCATCAGCAACTTACGATGGAATTTGTCAACTCAGAAAGAAGATGCCAAGACGATCTCAAGGCATCTTTCGAGAAGATTGATTTGCTCGAATCAGACAACACGAAGCTGATTGAACGAAATCGTTCTCTCAACACACAACTTCTATCAGACTTAGAGTTGCTGCTCTCTTTCACTATAGGTATTTTCAAGGTTGAACAACCTTCCTATGTGAAACACTTGCAACTATATATGAGATGAATCTCAAATATTTAACAAGACAAGTTATCTAGATCAGACACAAAAAGTGGTTTGAGACACTTTGGCTGGTTTGAATCCTACTTTTGGCACGTGTGAAATGCTTCAAAAGAAAACACTATTGACACTCAGAAGGCTAAAAGGGTGTTTAAATACTTCAAACTCAGTCTTGATCTACAATTTTTTGTGTTGGATGCTCAAAACAATAGATTCAGAACAAAGTATAATTGAATCAAATCAAAATGATGTCACATGGATTTTGGACCTATCCCTGTCCTCTTTAAGAGCTTATAACCCTTGCTAGACACATCAGATTGATTTGGTTTCAATTTTTATGAAAAGTACAGATCAAATGCTTTCCATCAAGCTATAAAGTGCTATCTTTGGATCTATAAGTAAGGAGAACAAAGGGACTGAAAAACTCTAATTTTCACACATGCGGAATTCCAGAATTCCGTACTTCCTCAATTCAGGTCTAAAATTCAGTTCAAGTCCGATTTGATCCAAATACACTTCAGAGAAAGGTTAGAAAAAGTGCAAAACTGTTTTTTTGTTCGATTTAGCTCTCAGTTTCTTGTATAATCAAAGTTGTTAGCATGCAAACCTTAATGAGGCTCCGATACTATGACAAAATTTCCAGAATTCACACGTGTGGAGAATGTCCACAAGAGTGACTGATCTTAATTAAGCTTTGTGATTGGCACTATAACCTAATTCTAGATTGATCAGCAAAATCTAGTTCAGAGGAAATAGCTAATCCACAATCTAGCATGCTAATCAACAGAATATAATAGTAATGAATCAAAGAATGAATAAAAATATAATATTTCAATGTATGAGCATTAGCCTCAACACGAGTTAGAGAGAGAGAGAGCTAGAGAGATAACAAGCAATATTTGTTTAGATCCAAAATGACATGAGATAGCTACAAAACTTTGGTTCTTCATCATCAATTGTATGGAGAGCTACACATATTTATGGAGATTGAGGTAGCTCGAGGTAGAACCATATGTATACATTCCAAAATGACATTGACATCTAGAGTCTATGTGACATTTGTCACTTGTCATGCATGTAATTCTACCAGCTTTTTACAAGTGTACTAGTTCTAACTAGAAATGTCCAAATCATCATGCATGTGTCCATTAAACTTTGTGCATGCCTTGCATGTCACTATGGATCACTTACAATTAATGCATGTGAGTTGCCACGAGTTTCTACAAGCATAATCATGCTAATTCTATGTCTACAAACTATATGCAAGTTGCATTTATCAAAGTAGATAATACATAACCATGTAGCTCAAGTTCTATGTAGGCCAAACTTGGCTTTTTGCATTAATGAGCCACATACTTGCATGGTACAACATTTGTAGCAAGCCAAGAAATCAATATGGATTGTTTTTCAATTTTAACAGTTACATGGATATGCAATGGGCATAGTGGATTACTAGGATATTGTGAAAGATTGCAGAACCATGGAAAACAACTTTATATGAATAAAGTTTACTTTTTAGAAGTTGAGTTAATTCGGATATCCTCTTATTGTCAGAATAGAGATTGTCATCTCCAAAAGACGTTAGAAGAAAATGAACAACTTAAAAAAATAATGAATCATTACAGAAGATAACAATCAATGTCAAATCAGAACTAGAGCAAATGCAATCAGTCTTACAGTCTATTCGTATTGAAAACTTACAATTATTGAAGGATGTGGATTTGGCAAAGAAGAAGGCTGAAAGTAAGAAACGAAAGCGATAAAGTTGCAAGGATATCAAACGCTTTCAAAAGGAGGTTATCAAAATAGAAGGATCTGTGCATTCAAGTAAGCATATTCTGAATTTTGTAAGTTTTTCAATGACATTCGGATTTAATTTCAGCTATGGTGATATTCTGTTAACTATCTGTTTTTTTTGCAGATCTGCATTAGTAGCTCCTCGGAATATTAAAGACAATGCTTCACTAGGAATGTCATTGGGCACAATATTGGTTTGCGAATCCATTGAGCGTATCATGATGAACAATAGGATTTCAAATGTAAAGTGTAAAATGTTGAATTTCACACGTGTGGATTGTCCACTACATGTACTTGTGATCTCCTAAGGTGTGTAGATGCACCAAGATCAAGACTAGATTGAGATTCAAGATCTATCTTTGATTCTATGGAAAAAACACACTACTACATGCATTCAATCACTTCCAACTCTCACTCACACGTGTGGGAAGTGTTCCAAAAGTATTCTAAGTGAAAACAAGCTGCTCTCCTCGGGTAGAGAGAGAAAAACCATCATGAGCTCTCGGGTAGAGAGAGAAAGCTAGAAATTCAATGACACTCAAAATCCACTCAATCTCAAAATCAATTAGATCCAAAAGGAGGAGTACAATGATACTAATAGATTCATGAGCTACCACTATGCTTAACTATGATTGGATCACACTTTGCCACCTCTTAATCCTATTGGACCATTGATCCATGCACCTCTAAATTCTATTGGACTATATTCAAGCACAGCTCAATTTTCTATTGGACCTCACAAGGTTCCACCTCTAAATCCTATTGGACCTCTTAAGCTTCATCAAACAAAAGCATGACACTTGTCTACACTCTAATTGGCACAAGTTTGGCTCTATTTTGGCTCAATATTGGCATTACAAGTGGAAATGGATAATTTGCCATCTATGCCAAATTTGACCCTATCAACATCCTACACCTAAATGCTTGACTATGAAATTCTATGAGACCCCTATATCAAACATTTTGATTTACTTTACAATTCTCCACACGTGGGAACATCCTCCACACATGTGAGATTCACTTACAAACTTCTATCATAAAAAATACCAAGCTAGATTTTTGCCAATTTCTCACATAAAATAGCAGTCTTTGATGGTGGACATTCAAAATTTTTTAGATAAGACTATAGTTCAGGCTGCTTGTGATTTTGCAGGTATTAGCAGGGAAGCATATGCAACAATATCTAAACTAATTAGAGAAGCTTTTAAGCAAGTTCAAATTAGAAAAGTCCCAATCCCTAGGACATATCACTTGAAGAAAGAGAGGGATACATTAAACATAGGTATGCATAAGATCACTAGAACTCCATTTAATATTGAGGAGGTGTATGAAACTGATGGAAGATTGACATTCTATAATTCATCAAACAATTTATTTGTTGATCTAAATTACTTGCTGAGATACATCGTCACATTCTATGATATAACCTATGAAAAGGTGAATGGCAAAATAATCATAGTACTTAAGTTAGATGAGTCAGAAATTGTGAAAGGGCAGAAGATGGAGAGGGTTAGTATAACTCTCATGAATGGTGCTCTATCTCAAAGATTTCAGATTCAGTGTCCAGTCAGAAAATGATATATGGTGGTTGGCAGCGTTTCAGGTAACTATCCTCATTATTACATTACATTCATTGAATAGTATTAATACATTGTAAACTAAGTCTGATTAATTCTTTGGATAGGTGCTGAAAGAGGATCATGATATATTATCATGAATATTCTCAAGGACATCTTATCCTAGGATCATCAAGACCATATGGATGGAGGACTTCTCAATGTTCTAGGAGTTGGAGACTTCAATGTTGAATGACACTTAGCAGGTGAGTTGAAAACATTGAAATGTATGTATAATGTCTCTCACGGTGCTACATCAAAACACCCTTGTTTGTACTGCATGAAAATGGCAAAAGATGTAACTAGGAGTACAAGAATTACTAGAGAATATGCAGATCCAAACTGGAAGCCTATGCTGCCTATACCCTTAAAAAATGTGCATGTTGGCACTCTTCATGCAGAAGTTAGATGAATAGAAAAGATCATTTATCTTCATATAGTCTTTGCTTGGAATACTAAGCCAGTATCATTAGCAAAGGAAGCTATCTCTCGATTAGAAGATGTTTTATCAAATGCAGAACTCCATAAAGGACATGTCAAAATTGAAAAAGATAAAAAGCTTTCAGGAAAAAATGAGAACATGCCAACTAAGCCAAACATAGGAGGAGCAAAAGCACGTCGTTTCCTATCAAATCATACTGGTAAGACTTCTAATATTCAATTCATTTTGGATAGATACTATTGCTGCCACTCAGGACTTCGAGAAAGATGGCAAAACTAGAGTACTAAAAGTTGATGTATGGAAAAATCTTGATAGTATGATTGCTATTTTAAGAAAAGAAAAATAATCTGATATTGATAAGAAAGCTTTCCAAAGGACTTGTGTCGAGTTTGTTAATGCAGTATCAAAAGCATGGAGAGAAGATTACATCACTCATTACATGGTTAGTATAAAATTTTCAAAATGCATTCAAATATATCTAGATCCAAACATAAGACTAACATTATGATTTTGACATATGCAGCACATACTAAGAGATCATACAACATTTTTTGCAAATACATATGGAAGCTTGAGTGTATGGTCATCACAAAGGATGAAGAAGTCACACTGGCAAGCACGAGCAACATTTCATCAAAATACACAACATGGAGGAACCAATGAAAAATGAAACTACATTTGTCAATTGTTTCAGTGGTTCTACTGCAGAGTTCAGATTCGACATATAACAAAGTCCACACAATACAACAAATTTAGAAAAGCATGCAAGTTCATACAAGAAGAGAAAATTAGATGATTGATGAGTAGAAAATCATCATTGTCATCAAATCATGACATGTTCAGAATTGCTTTGCAAATGCATTGAACAAGAGAGGAGAAATACCCAATGTAAATGTATTGACTGTATTATACCAAAATACAAAGTGTCAACTATTCATCATCAGATCTTGTATCAGATTCTATGGCAGTATTGTCATGAAGAAATTCTCTGCTAGCATATGCATCTAATAGATGTGCATTATTCTTATTTCCACTAAGCTCAATATAAGTGGAATACAATGAATAATGGGAGCCCCTTAAAGGAACATTCCCATGAGTAAAGCCTAAAATGTTCAGAACATAAGATCTTTGGACAAAAATGATCTTATTCATCTTAAAAAATTTATGTCCTCCTAGGTAAAAATGTTAAAGCTTTAACTGCCATTATAAAACTCTCCCCGACTAAGCTCAGCTTGGAATGAGCAATACAGATCTCATTCTTCAGGAAATGCCTAAGATAGTGGCCCAGTCCACTGTCCCTCTGGAACGAGGATGCATGTTGTCTAAAACCACCTCGTCTTGCAGCAAAATCATCTATTATGAGAGCATCTTGCAATAGGAAATATGTCAGCAAAAACACATTCAGTGATTGAAAACATCCAAATGCAAGTAAGATTAAACACTTACACATTCTTCATCATTAGCAGCAACCAGATCAGGATGATCAATATAATGACCACGTATTGAAGTGGAATCATTAGTGAAATGCATTAATGATGGACGAGGGAAGCCCATCTAGGATTGAAATGTCGTGAATTCTTCATCGGATGGTCTGCCTCGCCCATCCTCAGCTATATTTGATAAAGTATTATTCAGACACTCTTCACCAGTCATAAGTCCCTCCTCATCATCAAAATCAATACCAGCAACAAGGTCATCTGTTTCAAAATCTACAAAGTCGGAGAATTCAAAAATTGTGCCGGATAATAAACATAGAATCTCGTCCTCACGATAGTCAAAAACTTTCCATAAATCAGCAGTAGTAAAATATAATCGTCATTTATATAATATACAGGCAAATTGAAAAGACATTTCGACTCCTCCATAGATTTTGATTCATCATCAGATGTATTTTGGCCAATGAAAGAATCCCGGAGAACATCAGTATTTACATCAATAAAGTCACTTTTCTTATCAGGAGTGTCGATAAGAAAGTGACTGATATCCTTAATACCTGACTGAACAGAGGATGGTGCAAAAGGAAAGTCAGCAACAAAAACTTCATCATCAAATCTGAACTAACAGGAAAATTACGAAACCACTCTGAAATTCAACCAATCGACATTTCTTGTTGCAATACGGACACATTGAACTGCTTTTGAAAAGATCAAACAATTTGGTGAACATTCTATCCAGTCTATGTCTGAAAGCTGGGAAGAAATGAACAAGATCAGTATAATGCATGTACTGGAGTGGACCTATGGAGAAAACAAGCTTACTAAGTATATCTCTGAATCTGATATAATGGTCATAAAATACGTCAAAATTTGGTTTTGCAGTCCTGAAAACATGTAGATATGGCCGGAATAGAGTGTGGAAATAGTCTAGGTTTTCAGTAATCCCAATTTCACTAAGAAATTAACTCAAGTTTGAATCTTGTGAGGTTGATGAGGAAGAGGCCATGGCAGTAACGTGAATATCGCACTTTTGCACGAGGGAGAACTGACCCAAAACTATTATCAAAATGGCACACAAGAGGGATATGTAAGGCAGGCAGATACCAAATATCGCACTTGTGCACGAGTAGGTACAGTTGCAAGCAAACAGAAGGCAATGAGCGTGCACAAGAGCGATATGCCGCGAATTTTGAGAACGAAAATGGTAAAAAATTGATCAGTTTGCGTGCCATTTATACTAAATTTTTGCACGTGTGGTCAATGGACTTAGGACACGTGTCAACTTTCAATTGGACTATAGGCGCAGGCATGTGTGAGGTGACACCAACACACATGTGAAATGACACCTAGACACGTGTCGTGTGTTCATTCATTTGCTTGACAACACGTGTCACTCTCACATTTGATCGTACAAATCCTACACGTGTAATGTGACAGGGTGACACATGACATGTCACTCTCGCATTTGTCCATACAACTCCCACACATGTGACAAGACGTTCTTTCGCACTTGCGAACCACGATATAAAATCACAAACTTTGATGAATTTTTTTCACCTTGTTTTAGGCTCCGCATATCGCACTTGTGCGCGTCCTTCACAATCGAAATTCCTCCTACCGCCTTCCATGT
Organism: Diphasiastrum complanatum; assembly: GCA_029204225.1. Classification (NCBI taxonomy): domain Eukaryota; kingdom Viridiplantae; phylum Streptophyta; class Lycopodiopsida; order Lycopodiales; family Lycopodiaceae; genus Diphasiastrum; species Diphasiastrum complanatum. The sequence continues at coordinate 54,437,240 of CM055104.1, read as the reverse complement.
GCACAGGTCCGATACGTCTGCCTACGTGTCACCCCATATCACACTTGTGTGTCTTTCCTCAAAACTAATCGTTCTCTTTGATATTCGGCTCGCACAGGTCCAATATACCTTACATTCTGTCCGTACATATCGGTCCTCTGCGAGTTCTTTATCGTCCCTCCCTGCTCATTCTAACCGTCACAAGCAAGTCCATTATCACATAGTACACGTCCATGGATAGGAGAAAGCAGACAAGGAGGGGCTTCTTCTCTCCTAGCTCATCCTCATCCCCTGCGGTTGCCATCACACCACCCGCTAGACCTAGAACGCGCAACCACAGCAAGTGGCTCTCTGAGATACGCAAGTATCAGAGATCAACAGCTATGTTGATCCCAAGAGCTCCATTCTACTGTGATGTCCGGAACATAACAAGAAATGATCTCGGACAGCTGGCTAGATTCACACCCAATGCTCTTTAGTGCCTTCAAGAGGCTACTGAAGATTACATTAGCCTTTTTTTTGAGGATTTTTTTTTGCTTGCCATCCATTCCAAGAGGGTTACCATAATGCCCAAGGATTTTCAGCTCCTGAAGAGGATGAGGGATAGGTACTATAGGTTACATATATCTCAGCAAGCTGCTCCTAGACCAGCTCCTGTAGATAGGACTGATCTTCCTACGAAGTGTCCTAGGAAGCAGACAGCCCCCAAACATGCTCCTAAGAAAGTGAAGCCTAACCCTTCAGATTCTATGAAGTCTAACACGGAATCCATATTAGATAACGCTGCTGTTGATAATGATGTAAATATAGCTACCTCTGTTTTAGATACCCTTTCAATTACTTTAGATACTACACATCCACCTCCTCCTCCTCCTCCAAATTTTTATACATATATAGATTCGGATGATTATCTTAAATTTGAGAAAGACATATCCAATGCTATAGATACTATTGGTACTCCTTTTTGCTCTAGACTAGATGAAGTTGATTCTAGTATTAATTTTAGAGTTATAAATTGCTTGGATCTCAAAGTCAGACGGGCTCCTATCAGTGATTCTGTGATAGAGTCCGGGCTTACACTCTTGCAATATGACATTGCAAGAGATTCATCAAATGAGTTGCTGGTGCTGAGTAACTTTCTGCTTCAGGCCTTCAAGGAGAACAATGACACATTGTCACAGTGTCTGACAAGTGGATTCACACCAGCAACAAAGTATCTGCTCATACTTTATCATACGAAGTAAGATATATTAAATGTTTCTTGTTGTTTTAGCATTAACATTGGCATTGTCAATGGAAATAGTTCTCAAAATTGCAGCTAAAAAAATTTCAACCATATTTTGTAGTGACCACTGGAGTTTAAACTTGATCTCTATTAAGAGATCTGTAAATAATATTATTAAAGGTTTTTGTGTCAAGATGAATTCGGTGAGAAATACGCATAAGGAAGCAGATATATACCTTCCATATCTAAGTAAATATATTCCTACAGACGTTCCCCATTCCATGGACTGCCAGATCATCAGTTTGGAGGTAAACTCTGTCTTTCTTAATAGCATTTTGAAATCAGTATTCTAATGAAAATATTTTCAATCTAATTCATTATGTTTCATAATTGATTTCTTGTGTGCTGAATTATTTTGCAGTCACCCCAGCAAAATGATTCATTCAGCTGTGGGTGGTACACATTAAACAATGCCAAGTTGTTTTTAGAGTGGTTCAATCTTCAACAAGATGTTGATATCTCTAAGGTAATAAATTCTGTTTATTCTTATTTTGGAATCATGATTAGTTTTCTATTATGGTGATGTTTTTGGCCATTACTAATACATGAATGTTCTATTTTGCAGTTTACACTTCCTGAGTACACATCAAGTCAGGTGTACAAATTTAGACAAGAAATTATCCTGAGTATACTGGCTAGGGCAAGGCTTCAGCCTCCCGTTATTGATGATGGTGCAAAGGATGATGTAGTTATAGTAAATTAAGATAAAAAAATATATAGATAGCATAGACCAAAAATACATGTATAGACTTCATAGAAAAATATACATTGATATATCAAATGCTGCTCCAGTTTATAAATTTGGGAACACAAAATACATGTATAGATGCCCAATTTGGACTTTCATTTATTGAATGAAAGAGTGTATAAACAGATTTTTACTTAAGTTTATTTGAAACTATTGTTTTCTCACTATGGTGATTGTTGTAGGTAGATCTTTGCAACACGTTATCAGCTCCTGTCTTTTTCGCATCTGTGACATGGCAAATATGAATGTGCAATTGTAAATGATGACAATTTCTATTATTTTGTTTTATTTTGAAATGGCAATAAACATAAAGTACTTACGAGTCTTCCGTTGATGATAAATCTAAAATATGTTGGTAGATTGGTTTGTAATAGCATAAGCTCTATTTTGATAAAATCAAGCTTCCAATGCTCTTCCACCTCAACCATAGTCAAATATTTCTCATAGTAGATAATGCTTATCTCCATTCGGTTTGTGTGACCATTTAGTTCAAAGTCTTGATCCAGTGGTAGCCATGTACCTTCAATTTTCTTGTATCTCTGATAGCTAAATGTGAGACTGAGCATTTGCTTTTCAATATGATAACGAAAAATCATTGAGGACTTTTCAATCTTGTATTCTATGTCATTATTTGTTTTACTATCCCAGCCTTGATCCATGAGATCTGACAAAGTCTCATTAGATAAATCCTTGCAAACAAATAAAGTTGGTGTCCTACAAACACTAGCACTCGAGAAAAAATCAACAAATACATACAATGAGATAAACCAACTTAGTGAACAATTTTTGAGCCTGTGCTTATCTTCATAGCATTTCTAATATCAATGAGTAGCATATCAAAGATTTAGAAACAATCCTGTCAGGAGTAGGCCACTCATCACTTTGAAAACTAGACAATGGAATTGCTTCGAGCTTGCCAAAACCTCCATCTGTTTGTGGTGTATATAAAGATTCATAAAAATAGATACCACAATCTACAAGTTCCTTTGGACTTCTTCCTCTGTATTGCAGCTTTCCAACATCAGAGTGAATCACGTCTAATATTCCTGCAAGTGATTGTGCGGGCTCCCATTCACTTATGCATGATGGATATAAATCTGAAAGAAAAAAACAATGTTGAAGCATTTACATCATAATCTGAAGAGCATCAATAAAGGAAATCACCTATGATTGTTGTAGAGGGCATATGTTTTGATATACTTAAAGTTACATTTTTTATGATCATGAGAATTGATATCATGCACTTTGATTTCTGAATGCATATATACATGTTGCACTAAGACTTATGATATCGATTGACCTCCCGGGGTAGTCTTAAACTCCAAAATTTTTGCTTTCCAATAAGAATTGTTGCTCTTTTCTTTTGTCGAAAATTGTCGTTTGATGATGGAGGCAGTAATACCCATGAGTTCTTCGTATATTTTGTTGGCTTCCAATTACCAGCTTCATCTTTTTTCATTGTAAAAAATCACAAAATCGATTGTAGATCTGGGTCTCCTTGCCATTGCTATTTTCAAAGCTTGAGCGCCAAAAATCTCTCTGATATGATACTTAATTTCAATTTTTTGCATCACATTTAATCTAATGTGAATGTCAACATAGTCACAGTTACTGCGTATACCATATTTTATGTAACTGTACATACTATATTTCTGTAACTGTAACTAGTATAGTTAGAAAATTTCATTATAATAACCAGCATAGTCAAGTAAATTTAACTTGAGGTATTGACGTCGGGCAGATTAGCACGTGTCAGGCAGGAAGAAGAAACCCATACGTCCATGCTACCCGGACACAAATTTCAAAGTTTTCTATATTGCATGTTTATTTTTTAGTAAATTTGAACTACGTTACGTAGATTTAAAATCTGTGTATTTTGATTGGGCCTGGTGACGGTCGAAACTAAAGAAAATAAAATAAAAGTATCTTTACAAAAGGTCTTTTTGATATTGAAAACTCCTCTAATGAAACAAAAGACATTTGATCTTAAGAAGAGCAAGGTTTAGGCTAAGGAGATCGCCAACTTTGCTAAAAAGAAGAAGTTTGATGGTATAAACAATCCTGAACTCTTTCTAGCTTCTTTGTATTAGAAACATGATGGTTAGTTGATAGATTTTGCATGCACCCAACATGACATCTCATAGACTGATCATTTTCTACTTTTGAGGATGTGATTGATGAGCAAAGACAAGTATGTTTAGGTGATGGCAATCAAATTCCAATTCATAAAATTGTTTCCGTTGTGATTGATACACCACAAGAATCGAGGAACATTGAGCAAGTATTATATATCTATTGCAAAACCTTATCTCAGTTTACTACAATAACTTCAAAAAACTTTCAAGTTCCCTTCTTTGATAATAAATGCACTAATAAGGAGGTAAATATAGCAATTGCTATAGGTGTCAAAGGAAGAGGAACATATAGACTGATATTGATTATGTATTGTATGCTTGTCAAATTTAAACAAATCTATCCTAATTTATTTGTTGGCATCATCAGCTTGATCACTTGAACTTTCAATTTTTGAGTCATTTTGAAAAGAGCGACATGGTAATTGGTCTACCCCATGTCGATGTATTATATTAAATATGTGAGGTGTGTCAATTGGAAAATCAACACCGGACTTAATTGCTTGTTATGACTGAATGGCACCCTTCATAGTGAGAGGTTGAATAAAGACAAGCCTTACAAGTATAAAACTAGGGCAAGAGGAGTCGCTTAGCATCAAAGTAGGGCAAGAGGAGTTTAGCATCAAAGAAAATAGAGGAGAAGAGGCAAGGCTGACCTAACAAGTGGAGAAGCACTGCATTGCAAAGATTGAGGAGAATAAGTCCACCAACAAGATGGAGCCGTCAACTTCAGGTAATTTTGAGCTCCTTTATCTTCCTGTATTTTGGTAAGCACCCAACAGGTAGCAATAATTAGTTTTGCATTCCTCCTTTAGATTCATCTCTGAATCACAAACTCTGAGAATCCAAACATGGAAATCCATGATTTAGCTAAGAAATCAATTCATCAACTCTGAATCAACCTATGAAAAAATAGAAACATGTGGCATCACCTGCAAGAATAGCACATTGTTGTGATAGCACCTTCAGAACAACCCCTTATGTGCACCTCAAGCTCATTCAAGAAGCAGCAGTTGCTACCAAAAGTCACATGATACAGGTCTTTCAACAATAAAAGACAGTATCTCAATTAGTTCAGTAGGCAGCATCTTCAATGGCAGTGAAGAACAAGAAAAATCGGAAGTCCTCCAATGGAAGTCAAGCAAGAAGTGTAGAGAGAGCGTTGTCTTTTGCTCTTCCTCTTGGGATTCTCAGCACTGGATTTTACAAGTGTTTATGCAAGATCTTGGAAAAATACACTATATTCTAGGATTAGAGATTGACTTTCTTAAAGATAAAGCTTTCATATGTCAACCAAAGTATGCTCTTTCAATATTAAAAAAGTTCAATATGTTGAATTGTAAGAGTATAGAAACACCTATGGAACAAAATATAAAGGACTCTAACAAAGATGATGAAAGATCCTTCGAGGACATCTCACTTTTTAGAAGTCTTATAGGCTCTTTAATTTGGCTCACAATAACTAGACTTGACATAAGCTTTAGTGTTCATAAGTTGAGCCAGACTATGCAAAATCCTTCAATTTATCATTGGAAAAAGGCCAAGAGAGTGCTTAGATATATATCTTCAACTTTTGATTTTGGTTTATTATATAAAAGTGAAGATCTTATCATTATTGGTTATTCTGACTCGGATTTTGCAAGTGATAGAGCAGATCGGAAATCTACAAGTGCTTATGTCATATATCTTGGAGGAAACTTGATATCTTGGCTTTCCAAAAAGCAAGATACTGTATCACTCTCATCATGTGAAGTTGAATACAAGGCGCTCACTACAACAACAAAGGAAGTGCTTTGGATCAAGAGGTTACTAGTGGAGCTAAAGATAATTATGGAAGAAAATATACCTATGATCATGTGTGACAACATTTCAGATCAAGCCCTTGCCAACAACCCAATATTCCATGCAAGGAGCAAACATATCAAAGTTGCACATCACTTCATGAGAGAGAAGCTCATTGGAGGTAAAATCAAATTGGAGCACATCGACACATCATCTTGCATTGCAGATATGCTCACCAAACCTTTGATCAAAAATTCCTTCAACAAGCATAGAGCCAACCTTGGAGTTATACCAAGATCCATATTCAAATCAATATAGATCATTTTTAGGAGGAGTGTTAAAATTGAAAAACAATCCATATTGATTTCTTGGCTTGCTACAAATGTTGTACCATGCAAGTATGTAGCTCATTAATGCAAAATGCCAAGTTTGGCCTACATAGAACTCGAGCTACATGGTTACATATTATCTAGTTTGATAAATGCAACTTGCATATAGTTTGTAGACATAGAATTAGCATGATTATGCCTGTAGAAACTCGTGGCAACTCACATGCATTAATTGTAAGTGATCCATAGTGACATGCAAGGCATGCACAAAGTTTAATGGACACATGCATGATGATTTGGACATTTCTAGTTAGAACTAGTATACTTATAAAAAGTTGGTAGAATTTCATGCATGACAAGTGACAAATGTCACATAGACTCTAGATGTCAATTTAGATGTCATTGTGGAATGGATAGATATGGTTCTACCTCGAGCTACCTTAATCTCCATAAATATGTGTAGCTCTCCATACAATTGATGATGAAGAACAAACATAATTGTTGAGAGTGGGGATCATTTGTTTTCTTAGGCCAACTATGGAGTTCCCCAGCGGGTTCATAAAAATATTTGTTAAGAAGTGCTGTCATTTCAAGGACAAACTTAATCAAGTAAGGCAACATGAAGGCCTCGATGTGGTGAAAGAATCTAAAAAATGTAGTAGTTTTTGTTCATTTTGATGTATCAATCAACTGGGATAGGAATTTTGTAATCTTGATATATCAACTGAGGTGGTAATAATCTACCATTGTTTAGACACAAATTGCCAATGTTTACCATAGATCTATTTCTGAAAAGTAAAAAATGTAAGAGCAGATGTCGGAATACACCTCGGAATAAGAGATGGTATACTGCCTTAATCAGATCCACATATTCTGAGGTCTGTTTCAACCTCCATTGATTCTCACTCATTATCAACAGATTCATCAATAAAAGTAGAGATTCGTTTTTAAAATTTGTAGATTGCATTCTCCACCACGAGAAGGCCGCCTTACCCAAAGCAAAAAGTTAACAAAATTCACTTTTTTATTCTGGGACGTTGCACAAGCTAAAGTAGCTTGGCCAACTTTATCCAGTCATTGACAACTCCTGGGCTTTCAATCGCCGAAAAAAATTTCGGTTGTTAGCCCAAGCTGTATATCATACTGGCTGATAATTGAATAGATTTCGCTTTCAGATTTTTCTATTTATTGCCCTAATGAAATTCCTACACATCGTGGTCCAAAATTTTCAACCATGTGTTTTAATATTACAAGGGGTCATCACGGTCAAGTGATGTCGATCCGTTTGCATAGAAAAAAACCGAAAAAAATTGGTAAAATTTTTCCTTCGGTTAAATCATTACGGGTATACTTTTCTAATCGAGCAATGTTCACAAAAAACATAGCATTCAATGGACAATAGCGTGCTCATAGAATTTTTACCAATGATTTTGCAAAATGGAACCAATGCAACAAATACGTGGAAAAAACAAAGTATGCATCCGAAATCTAATTCATGCAATGTTTAAGCCATTACAATTTCACTATAGCTTTAACTGCCTTAAATTACACGTAGTCTATAACGACTAGTAAAAAGCCCATGGAATTAGTAAAAAATCAAACCAAAAGCCATTTAATCTCCATCTACACCCAGCCGCCCCCCCCCCCCCCCCCTTCCACCCACCATGCCGAAAGTTTAATTTTCAAAGAAAACTTAGTTAACAAAAGGTTAACCTACCCCCACCCCTCAACAAAGGGCTCCTCAGGTCATAAACGCGAGCTGCAAATAGCTCGATTAGCCTGAAAATGAGAGAGAGAGAGAGAGAGAGAGATGGCGGCTACGAGGAGGGATGGGGGTGTGCCATCTTTCCACCTTTCTTTCCCCTATTTGATGCAGATCCAAGGTAGCATTCGGGCGCAGTGGAGGGCGAGAACTGCAGTGGATTGGGAGACAACTTTCTGCTTCATTTCTTGCTTAACTATCTTTCTTAAAAATTCCACCTTCATCTTCTGCTGTGTTTGCAGGTTACAGGTGATAATAGGGCACCTTTACATCATCAGCAACTCCCTAAAGTCTGAGCTCTGCGCTGTTCTCATTAGAAAACAGAAGTTCAGAATGCATAAAGCAAGTTTTTATGCAAAAATCCCATTCTACTGCTGTTTTGCAGTAAGAAATGCTTTAGGGTGTTGTTGAGTTGGCTCAATCCTCCATTTGTATTAACAAATGCATAAGCAATAATTTTTTTACAGATTTACAAATACTAGATTTAAATATGGCTAGAAAACAGGGTAGATGTTGGCCTAAATTTTCCCAAACCCTTAGATTTGCAGATTGTCATTCCTTAGCCTCTAAATAGGCATTATTGTAATCCATACCATTCAGAGAATGGCCTTACTGGCTCACACTAACTTGCAAAACACTATCAGTTTGTCGAAAAATCAGCATGAACTTGTAAATCCAATAGAACCTCATGCAAATCTTGTAAAAAACCACAACCACTCACAACCAGTGATTAGTCTTTTTTGTGCTTTTTTTCCTATTTATTTTCTGATACAAGCCAAAACTGGCTCAATAAAAGACAAAAGGCAGCCAATAAAACCACCTAAATCACTACTTAAAGAACAAAAAGCCGTAAAAACCAGCATTCACTCTAATTGATCTTGTTGTAGACGGAAAAGTGTCCCTAATGAAGTAACCGACAACACAAGTGAATTGAACATCGGAAATTTACTTCTTGAAAACCAATATGAAGTGTCTAAAACTCGAATTGGTTGTATACTTGATAGTGCACCTACCACACAACCGACTATACTTCAAACAAGAAAATCTACGGGAAGCATAATCCGCACTTTCACCACATCATTGCATACTCCACTGAATTCTCGAAATAGTGTCGAGATTCCATATCACACAACAGAAAAATTCTCACAATTTGAGATTTCTTCACGAACACAAATCACTGGCAGAACGAGCTTAGAATTGGCTCTGATACCAATATAAAGTCCTCAATCCAAGGATCTTATTCTAAGCATGCCAATCACAAGCAACACAAGGAAACCTAATGGTGGACAAACCATCCCAACCAAACCTAGATCGAATGGATCTAGCCCCCAAGCTATGGATCAATCACACAGAGAGGAATGAGACATCACATCAGCAACATACGGCTACCAATCTCACAATCAAGGATCCACTAGTGAGAGCCCAATAGGTATACTGTATACCCTCCAAGGCTCATGCACCACTAGTAGTGCACTGTGACATCTCACTGGACACCTTTGCAGCCTATCTGGGCCACGTCATCCAGATTTCCAATGACTCACTAATAGACCCATATAAATCCACCATCAAGTGTTTTATGCCTACAACCATTAATTATGACCATGTACTATTAGCAGATTCTAGAGAATTCCCAGATGTCGAGTCAAGCTGAAGACATGGAATATCTCTGACCCATGACCGAGGAGGTCTCAAAAGGAGGAGAGCAGAAGAAGCTGAGAGCAGAGCATGAGAGCCGAGAAATTACTAGCTAGGATGACAATGAATTATCTATGTGAGTCTACATGGTGTATCCCAGAGAAGGAACAACCATGTAGGACTTTGTAATATTTCCTAGGCTTTGTAAATAAATGTAGACCTTCCTTAAATAATTTAGAGTGAGCCACCTTTTGATGGTGACCTCTAGTGGAAGGGCAATTTCCACATGTAATTTCTAATTTGGTGAATTCCCACTTGGGCTCCACATGGGTAGCCCTTTTGCTTATTTAAGGGGCCCCCTTTCTTGTGAGGGAGCTTTGAATGTATTGTCAAGTTCTCTTGAGTGAATAAAGAAGATCTTTCACGAGTTCTTGATGGTTGCTAAGCTCCTTGTTCATGGCAATGTTCTTGAGTGAAATTTCTATGAGCATGCTTTGATTTCCTTTGTGTTTGTGGATTAACTAGATTTCTTTCTTACTCTCTTGCTTTTAGTTGTGGATTAGATTTCATTTCTTGTTTGTGGATTAATGTAGGAATCAACATTCAAGTAAACTAAACAGGTTGGATTTGTGGTGTAGATTTTGCATCTTCTCTTACATTCCAGTTCTTGGGCATTCCAAGCATCAAGAAATGGGTGTTTCTTGATTCTTGGGCTGCTAGAGTGTTGTTAGGAATCTAGTTTTCTTGTTTCTTGTTTCTTGCTGAGTAGTTACATCTTGGCATTGTTTTGTTCCCTGATTTTAGTAGATAGATTGTAGAAATGCTCCCTGATTCAAAACGCTGATCCATACTGAGCTAGGACTGGTTGCATGGCTTGTATGTGCATGTAGCTGAGTAACGAATTTGTCTCTCCCCATTGACAGGTTGGGGAATACTCATTGTAATATGAGAAAACGCTTCCTCTTGGAAACCGTTTTAATAAGAAGACCAAATTGTGAAGAAAGAACAAATGAATAATGGTAAAGAAATTGTGTTCACAGATTTTGTGGAATCTGTGAACATTTGGCGCCATTCCACAGCTACACAGACACTAAACCAAGCCACACCTTTCCGATCTGTGCAACAAAATCATCGCTCTGAGGTCTCCCACACATTTCATTACAGAGCTCACCACTTTGGTCCAGACCGACGTGCAGCTCAATTCTTGACCGAGGCTTCATGCTCATTACCAAGCCGAGCTCCACAACTCTCGTCTGGACCGGATAGCTACTCACCAACTCTCGATCGAGCCACTACTAAAAAATATCCTACCATGTCCTAAGTTACACCTCAACCAACGCTCATCGATCAAATCTCGACCGAGCCTTTCACAGACCTTTTGTCGCAACTCAACCGATACGATCTGGTAAATTTTGACTGAGGGCTTCCTGTTAAATCTCAACCGGAGCCTTAAGTCCTGATCTCGACCAAATCATTTTGTCCCATCTCAACCAAAGCACTTGCTTAAATCTCAACCGGAGCCCAGTGCTCCCATCTCAACTGAAGCACTTGCTTAAATCTCAACCAGAGCCAAAGCGCTCCTTCAAATCTCAACTGGAGCCAAAGCTCTCGACCGGATCTCAATCGGAGCCGAAGCTCTTGATCAAATCTCAACCGAAGAGATTCTAAATCTCGACTGAATGGTTTTGAGCAAATCTCTACCGGAGGTTCTAGGTCCAATTTCGATTGAAGGGATTCCTCATAATCTCAACTGGACCAGATCCACACTAGACCACAAAACTTTGCAACCACGATCAGAACTGACGAGAAAGACATACTTCAGATCCACAGCTTGAATCGACCATCTATTTCAGATGCTTTTAGGAGTTCTATTCGACGATCCACACGAACCATAAGCTTCACCGCCATAAACAAGAACAACTACACGAGCATGCAAGAGATCACCTTCCAACTGCATCTGCTTTAAGCCATAACGACTGCATTATAGCCTTAGCGACAACATTACAGCCGTAGGGTCCACTCTTGAACCGTAGTGACCACTTTTGAGTAGTCACATCCGCATTCAACCGCAAATAGCTCACGTTACAACCGCAACCACATTGATTCGTAGTAATTCTCCTGAACCTTTGCAACCGCAAACAACCGCATTCCACTGCCTCCATTCTTGAATCGTAAGGACCGCAATCAAACCTCCTTCGCCCTTTACATTGTAGGGACCAAATTCAACTGCACCTCAATTGCATCAGCCTTTGCACCGTAGAGACTGCACTCACCGCAACCCACCACTTTGGATCGCAAACAACCGCACCTCACTAAATTCCCCTTCAATTGCAATAGGTTGTATCCAACCGCAACCCACTCCAAACAACCGCACCTAGTCACCCACATCCAACTGCAACAAACCACAACAAACTGCCACAAACCACAACAGACCGCATACAACCGTAATAGATCGCACTCAACCGTTCCAACCGCATTTAAACACAAACTGGTCGCATTCCAATCGCACCCACCATGGAATCATAGCAACCACATTTTGAACAACGAATCCAGCGAGTTAAGTTACCAAAGAGTCCAAGAGGCCTATTTTCACAATCCTAAGGTACTCTAGCGTTGTTATGGATCATCCTTATGATCCGAATTCAATAGAGGACTATCCACCAGAGATGGTCTCACCATCTACCAAACAGGCTCGATTTAATCGATATTCTAGGATGAAATCCCAAGTCCAAGAGCCATCCACCAACCCATTCGACAGATGGGAACCCATGTGTTTTGAAGCTCCATATGATCGACCACATTTTCATGCTGCCGAATCGTCACATGCACGAGCTCACTTAAACGGAGCTTTTGCAAATAATATTTCGCGTACTGAAAAACGAACTCCAAAGCTAGATTTACCTAAGTACGATGGTAACACTGATCCTCAAAGATTTTTTCAAGTCTTTGAGAATGTATGTGATGTCTATGATGAGACATCACCAGACGCCATGCTACACCTCTTCTCGATGACCATGATTGATAGAGTATGAGAATGGTTTTTTAATCTTGATCGTGAAGATAAACGAGACTGGTCACTCTTGAAGGAGGCATTTATCAAACACTTCAAGCCATTTTGCTTGATCGAAAGTCCTTTTGTCAAGCTAAGTAACATCAAAATGACAAAAGACAAGAAAGTACGTGACTACATTGAACGATTTAAAAGATTAAAAAGTCAAGTACAAGAGCAACCCATTGAGTCTATGCTCATAATTTGGTTCCTCGTTGGACTCCCACGATGGATATGACGTGAGCTTCACTCCAATGATAAATATACATCATTGAAACAAGCCATGTCTGATGCCATTCGGGAAGAAGACGAAGGCTCAGATGTCGACGAGCCAAGTGAACGGAGAGCACATCGTTCTATCCAAGAAGCTCAACAAAACGAGGAAATACGAGAACAGTTGTGGAAAACACAGATGGAGTTGCTTAGCCAGCAACACCAACAACAGATGGAGGAACTCACGAAAGAGTTTCGAAACACTCTTAAGTCTATCGAAAGTTCGATGCCAGGTCAGTTACCCACTGGCCAAATCCACCATAGATGAGAGAACACATGGTGCCCTCATTGTCGAGGTGCACACACTGGCAATGAATGCCCTTAATACCAGCCAGTCCCAGTACTTCATTGATCAAATGTGACATCTGCGACTTTATGGGACGTACATCACTTTATTGCTATTATAACCCATGGAACCAGCCTCACAACCAGTCCTCACAACCAGTCAGGGGGGCATTATCAACCTCCTCTCCAACCGTTTATTTCACAGAACTAACACACTCACTACCAACCACGAAACAATCAAGTCCATATACAAGAGTTGTCCAGACAACCTAGACATGAACCTCAACCACAGCTGGCGCTCTAGGACAACCTCCAAGAGGACAACCTGATCTACGAGCACAAAAATATAGGCACCCTCAAGAGTCAGCACAAGCACATCTGGTAGATAACTCCTATGATCACTCATATCATCACGATGCAACACTTTCATCACCTAGTTCTCAGCAATATCAAACTGACAACTCATGCTCAGGCAAACGGGATGAGTATTCTACACCACCAGAAAATCCAGCACAGCTAGCCATCCAAGATGGTTATGCTATCGCCACAGGACCAATGAGCAACCGCTGCTTTATTTGTGGTGAAACGGGACACTTCATGGTTAAGTAAAGTTAAAAATAAATACCATGCGGAATGTCCAGAATGTGTTCGCAAACACAATTTCAAGGATTGTCTTTAACAACCTAACATGATTCTTCCAGCACGTCATATATCATCTGAACCTATTAGAGTTCTAACTACTAGAGCACAACGCCAACAACAAGAACATCAAAACCATATAAAATCAGTTGACCCCCGGGGAAACCACTTGATGGCTTCCACAATACCAAACGATTACCCAGACCCAAAAGTGGAACAAAGGCAATACAATAAATTTCAAGATGAGTTTTTGCGAGAGGAAGAATATACGGAAAGTTTTTCCCAAAAAGAAGCAATCCCTATAGGGACTTGAAGTATTTTTTGACCTCCTGCAAGCTCAACTCACCATGTCGTTCCATAGCGCAATAAAGTCCTTCACTGGGCTTCAACGTTATATCAATCGTAGTTTTCAGCTGCCTACTATTCCTGATGAACAGCAGAAAACAGAAGAGATTCCTGAAATTTCCTAGATTCCTATGAATCTGCTGAATATAGGTGTTGCTAAGGGGACTAGCATCACTTTGCCTTTGTCCTATAAAGTCTATCCCACAGTATTCACTATCCTTGATAGCGGATCAGGCGTAAATATAATGGCTTTGTCATTGGCAAAGTCATGGGGCTTCCATACCCTCGATTAACCACGATATAAACTTCACATGGCTGATCAACAAGTTACAGACCCTGCTGGTCATTTATCAAATATTAAAGTTCGAAGAGCAGGTGTCAAATTTGTCATAGATTGTGTCATCTTAGATTTACCAGAAGATTCCAATACTTATAAACTCCTTCTTGGTACACCCTGGCTCCAGATGGCAAGTGTTGTCCAAGATTGGAAGCATAGAAAAATCACCTTTGGAAATCACAATAAACGAGTCACTGTTGACTCAACTGGCCATGTCAAGCCTGCTAAAGTTTATGATGATTGGTCATCAACAACATATGATGAATCAGATAGTGTCCCGATCCAACCCAACGACCACTATACAAGATCCATGGACATAATCAATTGGGGTCAAGCACTAGCCATTGTGGACTGTGCTGATTCCAATCGATGTTGTATCGAAATCGTTGTAGAAGCTATGGATATCCTCCCATCTTCTACAGACATTGACACACCCATCATCCCACTTATGATGATTGACCGGATTCCTATAGCTTGGTGCCCAGGAGAACCTAGTATCTCTACCGCCCATGTTTTGAAAAAAGGTAATCTTTACATGGATGATGTAGAAATGATGGATGAACATGTACTCCTATATCTAGATGCCCAACGTTATCTGCCAAAAGTAATTCCTCAGGAGATCAAGTCACCAGGACCGTTGGCTCATGTCCAACCAACATCCAAAGTACCCAACACACAAGCATACAGGCCCAAATCCAAAGTATATACATGAGACATGTATCCAGACGAAGTCTGGCATACAATCGATGAAGACATGATAAGTGAGGTAACAACACCGCCGCCCACTCAAAACCCTCAAAAACCTTAGTTACAAAAAAATAAAATTATTGATACAAAATTAACCGAGTGTCAAAAACAAATGTGTGAGAAGCTTAAACAACCGATAAAGCCCTTGTCTAAGGAACATAGCCCTCCAGTCAGAGGAAGACCATGAGATGATGGCCCGACTATACTACAGAGCAGCCTTCATGTCATCATGATATGTGACCATGGTGGAAGACTAGAAGGAGATGGGCTTTATTGAAAAGATAAGAGAGTACCTGGGGCCACTCAATTTCGGAAGTAAGCTCCGCTTCCAAGTATTTGAAGCCCTGGGGTGAAAGATGACCGAGCGAAAACAAACGGTAAGACGGCGACGCGAGCAGGACTCGCAAGAAGTTCTCAAGAGGGCTAGAATGTAGCAGCCATTGAGAGACCTTCATTTTTTGAGAAACAGTTTTGCGGATAATAAGCACCTGGTTTTACAGAAGCAAACAAAGATCCACACTTTTCCAAGTGTCGAGCGGAACGACATCACCCGTGTTGTAGTGGCTCCTGCAATAGATTAGGGGTGGATAATGTTAGCGGATTCTAGAGAATTCCTAGATGCCGAGCCAAGTTGAAGACACAGAATATCTCTCACCCATCACCGAGGAGGTCTTAGAAGGAAGAGAGCAGAAGAAGCTGAGAGCCGAGCATGAGAGCCAAGAAATTACTAGCTAGGATGACAGTGAATGATCAATGTGAGCCTACATGGTGTATCCAAGAGAAGGAACGACCATGTAGGAGCTAGTAATATTTCCTAGGCTTTGTAAATAAATGTAGATCCCTCTTAAATAGTTTAGAGTGAGCCACCTTTTGATAGTGACCTCTAGTGGAAGGGCGATTTTCACATGCAATTTCTAATTTGGTGGAATTGCCACTTGGGCTCCACATGGACAGCCCTCTTGCTTATTTAAGGGCCCCCCTCTCTTGTGAGGGAGCTTTGAATGTATTGTCAAGTTCTCTTGAGTGACATGAGTTCTTGATGGTTGCTAAGGTCCTTGTTCATGGCAATGTTCTTGAGTAAAATTCCTATGAGCATGCTTTGATTTCCTTTGTGTTCGTGGATTAACTAGATTTCTTGCTTACTCTCTTGCTTGTAGTTGTGGATTAGATTTCATTTCTTGTTTGTGGATTAATGTAGGAATCAGCATTCAAGTAAACTAAACAGGCTGGATTTGTGGTGTAGATCTTGCATATTCTCTTACATTCCAGTTCTTGATTGCTCTTGGGCATTCCAAACATCAAGAAATGGATGTTTCTTGATTCTTGGGCTGCTAGAGTGTTGTTAGGAATCTAGTTTTTTTGTTTCTTGTTTCTTGCTGAGTAGTTAAATCTTGGCATTGTTTTGTTCCCTGATTTTAGTAGATAGATTGTAGAATTGCTCCCTAATTCAGAACGATGATCCATACTAAGCTAGGACTGGTTGCATGGCTTGTATGTGCATGTAGTTGAGTAACAAATCTGTCTCTCCCCACTGACAGGCTGGGGATTACTCATTATAATCTCACAAAACGCTTTTGCTTGGAAACCGTTCTAATAAGAAGACCAAATCGTAAAGAACCGTAATCTACAGAAGAAAGAATGAACGAAGAACGGTAAAGAAACCATGTTCACAGATTTAGTGGAATCTGTGAACATGTACACATAAGGGCCCCAATTCTCCTATAGTCACAATTAACTTACAGGTTGTTGGTCTACCGGTCCCTAGCATGGACACGCTACCTGAGATCAGGCATGGGCATGACAGGAACATCCATCGAACTTGAAGATCCATAGAATTTGAACAATATAATTTTGTATTATGTCATATAGTTTTTTGTATATATCATGCTTGATAATATATGAACCACTCAACTTGAGTCTATAGAAGCAAGCTTTGAACATTCATAATTCCGTTGTGATTTCAAGATCCTAAATTTTGCTGGAATATCAAACCGACGTGGAACTGCGATATCTAATCAGCGCACGTCCTTGTTGAAGTGCCTCCCATTGCAGTCTTTCTCGCATGCTGTTGAATCGATATCGGCTGGTTGAAGATATTCTGAGTGAACCTTTACATCTATAGAAGCATTTTTTTTTTCTTTTGTCATCTTCATTGTGCTTAAATAGGACGAGTGTCTGTTATTACCCTCATGAACGTTGGGAATCCCGAGGCACGGATTATGGCGATCATTAATGCTTCAATCTTGTACTAAATATTGGTGGGTCTAGGCTAATCATGATCATTTGATCTGAGAAATTGGAGTATTTTTCCACTATTTTTTTGCACCTTTTGATATCGATAAGCTAATTTATGAGAATCGTTATAATTTACTTTCTCTTCTTGATAATTTTTCCCAGATTATTACTACTCCTGTTAGAAATATAGATAGTTTTTGTTTCGTTTATTTTCATGACCTTGTACATTCCCAACCTTCCTCTAGCACAAACATAATAGAAAGTACACTAACATGCATGAACATTTTAAGAGAAATATATATTGCGATATCCACAAAAGAAAATGTCGCCTTCTAATCAAAGGTATGGTGTTTGTGATGAAGAATATAAACTCTACTACAATTGTAATTTCGAGAACATGCGCAGTGAATTGGAAAGTAGAGGCATCTTTCCAATAGATTAGATAAACCCTAACTTATTTCTTGATAGTTGAAACTACTCTTTGGTTTAAATAGGATTGCATTGCATTCAACTTTCACAAAATACGTATGTACCTCATGTTCAGCTAAAATAAGATTTTGCATTGCATTCAAATTTCTAAAAGTACCTGCGATTGTGTGTGCAGATTGATGAAGTGCAAGAGGAGCAGATTGATCAAGAACTTGCACAAAATAAACAAGTCAAGGGGATGATGGCGGGAATGGGCACCGGCAGCGGCGGAGGTGATGATGATCACAAAGAAGAAGACATTCGTAGAGGCGGTGCCTTCTTCTCAGATGAAAAATAAAACCACACCTATAAACTTGTAAATATTTTTTTGTAAATCGAATACATATTCATACACATTGCAATTTAGCACAAGACGCATGAGCAATTTTGATCAATGCTAGTGCTCACCTTTCACAAATAGCAATAGAATCCCCTCAAAATAAAGGGAGGTCACCCATTATAGTAACGCTCGACAACGGATTTAATGACGCGCATCGACGAATAAAGTGTCACCAAAAGACGTTTAACCATCGCTAAGGTTGTCGTTTTCATCACTGATATGTCGCTATAAATGTTTCCGGGCGACGGTCCAGTAGCGACACTTAAAAAAGATGGTAGCGACATTCATAGGGACATTTATACAAATCGTATCTATCACTAGAATAGCCATAAACGTCGCTATGAGTGATTGGTGTGGTAGTGATATAGGACAAAAACCTGCAAATTGAGTTGAGATAGGAATGATCGATGAGGGAAGTAGGTTGGCCATTGTTTTCTTTTGATCCTTGAGCATGGTGTTTGGTTTTGGGATATCTTATGTGAAAGGAAGTCCATACACTTACAAATGATATTATGAATAAAGAGGATTCAAACTGCTCTTCAGCCACTATAACTTCAACAAAGCAATCGACACCTAGTGGTGTAATTGGACACAAATACAAGGCATGGTCTAAGCCTCGTGTCATGTGAGAAATTTCAAGACATAACATGATTTTTGGTACAAGTCCAATGACGTTATCAAGAAACTCTTAATTATTCTCGGGCTTTACTACTTTGAAACTTATTTAAATCAGGAAAATATGACAAGCAAAGGTTTTTGTTCACAAGTGCTCATAATGTTATGTTGTGGCATTGACAAAAATTAAGATCTTGAAGCTTTCCAAGTATGTATTGAAAGACCCCTTCCAAGTAATCTACTTTGTCTTAACATGTCAACTTCTAATTGTGTTGTAGAACATGTGGTTTTTTGTTAAGAGAAACATGAAACACCATGGCATACAAAGTCTAGGCTCCATTGGCAGGTATATATGAACTTAGAGAGCTTGATGGCATTTGACCTCACTTTCCTCTAGTTCTAAATTTATGTACAGTTTACTCATATTTCATGAGCTAATGGTTTCACTCATATCTTGCATGGTTGGTACAAGGTCAGGGCATCCAACAATTTAAAGTACTGGAAAAACTGCCTTAGGAGCCATTGACGGATGTGAAACGAGTTAAATATTTTTGACATGGGCTATACAAAGTACTTAGGTGGGGTACTACCTCCTTGCATGGTCAAGGACTAGAATAAATTGTCGAGGCAACTCGACAATTGGAAGAAGAAGAAACTTGGATAAGTATCGCAAGCACCACAAACATCATAGATGAAGTGATTCGCCTGATTCATTTTGATTCTGCATCACCTAGTTCTAGTCAATTTGACTCAAAGACTTCGTCTTCCGATGATGAAAAAATAAAAAAAAACCTAAAACCAAGAATAAAGTCAAAGAAAAGACACCTGTCAGAAATGACGATGTGGTTACCATTGAGTTCCGGCAGGGTGGGCTATGATTTTGAAAAAAATTGCAATAAGGAGGGTCATTACATTAATGAATGCTTGAATGGAACACGTTATTGTGTCATTTGTGATATGTATAATCACTAGACCATGATGTTGAGTGTAGGATTGAAGGAATAGAAAGTATTCCATTGCATGCATCATCATCAAAATCTTTTTGCTTACATGATGTACTGTATGTACCTAGATTGACCAAGAATCTCATTAGTGTAGGACAGTTGTTTGATAGTGGATTGGATGTCAATTTTCAAGTTGACAAGTGTATAATCTCAAGAGAAAATGAAGTTATTGCTAGAGGATCTAGAATTGGTAAGTTGTACAAACTAGATTCTAGGGAGAGTGCTAACATTTCAGATATTGCTTATGAGACCAAGGTTCTACATGAGGATCTGTGGCACAAGAGATTGGGTCATCCCAATTTCAAAGCCATGCAATCAATGGTCAAAGAAGGAAAAGCTGTTGGTCTACCAAAGACACTATCAAAGGAGCTTCTACCTTGTGAAGCTTGTGTGCTGGCAAAGTCACACAGAAGGCCTTTTCCTAGATCAAGTATCAAGACCAAGCAACCTTTTGAACTTGTGCACTCTGATGGTCATTTCTCATCAACTAAGAGCAAAGGAGGAGCGAATTGCTTTGTTTCCTTTGTAGATGATTATACAAGATATTCTTGGATCTATATGTTGTCTTCAAAAGCCATGGTCTATGATGTTTTTCTTACTTTCAAAGCTTATGTAGAGAAGGAGTTTCCTTTCAAGTTAAAAGCTTTAAGAAGTGATAGTGGAGGAGAGTACACTTCCAATAAGTTTAAAGACTTTTGTGAGAGAGAAAATATTCAAAGAGAGTTTTCTTCTTCATATACTCCTCAGTAAAATGGAGTTGCTGAGAGAAAATATACAACTTTGTGTGAATGTGCAAAAGACATTAGGCAATCTTGATGTTGTTCAAGAAGAGGTGAGGCTGAGGCTTGAGGAAGAGCAAATTCAAGCTACCACACCCAGAAGATCTACACGAGCAAGATCTAAGCCAAGTAGGCTCACATATGATGCTGAAGGAAGGCAAGTGGAAGGTGAAACTTCCTATCATGCACTTTTTATTTCAGATGAAGAGCCTAAGGATGTCCAAGAAGCTTTTCAATCCAAGGAGTGGGTTGAAGCAATGACCCAAGAATTAAACCTTGATATCAAATAACACATGGGAGCTTGTGGAGCCACCAAACAACATGCATGTGATTGGATGTAAGTGGGTATTCAAAATCAAGTATAATCATGATGGATCTTTCAATAAGTATAAAGCAAAACTTTGTGCCAAAGGCTACTCACAGATCAAAGGTCTTGACTATGAAGACACCTTTGCACCAGTTGCAAAGATGGTAACAATTCGAACACTCATCTCTCTTGCATGTTTTCACAAATGGAGTATGTTCCAGCTTGATATTTCTAATGCATTTCTCAATGGTTACCTTGAGGAGGATATTTATATGGAGCAGCCTCCAGGTTTTGTGAAAGAAGGTGATGAATCAAAAGTTTGCCTTTGTTCAAAAGTCTATATGGACTGAAACATGCACCAAGGTCTTGGTATACAAGGCTCAATTCCTATCTCATATCACTCGGATTTTGTCTAAGTGAATATGACTCTTCTTTGTATTATAAGTTTGTAGATAGCTTTGTAATTATTCTTCTCATCTATGAAGATGATATCATTCTTTGTGGAAACAATGAGAAGTTAGTTGAAGAAACTAAGCATGAACTTGGTACTGAGTTTAAGATGCAGGTCTTAGGAGTTCTTCACTATATTCTAGGCCTTGAAATAGATTTTTGGAAAGGTTATGCATTTATAAGCCAAAGTAGATATGCACTTTCCATGCTCAGGAAATTCCATATGGAGAACTGTAAAGGCATAGATACACCTATGGAGCACACTGTAAAAGTTCCTATAAAAGATAATGAAAAATCCTTTGAGGACATCACTCTTTATAGGAGTCTTATTGGCTCACTTATTTGGTTAACAGTAACTAGGCCTGATCTAAGCTTTTGTGTTCATAAGCTAAGTCAACACATGCAGGATCCAAAGTTATATCATTGGAAGTTGGCTAAAAGAGTTTTGAGGTATATATCTTCTACCTTTCCACAAGTGCTTACACTATATTTCTTGGAGGAAATCTGGTTTCTTGGCTATCAAAGAAGCAGACAACTATTTCCTTATCATCCTGTGAAGCTGAATACAAATCTCTTACAATCACAACAAAGGGGGTTTTATGGATCAAAAGGCTACTTTTGGAGCTAAAGTGTTATGCAGATGAAGATTTACCAATTATCAAGAATGATAACATTTCTGCTCAGGCTCTTGCAAATAATCCAGTCTTTCATGCAAGGAGCAAGCATATTGAAGTGGCTCATTATTTTGTAAGAGAAAAAGTCATTGGGAGAGAGATCTCATTGGAGCATGTTTCATCTTCAGATTGTGTTGCAGATCTTCTCACCAAACGTCTACTCAAGAATGTCTTTATGAAGATGAAGTCAAACCTTGACCTAATTTCAAAATCTATTTTGATAGGAACATAAATTTTAAGGAGTGTGAAGATTATTAAGATATTATCTTCCTATCTCGAGTTTGGGGCCATGTCCATGGTGATTTCTGCTAAATTTCATGTTGTACATAAAAGGAGTGTGAATTGAGCACATATCCTTCTAGTGTAGCTCGGATTTGAGTTAGATAGGTTCAATTATGATGACATGTAGATGTTTAGATAGCATGCAAAGTCTTACTGTATGCATGCAAGCCACATGCAATCAGTGCATGCAACATGCAAAGTAGTTTCAGTGATCTACACATGTCTAGGTAGTTTTATGAGTTGACATGCAGTACATGCAACATACATGCATGCAGTTACACATGTGGATCTCTGGTAGGTGAATTAGTTTAGTTAAGTGGACTTTCCATGCAACTCCACTGTAGGAATTCGAGTCTCTCTCATGTAGGAAAAGTTGGGCATGTTTTGCCACATTGTGATTATTGAGATTTTGGTGTTTTGGACTCATTCTCTCTCTACCCGAGTTTTCTATGCTTGATTTTCTCTCTCTACCCGAGAGCAGTCTCTTTTTCCCATACTGAACACTTGGAATTATTTCTGACATTCATTTCTCATAGTGAAGAGTTAGATTTTTTCATCAGATGTATGCCATTGTGCTCTTGCCTTAGATTTTTCAAGCATACTGTTCTTTGATCAATCTTGTGCAATCACAACACCTCAGTAAGATCCTGTAGGGTGTGTGGTGAAGTTCACACGTGCTAAAAACTTCACAGGCAAGGCCTTGATAATAGAGAAAAGCCTTAGCCCACTTGTGTAATCCCCGAGTGTGGTTTGGTTTTTTACAAGTTAATTTTGTTTCAAAGTTTTTAGAAAGTCACACATTTGGTTAAATTTTCATGTGGGCAACTTAATTCGCCATGTGGCAACTAATATTGGCTATCCACATTAAAGCTTATAGGAAAGATGTAATGGTAAGTGTTAGACTTTATTTCATTGATTGTCCACATGAAAACTTTTTGTTAAAAAAACTTGACCTTGTCAAGCATATTATGTAATTGTTTGTTCTTTAAGGTTGTACTAAAATAAATAAATAAGATGACCACATAGAAAGTTGGGCATTGCGCGTAGTTGGAAAGACTAACTTCCACAAGCACTCGTGTGGAATTGAATGACAAGAACATGGATTGTAAGTTGTACTTTATGAGGTCTCTTTCATGCATGTGACAAAAGCCTCCCTTTGCACGTGAGGATGAATTTAATGTCAAGTGAGGAAAATGTGTCCATCTAAAGGTGCATATTAAGTGGAGAGTGTGATGCCATTCTTTTAGTTAATGTACACCCTTGGATGGGCCTCTTCTATTTGGCATTAAAAGAAGGAATAGCATAATTTCCTTTTTCCAACGTAATACTAAATAAAATATGAAGTCTATCCACCCAGCAATGGTAGGATGGAGGCGCAGGCAACTCCGATGGATGCGTGAGATCACAGTTTCTTTTATAACTACACCAGCTCCTGCTCTTCGTCATTCATTCATTAGCTGAAGCCTGAGCATCGCTACGAACAGGAAGACAATACCCTGGCACGAAATTCGAACATCGAATTTATTGCCCAATGCTTGTGAATCTCAGGAGGGCCTCAAATATTGGTAGCTTCCATCTTTGCTTTGAGAAAGTAGGCTGATCGGCTGATTTTTCTGCGTTGAGAGGGCGAGGGCGAGGGCGAGGATTCGTGTTTGTTCCTCTTGTTGCTGGAGAGTTAAGCTGGAGCCTGAAAGCAGCGGAATGATGTCAAACAAAACCACAGATGAGCGATTCATCTTCCAGCAGCAGCAAAGGTAAAGAATGCTTATGGTGGTGGGCATCTTTCCATGCCTACGTCTTGATTTTTTCTTTTTTTTTGTTGATTTTTGACAAAGCTATCTTCTGGTTGCAATTGCTTATTGATCTGAATTTTATAGCTAGTATGACTGTTCTGACGTTGGTGAAATACTTGAATTGGTCAAAGCGGGTTCACCCATTAATGTCTTACACAAATTTTGCTTCTCTGAAGGATTTCAGCAAAGTTTGGTTCCATCACAAAGCCTATCAGCAAAGGGGCTACTCAAATCCATATAACAGCCTTGGATGCAGTTGTCAGTGTCAACTCTTTCTTCACTGTTGCAGTCTTTATAGGATTATCTTTCAGCGCCCCCCAAAAGTCAGCAAGCCCAGCAGCGTGTGTCCCAGGTGAAAACACCGTTAAGTATTTGTTTGTTTTTGAGGTGGTGGCTTTCGGCTGCTTCCTATTTTCAAGTCTTATTGCTCAAGGGATGAAGCTTTGTCTCATTTTCTACAACAGCAATGATCCCCAGGAAGAACAAGCAGTCGAAATCAGTCAGAAATTTCTAAGGTTTGGTATGATTGCTTCTGCCATGGGATCTGCAGCAGGCACGTTATTCTTACTGTTATCAATGATCAGTATCATCCAGTTGGAGCTTGGCAGTTTGTCTTGTGGAGGTGTTTGGCCAAAAATAGGAGTAATTCCCTTAATCGTCTTGGTTGGAAGTGGTGGTATTATCTTTATATCATCCGTTTTCCATGCAGCTCTTCACTAGAAGGAGCCAGCTTCCCACTTCTCAAATTATTACAGTGAAGCAGTTTGAAGAGGATATACACGTTAAACTTTAGCAGCGTTGCTATGATCACTTGCAAATTCTTGGCCTTGCCTTCCAAAGGCAATCATGGTGATCATGTTGGGCAATGGAGTTTTTGCAAAATTGAACATTAAAATGAACCCCTTAAATTTTAATGGTGTGTTAAGGGAAAATGCTTTGTTGTATTGCTTAAGACTTTACACATAAACTAGATCCTTTACATGCACCTTCTCTGCAAGTTTTAAATTGCAAAAATTTCATGTTTCGCTCTCTTTTCCCTTGCATGTACGATCACGTTTCCAACTTGAATGGTGCACTAACAATTCTCATTAAATAAAGAATACCTAAACAAGATTGATGTGGTATTGTACCACAAAGAGCTTGTCATGTCATATTGTCATATTTTAACAAGTTTATGAAGATGAAAAGAATGTAAAGACGAGCTTAGCAAAATTCATTAAGAAAGGAGCACATTTTATAACTATTACTCAAAATTTTGACTATTGTTCTTATCTTTTATATGCAAATGTTTTATGATTTTTGATGATGTATTTTTTTTTGCTAATCCAAAAATATTAGCATTATGAAAAGGCCTTTATGAGATAATACCACAATAATCACTTGAATACAAACACTTAAAAGCTAGCGGTGATTATGTAAATTTATTACATCTGAAAAGCATATTACTTAGAACAATCATTTTTTTTTTCTTTTTTTGCATAACGTAAAGATACTAGTATAATTTTCACAAATGTACAAGTACAAAATAAAATCAGCAGCCCAAGGCCGCAAATGTCAGACCCCAAGTAGGGGGACTATACAAACAAAAGGACAAAATGGACTACAAGCACACCACGCAGGGAGGCTATCCATCCATACTCAAAATATAAAGCTAACGACTAGGTAATGGCTAAGAAAGGTAAAGCCTGTCGAAAGTGGAGAGCCGCCGTAGGAGGAGCAGCCGCACCATCAAAAACCATATGATTTTGAGAAGTCCAAACCTGCCATAGAATAGAGAGCCTGCAGACATGCCAAATAGTAAGTGCAGCACAGTCCTGAATCAGGGAATCACCAAGCAAGACAGTGCACAGAGTGAGCATAGGTGGAACTCTCCATTGACCAGGCAGGTGAGTGAAATCTGTCCATAGGGAGCGGCAACAGTGAAAAAACAAGTGCTCAACAGTTTCATCCTCCAGTTGGTAAACCGGGCAAATACGGTCAATGACAAAAGGCCACTTGGCATGGAGAGGGAGGGACTTGGAAAGAATGTGGTAAGCCAAATAGCGAAGTTTGCCGACCGAAATAAAACAGAGGGCCCGAAAGCGGGCATGCCAGATAGAAGGGGGATCAACAAGGGACCAGAGAGAGTTAAAATAGTCGGGGAAAAGAGAAGGGTAGTGGCGAAAATGGACCATAGAATAACTGAAAAGGGAGGGCTCAAGAGAGGGGGCCCAATCAGCAAGGGAAGGGGACGGAGCAGAGCTAAGACAAAAAATAAGAGCAGAGAAGGAGGTAGAAGAAAAAGAGCGTTCCCTAGGAGTAAGGGAAGAGCCCAAAAGAAGCTGGCAGGGAGGAACATGAAGCAGTTGACCAAAAGAAAGAAGACCCTTCTGGGCCAAAGAAAGAGAAAGACGAGGGTGAGCCGCAAAAAGAGGAGCAGCAGCAGAGGCAAAGAGGGCGGAGGTCCAAATCGGATCGGCCATATGAAGAACAGAAGGAGAAGTGCGTTGAAAGAGAGAGAAGAGATCCAAAAGGGCCAAGCTGAGGTTCTTTAGAATGAAGGGACCACGAAGTCGAAAAGACCCCCCAAAAGCAAGGAGCTGGCAGAAGGAAGGAGAAGGGCGAAGAAGATGAGGAACCGCAGCAGCCCTAGACAAAAAAGAAAGAAGCAGAAAATGCCAAGGTTGAGAGGGGGAGGGAAGGGTAGAGAAGCGACAGAAGACAAGAGACTCATTCTTAAGCAGGGGATCAGGAATGCCAAGACCACCATCAGAGATAGGGGACGTACAAATAGACCAAGAGAAGAGGTCATTTGTTAGCCCAAAGGAAACACCGGAGCAGCTTAGAAACAATGAGGAAGAGAGATTTAGTACTAAGAAAGATAGAGAAAAAAAAAACTGGGTAGGTAGCAAGGATGTGGCAGCCAATGACCCGGGAGGCAAAGGACATATAGCAGGGGTGCCAGGGTAAAAGTTTATGAGTAAAAGAGGCTAGGAACCAGGAGGAACGTTGAGCAGAAGAAAGGTTCAAGCCAAAACAAATGCCCAAAAGTCGAGTGATAGTACCATGGGGAATAACAGCAATACCCAAAGAAATAACCCAGGGAAGAGGAAAGGGAGCAATGACATGAAGCTCAGACTTCCCCTTATTGAGGACAGTGGAAAGAAATGACAGAAAAAAGAGAAAAGAAAGAGGAGGCTCCGAGAGAGGGCCGATAGGAGAATGGACAAGAGCTATAGAGCGAGAAAGGGTAGCCTCCCAAAGGGCACAAGAAAAGGGCTCAATGGCAATGGCAAAAAGCAAAGGGGAGAGCGGACAGCCTTGATGAATCCTCGAGCAAAGAGAAAAGGGAACAGACATGCAACCGTTAAAATGGAGCACAAAAGAAGAGGAAAGATAAAGAGCCCGAATGAGAGCAAGAAAGGGGGAAGGAATACAGAGGGCACGACAGTAGCAGAAAAGATGCTCCCAATCAATGCGGTCAAAAGCCTTGTCCAAGTCGAGACGAAAAATGATAGAGGGAGTAGAGGAGGAGGAAAGGGAGTCACTCATAGTCCAGATGTTAAAGATAGAGTCCATATATTACGGCCCTTAACAAAACCAAACTGTTACGGAGAGAGAACGGACGGGAGCAAGGGGGACAAGCGTAAGGCAAGAGCCTTGGCACTGATTTTGATTAACGAGGGCTGATTTCACACGTGTGATCTTTCTGTCCATACAGAGCTCCGCTAGATCAGATTAGTCTTGATTTGATCCACTTATGGTCTTCAGATTGCTTTTTTCTCAGCGAGTTTGAATCCCTCTCCCAAATCCGAGTTCCTGCAAGCCACTGATGATCTGATGTATAGACCCTCATCTCTTCAAAGCATGAAGCTCTGATACCATGTGAAGTTTTGAGCATATGTGAACTTTACCACACACCCTACAAGATTGCACAAGATTGATCAAAGAACAGTATGCTGGAAAAATCTAAGGCAAGAACACAATGGCATGCATCTGATGAAAAAATCTAACTCTTCACTATAAGAAATGAATGTCAGAAATAATTCTAAGTGTTCAGTGTGGGAAAAAGAGGCTGCTCTTGGGTACAGAGAGAAAATCAAGCATAGAAAACTCGGGTAGAAAGAGAATGAGTCCAAAACACCAAAATCTCAATAATCACAATGTGGCAAAACATGCCCAGTTTTTCCTACATGAGAGAGACTCGAATGCCTACAGTGGAGTTGCATGGAAAGTCCACTTAACTGAACTAATTGACCTACCAGAGATCCATATGTGTAACTGCATGCATGTATGTTGCATGTACTGCATGTCAACTCATAAAACTGCCTAGACATGTGTAGATCACTGAAACTACTTTGCATGTTGCATGCACTGATTGCATGTGGCTTGCATGCATACAGTAAGACTTTGCATGCTATCTAAATATCTGCATGTATCGCGACTATGGTAGCAAGTAGGCGCGGCTCTCTCCCATGTATCATATCTCTCTCTCTCTCTCTCTCTCTCTCTCTCTCTCTCTCTCTCTCTCTCTCTCTCTCTCTCTCTCTCTCTCTCTCTCTCTCTCTCTCTCTCTCTCTCTCTCTCTCTCTCTCTCTCTCTCTCTCTCTCTCTCTCTCTCTCTCTCCCCCCCCCCATCGGGCCAGTTACTGCTACTGTTTTTCCTCCTCCATCCGCAACTATTCCATCATCCTCCCCTAAGACTTGCAAAGGGAGAATATGTTCTCAATGGTGGGTTTATAGCTGAAGAGTTGACAGAAACGAGGTCCAATTGTTAATGCCATGATTGTGCAAAGTAAAGGTAGGTGCGATGGTGCAACATCTTATCTTCTTCTCTACAGTTCTCTCATTGTGTTCATGACTATTCTCCAATTGCATCACAAATCTATAAGTAGCGCCATGGTGAGCTTAATCAGAGGCTTCAACTGTCCTTCCTTCTTAATCTCTCTGTTATGCTTTCTACTCAAGGATTTTCTTCAGTATGTGCGTTTTTAGTTCTGTTTTGATCCAGTTTTATGGATAGATCTTCTGCTTTTGAACTAGTTGTCTTTAACTTTTCCTCCAGGCTGGCAATATGTTGGTTGAGGGCTTCGACAAAAATAGTATAGGATTGTTGCATTTTGGTATGTTGATCCGTTGTGGCCTTTAACTTTTGTACCAACTGCCAATATGCCACTGCATTAACTTTTGTACCAACTGCCAATATGCCACCATTGGGATTTGAGTTCCCTCGGGAATAGTTGGATGGACGAAATCTTGGAAATCAATGTGGAGTCTTATGAACTCACATTATCCAAGTTTTGTCATATCTTGTAAAAATTTTTAATTTCTATATATTTAAAATGTGCTATAGTGCTCACTGAATCTAATTGCTAGTTGCTGTCAGTTCTGACTGTTCCCTTGATGCCTGAAGAGCCTGAAAGATAAAGTAATCCTTACATTTATAGACCTTGACCTTTTCGATGGCCTTTCTGACCTGTCTGCTTCTCAAAAAATTGGATCCATCGACTCCTTCGCATCAGAGGAAAGCCTGCATAGAGAACATGGTGTCAATAAAACCAAGCTGAGATCACATTGAGATGGATACTATGATGCTAGAGAAAGAGACAGTGATAAAGGAGATTACCTTGCATCCAACAAATCAAAAAGCCTCCATCCTCCACTATTCCCTTTCTTTCTTGACCTCCCCACATTTGATTTTGCAAGCAGTAAGCTAAGAGGAAGAGCAAGAGCAACAAGCAAAGTGCAAGAGGAACAAGAAGAACAAGCAAAATTCAAGAGGAGAAAACAAAGAGCAATAGCAAGAGAAGCAAGAAGAGCACTCAAATGTGAGGAGAATAAGGAGTCCAAGGATCAACAAGCAAGGGAGAGGACAAAGGCAGCAGGTACATCCCTTGATTCCATCACCCACTCCTCTTTTCTCTTCAAAAATGCCACAAAAAATGTTAGTCTTTTTGAAATTTTCAAGAATCTGTCTGACCCTGGGTATACACCTCACACTATCTTCAGTATACCGAGGGCAATTTCGAGGCCCTGACTAAATTAGAAATAGTATTCCTTGCCTGTTCCAAGGTGCATTCAAAAACACACAATTTTCAAAGATTGTCGGCTTCTCCCAAGCCTTGTCAAAGAATATATAGTGCACTTGACGACACAAGATCATCTGGTTAAAGGATGTCATAAGTGTCCAAACATCAAGATATTTGGCATCCAGCCACTATTCTTGGGTGACCAGTGTTGGTCGGGTAACGAGTTTTTATTTTTGGTTCTCAACTCACTTATCAACCCGGTTCTAATTAAGACCTTGACCGGCTACCCTAAATTGGCTTATGTGTAGAAGCGGCGGATATGCTCCTTTGTAAGACCGACCACAGTTGAGAATTGTCGGGTCCCTTTGAACCTTAGAGGGGGGTATAACCCGAGTAATCAATTCACTATACAGAACCTAACATTCATTAATGGCTTTTAACAAGTGACTATTTTAGCAATCATCATTTTTGAAATGATTTTTTATTAATTTTAATAAAAATAATATATATTGGGAACCAAATATAGAAACCAAACTGGTC
The DNA here is from genome assembly GCA_029204225.1 of Diphasiastrum complanatum. NCBI lineage: Eukaryota > Viridiplantae > Streptophyta > Lycopodiopsida > Lycopodiales > Lycopodiaceae > Diphasiastrum > Diphasiastrum complanatum. The sequence continues at coordinate 54,406,418 of CM055104.1, read as the reverse complement.
CGAACCTATTTACGGATATCGGGAAAGCCAACAATATAGTATAGTAACAAAACTGGCGAGAATTGAAGAGCAAGGCTATACATGTAATGATGCACGTAGGCATGCTTCGCATATCTAGACGTAATCCGATCTTGCAACTGTACTGCTAATTTTCAAAGACTAGTTGCACTAGACTCAGATTTAGTTATTATAAACATGTCTTTTGTTCATCTCAATGCATTTATCTAGTTTGTTTTATGTATTGATAATCATTTCTAATTTTGTGTTCCATCCATTGTCAACTGCAAGGTGCACCGATGCAAATGTCAAGTTCACGTTCCTCATCCTCAAATGATGAAACATGACCATCACATATAGGATCAGAGGCCTGGTTACACCAGAGAATACCATGCCCATATGCACAATGTAAGTATGCACTACGACGAGAGCGATGTACCACTATATCACATGTTCACATGTATGGTCAGATGAGAGCGAGTCATTATTTGTGCGGGCGGAGGTCGGTTCTTCGATGAGTTAGACTTTGCAAACCTCTTCGTATTGTTAAAATTAAATACATGATTGCACGTTCCTTTTCCATGTATGTTGTTTGGCGCCCTTTCTGATTGGCGGAATATCCTGTTATTCTTGATTGTTGTTGCACTTGTATTGTATAGGATGATGACTCACACTCACATGACTATCAAAGAATTCAAGCAAATATTGCCATGAAATTCACAAGATTTAGACGTGCAAGGGCACAAGAGCCACCACTTTCCTCGCATACACCACCTGTGGACTTGCACAAAGAAATGTCCCAAGAAGACACAACACACGAGGATGTGCCATTCACATCGCATGATCACGAGGGGGGCATGGATGACATGATGGATGCATTCTTCACAAACCCACCTGAGGCCACATTGGCAAGGGAAGAAAAGATGATGCATGGCTTGGCATCCAATCCTTTTGTACGAGGGTGCACAAATATCAAAGTTGCGAGCTTGTTTGCTACTTTTGAACTTGCAAACTAAGTATTGCTCTAATCTCGTTTTATTTTTATTTCATGTGTTGTGAGAAAGTATATATAACTAATTACATAAATTTATATTTTGTCGCAGTTTGCTCAGGAAAATGTTGCCCCCAAATAACACCATGGCGGCATCTCGACAACCTTCTAAAGTCTCTAGACTTTGTTCCTACACAACCAGACTACAAGTTATGAAATCACAAATCTAGGAGAAGTGATATAGTGTCTTGGGCTACAGATCAGAAGAGATCAAAGAAGATGAGTGATGTGTCTGATCAATCAGAATATGCCAAAAGGTGTTGAAGCAAAACCGAATGCTGGACTGCAAAGAAAAAGCCACACCAATGATAGTTGGAGCAAAATTGTCGAAGCGCGACAAACAAGGAGAGATAGAGAATGGAAGGTATACCACAACAAAACTTGATCGGTAGTTTGATGTATTTAACAATCTGTACCAGACCCGACTTGGCCTTCTCTATCTATGCATTGAGTCAATTATCCTCTAACCCTCGAATGGCACATTGGCAAATAGCAAAGAGAATTTTTTTGCAATATCTGAAAGGCACCTAAAGTATGGGATTGAACTACAAAGCAGAAAATGAATTCAAGCTGCAACACTACAGTGATGCAAGTTGGGCAAGCTACAAAGATGACAACAAGTCTGTGACAGGAGGATGTTCAATTGTGTGCGGAACAGCAATCAATTGGACATACAAAAATCAGACACTAGTACCTCAATCGTCATGCGAAGCCGAATATGTGGCATCATCGAAGGTGGCTAATGAAGCAGTGTGGTTGCAAATGATGCTGGATGCAATTGACATACAACACTCTCAATCAATATTGCCAAAAAAAAAACCCATTTTATTTTTAAAAAAAAATTGGGCATTTTTGAAAGCGATATATTGCAAATTTCTTTTCTATTGGGTCCGCACACCCAACATGAGATTCATGCATGAATAGGTTGTTTGAAAATTTTGAAGAGGCCAACAATGCTTGAAATAGATAGTGGAAAATTCTAAGACATAGTTAGTGTGCTCTAATAGATTTCCATGTGCCACAGTCAATTTATTTGTAAACACCACAACAATTGTCAATTTAAACACAATGTGAGCGCATGGAATTATTGTGGTTTTTTCTCAACGAAAAACCAAAGCAAATAAAAAGAACAAAGAATCAATTTACTCTATAAAACTCAATGTGATGTGTACTGTATACAAATGATTGAAATACGATCTAGTCCTAAGCAAATTTATTGGACGTTTTGGTTCCAAAACACTCCAAATAACAAAATCTAAGGAGAAAAGAAATTACTACTCCACTATGAAGTAAATATAATTAAAAATTCTCTTAATAATCTAGATCTTAAATTGTTCATGAAAAATAGAAAAAAGAATCTACAAAACCTCTCAATGAACAAAATAAAAAATTGTTTTTGTACCATAAATGTCAAGTTCCTTTCCATTCCGCCATCACCGCCAAGCAAGAAACATGAAATATTATAATATAAATAGAACAAGTATGGAAATATTACTTCAATACCACAAATGCAATTGGTCTACTCTAAATGAGAACAAATTAGAAATGAAAATGCAGCAAAAAATTAAAGAGTAGATAGTCCACGTTGATCTCCACATTGAAATCTAGAACATCTCAAAATCATGTGTTAGGGCACATGAACCTAGCAAGAAAGATCCTTTTGATTTGCACCTACAAAGGAGGAACAAGAGAAGGAGCTTCAAGTTCTCTCAGTGGCAAACGAGCCAAAACATTCTTCAATAAATTTATCTTGCCTACTATATAGAGCCTATATATAGTTAGATAGAACAAGGAACCTATAAGCTTTCTATATAGTGCGATGTCCTTGAAGGATTTTTCATAATCACTTATAGAAACTTTATATTTTATTCCAATGGTGTATCTATGTCTTTATATTCTTTTCATTCCAAATATTTCAAGGATGGTAGATGCATATTTATATCGAAAAATGAAACTAAAATTTATCCATCTAGCGACCTCTATGCCTATAATGAAACGAAGAAGGCCTAAATCTACCATTTAAAACTCTTTTAATGACATAATCTTGACATCTCTAATTCTATCAAGATCATTGCCACTCAATATGTTATCATCTACATACAAAACAAGAATAATGATCAATTTATCATTCAATCTAATATACAATGAAGGTGTTGAAGAGCTTGCAGATCCCAAGGAAACCTAAACCTAGTTAATAAGTGAGAGGAATTTGACACCCTGCGTGTGTAAGTCCAGCCCGATGATCACATAGTTATTTGATTAGTTAAAAGCTAATAAAGGACTTTAGGCCTTTAAATGTCGCAAGGCCTAATAGTCGAATTATTGAATACAAATGTTCTCCCGAATTTCAAATTTCCAATAATAAGAGAGGTAGAAACTGGCCAATAGGATTTGAGGCCAAAGCCCTAAACTCAACTATATATAGTGGTACTTTGTAATTCATTTTCATGCTCATTCTAATTAAGCAGGTGAAACCTCTACCAAATTGAACTTGGAATTGGATGTCATTGCCCTTCTTTCTTGCTCCATCTCTCATACTTTATTTAGATCTTGATGTTATTTGGATTTGTTAATTGTTAAGATTGATTTTTGTTATACTTTTTGTGTGTGTGTGTGTGTGTGTGTGTGTGTGTGTGTGAGAGAGAGAGAGAGAGAGAGAGAGAGAGAGAGAGAGAGAGAGAGAGAGAGAGAGAGAGAGAGAGAGAGAGAGAGAAGTAAGCTTTATCTTTGGTGGATTAGGGTTAATATGATCATAGTGTTAGATGTTGATTCATAAGCATGTGCTTGACTCTGAACTATGTTATCGCTCTCATGGCAACGAATCTCCACATGACAAGATATAATCATCTTCATCGCTTGATGTTTTGCATTGCTAGGATCTAGGTTTGAAGGTGGATAGGAAAACCTGCTACAATTTTGGCATTGTTGTCGAGGAGCTACGACAATTTTTCATTTTCACCATGTTTCTGATCCATGGATTTATTTTTTTGCAATTTTGGTGACTTCATGAAAAGTGTCATGGCCTTAATTGGGGCTTGGACCATTGTGGTGTACCTTGGACATAGGGACCGGAGACCTAATTTATATAGTAGTCAAGTAGGACCACAGGAGGACCATGAGATCACATTCACATGCGGTATTAGCATGTGTGTTGCATCCTAGTATGGAATAAGATGTACATGGATTGTGCTATTATATGGATCTTAGCTACTATGTGTTAAGGGTACCTACATGCAGTGAACATGCATAGGAGTTTGTTATGGACTGATAGTATGCTTACATGTGGATTCATTGCATGGGCATGTGAGATAGACTCTATGTCGGAAAGAGGTGTGCAGAAGATAGGTCGATGGCAGAATAAACTATCTTCTTCTCTCTCAATGCATGATTACGCCTATCAATTTCAAACAAAACAATAGTGATAAAAATCACGTTCGATCTTATAGTGTCTAACTTTGAGATCTTCAGTACTATAGTGATTATGTAACCAAACAATAATGCATTGAATTATCAGACAAATAATTAGTCACGAAAAACTACAGAATCGCATACATTCTGAGACGAAACTGAACGCAATAAAAGATAGTATTGTTTCAATATGAAAATGAAACAGAAGTGAATGAGTACAATAAGTTGTGGATCGAAGCCGCATACTCTATGTTATCTCTGAGCAACTAAAATGAAAGTTTAAATTAAGCGCAATGCTGATAAATAGTAGCGCAATATCTCTAAAACAATTCTAAGAAGTGAGCTAGAATGCTCGAGAGTGTTCAAGCTTGCAGGCTTGAGAGAGAGAGAGAGCTAACTATTCAAATGCTTGATCATAACTTGATTGATTGTATGAATATGAACAGCTATATATATACTAAGCAATTAGGTCGTCAATTGTGATTGCCAATTGGCTGGTGTCCACTGGCATCCATCCGGTTCCTTGTCATTGATTGCTGATAAGCGGTGAAAATTGGTCATAAACAGTCTGTCTGCATAAATGAACTATAACTGTCACTCTGTAGAAATGAACTAAAACAGTTACAAAAAGGCGATTGTGTCGGGATTTTGCGAAAAACCCAACAGTGCCTTAAAATTTCTTTTAGGGTTGCCCCACACTTTGCCAGAGTCATTTCCTTAACATTTGAGGTACTTTGGAAAAAGCAAAAAATGTGACTCTGCATATTTGCTAGGGAATCCTGACAGGCGACAGTGTCGTCAAAATGCGACATTGTGTATTTGCTCGCAAATCTTGATAGACGACAGTGTCGCTAAAATCTGAAAAATGCGACATTGTGATTTTACACGAGATTCTTGACAGGCGAAAAATGAGAAGTGAGAGAAAATGAAAATGCGACACTGTAGTCAAGCTCTGTGTATTTTTGCAGACTGTGTAAAAACACTTGTGAATTTACAGACTAAAAGAACACGAGAAAATCCGTAGAACTGGATAAACAATGGATGAGGATTAAAAATTGATTAGTCGATTAGTACGAAGGAGAATAATCCAACACTCCCCCTTAATCCAAGTCCTTGAATGCCTTGACCTTCAAACTTAGTTCTACACAGAATCTTCTATGTGTATCCAAACTTAATGCTTTGATATCTGTTGTCATATCTTGCATTCTATAGTACTGCAATCTGACCTCTTTGTTGAGAACTTTGCTTCTGACGAAATGATACATTAGGTCAATGTGCTTACTCCTAGAATGAAATCTGGGGTTGGCTGATAAAGCGATGGCACTTTGATTATCTGAGAGTAAATTCCTCAACCAAATTGCCTCCTTTGTAGCTTGAGAGGCTGCGATATACTCTGATTCAGTGGAAGATAGAGCTATCAAAGATTGCTTGCGACTGTTCCAGGAAAGTGGACCAAAGTTGAGGAAGAATGTTAATCTAAAAGTAGATTTATGAGTGTCTACATCTCATGCCCAACTTGCATATGTGTAACCACTGAGTAAATTGAGTTTTTCATTGCCAACTGCTCCATTACATATGCAAAAGTCCATAGTATCTCGAAGATATCTCATGACTCTGATAAGAACTTTCCAATGTGTTATACCAGGATTAGTCATAAACTGACTGAGCGAGCTGACTGCAAAAGCTATGTCTAGATCATGGTGTGCATAAGAGATCCTATAATAGAATAATAGGGATACTCACGCATCTGCTACTTCTCATGAATTGTTTGGCAACACTACTCCTCAAACAATTTGAGACATGGTTCCATTGGTGAGAGGGCTAACTTGAGCTTCTTCCTGAGATCACGAGGAATCTATGCAAAAGCAGTACATCCAAAAGTCTCTAAGTTTGATAAAGAAGGTTTGATACGTGTCCAAATTTCGAATGGTGTTTTGTCTGAGAGACCTTTATTAGGACATCTATTCTGAATATAGGTTGTTGTTGAAATAGCTTCAGCCCAGAAGCACTTTGGAAATGTCGCATGTGATAACATGCACTTTGTCGATTCAACTAAGGTTCTGTTCTTTCTCTCAGCAAGACCATTTGATTGAGGCAAATAAGAGATAATGTATTGTTTCTCAATGCCATTGTTAAGGAAATACTTCTTGAATTCGATGGAGATGTATTCTCCCCCGTTATCTAATCTCAATGCTTTGATTCTTTTGTCAGTTTGATTCTCAGCCTGATCTTTGAATTGTTTGAATATGATGAAAGCCTTTGATTTCTATTTAATAAAATAAGCAACTGTTCTTCTAGAGAATTCGTCAATGAAAGTAATGAAATACTTTGCATCTAGCAATGAAGGAGTTTGCATAGGTCCACATATATATGTATGAACAACATTAACAGATCTTTTGCTGCATGCCTATGGTTTGATCTAAGAGGAATCCTAGCCTACTTTCCAAAGATGCAGCTATGAAAGACAGAGAGATTGACCGTACCAAAAGGATAGTCGAGATCAAGAACCATGGACTATCTGGACATGTCCAAAATAGATGCATAATTCAAGTTTCCTAAGCGGTGATGCCATAATAATACTTTATTGACTAGAACAGGGGTTTTCAAGGTTTGACTAGACTCATAATAACAATGTACCAATCTATATAAATAACCCTACCTCTTGCCGAGTGCAAGGATCTTAATACTCCTATCAATAATTTTGCATTGATCATATTCAAATTCTCTCTTATGACCTAAATCTGTAATTCTACTTACTAATAATAGATTTGTAGGGAGTTTAGGAACATATAAAACCTTTGATAGTAGTTTGAATTGAATATACTGAAATCGCAATCTTACAGTACCTTCACCTTCAATAGTGTGAGTAATATTGTCACCAAGATGAACGAATTTTTTCATGTTGTAAGGCATGTAGGAGTTGAAAATCTCACGTTGATTGGTCATATGTTGAGTTGCTCCATAATCCAGAAACCATGAATTATTCAAAAAGTGCGCTTTGATCTTTAACCATAAATGTGCATTCGTCCACTTCGACTTGGGGAGATGATGAAACTGTGTTTGCTTGTTGATCAGGTTGCTTGGCTGCATTCTTCACTTGGAGAATTCTGCAATCCTTGATCTCATGGTTATTATGCTTGCAATACCTACAAAACATCTTCTTCTTCGATTGTGGATCTGATGATTGTGCTTGACTTTGATCCCTTCGGCATTCTTGGGGGACGTTTTAAAAAGACCCTATTGGCTTCAATGAACTGAAAGTGGAAATGAAATTCTACCTAGTGTTCCATGGATTCTTACAAAATAGCAACTCTCGCATGTTAAGTACATAATAAAACAAATGTGAACTTCAACATGATATATGTAATTTTTATGTAGATCATTTACTAAAGATGGTAAATTAAGAGGATTGAAATTGCATGATTGGCATAAGATGTTGCAATTCATACTTTCTAATTTTATTCGAGGTTGTTTCAACGATGACATATGAAATACACTTTACAGATTATCATTAATGATTAGGTTTGTAAAATCTTTTAAACACTTGTATAAATATGTGCTATTTCAATGTTTTTATGGCATATGCTAAACAACTTAGTGTGTTATCAATCTTGCAAATGAATTTCCTCAGAAGAAATTAAAAAAAAAGAATTGGATTCCATGAAAATCCAAATGATCAAAATGGTATGTTTGTTGGAAATAGATTTGTCAACTTCCTTTTTGAATATACAAGTTATCTTCTAGTGCATTTGGTCAAAGAATTATCAATTGTAGGACTTGTGCACATGAGATGGATGTTATAAAGATGAGTGTTTTATGAAAGTTTTGGAGAGCTTTGTGAGAAAAAGACAAGGCCATAAGGTAGCATTGCAAAAGGTTGGCTTGTACAAGAATCTTTGTTTTATATCATCGAAATAATCTCGTAGTTGCATCCTACGGTCCAAATATGTGGTGTGAAGAAGAAGATGAACGTGTTAAGAGTGACGTATCACAAGGAAATGGTGTGGAAAAGAGACTTTCATCTCAATTAAAACAAAAAATTGGCATGTTCATTGTATATAATAGTGGACATATGAAAAAAACAAGAAATCTTATGAAACGAGAAATGGCACAAAACCCAATTTTTAATTTTCTAAAATTCAAGTAATTTTTGAATCCTAGATTCAAAAGTGAATTAGTTATTTTGCAAGATTGTATATTTTGCAAATATTTAAAATTTGGACGAAGTATTGCAAAATATTTTTACTATTGGTACAGACTTTGGCATTCCTCCCAATCCTTGCAATTAAGGCTCTTTACCATGGCCTCTTGCACTGTCATGAAAAGCTTGTGTCTGAAAAAAAATCAATGATTAGATTCAAGCCTTTTGCATATGAGTTAAAAGTAAGAATCATGAATTAAAAATCAAAATCACCTTTGAAATTCTTTTCTTGTCTCAGCAACGCTGAGTTGTCCATCAACAACTCTAGTAGTCAGAACAACATCTGATAGATGAGATGCCTTGCATATTCCTCCACTATAATATCCCCATATCTTGGGGGATGGGGGCAAGAGTAGATTGTGTGGATTTTTTTTTTGTGGAGGACGACCCTTTTGGAAGATGTCCCTTTATTTCAAATTTGTCCCATTTGTCCAAAATTTTATCGACAAGGTCCCAAATTTGAAACAAAAATTTTTTGTTAAAGGATTTTATTTTGATTTAAAAACATGAAATAACAAAAAAAATCATCAAAACATAAATTACCTGCCCTTTCCAGAAGGCCCACTGAAAAATATTATCATATTTTGTAAGTGAGGAGGCTGGATTCTTTTCATCAAATAGTAGCCCTGTCTCCTATGCACAATGACACTTCAATTATATGTTTGTTTTATCTCCTTTTTTGTGAAGCCTCAGGTACTCCTTATGAAAAAATCTGACTCATTGTATAACGGTCATCTTTAATCTATAATATTGGTCGATATTATAATTCCAAACAAGCAGCTTGGCTTCCTCAACTGTCAATTCAGCAAAAACTATGACACTAACTTGCCTAAAAGACTATACATGAGGATAATCAATGGAGAGCTCCTTTCTAGCTTGCATAGGTATCTATACATTGAATATCAAAATATGTTATATGAGCATTCTACACACAAGATTGCAAGATATCATCAAGATATAAAAAGGAGCTATGGGGATACATCAATGGTTTTATAGCCAAACTGATGGAACTTGAAATGCTACTAGCATGGGAAACAAATGATGGCAAAGCTCTTGCCATTGTATCCTTGAATCTGGAAGACACTCAGATAGCTCATGTATCAAACTATACCACTTCAAAATAAGCATGAGATACTTTGACAAGCATTTATGAAATGTCAAATGTTTTGGCTCGTCTCTTCCTAAGAAAAAAGGTCCAAACCCTAAAAATGAGCAAAGGAACCTCAGTTAGTGATCATCTGAACGAGTTCAAGCAGTTGCTTAATCAACTTGCTGCTATACGTTCGTCCGATTTTAGAAGATAACTCTACAATGTCTCTTCTAGCCAATCTTTGTTCCTCCTATGACAATACGGTGTTGCTTATGAGCAGTACTCCTACATTGTCTCTACAGAAGCTAACAAGAAATTTATTACAAGAATAAGTACAAAGAAAGAGCTTATCTACGATGAGTACCCAGTCAATGGCCCTATACTCCAATAAGCGACGTTTTAAGAAGAAGAACTTCAAGGACAAGAAGACAAAGGCTGATGAGCAGTCAGATTCAATGCAACCGCAACAACTGCAAATCAGTCGACAACAACAACCTACCAAGATGAGGCTCCTCCTCAAGTCCTAGCACAATCTTCATCACATCTTGGAGGACCAAAATGGACTCCATTCTAGCCTTCCAAACAGAATAGTCTTTCACTAGATTCCAATAGAAAGGAACCCATAGATGCCATGTAATAGTGAAGACTCCTTGTGATTTAGACAATAAAATGTTGCTTCTCTCTCACTATAGGATCCTCCTGCAGATACTGGAAGAGGACTAACCACAACATCAAGGACTGTCGGATCCTTAAACATAATGAAGCAAGGAAGAAGACATCACCAAGAAGGAGCCTCTGACTCTATCAGAAATTCCCAAGAAGATGAAACGGACCCATTATAGATGCCATGGATTGCTATCTAGATTCTCAGGACATCACACCATGTAAATTCCTATTCAAAGATCTCACACCAACACATTCGAAGTATGTTTACTTCAGTGACTCAAGTGCATTATAGATTGGAGGCAAATGATCAATAAACCTCTACTTTCCAAATGGTGAATTAACTTTGCTTAATGATGTATTGTACATACCCAGACTAACAAAGAAAATATTGTCAATCAGAAACCTTATTGATCATGGCTGTAGAGACTTGTTCAATTCAAAACAATGTACCATTTTGGACTACAATGAAGTCCTCTTTGCACATAGAGAAGGAAACTTATATATCTTGAGTCATGGATATGTACTTACAATTAGAATTAAAGTATAACTATTGTGTTACTTTGGGAGACCACGCACAGTCTGTGTGCACAGTACCCTAGCTTTGCCATAGTGGACGATGTTACTTTAGGGGGAAAGGGATGTTACAGCTTTTACTCCCTATCTCGGTTGTTACAGCTTTTTATTTATAGATGTATTTCTTGTAGATACAGAAATGGCTAAGTCACCGGCCTGTGGTGACCTTTGTAACAAAGATGTAAATAAAGCTGTTGATTAAGTTTCCAAGTCTTAGAGTCGCATGTTGCTTGGGTATAGAGTACTTGGTCATTAATTAGGAGTGGCTCGACTGACCTCCTAAAAAGTCAGAGATTTGACTAGTCAACATGACACATGTCATATGCTCACTGGGACACTTGGTCCAATGAATGAGTGACACATGTCAAGGTTGAGGGGTCAAACATGACACGTTTCACATGCTCACTAGGACACTTGGTCCAGTGGATGACTGACGCATGTCAGTCTACTCACTTGCCTATGTGTCAGGGTACTATCAAGTGGCAAGTGTCGACTGTGCATGGAGTTGGCCATGTGTTGAGATTTAGGAAGGGTCAGGGTTAAAGGGTGCTTCAGGATTTTGTATAAGTGAGCCTAGACAGAGGTATACTAAAACGTCCCCCAAGACCTCCAATAGAGAATGAGCATTAAGAACACAATGAGGGAGTGCAGTGGACGAAACCGACCCAACCAATCATAGATCATCCGATCTAGCCCCTGAGCACTAGGGAGTATGGCAAATCTCTATGATAGGAAGCGCTTACCAATCCGACAGCATAACGGCCGTAGACTCTCAATGAATGAAATGGACACAAGAATGGATATATATAGAGAGAAGCCCCTCTCCTGCTTGTCCATGCAATGAATCCACATGTAAGCGTGCTATCAACTCATGCCTAACTCCCATGCATGTCCACTGCATGTAGGTACCCCTCACTCATAATAGCAAAGACCCATCCATAGACACAGTGCATGTACATCCTATCCCATACTAGGATGCAACACACATGCCTATACTGCATGCAGGCATAGCCTAAGGTCCTACTTAGCTATTATCCAAATTAGGCTTGGCCCCTACGTCTAAGGCAGCCCCCCAACGGTACAAAACCCACATTAGGGCCGTAACATACCTCCCCCCTTATTTTAGTTCTGTCGTCAGAACTCAAAGTCCAGGAAACTCTTCCATAGGTTACTTTCTAGTTTTCATGAATCCTCATAATTAGAATATCCTTTCCAATGAACCAGATGCTCAATAACATCCCAATTTTGCAATCGTTTGGATCTTGTATCAAGAATCTTTTCAGGTTCTAAAGGAATTCTCTCAAATAAGTCTTCAAACGAATCTAGATTATTACCAGAACCAATATGATCTCTCTCATGTAAACTCATCTTAAGGCGACTTACATGAAACACAGGATGAGCCTTAGTTCCCTCTGGTAACTCTAATCGATAAGCTAAAGATCCAACCTTTTTCAAGATTCTATAAGGTCCACTGTACCTAGTAGATAGTTTGTAATGCTTCCCAGTGCGCATTACCTTAGAATCCTTCGGAATTCTAAGATACACCCAATCTCCAACTTGAAACTCCCGAGGCGATCTTTTCAGATTAGCAAAATGTCTTACCCGATCTTGGGCACTTAAAACATTTTCAAGTGCTAATTGTAACATTTCTTGTATTTCACACAAGAAATCTGCTACTTTCTGAACTTTAATCGACTCAGTTTCAACCGTTATCGGAGATCTAGGTTGAAATCATACATAAGCGCCGAATGCTTACTACTATGATAAGCAAACTCAATCAATGGAAGATACTTCTCCTACTAACATGATGACCAAAAAAAAGAGAAATGATTTGAAGACCTATTTTTTTTAAATTTATTAATTTTTTTTAAAAGTATCCAAATTCTAAATCCTTCAAATAAATATATTGTAATGGTAAAAAAATGTTGTATTTTGCAAGAAAATAATTTAAGCTACAAAAATTTGGTCAATAGATTTTCATAAATAACTTAAAATTAGCTTATATCAAATAATAATACTATTTAAAGTAAAATCATTAGATACACAACAACTAAAATACCTAAAAAATATTTTTTACTTACTAAAAACAAAAATTATAGTATTTTTTTTTTGGAATTTTAAAAGTTTTCTAAATTACAATTCTTGTATCGAAAAAAATATTTTTTAAATTATGTTAAAAATTTGAATCAATATTTTTTAAAATTTTAAAATTTTGAAAATCTTTACTCACACCCACGTAAGTTTATTATATATTTAAAAATTAAATAAACACAAATAAAACTACTTTACAACAAGGATGAGGGTCCGGGTCGGATTGCTCGCGTCCGCGTCCATGTCCGGCGTTCCAACCCGGACGCAGGGTTGGATGCGTCCAATTTTTTTTTTTAATTAAAAAAAAAACAGATGCATTCGGGGATCCGGACGAGTACGGACGCACGTGTCCGGGGGTCCGGACGCCATTTTTTTTAGTAGTTTTTTAAAAAAAACTACAAATAAAAAAAAAAACCCGGAGGCGTTCGCTTCTGGACGCGGACTCGGACGCTCGTCCGGACCCGGGTCCGCGTCCGCCATCTACTTCTTTAGCTTTACAATAATCGAGATTAAATTATTTGTGATAATATCTAAATCACCTTGAAAAAATTCTAAATTTTTTTTTTTATTTCTTATAAAAACACATCTAAAATTAAAATATTGTAAACTTGACAAATCATTACAATTTTAATTTTCGGTAATAATCATCAATGTTAAGATTTTTAAAATATTCCAAATTTTAAACTTTAAATTGTTAAAAAATAAATTTAAAAATATTAAATCAATAAAAAGAAATTCAAAACACAATACATCAAAAAATATAAACTTAATTATTCTTTAAAACAAAAGAGAATTTTTTATTCCAAAAATCATCGATGTCATTTATATCTTTTTCTTTTGCTTTTTCTTGAGTAGCCATTGTACTATCAAGTGGCACCTCTTCTACAATTTTCTCGACTACAGTTACTACATTGTAATCTTGAACCAGGACATCAGCAAATTATCTTGTGTCACCTATTTTCCCTCTAGCAAGAGGCTGAGGTTCCTTGGACAATGGAATTATTGTATCCTCGTTGTCCAAACTCTTTCTCACTTCGGATAATTCATCTGGCAAAATCAAAAGAGATTTCATTCTCATTTTTACAAAATCAACTAGATTAGTATCTAAATCTACTACAACATGTCAACCTTTCTCAACAACACATGCGCTTGTAGTGTCGCTATCAATAAATAAATCTAAAACCCAATCAGCTGGGTGAGAAAAAATATCAATTAAATGATTAATTAATTGTTGTGGCTTTTGGTAGGGACAAGCCACGGAATCCGTCATTGGATTTTTTAATTTCTTTGTCACAACTGGATACTGGAACAAGTTTCCAAAAAATGTCAGTCTGGAAGTGTTATAATACAGTATCGAACGTTTGTCATCTAAAGAATAATAACCGATGGTTATGTATTCTATTTCATTGCAAAGTCGAGCTCCTCCCGAGTTCTTGACATTGGGCTTGTATCTAACATGGAACATTACAAGTAAAATCAATTTAAAATTTTAATTTTAAAATAAAATTATGAATTAAAATACGAATTGATAATTCAGGAACTTAAGAACTTACCACACAACATTCTCAATTCTCGCATTACAGAAAGTTAATAGAGCTTTCTGTACTGATGCTGACTGCCAAGAAGAATAAAAAATAACAACTCTCAAAATTGGAGAAGTTGTGACTTAAGCCCTACATAAAACTATGGATTTTAGTGAATTTGAAAGGAGTATCATCATTTAATGATTTTTTCATCTGAAATCCATATGGTATATCGGTGATGCAGAGTATATAAGGCCTTTTTCTTAAAAAATTTGAAATTTCTCTACAATCACCCTCCTGAATAGAGTAAAAGCATGGTTGATCATCGACACTTTTGGGAGGATAGGTCTCTAATGAATCCTCCTCCTCAATGGTCTCACCCCGTGCCAATCCCTCCCTGTCCTTTTTTTCTGCTTTTGCCTTCAGAATATGTCTCTTGAATTGCTCTAGAAGGACTTTGTTTTTTTTTATCTTCGGGAGACTGAAAAGGAAAAAGCTATGCTTAGCATGGAAGACAAAAAATGTAAAATAGAATAGGAGACTTAATCTATAAAAAAAAAAAAAATTAAATAAAGAAAAAGCTATGCTTAGCATAGGAGACATAGAATATAGAAAAGAAATATTTAATAAGCACCTATGCTAAGCATGGGTGAAATAAATACCATGTCTCTGAACAAAATAAAAAATGGACTCAAGGCTTCATGTCGGCTGCTCAGAAGATAAAGCCTCTGACACTCATCAAAATCTTGACAATTTAACCCTGTCACAAAGACTTCTTGAACTTTCATAAATAATTTGTGCCTGTATTTAAAAAATATCATTGTTAAAAATCCAACCAAATTATGAAAATCATTTTATTAAAAAATCTGTACATGAAAATAAATATTTAAATTATGATTATACCTCTGAAATTCTTTTCTCATTTCTGCCAGAGAAAGTAAACCATCGACAAATTTTGAAAGAACATTTATTATTAGCTCTGAAGAGCTAATCCCTTGTATATTCTTCCACTATGATATTTTCATTTCAGTAGGGATTGGCTTCAGAGTTTGAGTTCACAATTTTTGTTTTGGACTTCGAGACACCCTGAACAGGTTGGTCTTTTATTTGAAAAGTTTCTCACTTATCAAAAATTTTATCAACGAGGGCCCACACTTGAAATTAAAAAAAAAATTAATTGATAAAAAATTTAACCAATATTAAAATTGAGCTCAAAATTTTAGTTTGATAAAAATAATTTAAAAAGATTATAACATATATTATGACCAGAGCATTCCATGACGAGCATAGCCAAACAAATTACCTAGCCACTACGAAAAATAAGCTGAAAAAAATTATTGTATTTAGGAAGGCTCTGCGTAGGATTTTTTGAATCAAAAGATAGGCCTGTCTCTTGAGCACATAGTGCTTTCAGCTCAAGTTGATTCACATCTCCTGCTTTGGAGACTCTCATGTATTCTTTGTAAAAAAAACGAATTCTTTGTATCACGGTCATCTTCATCCGATAGTCCTGATCAATATCGTGGTCCCAAGCCAATAATTTCGCTTCTTCCATTGTCGGGCCAGCAAATGCAATGGCACTCACAGTTCGAAAGCTTGGGATATGGGGATATTCTTGAGATAATTATTTTTGAGCTTGTAAACTGTGTAT
This sequence comes from Diphasiastrum complanatum, assembly GCA_029204225.1. Lineage (NCBI taxonomy): Eukaryota > Viridiplantae > Streptophyta > Lycopodiopsida > Lycopodiales > Lycopodiaceae > Diphasiastrum > Diphasiastrum complanatum. Next base: position 54,390,167 of record CM055104.1, on the reverse strand, counting down.
CCACCCAAGAACAAAAAAATGATATGAATCTAATAAAGAAAAATCAAAATTTCCAACATCGTTGCATTCGTTGGGAGCAACCAAAACAATAAAGAGAGTAACTATGGTCTGTGTATGATCTTTAAATTTTATTTTTAAATTATGTACATGTGTTTCATTAGGCTCTCTAACTTCCATTGGCCTGTCTCCTGTTATTGGGTCTACAAGTGGCCTACCACACTGATTTATGTCTAAAATTAAAGTTGTTTTTTTTATTTTTTTGTTTTATGGATATCCTCTCTTAATTTGGCAAGTTCGGAGCTGTCTAGTAATGGGCGGATGGATTCACCAGGTAGCGACAAAGATGGTTCAGTGGCGGCTTTTTTGCTTTCAGCAAAAGAGATGGACTTATGGTAATGTGTAGCCATGGTCTTTGGGCGTGACTTAGGTCTAGTGGGCGAAGTCTCAGAAATATTATGAGATCTTTTTTCTTTGGGATGAGGGACGACTACGGTTTCATCCTCAATATTTTCAGAGGCCGGCTTTGTGACCTGAGCAGTGGTAGAAGCGGGCTTGCGAGGTCCAATAGATACATCTTTTGAACTCCGTAATGAATAGACCGGATCTTTTCCCTCATCTATAGCAGCTAAAATCATTTTAAAGCATTGCTTCATGTTTTGGACAGAAACAAAAATCAAGTTTAAAATATAATGACTAAAAGCTTAAATCTAAAAGTTTAAATAATTTTATATCTAATAACAACTATGCTAGGCATGAAACAAACATGATTAAAAATATATTTTATAATTACTCACCAAAGTAACTAGAGCTTTATCAAAATAGGCTTTGATGCCTCGTCCTGACAAAGTCGGATCTTTATCATAGTCTCGTTCAGAATGAAAATAGAACGAGACTTATCTGTCTCCTTTAAAAGTATATTCACAAAATCTTCTTCTTGATCCTCATCTGGTTGATCAGCAATCAATCTTCCTTGAACTTTGAATTGCGAGTCTCCTCTGCCAAGCTTCTCAGCTTTGTGTTGTTGACCCCTTTGGTGAAATAGTACATGAATTTTTTCTTATCTTTTAACGAAATATCTTGAGGTTTCCCCGAAATTTTAAAAGAAATCCTCGACATTTCAAAAATTATCAAAGACAATTAAAAATTTGCAAAAAAACAAACTTTTTAGGAAAATTCAAAATGCTATCTTAATGAAAATGCTGAAAACTTTTTTCATTACCAGTGCTACAAAGCATTGTTCAGGAATCGTATGTGCCAAACCCAAACGTGTCATTAATCAGACACACATATGATTTTCGTGATTATGTTAAGGCATCCAACGAAACAGAGCGATGCGTAGCTAATATTAATGATATTAGCTTTCAGCACCAGTTTAAAATCAAATGTAACGAATCAAACATTATATTATTACGGGACAAACTATTTTCAAATTCAATTTCGTGGCTACCTCTTGAAGGAGTTCGATTTTTGCTTAGCATTTCATTGACTCAAATCAAGCTTGTTGTGTTGTCTCCCTTGAAGTCCTTGCTAGAAGAACAAAAGGTGCAAAGAGAACATCGTGAGATTGATCCATTTGGCTCATTCATTTTTTTGGAATCAAGTATTCAAGTAGCTTATCATTTTTTTGATGAGTTTGATCAGCATTGGTGGATGGACTTTTTTGAGGAACAAAAAATCAGTTTGCTCAATCTCGCACATACATCAACAACTGATGAATTTCATTGGCCTCATAAATTAGGAACATCAACTACGACTGTCGAACCTTCAGATCTTCTTTGAGATAATGATTTCCTACAGCTTGTGCAAGGTGAGGAACGTGAAATTTATGTGGGCTCAAGGAAGAATAGGCAAAGTGTAAAAGTTGCAAAAATGAAATGGCGCGGTGATTTGAATGAAATCCAAATTGGAAGCCTTGTTGCACTTCTAGCTTCAGAAAACAATGAAGGACATCCATTTTGGATTGCCAAAGTACTTGGTTTATTCAAAATAGCAATCAAACAAAAGTACTACGTGTCCATTGGTTGCGCACCACTTCAATGAATGCTTTTTTGGGAAGGTACGAACTCGAAATGTTCCAAGTAGAACCAAAGGGCAAGAGAAAGAGATTGCCAAAAAATCAACCAAGAGTCGACGATTTGAATCTACAGGATGTAGATGTTTTGGCATTTAATTTCGAATTAACAATGACCAATCATCTACAAAAGTCAACAATATTTATATTGAAAGAACGACTTGGATTACTTGAAAAACCATCATCCTCCACTCATAATCAACAGAGAAAAGCTGATTTACAAGGTTTTTTGTCAACATCAGATGCGGATTCTGAGGAAGACATGCCAATTGACTCAGATGAAGAAGACGGGTCTTCCACTTCATCAGCTGAAAATGAGAGTGTTGAGAATATGTCAAGTTCTGAATTGAGAGGCATCAGTGAAAATTCCTTAGAAGATGTACTTTAAATAAAAGAATGTGCAAATATAATTTAAGTTATTTTTTATTTCAATGGGATTTCGAGTTTCAAAAATCATTTGTTCTCTTGAATTATTATTTCTTTTGTAATTATGATGGTTTTATGAAGTTTGCAACAAAAAACTTGTAGTTCTATATTTTAAATATGCATTTTTTGGCCTCTTTAAAAACAAAATTTAAAGATTTATTAAAAAAATCCATGATTTTGGCCTAAAACTAGGACCATTAAAAAACACCAAAAAAGATTACTTTTTTTTAGGTCAAAGTCCCAAAACAAATGTCATCGTGTTCACTGAGATTGCCTAAGTGAAACATATGCATAAAGCATTTGTTCCATCATCTGATTAGTCCTCTCAGTCTGAACATCGGATTCCGGATGATCAGTCGAACCCATGCTCAAAGACGTCTCAAGCTTTTCAAACATCGTTGTCCAAAATCGGCTTGTAAACTTAGGATCTCGATCACTAACAATGTTAGATGGCAACCCATATAGCTTGAACAAACGTTCAACAAACACTTGAGCTAAATTAGACGCTTTAATTGTAGTCTTTACTGGAATAAACGTAGCCAATTTTGTTTACCGATCAACTATGACCCAAATTGCATCATTATGTTTATTCGTCCTCGACAAACCAATTACAAAGTCCATTGAAATACTATCCCATCGTTTAGAAGGAAATCCAATGGATGTAAAAGTCCACCAGCCTTTAAGCGCTCTGCTTTATTTCGTTGGCACTGATCACAATTCAACACATAAGATTCTACGAAAGGTTTTTACTTTGGCCAAAAAGAGTCCCTTCGTACCAAATCTAGAGTACGATGTACACCTGGATGCCCAGCACAAGGTGCGTCATGACATTCAAATAAAATTTTCTTTTTTAATGCATCCACTCCTGGTACACACACTTTTCTCCTTCGGAACAATATCTCATTCCGAATGGAAAAATCATTCACTATCTTCTTACCTTTCACAACCAACTGATCACCTTGCAAATCAGTTCCTAATTGAGAGCCATTCAGAACTCTTTGCCATATAGGTCCAAAATGAGAATCTTGTTTATAATGACCTCGAAATGAAAGATAGAAATCAGTAGTGATCTCTGTGAATGACAACTCATTCACCTCTACAATCTGACTTAAGGCATCTGCCACTTGATTTGACGATCCTTTAATATATCTCAAATCAAAGTTGAATTTTTGCATCAGCTCAGCCCATCGAGCCTTTCGACCCCTAAGGTCTTTCTGATTACAGAAATGCTTTAATGGTTGGTGATCTGAGCACACTATAAATTGCCTACCATATAAATAGTGTCTCCACGTTTTCAACACATGCACCACCGCAAACAGTTCTTTTTCCTGAGTTGTATATCTAGTCTATGCATCAAACAACTTCTTACTCTCAAAAGCAACTGGCCTCCCCTCTTGTAACAGAACTGCACCAACTGCATAATCACTAGCATCCACTTTAACCAGAAAAGGTTTATCCAGATCTGCTATGATCAATACTGGTGCTGAGACAATTAGTTCTTTAAAACTTGCATCCAATGTCTCATTCCACACAAGAGGTGGACTCGGCCTACTCTTTCGAGTAATTACCCCCTTCAACGCATTGTTGAGAGGTGCAGCAATCAACGAATAATCCAAGATGAATCTACGGAAGAAATAGTAAATCCCAAAAAAGATTTAAGTTCTCTTATTGTTTTAGGAATTGGCCATTCCATAACTGTTTTAATCTTTTTCTGATCTATCATAATTCCCTTCCAGGATATGACATGACCCAGATATAGCAGTTCTTTTTGAAGAATTCACACTTTGACTCTTTAGCATAAAGCTTCTCCTGTCTCAAAATCCTCAAGACAGTCATAAGATGCTTTTTATGTTCTTTGAGTGTTTTACTATAGATGAGTATATCATCTAAAAACACTACAACAGACTTTCCCAGATATATGGACGAAACAAGTCGTTCAACATTTGCTGGAAAGTGGTCGGAGCGTTTGTTAACCCAAACGGTAACACCAAGAATTCATAATGACCAAATTTAGTCCTAAAACCTATCTTAGACACATCTCCTGGATGAATTCAAATCTGATGATAAGCAGTTTGCAAGTCAATTTTAGTAAAATATCCAGCTCCACCCAAACGATCAACCAAATCGTCCATCCTAGGTAGAGGATACTTATTCTTAGTGGTAACTTTATTCAACCCCTTGTAATCCATGCACATCCAGAAAGTACCATCTTTCTTATCCTTAAGAAGTACTGGCACCCCCCATGGCGACTTACTAGGTTGAATGTGACCCATTCGGAGATACTCCTCAATTTGCTGAGTCACTTCCTCCTCTTCCTTCAGACTAAACCGATACGGTTGTCGGAAGATAGGTTGACTACCCGGAATTAATTGTATCTTATGATCTACTGACCTAGACGGAGGTAGACCATGTGGAAGTTCACTTGGAAAAACATCACTAAATTTTTGCTTTAAATCTGCTAATAACTGTTTCTCGTCATGATCATGATCTAAATTACCATACTGATTTTCATCATTCACAATGAAATTACTATCAATAATTGATTTAGTACTATCATTCTCATGTGAAGACTTAGAAACAATTCCACTTAAGCAAGATTTTAAAACAAGATAGTAACAATCAAAATTGTGAGCTTCCTTTATTAATTCCGCTATCCATTGGAAACTGAGTTCCAGTATCATCACCAAAAATGGATACAACTTTACCACTAGAATCTATGAATCGTAACTCATGCTTCTTAAAATCAATTTGCAAACTATCAGATTTACTAAAGAACCACTCATATCTTAAAATTATGTCCGATTGGCCCAGGTTTAGAACATGGAAATTAATCTTCTCAATATGGCCTTGGAGATCCAGCTCCAAATCCGGAATCATTACTTCAAAAACTTTAGTATCTACGCCCGACGCAAGCTTAACCACATAACGATGGTCACTTGGCTTGGTAGGCACCTGGAGTCTCTGCACAAGTTGAGAATTAATAAAATTATGAGTACTGCCTGAATCCAGCAATACATTCACATCTTTCCCCAACAACTTGCCTCTTACTCGAAACAAATTATGAGGACCAAAAGACAATGTACTGAATTGACATTCACAAGTACTATTAATAACATCAATTTCCATTTTACCTGCTGGCAAATCAACTGTCATAAGATTAGATGAGGACTTGCTCTTTAACGGGCACTCTTTAGCCAGATGGCCCGCCTCGCCACAATTGAAACACAACCCCTGTTTGAAGGCATCTCTGACTGATGACTTAGATTTTTTCTTCAATTTCTTCACTGACTTGGGTTTCCGATAAGCCATACTCTCAAGTTCATCAACAAAGTATGGAAAAGAAAGACTCGGCATCCTACTATTATGAACGTTATCTAGAAATGGTGACACCATATGAGAAGATGATGTATGTTTTCTAGATGAATAAAATGGAGACTTGGTGTCGATCTTTGCAAATCAACTAAGAAAAACAGGAGTCTGACCTTGAATAAAATGTCATGGCTATGGGAATGATCATCAAGTAGAGGACTGCACTTAGAGAGCTAAAAGACAACTTTTATCCATATATGAGTTGTCCTCATAGGAAGAATATAGAGCATGAGAACGTTGCCACATAGCTGAATTTATTCAGTCTCGTAGGACTCCCATATACCATCAATGTGTTGGTCATAACTCAATTAACTAGGGCGCAGAAATAGAAGGAATTAGAACCAACTTTGATTTCGACTCACATTGTTGACAACTCTTCGAGATCACCTTATGTAGGAGAATATCGGAGCCTAAAGGTGAGCAAAAGAATTTCAGCAAGTTATGAGGATGAATAGAAAATGCACAAGTACAACGACGTATGAAAGAAGGTGATGCTATGCAAAAAACAAGTGAAGAGGTTTTTTGGAGATCTTAATTGCATAAAGCATTATCAGTCACTCTCAATAACTAGCTTTATTCAAGATAACTAAAAATTATCTTGTGAGCAAAGGATGGCCAAGAAACTAGCTAAGTTACTAAAGAAAAACAAGGAATAGATATGGGCATCGTATCTGCTAACAAACATATAGAGACAAGGGAGAGGATCCTATCGACACTAATTAGTTAACGTGAAACAACATGACTTGTATATGATGTTCAGGCTGATGTTCAATCACGGCTTGACCTAATGGCTTCGCCATAATTATACGACCACTTAAACTGTGCCAATGGAAAGGGTTCAAAAACCCCTTCCTCAATACTGAGATAAAACATCATCAATTTGAGTAGAGTACATTAACACTTTATTTTAGGGCATGGGCATCTTTTCTCTTCCTACAAAATGTGCACATCAAGAAGATTCTTTGAAAAGTAAAAGCAAGAATTTTTACCTCAGCTTGAAATTCTCAACAGATTAAAAGTGGGGCTGTATTACTTAGTTACTAAACAACTGCAATAAGCGGCCAGTTGATGCAAAACGAATTCCATGTCTTCTTAGTTAACAGCTAACAATTGTTACACGTATATAATGCTTCCAACAACAAGTGATAGCAAACCCTGCTAAACTTAGCCCAATGTATAAATGCTCATCAAATTGCTTTATAATTTAAAAAGTGGGAAGGCTGCTTCTAGTGAAGAGCTGCATAGAAAACCGATGATATAAAGATAATACCACCATTTCCAACCAAGACTATTAAAGGAATTGCAGCTCTCTGTGGCCAAAATTTTCCACAAGACCAACTGCCAAGCTCCAACTGGATGATATTGATCATTGATAGTAATAAGAATAAGGTGCCTGCTGTTGATCCCATGGCAGAAGCAATCATGCCAAATCTTAGAATTTTCTGATTGATTTCGACTGCTTGTGCTTCCTGAGGATCACTACTATTGTAGAAAATGAGACGAAGCTTCATCCCCTGAGCAATAAGACTTGAAAATAGAAAGCAGCCGAAAGACACCACCTCAAAAACCAGAAGATACTTAACTACGTTTGCACCTGGGACACACGCTGATACTGGGGTTGCTGACTTTTGGGGGACATCGAAAGACAATCCTAGGAAGACTGCAACTGTGAAGAAAGAGTTGACACTGACGACGGCATCCAAGGCTTTTACATGGATTTGAGTGGACGCTTTGCTGATAGGCTTTGCGATTGAACCAAACTGTGCTAAAATGCTTCACAAAATCAAAATTAGTGTATGTGAACCCACATTTTCCAATTCAAGTACTTCAGCAACAGAACAGTGATACTAACTAGTTACACGTTACAAGTGAGCTTATTGAGCAGTTGCAACCAGGAGAAAGTATAGTAGAAAACCAAAAAGAGAAAAGGAAACATACAACGTGGAGATAATAATACTTAATCAAAGAAATAGGAATGTTAAGCTAGCTAGCTCCACCATCGGCATGCTTTACCTTGACTGCTGCTCGGACATGCAATGTTCATCTGTGCTCTTGTTTGGCTTCATCGCACTGCTTTCAAACTCCAGCTTAATTCCCCTGCAACAAGACAGACAGATACAAATCCTTGCCCGCTCAACGGAGTAGGATCAGCTAATCAGCCTACTTACTCAAAGAAAAGCTGGAAGCTACCAATATTTTTCGCCGCTTCTGCGATTCACAAATATTGGGCAATACATCCCATCTCTGGGTTCTGTGCCAGTGTATCCTCTTCCTTTCCGTGAGCGATGCTCAGCTATGAATGAAGAGTGACGAAGAGAAGCTGTTGTTGACGTAGCTAAAAGGAGCTGGCGAGCCAACTGTGATCTCAAAGCCAGAACATACTGTCTATCCCAGGGAAAAAACATCTGCAGGTTTGACATTTAGGCCCAGCTAAGACTATGCAAACAGGATCCCGTATTGGATTGGGGGCAGAATACAGGCATCAATATAATCCACTAAGATTCAACTCCCCTTGCATGACGAAAGCTCACGCAGCCATCGCAGTTGCCTGCGCTGGATCGCTCCAGACTCCAGACGGCAATCCTACCATATTTTATTTAGTCTTCGCGTTTACGTTACGTATTAAATAGACTCTCATAAGTGACACGTTCATTCAATTCCACACCATTGCTTTTGAAAATTTATCTTTCCAAGTGCCAACTACGCTTGTTAAGGTCTTCATTTTCTTTTTGATTTTGCTAATTTTTCAATTAAATAATAGAATTCACATGTGCTTTTATCTTTCCACCTACTCCTATAACTTATTATTCTTTTTTGTTCTAGATTTATCAAAATTTCCATGTGCTTGTTAAGTTTTGGAAGGTGCTTTTGTCAACCAATATGATGCAAAGTGGGGAAATCAGGGAGACGTCAAGACGCTCTGATACCATTGATGCAATGGGAAATCTGGGGGATGTCATGACGCTCTGATACCACTGATGCAAAGTGGGGAAATCAAGGAGATGTCAAGACGCTCTGATACTACTGATGCAATGGGAAATCTGGGGGACGTCAAGACACTCTGATACCACTAATGTGAAATGAAGGGAAGGCCAGATAGAGCCGACTTGGCAGGAGTAGCTGCTGCTACAGACTGCGGTCTGATTCTCTTCCAAGCTCCAGATCAGCTACTGCAGATCTGATCTAAAATTCGAACTTGTAAACAGCAGATAATGTTAAATAAACAACAGTGGAAATTTATCTACTGATAGCATGCATTCCAATATTGCAGATCATACACTTCACTGAACAGAACATTGAGAAAATTGCTTCTATTATCAGAACTGAATTTACAATACAATTCCTGAGTGCTGTCTGTTTCCCAAATCAGCACGTTGGCGCGAGAGAGATGTTCTCTTCTCACGAATAGTATGACTAGCCTACTGCTAATCTGTAAACTCACTTTGGAGCTATCTCGGACTGTCTATTTCCGTGACTTTCTTCTTCATCATATTTGCATCCTTCGTTGATCTCTTTATGTGACATTAGAGGAAGTTTAAACACAAAAGGGCCTTTTGTCAAGATTCTTTTTTCATTTTTTATTCACTTCTTTTGTACATGTGGCCCAATAGATTCTTGACATAGTGGCTTTAACATAACGTTACTTCTTTGAGTCACATTTTGAGTCTACACTAAAAATGGCATAACTTTTGATTGCCATATCAGAATGTGACGAAAATCTGTGCGTTGACGAGCGCTTTCCAATGACATATTACATGTCATACTTCTAAGCTACTAATAAAAAGTTTTAGTGATTCAAAGATGTTGGTTGAAAATAGTGACAAAATGCAAAAGAGATCTTGGCACGAATTCATATGCGGCCCTTTTTGAACTCAAACATCCTCTAATGTCAATCCAGGGGACTGATTAAATTAGAAGATCTAATCAAAAGAAATGCATTAGCGTTAACCGAAACTGATTCCAGTTTTCTGTCGTTGTCCTCTGCGAGTCATCCGCCTTCTGCCCGTTTCACTTGTGTCTTTCAGACTACAGGCCTTCACCTTTGGCTTAAAGACCCTTTAAAGTGGTCTAATTGTTGTTTTACAAGACTAATATACAGATTCATTATTGTTTCATTTTCTTACATTCTTGTTGAGTGTCAAGTAACTCTCACTCTTCTTCCGCAATATCACAGACAAGGAAATGTATGCATGTCCTTGACGCCTAATTGTAATTACATTCTTTTATGTCAGAATATCAGGATCAGGGAATTGCATGGTTGTCTTAGACGCCTAGTAGTTTTCGTAATTTATCTGAACGGTTGTCTAAGACATCTACACTGATACTCTCATCAGAGTAGCTCATTAATATCCGTTCTCCAACTAATCTGAGATCTTTTAATAGGAATCTGTTTTATCAGTTGGCATCAACATCCAAGCCAACAGATTTGTATCAGAACGAGGTGTTTTTGAATTACTAGAGTCCAAAATATATAGGAACCTAATACATTCTTGTTTTTCTAGAGCTAGTTCATATTTTGTTTGTGTAATCTTTGTTCCTCAATTATAATGGAAGGTTCAACCTCAGAGATCCATCTAATTAACAAGTTCAACGGAGATGATTTCCACATGTGGAAATTCAAGATGAGGATGATCTTAATCGAGAAGGAGCTATGGGTATACGTAAACGATTCAATAGCTAGACCGGTAGAACTGAATTGCTCCCAGCATGGGAAGCAAAGGATGGCAAAGCACTTGGCGTTGTATCCTTGAATCTTAAAGACAATCAAATTGCTCAAGTATCAAACAACACCACCTCCAAATAATCGTGGGATATCCTAACAAGTATCTACGAGACCTCAGATGTATCGACTCGTCTCTTCTTGAGAAAGAAGGTCCTCACACTCAACATGAGCGAAGGCACCCTAGTCAGTGATCATGTAAATGAGTTCAAATAGTTGCTGAATCAACTTGCTGCAATAGGTTCTCCTATATTAGAAGAAGACTCAACAATGTCTCTTCTTGCTAGTCTTCCATCCTCCTATGATAATCTAGTATTACTTTTGAGCAATACTCATGCGCTGTCTCTTCAGAAGCTGACAACAAGTCTTTTGTAGTAAGAAGTACGGAGGAAAAGCTTATCGACAATAAGTACCAAGTTAATGACACTGTACTCTAATAAGCATCAGTCCAAGAAGAAGAATTTTAAAGACAAGAAGACAAAGATAGAGCAACTAGATTCAACACAACAACAACAACAACAATATAGATAGCAACATCCATCCAAGACCAAACTCTTTTGCAGATATTGCAAAAGATCAAATCACGACATTAAGGATTGTCACATCCTCAGGCACAATGAAGTGAGAAAGAAGATGCAGCAACACCAAGACAAAGGTTCTGACTCTGTCAAAAATTTCTAAGAGGATGCAAGGTACTGATGGTACAAGACCAACAAAAAAATGTAGAGAAGCCTCTCAATGGTATCTTGATTCAGGTGCTTCACAACGTATGACACCATGTAGGAACCTATTTTCTATTTTCATAGCAACAGATTAAAAGTACATTTTCTTCGGTGACTCAAGTTCACACAAGGTTGAAGGCCAAGGCTCCATTCGACTGCAGTTCCCTGACAACATCACTAGACAGTTAGATGGTGTACTTTATGTACCCAAGTTAACAAAGAACTTATTATCTATTAGCAAGATCACTAATCAAGGCTATAGAGTCTTGTTTACTGCTAGTCGATGTACTATTGTTGATGGGAATTCCAATGAAATCCTCTTTGAATGTCAGGATCATTTACTTTCTGTGAGTAATTCTGATGCTCATGTTTGGCATCAAAGGCTAGGTCATTTAAACATGAGGTCAATCTTGTACATGCATCATAATAATATAATCAAGAATATTGATGTTGTTACCACAGCTAATCAGACTGTTTGTGAAAATTGTCTACTAGGGAAACAACCTAGAACAAAATTTCCAGGAGGACAAGCCAAGAGAGCTAAGTCCATTCTATCACTGATTCACAGTGACTTATGTGGTCCTATGAGCGTACCCTCCTTAGGTCAAGCTCTATATTTTATCACATTTATTGATGACTTCTCCCAATTCACCAGAATCATGTTCATAAAGAACAAGTCAGAAGCATTCAATCACTTCAAAGAGTTCAAGCAATTTGCTTAGAACCAAACTAGTCAAAAATCCAATACCCTACGGTCTGATTCAGGGGGAGAATACTTATTAAATAAAATGACGAACTATCTATCATTATGTGGCGTGCACCATCAGTTCACAGCCAGCTACACTCCAAAACATAATGGTGTAGTTGAGCAAAAGAATCGAAGCAAGTTACTATAATGCCAAAAAAAAATTAACTCCTATATAGGATGAGGGATAGGTACTCTAGATTACACAAGAGTGAGCCATCTGCACCCAGACCTGATCCCTTAGACCCTAAACCCTAAACCCTAAACCCTAGGACATAACTCCCTACCAAGATTCCGAGTAGGTGTTGTCGAGCCTACTATAGTCTCCTCTCAAACATCAGGGACGAAGTCCTCATTGGGGGCCGAGGTAGGATGCCCCAACCAGCCCCCAAGAGGGTCTCGAAGAAAGTCAGGAGGAAGAATATCCAAGTTTCTCCTTCGAGTGAAAATGTAGATAATGTGGCACTGGATTCGGTTGTAAATACAGCTACAATCATTTTGGACAATCTAGTCAATCATGTGGATGTTACTCTTCCACCTTCTCCTCCTCTTCCTATTTTTTTTTTTGCACATATACAGATTCAAATGAATATCTGAAATTTGAGAATGACATATCTGATGCTATTGATAAAATAAAAATTCCATTATGTTTCAAATTGAAGCAACTTGATTTTAGCATAAATTTTAGGACTATTGATTGTTTAGATCTAAAAATCAGACATGCATCTATCAATGATCTTGTGATAGAGTTTGGGGTTCAACTCTTGCAATTTGACATTGCAAGAAATTCATGTTGAGAAGTCTTACTTCTCAGCAATTTTTTCCTTCAATTCATTAAGGAGAAAATGACACCTTGGTAGAGTGTTTGTTTAGTGGATGCACATCACTCATCAAATACCTTCTTGTGCCATATCATACCAAGTAAGATGATTCATATGTTTTTTGTTGTTAATAGCTTTATCATTGGCATTCCAATTTGAAAATATTTCTCAAAATTATATCTAGTGGACTATCTATTTTCTTTTGCAGTGAGCATTAGAGCTTAAACCCGATCTCTTTCACGAGATCTGTAGATAATGTAATCAAACATTTTTTTGTGTAAAGATGAATTTGGCTAGTAATACGCATAAGGATATTGACTCGATCCTACCGACAATCTGTAAATACATTCCAATATAGAATGCCAAGGCAGGAGAATACGATATCATCAGTCTAGAGGTAAATTTTGTCCATCTCATCAACATTCTAATGTATTCTATTTATTGTGTGGTTTCTTTTATTAATATCATGTGTGCTGAACGTTTGCAGTAGACATTTTGCAAGTAAATTTTTTGCGAGTTTCATGAGTTTCTTTCCTGCCATCATCCAACAAAAAGATAGCACATGGTGTGCCTCTCTTTTTATGCTACTACTTCAATGTTTATTATTAAGAATGTAGTTTGCTACATAGTTAAAGATCCCACTAAGTAAAAAAAAATACAAATTAAATTTTTTTTTAGCCAATACAGATTTCACGCCGGAATTTTTTTTTTCCTTTGTGCAACCAACCTAGATAGCACCCCGGCATGCTATTTGGGTTGGCTGCAAAAAAAATTTCTCATTTTATGTAGCACGCCGACGTGCTATCTTGGTTGGTTGCAAAATTTCTCATTTCATAGAGCACGTCAACGTGCTATCTTTAAAGTCTGTAATTTTTTTTTTAGTTGTTTTACTTAGCACGTCGACTTACTATGTTGGGAGGTTTAAATAAATATTCCAAAATAATGATTTTACTCTAAATTTGGTTCTCAACTGTGTCAATATAGCCTTTCTATTTTATAATATACTTGGCTAGTACACCGGCATGCTAGCCGAATCCAAAAAGAAATCTATTTTTTCAAAAAGTTCTTCAAAAAAGCTGCATGCTTTTTAAATAAAAAAATTTGCAGGCTAGCACGCCGGCATGCTCACTTTTACAACTTCAAGGACAATTTTTTTTTAATAAAAGTGAACTTGTATTTATAGAGTAACAAAGTATTTTGTGATGGACCTATTTAGAATTTGATGGATAGTCACATTTTTAATTATGCATCAAACCATCATTCTTGTTCTTAAAAATCATGTAGTGGCATAGAAAGAGTAGCACACCATGTGCTACCATTTTGTTGGAGCATGTCATGGAAGAAACTCGCAAAACTCGCAAAAAATTTACTCGCAGAATGTCAAAACCCTTTTGTACTCACCCCAACAAAATGACTCATTCAGCTGTGGGTGGTACACTTTGTATAATACAAAATTATTGTTTGAGTGATTTAACATTCAACATAATGTTGATATTTCAAAGGTAATTTATTCTGTTTATTCTTGATTTTGGAATCGTGATTAATTTTTTTCTTTTGTAAATTTTTTTACCATAACTAATACGTGAATATTCTATCTTGTAGTTTATGATTTGTGAATACACAACAGCCCAAGTGTACAGATTCAAACATGAAAATATCTTGAGCATACTAGCGAGGACAAGGCTTCATCCACCCCCTTATTTTTCTGGCGATGCTGAAGATGTTATTATACTAAATAAACTTTTAAAATTATAGATAGCAGAGAACAAACATAGAAACACCATTGCGTATCAACCAAGTAATGTTGCAGATTACCCAAAAAATTCTTGGTAAAATTTGACACTTTCTAGTCTGTTTTAAAAACATGCACATTATTTTTTATTCAACAAATAAAAACACATATAAATTATAATTAATTCAAACTATGTATAAAATTGTGAGTAAATAATACAAAATCAAAATTTTCAATATAAATTTAAACAATTATAAAAACTAAAAACTCACAAAAATCTACATAAATTTATACTTTCAATGCTAAGCAATCATAACCCTACATATAATAAAAAATCTAAATCATATTAATTTAAGTGAACATAGAATTAGAAAATATATTTGTCTTTTCACAGTCTTATTCTACTCAATCTAAAAACTATCATTCAGTTTGATTAAGTTTAAAACAATCATTATAGAAACAAATAAAAGATATGTTCAACAACAATACATAATGGAAAACAATAAAATATTTAATATTTATTTCTTTAAAATTTTAAATAATTAAATCTCTATCAAATATAAATCTATAATTTAAATTCACTTGCAATCAATTCAAGATTTTTTTTTTTACAATCAATGATTTTCATTATTACAATATAAACAAACTAAAATTATACTTATTAAAAGAACACAAGTTGATAGAAAAACAGAAATATTTTAGTAAATTTTTTTAAAATTTAATATAATTAAAAGTTTAAATACCATCATCCCACAAATACACTCAAGACAAATACAATGGAAATTTTAAACATCTCAAATTATAAATTCAGAATGTTTATACATTCAAAATCTCCTCATCAATATGAGTTGGTAGCAGCTGACCATCCCCATCACCATCATCACCCACATCACCACCAGCAACCTCTTCATCATAGAGATCAGCAAAATCTCCAAGCTCGTCTTTAAGAGGAGGCTGTGGCTCTCGAGATGTCACCTGAACTTTTTTGCTGTCCTGGCTGAAAGATGCGCCCAATTCATCATCACCATTCGATAGATCGTCAATGGAAACTACTTGTTAAATAATGAATGCCGACTGTACGTCATCTTTCTCCACAACAATACAGTTTCATTCTTTTTTCAGAGCACACACTATAGTGGTGCCCGTACCAACACAAAGGTCTAGAATCCAATCATTTTTATATGACAGCAACACAATAAGGTAGGGATTAACCACAGTCTGAAAAACATCTGTGAAGCGCAGCTTTCGGGTAACAACAGAAAAAGAGAGCACATTGGAGGCATTTCCCTTGCGACAATGTCGTGCGACTAACAACGAAAAATAGTCTACCGACATCATCTCAAAGATGCTTAATAGGCGCTCCCCAAGTGCATTCCGAACATTTATTTTGTGCTTGAAAACAAAAAATAGAGTAAACTTAAAATAATAGATCAGCATAGAGTATAATATAAAATAAATAAATTAAAAATTGTAGAATTTTGCTATTTAACATATTTTCTACCAAATGATGGCCTCATATCCATGAGTCTCATCCTTTAAGGCCTTGGCAACTGCAACAATTTGATTCGTGGAATGAAAAAATAGTATTCTCCATAAAGATGCAGTAGTTAACTCCTTAAAAGATCTGACAACCTATAAAATTTGCTAATATGTAAATGCAGATTCATCATTTGACGAACTTTTCAATTTGTATCCGTAGGGGATATCAGCAATAGCACGGGTGAATTCTTTCTTAGGCACCATATCCAAAATATCCTTCACATCGCATGTGAATACGGCCAGTGCCAAATGCACAAAGGATCTCTTTGAGAGAAAAATAATCTGAGGAGAAGATCAACTGCAAAATTGGCATCCATTAGATTTGTTCTCTCCTTCTCTAACCGGGCCAAATCTATATGAGCCAAAAAATTGCCAAGAACTGGAAACTCAAGAGAACATGAAATTGCCCTTGATTTTTGATATAAAACATTGATTAGCTTGTCAATCTTAGCTGGCAGGTATAAATTAGATCTACATAATTATCCATGAACATGATCTTCAATTTATAAAAACAAAATAATCAAACTCACAAAATTTTTAAAAGCAATATAGAATTGCTTCAAGGCCTCCTTGGAACTAGAGTGGGGATAATCTGCAAGGACTTGCTTCCAAGAAATGCAGTTCAGTCGAATCATCATCTGCTATTGCATTCTCATATACATCTTATGCCTAAAACAAAAATATGCAATTGAGAAAATTTAATTTCAAATATCAATAACTCGACACAAGAAGTAAGAAACAAAGAATGCTCAAACAATAAAACATCGATACTATCAATTTGATATCTAAGATCGATATCGGGTATCGATATGAGGTATCAACATCCATTCAAACACAGGAGATGAAAATCAAGTTTCTATTGGCATGATCATATGATGACATTGATACCTCCGACCGATACTATGTATCGATACCGGGTATCGATCTGAGGTATCAACATACACTCAAACACAAGAAATAGAAACTCGATATCTATCTGAGAGATCACTGACGAGATTGATATCTCAGATTAATACGGAGGATCGATTTGAGGTATCAACATCCATTCAAACATGAAAAATAAAAATCGGATATCGATCTGAGGGATCATTTGATGAGATTGATACCCCAAATCGTTTCAGGGTATCGACTTTCGGTATCATATCTGTGTCTAAGTTAAATATACCTCTACACTTACTGCTCAAATTCATTTGCCATCTCTTCCAGGGACAAGTCCAGTGATTTCACCCGTGACAGAATGGAGATCACAATTTTCTCATTTCTCTGCATTGTACGCCATTCCGTGATTTTCATATAACTAGAAAGCAATTTAATTGAGACGTCTGTTGTACGATCTTTTTTGCGTAGCGCAATAGAGGGGTCATCCTTAGTTTTTGCTTGTCTTTGGCCTTTCATCTCACGATTTTTTCACAACGTACAAAATTTTATCTTGGAGATTCCATATTGCTCTCGTCCTAAATGCAAGCTGGAACAACTACTCATACTTTCTCAGGGCTTCAGAGGCTTTCGTCTCATCAAATACTAAGCAATCTCTCTACAGCACTGGATTCCCAGTTCAGGTGCTACCCGATTATGAGTTTTCGGAAATTCAAGATATTCATTATGGAAATACCTTATTCTCTGGACGAATGACATGCCTGAGCGGTAGTCATTGTCATTGTTATGGTCCCATGCCAGGAGTTTCACCTCTCTCTCTGTCAATCTTGCGTAGATTTTGCATTCGACGGTCTTGAAATACGGGGAGTCCGGATATTCTCGGACCAGTTGTCGCCTTGTCTCTACAGAGTGGCATCCCCCAATAATGAAATATCAATACTCATTTATCATCCCACTTTTAAATAAGGCTTTCTTGCTGCATTGTGAGGAATCAAACATTATAATTAATGGAAGCACGTTTTCCAACAGATTATCATCTTCGATTTTAGATTATGAACATGGAGCTCATGCGGCTCTCTCACCTCAAGCGGTCTTGTATTGGTCATTGGATCAATAGGTGGCATCTCCAGTTGCTTGATGTGCAGCTCCATGGTCTTGGGACTAACCAACCTTTCATGCTTGATCTTCTCGTGGATCAGGTTTTGCTGCTGGTTCAATTCTCCCACACCAAGGCCGACACTAGGGAGTTCAAGCACATCAGTCCCCTGGTTTGACCCTGCAGCATCGGCAGACATTGGGCCCTTTTCTTTCAGACATGACATCTTGTTGTATGCATGTCCTAATGGTTGAACGATGTACTCTTCTACAGCAGTTACTGAGGCAAAAGCCTGCTTGTCATGTACTTAGCAAAAAAAAGTATCGGATTTGAATCATTCCCTATACACTCAGATATCTCCAAGCTTAAGATCTTAGGGAGGCAATTATCAACGCTGCAATTGCTTTCACAAAAACATAGCTCTTTGAATGAGCCTTTGTTCTCAGTCTTGAACAATATTTTCGAGACGTCCTCCCCATCATAGTAAATATCACGTACTTGACCCAGCATTTTGGATTCACCAAACGGAACCACACCTATATTTCAGGACATGATCAAGCACAATTTGTCATCTTTTGTAGTCACAACCCACTGATATGCCTCATATGAGTGATAACTAATCTCTTCAGAAGATTCTGCTTGATTTGCTTTTTTTGGCTGTATAGTATTACAGACGCTAGATACTTTTGATGGCGAGTCCCCATCTGCACCAAGAAGCCCAATCCTACGCTTCTTATGCGTCACTTTTGGAGTAACTAATCCTTCCCTGACTTTAATCTAATCTTTTGTGTGGGTTTGTTGTTACAAGAAACATAAACATGAGAAATTGCACAATTTATCATAAACCTCTAAATTGAGTAGAGTAAATGCCATGAAAATAT
Organism: Diphasiastrum complanatum; assembly: GCA_029204225.1. Classification (NCBI taxonomy): domain Eukaryota; kingdom Viridiplantae; phylum Streptophyta; class Lycopodiopsida; order Lycopodiales; family Lycopodiaceae; genus Diphasiastrum; species Diphasiastrum complanatum. The sequence goes on along the minus strand of CM055104.1, from coordinate 54,371,169 downwards.
AAATAATAACCATTTTTTGCTTTAAATATAGAGCAATTTTATGAAAAATTGTAGAAATGTTCACATTTAAAACACTTATTTTTCTATAGTTTGTCATTCAAATTTGTTAGACTGATACCGCAAAACGATACCAGGTATCGATCTGTCGTATCATTCTGATAGTTTCATACTACGGATCATACCAATCTGACAAATTATACTGGAGATTGTAATGAGGAATATTGCTCTTGTACAATTTTTCAATTTGATACCGCAAATCGATACCCGGTATCAATTTTTCGTATCAATAAGTAAAATGTAACGAGAGTTATTTATCCGGAACAAATCTCATGTATCATTTGTAAGCTTGTTGCGGCAGATTGATGCTGGGTATCGATCTGCGGTATCAATCTAACAAATTGATACCGCAGATCGATACTTGGTATCAATTTGTGGTATCATCTCTCAAGTTGATACTCCAAATTGATACCAGGTATCGATCTGTGGTATCACACTCTTCGATTGATATGGCAAACTGATACCCGATATCGTTCTGTCGTATCATTTATGAGATTAATACCACAAATCGATACTCGGTATCGATCTGTCGTATCATTCTTAGAAATGATACGATGATTACTGGATCCATATTTGGCAAATGATACTGTTGATCGATATTCAATATCGATCTGTATTTGTCACACAGAATCATTACTTATTATACAGAAAATGAATTGATTAAATGGTCCAAAAAAGTCTATATAATTTTAAAAATTGTAAAAAAAAAAATTTGATATAATGAGTTGTTATAGAATAGCGTTTTGTTCTCAACTTAAATTACCTGATTTGCCTAAAGCATCTCAATGGAATCTAAAAATTCTGTCCTCCAAAAACACTTATTCGAGTACCTAGCCATGTTCTTGGAATCTCTGAAAAAAACTTAAGTTGTGATAGAGCCACCTGCACTGGAAGAGTCATCTGCCATGAATAGTAGTCGCTCGCTATGAGAGAAGAATGAAAATAGACAATTGTTATGCTCCTTAGGTCGCATGGGAGAAAATGGGAGCTGGTAAGCTTTATACAGTGATGGACTCCAATTTTTTTCAAGATTTGAGAACTCACTTGTCCTTACACCCCCCAACAAAATGGGGTGGCCAAGAGGAAAAATAGGAGTCTTTGTGAATGAGCAAAGCCTTTAAGACTTGATGCATCTCTACCCATCACTTTTTGGGAGGAGGCCATAACTTGTGCTAATTACTTATGTAATAGGCTTCCTAGTAGTGCTATTGGTGGGATCTCACCATTTCAAGCTTTGTTTGGCAATAAGCCCAATGTAAAAGATTTTAAAGTGTTTGGATGTATATGTTATGTCCACATTCCTTTGGAAACAAGAAAGAAATAAGATGCAACTTCCTTCAAAGGAATATTTGTAGTCTATAGTGAAAATAGCAAAGGATATAGGATATTTGATCCTATTTCAAAGAAAGTAAAAGCTAGCAAGGATGTCTTGTTTGATGAATCTCAAAGTTACAAGTTGTCTCCAAATGCATCTAATCTCTTAGGTGATGAAGATCTTGCAACACTCGAGGAGGAGCCTCTTGAAAATGATCTTTTGGAAGATCAAAATCAAGTGCCAAAGGAGCCAAGAAGATCCACAAGGAGCAAGGCTGAGCCTTCAAGTCTCACATACTTTGAGAAAGAAAAGAAAAGGGAAGAAACATCTCCTTCTACCTCTTACTCTTTTCTAACCACAATGCTTGAAGAGCCATCATGTTATGAATATGCAAGTAGATCACAAGTTTGGAGAGATCCAATGCAAGTTGAGTTTGATGCTTTGATAGATAATCAAACTTGGAATCTTGTACACCTTCCATATGGGAAGAAGCCACTTGCATGTAAGTGGATCTATAGATTAAAGTACAATCAAGATGGATCTATAAGTAAGTACAAAGCTAGATTCGTTGCTAAGGGATTTCTTCAAACTAAAGGCATAGATTATGAAGAAACATTTTCTCCTGTAGCAAAGTTGTTAGATTGATCATTTGTATTGCTACTTAATTCAAGTGGTTTCTCTATCAAATGGATGTGACAAATGCTTTCTTGAATGGCTACTTGGAGGAGGAAATATACATGTTGCAATCCAAGGGCTTCATCAAGGATGGTGAGGAGGACAAGGTTTGCCACTTAAGGAAGAGCCTATATGGCTTGAAGCAAGCCCCAAGAGCTTGGTACTCTAGGTTGCATGATTTTCTCTACTCTCTTGGCTTTGTGATTAGCTCTTATGAGCCAAAATGTAATGATAGAAAGATCATCATTTTAGTACTTTATGTTGATGATATCATATTGACAGGAAATGATGGTGAAGGCATAAATATTGTTCAAGTTTCCTTGTGTAGTGAATTCAAGATGGTAGATCTAGGACTTCTTAAGTTCATACTTGGAATAGAAGTTACTAGAGGAAGTTAAGTATCTATTTATGATCCGTCAATCATAAATATTTAGATTCGTATGATTCGTCAATCATAACTTTCTGGAATCCAAAACCATACTTAACCATTTATAGGATTACTTGAGTATATGTTCCACATAACTCAGGAAAAGTAAGAGTCATTCCAAGAATGATGTTCTAGTAAAAGCTGGAGTTATAGTGAATTGGACACCTGAGTGTGAATTAGCATTTTCTATAGTTCAACAAGCTATATTTAATAGTTAAATTGGACTCGGAAAAGATAAGTACCCCAAGTGATAATCCTTGGGAAGGGCTATTAAAAGAATTATCATTAACTGATGCATTTAGTCCGCGCACTTTAAGAAGAGTCATACATGATTCTCAATGATTACAAGCAGAGATAGACCAAAAATCCCATTTTGAAGTAGGTGAAGATTTTCTCTTATCTGTTGAAAATTTGAACATTGACAACTCTACTGAATCTGAATCTAGAACGTTAGAAGGAGTAAAAGAACTACAGGACCATAATATAGAGTTAGACGTTGAAACACCACTTGAGGAGATAACACCTTTGATACCCAACTGCATCATCTGATAATAATCACAAGATGGTGGGTCAACAAACTGAGCCATTGATGGTTCCTGGTAATGTGAACCTTTTCCTAAGTTACGGGGGGGACAACTCTGATAAAAATGCAGCAAAATAATCCCATTTGATCCTAGAAATGATGGAGAAAGCACCTACTTAAGATCCAAACAAGATCTAGAAGCTAGATTACTAATCAATGCATTGATTCTATACCTACAACTCCAAAGTCATTCAATCATCACAAAAAATCATATGCCAATAGCATTCATCAATCAAATCATAGACTCAAACTAGTCAAGAAGGAAAATCTTAATTTTGCTCATAATTGGATGGAAATCCCATCACATATTTATACATGTAGAGCTCGGATCTGAGCATATTAGGGCTTCTATGCATTTATCATAGCCTAACCCTAACATCTAACCTAAATATCCACTTGATCCACCCTAATTAGGGGTCAAGATATCGAGATCCCAAAACAATGAAAAACATGCTATTTTTAGCTCCTAGAATCTCTCTAGCCTATCAAAGCACTATCTGGACTCATTCCAAAGGTGCTGCTCCTATGCTAGGTTAGGAATGAGACTTAAAAAGAATATCCTATGCTATCTGGCACGTGTGACAAGCCACGACATGACCATAATACAATTTACAAGCAATATGACCAAAATTGGTCAAGCTAGAATTGTGAAATTTTAACACTCCTCATCACAATTTAGCTTGATGAGACTATCCTGGATCAATAATTTATACATGGATAAAAACAACATAATTTCCAGGTTCTTGCTTTGTTGAGTGAGTATGATCACTCATCATAGAAAGAATATGATTTGAGCTCCAAGTTCTCAAATGAAGTGAGAGCTCAATAAGGATTGTCTTCAAGTTCCAAGCTTTGTCTTTGGTAGATTGTTGAATGAACACCTTGGGCTGCAAAATGTGAGTCTCCTCCTTAAAATAAACATGAAAATATCAGCTTTCCATAAGATCCAACTTTTGTATGAAGCACATTCAACCAATGCTTGAGATATCACTATCTTAACTTTATCCACCGAAACAATGAACTCCAACTTGGCATCCTTCCAATGAAGGTCTTCATTCCTTGGAAATTCAAGAGTGAATGGATCACAAGATGAGGCCTTTGAAAACATATTTGGAACTCCAATCAAACTAGTAATGATCACTATTTCATCATCATAAGATATAGGTTGAAAAACAATGTTCATACTAGCGTCATCAAAAGGCTTTGTCAAATACATGACATCAAACACAAAATAAGATGAGTAAAGGGAGATATGGATAAACTTCCTTGCTGCTCCTTTATCTTTACCAAAACCTTCATATTGATGTAGATTCAGGTCTCTTTTGCCTTAAGACAAGTGCTCCTTCTCGGGTTCCTCCTTGATGTCTTTTTGCTTCATCATGCTCACTCCCTGTCGGTGTTGATGATGAAAACATGGATCCAAACCATGATCTTCTTCAAGACTCTCAAGGACTTTATTTTCAAGTCTCCAAACCTGGATGTTCTCCTTCTCAATATGATCTTTCAAGTCAACAAAACAATCACCAAGATTGTTTATACCAAATTTACTAGTCCACAATTGCTTACCACTAGCAATTTGCATTACATACTTGTTGAACTTAAAACTAATGAGGCCAAATACTCTTGTATGGATATAAGTGTCCTTTAAGGATGATTCACTTATTCTCATACAAGGTTCACAATATGCCTCTTTGAAAATGAAGTCAAATTCTTTCAACTTATGAATGAAAATGTCATGCTTACTTCTAGCACACTCATGAGTAAGTAGATATGACAAACACCTTTCACTCCATACTTTAGAATTCAAAGAGACTTCATTACAAGACTCAGAATATGAAGTACAAAATGCACCCCCTTCTCCAACTTGCCTTTCCTTGTCCACAAAAGTGGGCATTGATAGCTCCATATTTGCTCTTGTGGCTCTCCTTGGAATACACTACAAGAATTGCAGCGATTTTCGACGGGATTTCTGACATGAAATTGTGTTTTAATTTTTTTTTGAATCGACGAGGGCGTCGAAAAATGCGTCGCTATAAGGTCGTCGGAATCCGTCGCACTTAAAATCCGTCGGAATCCGATGCCAAGCCCAAACCGACAATCGGCCAGTAAAAACGAACCTAAGAACATGCCACATGGACGTCGGATTCCGACGGCCCGGCCACGTGGACGTCGGATTCTGACGTCCACGTGGCAGTTGTTTTTTTTTCTGCCACGTAAACGTCGGAATCCGACGTCCACGTGGAAAAAAAAATTGAAAAAAAAAACAAAGAAAAAAATTCTCTTTTTTTTTTTCTTGCCACGTGGACGCCGGAATCCGATTCCGACGTCCCCATGGCCGGCGGGATGTCGAAATCCGATTCCGACGTCCCCGTGGCTGGCGGGCCATCGAAATCGACGTCCACGTGGCAAAAAGAAAACCATGGCAAAAACCAAACATACTCCAATCGACAGGAATTCGAACTGCATATGAAGAATAAATGATTACAAAAAATGACATAGATGAAACAAACTGGAAATAGATAAAGCCATACCTATTTCTGAGTGCATATGCATGTAGCCGGAAAGTGAAGACGTGCTAGTCATGAATGCTTCAATTGATTCAACTAAGTTTGTCACTTTGCTTCTGTCCTTTGCTAGGACAGAACTGCTCTCAACTAGAACAGCCATCAGGGCTCCCACTGACAATAAATCAGTGAGTTCTCAATGGTCGTTGATAGAGCAGCTTTAGACAACAGTTGCAAGCTCCCTTTTCATGGTCATGAAGGCTCAGTTAGTTGAGTCTCTGATCTGACAACTAGCTTAGTGATGGCTTTCCTTCATATCTAATACTCATAGGCGTAGTGAAGGCTTGCAAAGTAGTAGCAACGATGGTCAGATGTATTCAAGATAGTGATGTTAATAATCACATCTCTCAACTCTTTTTTGGAAATCAGCAATAATCTTTCAGTATTTTGGAAGTCAACGTTCAATTCCTCAATGGTTATAATGTGATTGAATGGTTAGATGGCTCACTCATCTAGCAACGATGGTAGGCCAGCTCTCCAAATATCTTGCAAGAAAAATTGGGTTCTAACTCACAGAGCAAAGATAACTAAGCACCCCATAGCCAAGATATCTCAAGCTTCCAACGGAGATAGTGAGTCAATGGCACTCTTCAAAGTTCATTTTGAGTTTTGATTTTCAACAGAAATGTCATCATACCGAACACGCTTCACTAGCTTTCTCTAGCTGATATCTCATTTTACATGTATCAGGCAATGATGGATTACCCTTTATGGCTCGATTAGGAGTAGCAACAAGATAGCCATACTGGATCAATCAGTGAGAAAAAGTGGTAGCTCTACATCTTTGATGGTGGAGCTGGATATGATTTTCATTCAAACCTCAAGAGCTCTCAGTCTCACACTATTTCACAAAGAACATAACATTAAATCTAAACCCTAAAATTTACAAAGAACATAATATTAAATAAAACTCTTCTATCTATATTTTCTTGCTCTCTCTCTCTCATGTCTCTCAAACACATCCTTCTCTTCCTCTCTCATTCGCTCATGATCACTAAGACACATATTTGTGTTTAACTACACAAAATATACAATATAAGGAAGATAGTGTACAAGAAAAAGTTACAAAGAAAGAAATCTTAGTTGCACATAACAAAACAAAAGAATCATACTTGGAATGAGACAAATGGAGCCAAAAGCCGATCTCCAACAATCTCCTGCAAAAATAAAAAGTAAGAAAACCCTAGAAGAATGACATGTCTTTGAGAATTCGGTCACGGACGTCGGATTCCGACATCTGTATTATCCATCGGAATCCGACGTCCGCTTTGTGCTTTTTTTTTTTGCACGGACTTATCCTTCCTTGGCTTGCACGAGCATGAACTTGAAGATCCTTCTTGATCTTCACTTTTGACTTGGTTCCTCTTGAATGCAGCACCTTTGCCTTTGCTCTTGATGAAAAGAGCCTTGTCATCTCCAACATTGAGAGAGAGCATCTCCATCCTTGACTCAATGTGTGTTGTCCTACTCTCCTCGGCCATGAGGACTCCTTGGAGATCTTCAAGTGAGGGCAACTTGCCCATAATTGCATAGCCTTACACTAGGTTAGCAGAATACACACTCAAACCATGTAATTAATAAAATTTCCTATGTAAGCAAGCTCCTTGTTTAAGTCCTTAACTCTCAACACATATGAATGTCTACTATCTCCTTTAGAGTAGACATATGAATGTCTACTCTCTCCTTTAGCTTGAAAACATTGATGGATTTGATTCTTCAAGGATATCAACCTTGAAGTATTCTTGGATTCATATATCTTTTGAAGATTTTCCCATGCTTCTTGAGCCAAGGTGGGTTTGATTGATTGTATAAGGGAAGCTCCCTAAGATCCTGCTTACCAGATAACACACTATGGAGCAACCACCCAACCAACTAGAAGCAACCAATCAACTCTAGAAGCTTCACCCCCATGCCAAGGAACAAGAGGCATGAATGTAGAGTGAAACCTTGGCAATGAATCCATGATTACAATGAGGAGTAGGGCGAGTTTGGCCTCAATATATAGAGCCAAAAGCAACCTGGGCACATAGTCATGCATAGCCCTAAGTTCCCTATACATAGATTCACCTAGAATAGAGTCCTATGCATGGACCAACTATTCATAGAATTGCTATTGATAACTCTACACATGCATACATTGTCTCATACCTTGTCTAAACTCCATTTAGTGTGTTCTGGACCTCACAGGAATATTAGTTACTTTCGGGTCACATCCAGTATGATGTGGCATAACTAACAGCTTGATTTACTAGAGTACCGTGTATCCAAGACTAGGAGTATACTGAATCTTACTTACTAGCCATGGACATAACATTCTTCCCTCCTTAAATTGTTTCTATCCTTAGAAACTCTCTAAACAGAAAAGAATTATAGTTCCTTTAACTTTCAATATTAATCGAGAAAATCAATATCCTTAGTCTGCCTTTCATATCAAACAAGTACTCAGAGATAAACCTATTTCAAATCGTTAATCTCTATTCTGGATTACAACTCAGGTTTGAAAAAGTACACTAAGCAATAAATTTCCCAACTGGGTTATATTCACCATAAGTTAGTAACATCACCTTCACGTAAAGCATTTACATGAAACATTGGGTAAGATAATCTAACTTAAGAGATCAAAGTTAAATAAATAATAAAATAATCATAATTACAATCTAAAATCAAAAACTCTGGCAGATAATTCATAAGTTTTCAACTACAAATATCCTTAGAATCCAATTCCAAGATATGATAATTCATTTAACTAGAATCTCTAGGAGAATCATTAAGATATAGAATGATTAAAACTCAACTCTGAGTATCCCAGATACTCTTTTGAGTTAAATGCTCCTGTTTCTAGCACCAAATGCAAGAAAAATAACATTCACTCATCTTAATAGACTTGTCTGTCTCCTAAGATAACTGGAGATCCAATCAAACGAATAACTGTACTCAAGCATCTGCAGACCATAAACTATAGTAGAATAACATCCACTAGTTAAATTCAATTCTCCACAAAAAAAATACTTATTTTGTGAGAATATCTGTTAGATCCATAGGTTCTCAAATAAACAAATAAAATACAGGAGTAGAGAGATTCAAAACACTGATTTGAATTCTTACTCAAATAATAGATCAAGAATTAATCATCACACTTAAGAATCATTACAATTCCTTATAATCCTCTGACAACAATTAAGTATCTATTCATGATCCATCAATCATAAATATTTAGATTCGTATGATTCGTCAATCATAACTTTCTGGAATCCAAAACCATATTTAACCATTTATAGGATAACTTGAGTATATGTTCCACATAACTCAAGAAAAGTAAGAGTCATTCCAAGAATCTTTCCTTTACGAAAATACTGGATTTAGGAATACTTTCACCAAGATTCTTTAACTGAAGTGCAAGATTTAAGGTCTATAAACCACTGGTAATTAAAGACTGAACGCATACCAAAAATGACAATCATCTTCAACTACAAAAAAAACTTTAGATCACAAATCTAGAATCAAATCTAGATATCCAAAGTCCTACTGAATATCAATTCAGTTGTTATTATTGGATTCATTATGATTCGTTATTCATTTGAGCTCTCTGGGATACAATCACTAATGAGCTGAGTCTATTCCTTAACTAAGAAATACACATGCTTTCGAAACTTCCAGAAATGTTGTGCCACAATTCGCCTTGGTCAAATTTTAAATCCTTTGCATTGCTTACACTCACAATATATCTATTTGTCGTACTCTTTTTGATACTAACCTCATGTAACAAACATAAGATTAGTTAGCTTGTTGATGCAAAAAATGATTTGCATGACAATTAATCTGTTCTCAAATTTTTAATAATTACAAATATATATTATCGTAGTTCTTTGTCGAGGTCGAGTGCCAAAACTTGATGACGATGATCCTCCACTAAGTACTCGATCAATCATTTGCGCTCTTTTTCGTGATTTGCTATTTTGATAAGCTTCCATCGTTTTTAATTTTTTAAAATCTCGTCGAGGTGTTGTGCTTTGAGCATTAACACAAAAAAAAAATGTCATATGCAACACACAATGCTAATGTCCACATCATAAGTACATATTATTTCATAAATACTACAATATAAATACCTGTTTCGAGACATTTCTTCAGCAGATGACATATTCATTGGTTGATCGTGATAAAGATATTTGATCTGTAATATACGAACAAAATTAATATTAAATCTTATTGAAGTACACATGAAATTGACAAAATACAAAATACATACAATTTTAAAAAGAATTAATTCTCTGAAACCATGATCTTGGTGATTTTTTCAATCCATACAATGCTTTATAGAGTTTGCACACCATATGCTCATTGCCTTTTGAGTGTGAGAAATTGCCAAAATTTGGCAAAACTAGCTTGATCAAAACCATCTAGATTGCACATAGGTGGGTCCCACATTTGTGATTCCATGTTCCCACGTGTGTAGGCTACCCTAGATAGGTTAGATATCATTCATATGGTTAGTTAGGTTTGTTTGGTCATAATTCCTAGATTATAGGACCAAATTCCTTGAATCATGGAGGTGGATAACCAACCTAACCACCAACTTGGCAAAACTCTAGGATTAGGTTAGATTACAAATTAGGGCAAAAGTGGACAATGATCTTCCATATTACATGCTGGATTTTCACTTAAATTGAGGTGGGGAGGGCCTTTTTGTATATACAATCCATCTCTCATAGTAATTCCTTAGAGTGTTTTAGAGCAAATTGGCAATCTTGAGCTTCTTCTCTATTTGTCTTGTGTTTTTGTGTTTGTATTGCATTCAAAACTTGATTACTACAATTCTATGATACTAGGCCATACTGGAGGCTTCAGATTTTCATATTTGATCATTCTATTTGATTGCTCTTGGTTGTAAGATTCTAGTTTGCTAATCTAGATCAAGATTTGGTGACTAGTTTTGCATTGGATAGGTGTGTCAATCAATCAATCACTCTTGGAGCTTTAAGTAGGCTCATTTATGGTCCTTTGTACTATATTTTCAGCATGGTATTAGAGCCAAGTACAAGAGGATAATCATTGATCAAAGGACTATCCATTGTTGCTAGAAAGCTAGTCTTAAGAGGGTGAGTTCAAATCAAGTTTTAGGTTGAAGATGGGATTCAAACTCAGTGAGGGTCGGTAGCTGTACTGCCCACACCTGTAGACAACAATTTTATTTTGTGTCATCTTGATGAGTTTTTTGGTACGTGGACATAACACTCTTCCCCCCTTGAACTATGTTTGTCGTCAAAAGTGAAAACTAGGCCCATATCTACTTTATGCTTTCAACTCTTTCCCACAAATCATCATCCTCAATCCGACCCTTCCACCTAATCAAGCACTCTGAGATAGAATGATTTTTCAATTGCTTACCTATGATCTTGGGTACTCTTTCAAGTTCCAAAGATACACTAAGTGATAAATCTTCCAAATGGGTAAGATCCTCATCAGATCCAACTATATCACCTTCATGTAAACTTAGTTTATGTCAGCTTACATGAAACACTGAATGAGCAGTTGACTTGTCCTCAAATCAAATTTGTAAGCTAAAGAAATAATTTTCTTAATAGTCTGAAGTGATCTACAATATCTAGTAGACAAATTATAATGTTTTCCAGTACACAGTCCTAGAATCTTTTGGATTTTCTAAGATATATCCAATCATCAACTTTAAAAGTCTTTGGGAGATCTCTTAAAATCGACATAGTGCTTAGCTTTGTCCTGAGCACTACGCATAATATCACATGCCAATTGCAACAATTCTTACATATCATGTGGGAAATCTACAACGTTCTAGATTTAATAAACTTCATCTCCACATTCACTAGAGACCTAGGTTGAAAATTATACATAAGCATAAACGAACTACAACATGTAGTAGAAAATATTTTCTACTACTGTAAGCAAACTCAATTAGAAACTACCGGAGGCTTCATATTTTCATATTTGATCATTCTATTTTATTGCTCTTGGTTGTAAGATCCTAATTTGCTAATCTAGATCAAGATTTGGTGACTACTTTTGCATTGGATAGGTGTGTCAATCAATCTATCACTCTTGGAGCTTTAAGTAGGCTCATTTACGGTCCTTTGTAATATATTTTCAACATGGTATTAGAGCCAAGTACAAGAGAATAATCATTGATCAAAGTACTATCCATCATTGCTAAAAAGCTAGTCTTGAGAGGGTGAGTTCAAATCAAGTTTTAGGTTGAATATTTGGGATTCAAACTTGGTGAGAGTCAATAGTTGTACTGCCCACACCTGTAGACAACAATTTTATTTTGTGTCATCTTGATGAGTTTTTGGTACATGGACATAACATTCTTCCCCCCTTGAACCACATTTGTCGTCAAAAGTGAAAACTAGGCTCATATCTACTTTATGCTTTTAACTCTTTCCCACGAATCATCATCCTCAATCCGACCCTTCCACCTAATCAAGCACTCAGAGATAGAATGATTTTTCAATTCAAGTTTGCCTATGATCTTGAGTACTCTTTCAAGTTCCAAAGATACACTAAGTGATAAATCTTCCAAATGGGTAAGATCCTCATCAGATCCAACTATATCACCTTCATGTAAACTTAGTTTATGTCAGCTTACATGAAACACTGAATGAGCAGTCGACTTGTCCTCAAATCAAATTCGTAAGCTAAAGAAATAATTTTCTTAATAGTGTGAAGTGATCTACAATATCTAGTAGACAAATTATAATGCTTTCCAGTACGCATAGTCCTAGAATCTTTTGGATTTTCTAAGATATACCCAATCATCAACTTTAAAAATCTTTGGAAGATCTCTGAAAATCGGCATATTGCTTAGCCTTGTCCTGAGCACTATGCATAATATCACATGCCAATTGCAATATTTTTTACATATCATGTGGGAAATCTACAACTTTCTATATTTAATAGACTTTGTCTCCACATTCACTAGGGATCTAGGTCCCTACGTTGGGTCCTGACGTGTAGTCGGCCACGTCAGTGCCACATGGCTGACACTTGGCAGTATGCATGCAACTAGGCCTCACACTGGGCTAGGAGGGGCTTGCTCCTTATCAAGGAGTAGGCAAGGTTTGGTGGATCAGTTAGTGTTTGCCCTACTATGGTGTTAGGATCTATTACACAGCAAACGCAATCCGGGAAGAATCCGTCCCGGATCGGGACGTTCTGGGACCAGAACCTCTGTCCTAGAACTCTTTCTTGTGGATTTGTGTGTGTGCCTCAAAACAAATTGGGAATGTTATGGATCAGGCATGCAATAGTTCTTTAGCTACAGGAAGAGTTGCAAGTCTGTCGGACTATTTTTAGAACATAGATCTGGTAGTTTCTAACTTTCTAGAAGAATTTCCTCACTAGTTGTACCGCTTGGAGCTTTGATCTTGAAGATCATTTGATGCTTTTGATGATTAGAGGTTGGTGCTTGAAGATTTTGAAAGTTTTTGTAGTTTTTGAAGTTTTTGCTTTTGAAAGTTTTTGAAGTCATGCTATTTTTTTTAAAGGTAGTCGTGACTACTTCAAGCCACGGACTTAGGTGGGCGCGCGGGCTCGGGTGGGCTCGGGTGGGTGCACGGGTCTGACAATTTTCTTACATGCCACTAACATCAAAAAGATTAAAAAAACTTAAAACATGTCATACTATTCTTTATTCTTTTATAAGTTCTAAGATAATCTTGTAAAATACTTAAATTTAATGCTTATTAATTTACAAATTGTCTTCTAAAATAAAAACATCAAATGTCTTGTCTCTCTTTCACTTGTCCTTGTAAGAATGAGACAAGACATTTAAATTTTATATTTTGTAAGTGAATTCTCACCCTTTTCTTTAATAACTAAAGTAATGATACTTTTTTGCACACAAATACATTTTGACACCTTGCAGGCCGTGAGCACAAAAAAATCTGCATTTTGTAACCTTCCAGTCCATCAGAGTACGCCGACATTAAAAAATAATTTTTTTTTTGCCACGCGTGGCAAAAATTGTCGTGGCAGTGCCACGCAAACTTGAATCTAGAAAATCCTTTAAATAGGGCATTTTTTAAAGCCTTTTTCACTAGTTTTTTGCATAGTGTTATTGCTTGCATTGTGTTAGTGTATTGCTTTCATTGTGTTAGTGATTATAAGCTTTCTCTCTCTCTCTCTCTCTCTCTCTCTCTCTCTCTCTCTCTCTCTCTCTCTCTCTCTCACACACACACACACACACACACACACTCTTTGAAATTTTACTTTGCTTAAGCTCTCTCTTTCTCAAGCTTTCTCTTTTTCTCAAGCTCTTTTTTTTTTCTTTACATTTGTTAAGCTTTTATCTCTCTCTTTTCTCCCTCTTTACACACCCAATGTCTTCTAATGGTAGTGGTTCTAGGAGAAGACCAAGATCTTCTTCTAGTGCAAGAGGAGGATCCGGTTCCGATCGGATTGCGGACTTTTATGGTTCGCTAGCTCCTGATGAGAGACAAAGATTGAAACATCTTTGTCTTTACAAAGAGGAGCCCGATTCCAATAGAGGTAATCCTTCGATGGATATCCCATCGGAGGAATCATCCAGTTTGTTTAATAATCTAGAAGATGATGGCTCCATCATCAAGATTACCAAAGGCAAAGTCATCATCAATAGGATGCACGACCTTGCTCTCAAATATTTTGGCCATAACCTATTCACTCCTTAGGAGCAACAAAACCAAGATGACAAGAATAAGATACTTGCGCTTTTGAATCGTGAGTTTCCTCAATCAAATAGATGTGGGGAGGTGTGGGCATTGACGAATATGTGTACGCATGTTTGTCATAAGCATTAGAGGAGTTTTGAGCTCCAAAAAGACCCTTTAAGAATTCGTGCAAGATGTAGTTTATATTATTAAAATATTATAGCACTAATACTTTTGACTTGCCATAACTTTTTAATCGTAGCTCAAAAGTATGTCATATAACATATCATTGGAAAGCCCTTGTTAAGCGCTTTCCAATGCACCAAACTTCGCTAAATTTAGACTTACCACTAAAAAGTTATGTCATTTTTAGTGTGGAATCCAAATGTGGACTCAAAAAGTTACGTGACGTAGATTTCAAATTTGGGTGTTTTGATTGGTCCATGTGTAAGAAAAAATTGAGAAAAAATATAAAAAGAATCTTTACAAAGGGTCTTTTTTGGATTTAGAACTCCTCTAATGTGTCAATCCTTACGAAGATATGTAAAAAAATGAAAAAAAAAAGGCCGGGATGGGCTTCAAAGGAAGACTGGGCAAAGGCAATACACAAGTCCAAACATCCGAATCCGAATCGCTTCAAACAACAACAAGAGACGACGAAATCAAGAATCAATCTTTTGGGCCAATCTCACCTTGGCTCGAGTGGAAAATCCAATTTACAAGCCCAATTTATAAGTTTTGCTTTTTTAGTTTGACTTTATTATAATTATTTAGTAATGTTTTTAATTACTAATCATGTTTTGTATCTAAATGATTGTATTCATGTTTGTATAGCAAAGAGATTTTGGGAGAAAATACATGAATGCCGAATATAAGATTGGGTACCAACAAGGCTACAATGCCTCGATGGACCATCTTGTTCAACAAGGCATTCATCCTATAGTAAATTACTGTTACATTCGTCTCATTTGCTTTTATTATTTAATAATCATTTCTATTAATCTTTATTGCTTGTTAATGAGTTTCATTTACTTTACTTATTGATTATTGACTTTTGTTATTTGTTGTGATGTGTAGAGAAGTTCGACATCTTATGTAGAAGAGGGGTCGGGTGAAGAAGCCGGTGAAGCGGCAGGGAAGGGGAAGGGGAGATGTCCGGAAGTGAGAGTGAAGGATGTGAAAGTACTGTACTTTAGGACCATAAATTGATCTACAAAAGATCCACAAGAGTGATTGGATGCTTTCTTAACAATCTATTAAAAAACTAGACACAAAAAAGTTGATCTAGATTGGCAATTTGACAAACAACAAGCATTAACAATCAAATACATTGATAAACAATGAAATCCGAGCCCACATGTGTGTAATACAGGCCGTAGTACGGCCTTCAACCTGAGAAACAAGTAGAATTTGATCTGGTTTCATTTGGATCACAAAAACTCAATGTACATAGTGAACTAGCTTGAGATTGCCAATGAGCTCCAAAAATTTTCTATCTTCTCACTATGGGAGCTTGGAATACATAGCAAATTCGACTTCCTTCTTGAAGTTAGGTGGATTTCCAGCATGTAATAAGAAAGTTAACTCACCCTTATTTCCCTAAAATGAAACCCTAGCCTAGATCCTAGAGTTATGCTTGGTAGGTAGCTAGTTGGTCAAATTTTCACCTTAAACTTAGATGTAGGTCCTATATAGATGTAGGACCACAAAATAGACATGATCAACTCTCTTGACTTGACCTAACCTACATTAGGAGTGGGTTTCCACGTGGCATTTTGGCCATACATGTGTGTAACCCAATTATATACAAAATTTACACTATTCTTCATGGTTTTTGATCAAGCTAGATTTGCCAATTTCTGGCAATTCTTCACACTCCTCCTCAAATTTAGCTTGATCTATTTACAACTCTCTTTCTAGATGAATGAATGCTTTTAGAAGTGTCTAAAAATCCAGCTACAAACAAGGAACTTTTGAGACTCCAATAGAGATGTCCATGAAGGATCTTTCACCACGTCTTAAAGGATCTCTTACAAGATCTTCCACAAATGTGTCTATATACATGTAGCACACTTCAAAAACTATACATCATGCCAAGCCATGGATTCCAAGGCATTTTGTGCACTTGAAGATACATAAATTGTACTATTAAATGCATACATAGTGTTGTCAAAGACAATTTGCCTTGCTTGATCCATATGATTGAGCCTAAATGGCTCCATTTTGATACTCAAGGTTCTTCTTGGGGTCCTCGGGTCTTGAGCTTGATCCTCCACTTGACTCGACTCCAAAACATCAATGAATCGAATAAGGTGTTGATCCAAAGGTGCTTCTTAAAGTTTACAAATCTTCCACTCTTAAAAGATCACATTTCCACCATTGACAAATTCTTTGGTTGAAAACAAGTAGATTCTACAATCTCTACTTGAAGAGCAAAACACTACCATTATTCCTATCATTGAAATAGGATAATCTTTGGTCCTTACATTGGAATGATCATGCACAAAGCATGTGGACACAAAGATTTCCAAAGCAAATGATGTTTCATCTTTTATGACTCTATTCAAACTATTACAAAAATAGTTATCCAGTGAAATTGCTTTATCAACAACAAATGTAGATTTCAAAGTATCTCATTTCATTGTCTTGTCATACAAAGTAATAATTACCATGAATCTTAAAGGTAAGAAACAAGTCACCTCATGTCTACTACTACTTTCCAAAAAGTATTCAAAGATAGTAGACTCTCCAATGCTCACCACCCTTGCAAGATGCACACTTGAATGGACAATTTGCATGCAATTTGATGACTCGGCCATTGTCATTGAGGACTCCCTTGGAACTCCCATGCTTTGAGGCTGATCCTCAAGATCTTCCTCCTTTTGATGCTCCCCCTCAATGCAAGCAAGATCACACTTCGCCAAGATCTCCTCTTGAGTGATCTCCCCTTTGCCAAGTTCACCCACTCAAAAGCAACATTAGCTTCCAACTTAAACAATCTTCCATGTTTAAATCCCTTTGCAGTGCAAAGATCATTCTTCAAGATGAAGCAAACACCATGCTTAAAGTGGACATCCAAACCACTTTCTAACAGTAGACCAGCACTAAGCATATTCTTGGTGATTGATGGTACATAAAGGACATTTTCTAGATCCATGCATTTTGAGGATTTTAGACACAAAGAGATGGTGCCAACACTATCTATCCTACATTCTTCATCATTTGCAGTAAAGACAAACTTTTTAGCAGCATTGAAAGAGTGTAAGGTTGAGAAAAAGTCCTTTTCACAAGACATGTGGGAGCTATCCTCACTGACGATCCACCAATTGTCTCTTGAATTGCTATTGCTTGTTGGTGAGGATGTAGATGCCATCAAGAATACATCTACTTCATCATCCTCCTCCTCCTTTGCAAGGTTTCCTTATTTGTCCTCCTCCACTTGTGCTCTTAGCCTCTTGTAGCATTTAGATGCATAATGCCCCTTCTTTCCACAAAAGAAGTATTTCTGCTTTGACTTATCCTTTGAGCTTGATGCATCATCCTCTTCTTTGGCCTCCTTTGGATGCTTCTTCTTTCCATTGGTCTTCCTTGAATGAGAAATTGGCTTTCTCATCACCATCCTGCAAAGACATGGGACTCATCCTAGATTTTGCATGGAGCATCCTACACTCTTCAGCCGCTAATACACTATGAAGTTTTTCTATAGTTGGCAAAGTGTCTTGGATGGCAAAACTTTGGACCAAATTTGCAAAGTCATCTCCTAGACCATTAAGGACAATTTGTACAAACTCTCCATTATGAATCTTCTCTCCAATGGAAGCCAACTCCCTATTTAGAGACTTGATCCTAATTACATAATCATGTGCACTCTCCTCACTTCTCCTCATGCTTTGCAAAATCTAATTTCTAAGCATGAGTACTCTTGAAGTGTTACTAGATTCATAGATTGATTTTAAAGACTCCCAAGCCTCTTTAGCACTAGTACATGCTGATACTTCTCTCAACAAATCATTGCTCACATTCATCTTCACACAATGAAGTGCAAGCCTAGATCTCTTCTTGTATCTAGCTAACTCCTGTGCACCTAGAGGTTCATCTTCATCTTCAATCAAGAACTCATAAAGGTCTTGGAGCACCAAGAGTGACTCCATCCTAACCTTCCAAATAGCATAATTTGTAGAATTCAATCTCTCACTAGCTTCTAGAAGGTATGCTCCAGCAAATCCCATCTTACTAGTGACTTCTACAAACAAGAAATAGATTTGAATGACTTGAAACTCACAAAGGTCTCACACTTGCAGTGTTTCACTCAAATTTGATTTCTAATCCAACAAATGGACTTATAATCATAGTTCTATCACTCCCTCACAAAGCTGGAATGAAGATAAGATAAAGTGAAAACTACTTTCAAACAAATCTTGCCAAGAAACGAATTTGATTGTCTCTAGAAACTCACTAAGGTCTCTCTCTTGTAGTTTTTCATTCAAATTATATTTCTAATCCAAAAAATGGACTTATAATCTCAGTTCTAGCACTCCCTCACAAAGTTGGAATGAAGATAAAATGATGTGAAATCTGTGAAAGATTTCAGATCCTTAAGATCCAATCTACTTGAATGATCTTTGGTTAGAAAGAGAAATACACTACCAATTTCACCAATGTAGAAAAATCAGCATCTACACACAATTTGAGATGCAAACTCTAATAGAACTTGATCAAATTTAAATAAAATGATTATGTATTGTTGTTGTCCATACAAAACCAGCAAGCTACTGTATTTCACACGTGTGAATCCAAAAATAGCAAATATAGATCATTCTACACATAGAATTGCAAGCAATCACCAAGATAGTGCACCAATGGATAGTAGAACCCAAGAGAACCATGTATAAGCATGAAATGAGATAGAGAAGAGAGAAGATGACTCTCTCTATGAGTTACATCTTTTATAGCAAGTCCAAACCCTATTTGGCCAGCTTTCCCACCAAAATGCTAGCCCTACCAATTTTGGGTCTAGATTCAATGTACCCAACTTATTCAAATTGAATCTACTCAAACTCGCATTCTATCTTTCCCACACTTTCAAAAAGTGTTTATTCAAATGAAATTTAGACTAATGAACTTTGAAAAGTCAACCTCTGAGTCTAAAACAAGTTTTGGCCTCAATATGCCAAATATGGAAATATTGCAAAATGTGATGAAACTAGTTGAATCTTTCACACTCCCTCTTCAACTAGTTTTAGCATAGACTTTGATAATACTCCAAGTGAAGTCCTATGCTTCATGAACAAGTCTTTTCCCAATGCTTTGGTGAAGATATCAGCTACACATTCCCTTGAAGACACATGTTGAAGCTCCACCTCCTTTGCAATGACTCGCTCCCTCACAAAATGATATTGTATCTCAATATGCTTGCTCCTAGCATGAAAGATAGGATTGGATGCCATTCTTTGGGCTGATTGATTGTCACAAAAGATGATTGGGCTCTCTGAAAAATCCAGCAAGTGAAGATCCTTGATCATCCTCTTGATCCATACCATCTCCTTTGTGCAATGTGTAAGAGCTTTGTACTCGGCCTTACTAGATGACAATGAGATAGTGGCTTGTTTCTTTGACATCCATGATATAGCTCCACCACCTATGAAAATACAATAAGAACTAATGGATTTTCTATCCATTATATCTCCAGCATAGTCCGAATCTGAAAATCCAAAAAGATTAGGTGATGATCCCTCATACAATATGCCAAAATCTTGAGTTCCAATGATGTACCTCAAAACTCGCTTTCCTAGCTTCCAATGCTCTTAGCATAGTTTTTGCCAATAGAACTTTGATCCATCATAAGAATGATCTTCTTCCTAAGAATAGATCTCCTTTCAATGATCATGTAATGCTCAAAATAGAAACAACCATAATTGATATAGAGAATAGTGTCCCCTTGGGATGCTTCACTATTTCTTACATCAATTTTACATGTAAAAATGTGACTAGAACATGAAGAATCAAATAGAATGTAAATGAAATGATTCCACCATGCTTCCAACTCTGAACTCTCTGGAAAAATACAGCAAACAAACAATAAATGTGAGTGATCAACTTTTGCTTGCATGTCTCCTCCTCCTTTGTCCTTTGTTGCCTTGTATCCACCATGATACTCCATGAATGAGCCTCCATCTTCATCTTGCCACAAGAAACCATCAAACCTTGGAAATCTATGAGTAGGTGAGTACATTAATGATGCAAATCCAGCACCACATGACTCCATAAACCAAGTAGTTTGCACTAGTCCATCTTCAAGATCTACTTGACACAAGAAAATGACCATGAATTCACCAAAAATTGACAATCTCCAAGTATTGGCACCAAGTAGTTCAACACTTGAGAACTTAGCCATGGATGAGTGACATAATGAACCTCCAATAGCTTCATTTCCATCAGCAAAATCAGCCAAGAATGCTATTACAAATCCAACATCAAAACAATGCTCACCAATGTAGCTAGTTTTACCATATCTTGACAATTTGCACACATCCACATGAAATTGCTCAAATATGAGATAGAAAAAGTAAAGTAAACTTGAACAACACTTCCTTGATGCTCCTTTGACCTTACTTGAGTCTTCAATATGCTGCAAAAATATATCCATAACACCTTTTCCAATTACCTCTCCTTTGATGCTCTTGACTAGCTCCAAATTGCCAACTTCCCTTTTGACTAGTTGAAGCACTTTGAGATCAACCTCTTGATCTTCAACTTGACCATCAAAGTCATTAAACAAACTTTGTTTTCCAAATCCATTACTTGATTTTACAGCAAGATAACATCCATCCACTTGCATAGCTCCATGTACACAAGAAGATCTTCCAAAAGATGTTCCACTCTTCATAAGAGATCGATACTCAAGATCCATTGCTTGGATCCACTCCTCTTCTTTTCTTGCTTGATCTACACTTGTAGGCTCATCCAAAGAGGTTGTTCTCCTTGGCTTTTGACTTGATGAAGGTCCATCATCACCACCATCCAAAGTAGAATCCTTCTCATCAACATCAAGAATGTTAGATCCATCTACTTTACCATCAATCATGCTTGAAGACACCTTTGGAATGTTTCCCTCATAAAAAATGACATCTCTACCAAAAATCACTTTGTTAGTAGAAGGAATGTAAACCTTGTAGGCTTTTAATGTACTTTCAAGACCTGTAAAACAAGTTTAGAGGACCTGATTTCAGCCTAGATTAATTAGACTTCATGACCCTATGTCAAATCTAATCAATAACACTCAATCTTGGTAGCTTATATTAAGATTTCAACCAAAAATTACATCAAAAGCTCACAAATTGAATTTTTTTGGATTAAATGAATACCATGCATAAATGTAGGTTCAGAGGTGCCCACACACGTGGATAGTACGGATTTGGACCCCTACCAAGTTTGGGATCAAATCTCCTCACAAAAATCAAGATTCTAGCTTGCCCTCTCAATACTAGTTTTTAGCACCAAAACTTGCTAAAAATGGATTTGCATTAGATCAATGGCTTATGCTCTTGTACTTGGCTCTGATACCATGTGAAAGTACTATACTTTAGGACCATAAATTGATCTACAAAAGATCCACAAGAGTGATTGGATGCTTGCTTAACAATCTATCAAAAACCTAGACACGAAGAAGTTGATCTAGATTGGCAATTTGACAAACAACAAGCATTAACAATCAAAAGCATTGATAAACATTGAAATTCGAGCCCACATGTGTGTAACATAGGCTGTAGTATGGCCTTCAACCTCAGAAACAAGTAGAATTTGATTTGGTTTCATTGGATCACAAAAACTCAATGTACATAGTGAACTAGCTTGAAATTGCCAATGAGCTCCAAAAATTTTCTATCTTCTCACTATGGGAGCTTGGAATACATAGAAAATTCGACTTCCTTCTTGAAGTTAGGTGGATTTCTAGCATGTAATAAGGAAGTTAACTCACCCTTATTTCCCTAAAATGAAACCCTAGCCTAAATCCTAGAGTTATGCTTGGTAGGTAGCTAGTTGGTCAAATTTTCACCTTAAACTTAGGTGTAGATCCTATAAAGTAGGGATGACCACAAAATAGACATGACCAACTCTCTTGACTTGAACTAACCTACATTAGGAGTGGGTTTCCACGTGGCATTTTGGCCATACATGTGTGGAACCCAATTATGTACAAAATTTACACTATTCTTCATGGTTTTTGATCAAGCTAGATTTGCCAATTTTTGGCAATTCTTCACAAAGGACAAGCTTCCGCACAAGACTCGTATTCTGACGATGACAATTAAGAAGTCTTTGTTTGATTAAAGTCTAATTTTTTATGTTTTTTAATTTACCTTTTAGTTTTGATGTAGCAAGTAGGAAGAAAGGGATTTTGTTTCAAGCTTTTTGTTAAAAACAAAACTTAATGTACTTTTTTTCAAAGGATCGGAATATATATACATGTGTGATTTTTGTTTCACCATCTATGTTTATCAATTGTTAATGTACATTTCAATTCTTGTCTATAATTGCATTGTTTGTTTTAACTTTTACTCATTTATTGTGCACCATCTATGATTGTATTAAGATCTTGTTTTGTTATAAGAATGTTCATTGTTTTATAAACATAATTTAGGTAAGTCACATATAGTTTGTGTAATCTAGTATCCGGAACAAAACATATACTACAAAATTAGCGTTAAAATTTATCAGACCATTTATTTGAATGAAATCACAAAATATTCGTATGAAGAAGACATGTGACATACCTCATTTGCCTGTCTTCATCAAAAGCCCTTTCTTTTCGAAAGCCATCATCCTTTTTTATTTTACAAATCAATCAATCAAAGACAAACCATTAAAGATTACCAATAACTATCTTTTCTCTCTTGACGTGTAACTTTATCTAATCCAGTCTTAAGGTCAAAACATATTGTACAAAAATCACATTGATTCAATCACCACACAATTTAACAAACCATTTAATAAAATGACATGTGAATGCATCACTTAGTCTCACAAAATTAACATTCAAAGACCCATAACATAACTATCAACCAAAATACTATCAATTGAATGCTAACCTACATTGTTTAACCACATCTCTCTCTCTCTCTCTCTCTCTCTCTCTCTCTCTCTCTCTCTCTCTCTCTCTCAATACAATACAATAGAATCGACACATTGAGAAACACAAATCTCATTTTGCGCGCTTTTTTTTTGTGCAAAAAATTCCGCGTGATACATCCTCGCGTGGTAGAACCACGACAATGCAAATTTTCAAAGAAAATGCAAAAAAATATTTTGGACCCTGTTCATTTCTTATTATTACGCTTTGGAAATGAAATTTCTTAAGAGACCTGTCAAGGAAATCAGGCGGCAGCTTTATAGATGTATAAAGCTGATTCCAACCAAGTCACAGAAGTCATGAAGTAGTAGAAGCATCCGAATGCAACATTGAAGTTATTTGAGTGTGCAAGAGAACAAAAGGAATACAAGCATTGATCTATTACATATAATGTTATGCTTGAAATACCAGGTGATGCAAGAAGATATACAATCATCTTTTGAAAGAGCTCATGAAAAGGCATCATTATGATAAAGCTTGGATGATGTATCAGAAAATGTTGCATTCTGAAAACTCTCCAAATATTTATACGTTCAACACTTTAATTTGTGGATTTGGCAAGGCAACGTATATATAGATAGAGCAGAGAGCTTGACAACAAATCTTATTAATTTGTTGTAATTTTTAAGTGTCTATTCAAAACTATCAACAAACTAATATCAAATTTTTAATTATAAATTACAAACTTATGAAGATCATGCACATATTTCAAAATCAAAATATAAATCATATTCACAAAATAATCTTTCACACATTATTAGATTTTATTCTCAAATTATTATTCTCATATTATGACATGGCAGGCCTTTGTGATACAATTTTATCACATCGTACTTGTTTTAAAATGGCAACAAATGCATGTTACTTTAATCCTCAACTAAAGATTTAGCCTCGCAAATTAAGACTACCACCACATAATATCCTTTAATGTTGACTTTTTATCAAACTCCATTGACCGACCTCACGACATAGTATTGCCTTTGCAAGGCAAGGCCAACAAGCATTTGGCATTACACATCAGTTGCAAAGATGAATTTCCACACACACTTTAGTGGAATTAAATGACATTGTCAATACCATGCATGCAACTCAATTGAAAGGTGCAACTTGTGAGATTTTATCTCATGCATTTAGTCAATGCCTTCCTTTTCCATGGCAAGACTAAATAGAATACCAAGTTTAACGTAGGATTACCTTCTAGAGAAACGGTAGGATGGTGGATCAGGCAACTGTGATGGCTGGGAGAGTCCCCATCATGCCAGCAGGCTGGTTGAATCTTGGACTAATGCAGGCCCTCTACCTGCATAGCTTACTACATAGAGTCTTATCTTGACCAAAATACCAAACGTGGAGGAGATGTTTTCTGTGGATGACAAAAGTATCCTCAACAACAGGCAATGACATCACAGATGGCTCGCCACCGCCTATAACCTACAGCAGCCACAATTTCTCTTCGTCATTCATTCATTAGCTGAGCATCAATACGAACCGCAAGGCGAAATTCAGAGATGGGATGTATTGCCATATACTTGTGAATCCGCAGGAGGGGCTCAAATATCGGTACCTTCCAGATTTTTTTTGGGAACGTAGAGTTATCAGCTGATCTTACTCCGTTGAGCCGGCAAGGATTACGGCAAAGATTTTTATCTGTTCCTCTTGTTGCTAAGGAGTTAAGCTGGAGCCTGAAAGCATGGGAATGAGGTCAAACAACAGCACAGATGAGCCATTCATCTCCCAGCAGCAGCAAAGGTAAAACATGCATGTGGTGAAGATAGCTTAACATGCCGATGTCTTGATTTATTATCTGCAAATTGTATGTTTCCTTTTCCCTTTTGCTTTTTCATTATGCTTTCTTCTTGTTGCAGTTGCTCAATGAGAATGTTATAGCTAGTATGACTGTTCTGTTGGTGAAACACCTGCCTTCGACAACGTGGGTTCACGCATTTCCTTACACATTTTTTTTTGTGAGAAGCATTTCAGCAGAGTTTGGTTCAATTTCAAAGCCTATCAACAAAGGGTCCACTCAAATCCATGTAACAGCCTTGGATGCAGTCGTCAATGTGAACTCTTTCTTCACTGTTGCAGTCTTCATAGGATTGTCTTTCAATGTGCCCCAAGACTCAGCAGCAACCGGCCCAGTATCAGCGTGCGTCCCAGGTGCTAGCGTAGTGAAGTATCTTTTGGTTTTTGAGGTGGTATCTTTCGGCTGCTTTCTATTTTCAAGTCTTATTGCTCAAGGGATGAAACTTGGTCTCATTTTCGTCAATAGTGATGATCCCCAGGAAACACAAGCAGCCGTAATCAGTCAAAAATTTCTAAGATCTGGTATGATTGCATCTGCCATGGGATCAGTAGCAGGGACCTTGTTCTTGCTGTTATCAATGATCAATATCGTCCAGTTGAAGCTAGGCAGTTGGTCTTGTGCAAGTGCTTGGCCAAAAATAGCTATCATTCCTTTAATTATCTTGGTGGCAAATGGTGGTATTATCTTTACATCATCGGTTCTCTATGCTGCTCTTCACTAGAAGAAGCCTTGCCACTTTTTAAATTAGCACCTAAGCAATTTGAAAGGATTTATACACTGGTCCTAAGCACGATTTTATTCGGAGCAATATGTATTGGTAACACTTAGTCGATGGTAACCAAGAACACATGAAATTGTTTTTGTATAACTGCCGGCTTATAGCAGTTGTTTCTTGCCTGACTAATACACTAGTTCCACCTTTATTTGTTGAGAATTCAAAGCTAAGGATATACTCATGCTAGAATCCACTTTTCAGAGATGTCTCTTTATGTGGAAAATTTGTAGGATTAGGCGAGATGCCCTGAAATATTACTATAGTTTGGCTTACTCAGTGGTCATAGAGGTTGTCTGGGATTCTCACCGCACCTAAAACTCCGTGTAATAGGCTGTTCCACTTCCTAAGTTATGACCTTTAACAAGACTAGGAAATTTCCCATCACAAAGTGTGCTTTGGTGATTAGGTATCATCGTATCCTCGGTTCTCTATGCTGCTCTTCAGTAGAGGAAGTTCTTCCACTTCTTAAATTAGCAGCTAAGCAATTTGAAAATGAGTTGCACACCAGCTTTGCTAGCACTTGCAATTTTGTAATATTTTGTTAGAGCAATATATATCACTAGACTAGGATATTGTTAGCTTACTTCATATTCTTTAAGTGGCTTAAATCATGCAAAAAACTAATTGATCCCTTTGGAAATTATGGTTTCACCTTTGTGGATGAGTTGTTTTATGGAAAAGGACCATAAAGTGGAATGTACAACAATTATCATTTGAGAAAGTGGCATGTGAGATATTATCAAGTATTGGAGTCCAAAAAGCTTTTTAGAACCAATCTATAGCTGGTAAAGTGTCCGTAAAGGAATTTGGGCAGTTTGTAGGAATAGAATAGATGCCTTGAAGTTGCTATAGTTTAGCCTACTCAAATTCACATTTGATCTCACACTTGTTCTATTATGGATTGGATATTTTAATCACCTTCTCAATGGGTAAAGGTGTAGGGTGATTAGGCAGAGCCATAATTAAATAGCCCTTGAACCCAGTGGAAAAGTCACTGAAAAAGCCCTCAGGCATAGAGGATTGACAAATCATTCAACTTTATGGCTGAATTCTTTTGATGTACGACCCATAGTTTTAAATTTTTTGAAGTTTGGAATATCATCCAACATTTTTATAATTTTCCATGAATCATAATCATAATATGCTTTTGAAAATTTTCAAAAAATTTAGGATTTATAATCTTCGGATTTATTGGTTTTACTAGTCATAAATAGTTACTTCATATTTGTTTGTGTCTTTATTTTTTTTAAGTTCTTGAAAATAGATTGCATTGAATTTGCCACATCCCATACATTTTTGGATAATGTCAATCCTTGTAGTACTTATTCCAAGTAAACAATGCATAGTAGAATCTTGTGCCAATCCTTAGGTGGCTCATTTTCGTCCTCTCAAAATATCTATTCCTCTTAAGTAAAACAATGAGTTTCTCTATAGTATTATACTACCTAAATAGTCGACTTGTACACATTAACAATATTAGGCATGGACCACATGAGATCTTAACAATTGACATACACATAGTAGGACACAATGTTTTTTTTCTTTTTGAGCCTTTTGGGGTTTCACATTTTACTGAAAATGTTTCATAGTAAATAGAGTGATGGATATTTCAAAAGTAATATGATAAAATAGAAGCATTATGTAGGAGGCAAGTTTGAACTATGACTAGTTTCTTTTGAGGCTCTAAGAAAACTAACTATTGTGATTCATGCAAGGCCTATTTTGCGTAAGTTCGGTAACCTTTTGTAGATTACACATTTTGCTAAAAGAACCATACATTTTGGAAGGAAAGAGCCAATGTTTCTTATTGGAATATAGTACTCATCTTGCTTTTTCAGTGCAATTTTTTCTAATGGGTGACTTCTCGACCACTGGCAAATTAGCAAACATGGATGACAAATGTATGCAAGTCATGCTTCATTGATCCCATGTTGCTCCAATTTGTTAGTTAAAAACCTCTTTAGGTTTTTTCAACTGAGCTAGCCCACTACTTTATTATCTTTTCTCTATCAGTTTTGGTAGCTTCTAATGCACATAAATCATTACCTCACATATGGAACTAGCTAACATGTTAAATTCACTCTCCTCATATCACCATTGACACTTGAGACAAGCTATATGGGATAGAGTGTGGCTTTCAATAGAAGCATATGCCAAGAACAATCTTTATGTGGGTGGAAAGCAATTGCATACCAATAATAAGAGGTCCACTTCTCTCTTAAAAGCCATCATCAAAGTAAAATTTAAAAGAAATTTTGTTTTTTTTCTCATCAAAGGCAGTGAAAGCCAAATTAATTGTAGCAAACATTTATGAGGTTGAATTATCGAGATTATTAGTGTTGTTGGTAATCTGAGGGGACATAATTTCCATGGGGCAATCTTTTGAAATAGAGAAGAGTGGCCAAGTAATTTAAGTGGAGTTTCACCCACATCCTTTGGGTATACTTTATAGAATGTAGGAAATGGCATCACTATCAAGGGAGCAAATGCAATTTTTTTAATAAATCTAATATTCATTTTTGTATGTCTAGGGATTAACTATCTTCCTCCCTAATATGGCTATGGTATGAATATTCCCCTTCTCATGTAGGTACCAATCTTTGTATCTCTTCCAACATATTAAATTATTTTGCAGTCCATGATTGACAACTTCCATAATATGCATGCATGCCCCTTGCATCATATAAGGATAACATGGTACAATTAAAAAGCAATTGCTAATTGGCTAGAGTACCCTCATACTTTGGCCAAGAAGAGTGAATAGGGTTTTGAAACAAGTGCCTATAATTCACAAGACTACTAGGACATAGGTCAGTTGACTAGTGTTGGCTATGACATGCGATTTCATCCTAAAACATCACAGTTTTCATACACATTATAAGTCAACATGATTATTTACTATATTGGTTTGTTTAGAAATGTCTCTCATGATCAGATTCAAACAGCACCCAAATGCATAAAAAATGATTGTACTCACCATGTAAGGAGATCATAAATGCCCAAATTTCAACATGCAATTCATGTTTGTATTGTAATCTTGTTGCATCCATTTTTCTATTGATAATTATAAATATCATCACATGTAAAACCTTAAAATCCTACTGCATACACCAAAAGGAGTGTTGTAGAGCCAAAGCACCAAACTAAAAGTCAACCACTGAGCAGCTTCACCCCTGATCCACGAGTGTCAAAATCAAAGCAAATAAACTCCAATGGACTTTAGAAATGATACAAAAAGCACCTAATTAAGATCCAATTGAGATCACAAAGCTAGAACACAAAACTAACTATTGATTACTAGCCTATCTCGGCTTGAACTCCACTCTATGGCTCCAAATTCTTGGAAACTCCTTCACACGTGTGAATGTACGTCTTGAGAATACCTAAGTACAATACCAACACGTTCAAACCCAATAACTAATTACAAGAAAGCATATAATCATAGCAAGCATCACTGAAACTGTACACAAAAACTAGTCACAAAAGTAGATCTCAAATTTCTCATCAAATTGCTTGGGAAATCCCACATGGATATATACAAAATCAGCTTAGGTTTAGGGTTAACTTTGATCCATTCATGAC
Source organism: Diphasiastrum complanatum (assembly GCA_029204225.1). Classification (NCBI taxonomy): domain Eukaryota; kingdom Viridiplantae; phylum Streptophyta; class Lycopodiopsida; order Lycopodiales; family Lycopodiaceae; genus Diphasiastrum; species Diphasiastrum complanatum. Next base: position 54,341,597 of record CM055104.1, on the reverse strand, counting down.
CTAAATCATGAGGAGTTGGCTCAGTTGGTTAGCTTGACATCCAAAATTTCTTTGGTCTCAGGTTCGAGCCTCCCCTTGGAAACCAAGAAGCATTCATGACCTAAACCTAACATCTAACTTTTTAGGTCATAAACTACACCCTATTTGGGGGTTGAGATCTTGGGTCCATCAACAAGGTTAACTTGCTATTTGTAGCTCTACAAAATCTCTAGCGTATCTATGTACATATTGGCCTCATTTCGAAGGTGCCTCAACAATGTTAGGATTTGAATAATCATAATTACAAAGATCCTAACGTAGTTTGCACATGTGACATTCCACATCATGGCCAAATTACATTTTCCAAGTGGAAATTACAAACTAGCTTGTGCAAATCCTAAGAAGGATGGCTAAATAACAAAAAGTAGAGGTGGCTAGCAACTAAATACTAGAATCTAAAAGTGGAAGAGGGTGATGTTACGTACGTATATATAGACTCCTAGAGCCTATGAGTATATATTCTAGAATAGTGATCCTTTACTTAATCATTATTCAATTGCTTCTGATCTCCTTAGCGTGCAAAAGTTGTCAATCACCATCCACTGCTCCACATGTCCTTATTGGTGTGCCTAGGCCCTCACAAGGTTATTGATTAAATTTTTGGTCTTAGTCTGAAGTGATGAGACACAAAATCCATAGATATATTTTTCCATCTCTTTCGAGGGATTCTAGAAGATGTACTAACTCTATAGCCTTTATGCATTTAGTTTTAGCTAGATGACAAAGTTTGAACTGAGCTACATATGACTTGACATATGGCTTGAGTTTTGGCCAATGAAAGTCTGTTCTAACCAAGTCTAAAGTCTTGTGTATATCTAGATGAGTTGCACATGGTGCATGACATTAAAAGAAAATTTGAACTTCTTTACCTCATCATCCCCTTGTACACAAACTTTGGAAGGAAAACCTTTTCAATGAGAATTTTTTGAAAACCATGCATATGCTTTGCATACCATCAAATAGACATTATAAATAGTCTATACAGGTTCATTAGAGATTAGTTGTTACATCTATCATGAAAGGGCAATTTCCAGCAGAAGAAAAGAGCAAAGATGACATACAAGTCTTATTGGAAAGCATAAATTTTGGAGTTTAAGACAAGTCGGGATTCTATTCATCATAGATCTTGCACGTTTGTTCGTAGATCTAGAGGAACCTGATAGGATCTATCAAACTATCGTATTTTGGCATTTCGAGACATGGTGCCCTTCGAACTGCTTGCAAGAGTACAACAGGTACAAGTTGATCCATTGGGTCCATTGATGCTGGTCTTGCTCTTGTTTCAATCTGTGCAGCTGCAACTCTAGGGAGGTTTGGTGCTCCATTCCAAAGTCTTCTTGCTACTGATTATCCTGATCTTAGATTCATATGTTAGAGAAGTCCAGGGTTACTAGATCTTGATGGATAAAAGGGAATAAATCTAGATATGTGAGGATCTGATTAGTTTTGATGGCTATTAGTGTGACTTTAGCCCCATTTCGATTGTTTTTCATTTTGATCCTTGCTCTGATTGGCCTGAATTTTTTACAATAGTCACATCTGAAGTAGTTTTTCCTGCTAATCCTATCTACGAAGGTTCATCATGCGAGGGTTCTCTGTGCGAGAGTTCTTTGTCTTGTTTTACAATCAAAAATCCTAATATCTTGAGATCTATTAGGAAGTAACTCTTGTTCTCTTATCTGAAGCTAGATCTTGTAAGGATCTGGCTCTATATAAAGTGACAAAGGTTAATTTTCATCACTTTTTATATTACAGATTCATCAATACTGAATATTAACTCTCGCAAGCTTGATCATTGATGGAAAATGACTTTTTGGACTCAATGGACTAGGCTGCAAGGGTTCTCTTCTTCTGATGATTTTCCACCTTTTTCAACACTCGGAACCTTCTTAGAATTTACTGGAACAAGATGAATTCTTGCAAACTCGTTTGTGAGCTTATCTCAATGAGATCTAGCTATAGGAGGTTTGGTGAGAGTTAGTTGCCACAAAAACTACACAAAATACTGTTTGTGAGGGTTTTAACTTTATTTTGGCTCTTTTGGAACTTGGGAACTCTTGCAGAAGGTCTTTCTCTACAAAGTAACTCTCACAAACTCGTTTGTGAGCTTGTCTCAATAAGATCTAGCTAAGGAGGTCAGTAGAAGTTTACTAAGCATTTTTGAGAACCTTTAAAAAATGACATGTAGGATAAAGAAAAATAATAATATTGTTTATTTGCTTGCCTCCACCACTCCCGAGGCCTCCCCAACTCCCAATGATCTAACCATAGTGTCTACAGTCATAGTTAAGAACTCTAAATTGTTCGCAACCTAACTTGTCTAAATTCAAAATTACATTCCCTCCATTGGTTATTAAGAGGGCAATCTTCCCATTGGATTTAGAATATGACCGCCATCCCCAAATTTGAATTAGGAAAAAGAAGCAAAATGTATGAATATGCATTCCCTCCACTGGAATGAAAATATGAGCACCATCGTCACATTGGAATGAAAATATGAGCACCATCTCCAAATATGAGTGTCATCTTTCCACTGGAATGAGAATATAAGCGCCATCTCCAAATTTGAATCAGACAAAAAAGAAAAATCAATGGATTGATGGTATAGTGTATATAATATAATAAAAGATAAGTACTTTTTTTTTTGTTTTGAAAGTCTATTCTTAGTATTTTGATGCATCGGATTACTTTTTTGTTTTTTTCTGATGACGAGAGCAAGGCTTCAACCACTCCCTGGAGAGATGTAAGAGTCGTAGTAAATGCGTGTTGCTTCTTGAATTAGTATTTCTAGAAGTAAGAAATCCATACGATGAGGCCTACTAGAAGGATGTGTTGCTCGAGGCCACATGAGAAATGACGTCGTCGTTGTCGTCTCCACGAAAGGAGCCACTGAGGGACTCCCACCAGAGAGACCCTCGTGGGTTGGTTGGAGGCGTGTGAAGATTGGAAGTCCTCGGAGTGAGAGGAGGTTGATGGGTAGTTGACCAACCTACTGAAACTTCGTGTCTCCCATCCAGCCCTCTGTCTCTCCTTGAGTCTGCCTAACCACGAGAGAGACATCCAGTCCATGTAACTGAGGACCTCATCATCACTTATGGAGGATGAGATGACCCGCGACTGTCGCTAGATCCCTGACTAGGAGACATGTCATGAGACATTTTGGATAAAGTGTGAGATAATTGCTGCAAGAAACCAAAGACATTTTCAAAAATTTCAACCCTATTTGATGTAGTACAAGAAATAAGTTCAAATAATTGAGTTTAGTTTGACAACGAATAAAAACAAAATTACTCCTTCCATTCCACCCCATAAATTATAAATACTGAAGTCAAATTTCATGCAAGTACAAGCACAAATATGTGGTGCTAGGGCCATAAACAAATTACAGTTTAGAAAATTCAGGAAAATGTCGAGTCTAAAAAATGAATTTTATTCAATGATGAGTCCAAATAAAGAAATACTAGCTCCATAATATCCCAATAATTACAAATATTGAAAATGCATGGCATGTGATTTAAGACATATGACAAACACTTTACAAGAACAAGATAAACATACATAAATGGTCCAATACCAAATATAATCCAATCACAAAATTAGTCGAAGTTCAAGAATATACATAAACTACATCAACAAATGCACGTACAAATGTATGGACCATAATGATAAACTAACAACATCAATATCTATACGTATGGATCAACTAGCTATAGAGTGAAAATACTAGCTAGATCCATCTGATCCATCCTTGTCCTGGCCATCAGATGGGGCCTGCGGTTCCTACATGTGCAACAAACATGAATTGGTGTTGTGATAAATGTGGTGCGAGTGAGAGAGACTAGTGAACGTAAAGAAGATAAAATTTATTTTGAAGCAATACCTCAGCAACAAAAATCCAGTTTATCCTCACCCATTGGCTCTCCAATAACTCAAGTATTTCTTGCGTACCGTTGGCATACACATACATGTATTGGTCATGGGTGGGAAACTGCCCTACGATGGATTTCTGCATAAACATTCCAATCTGTGATCATAGCAAATAAGAAGATAATCTAGGGCATGCAAAAAAAATATCCTTAAAAAAAAAAATCACAAGTGGGCCTGCAATTATCTCTCACTATCACTGCCCAAGTGAGAAGCACCTGTATGTAATCTCCAGCTGAACTTTTGTTGTCTCTCTCATCGAGCCCTCAATCGAGCCAACTGTCTGTCCTGCTATGAGGAAGACAACTGATCCAAGTTGTTGGCTAACTCTTCAATCATGGAGGAAAAGCAAGATGACTTGTGACTATGGCCTGACCTCTGGCTAGGGGATGTGTCATGAGACATAATGGACAGAAGGAGGGAAAGATACTACAAGCAACCAAGGAAAGTTTCAAAAATTAAAAAAAGATTAAGAAACCGAATATGTGGTGAGTGTGCAAAAATTTATTCTCTCTCTATCTCTCTCTCTCTCTCTCTCTCTCTCTCTCTCTCTCTCTCTCTCTCTCTCTCTCTCTCTCTCTCTCTCTCTCTCTCTCTCTCTCTCTCTCTCTCTCTCTCTCTCTCTCTCTCTCTCTCTCTCTCTCTCTCTCTCTCTCTCTCTCTCTCTCTCTCTCTCTCTCTCTCTCTCCCCCCATGATATGGCCTACAACAAGGACACCTGAATCAGAGTAGTACTTTGGTATGATGGTGATAGGCTCATATAACTATTATGATCTAGCCTGGACCAGTTGTTGTATCATTTGGACTTATTATACTCAAAAATGCCAAATACTATATGGACTACTTTGTAACAATGAAACATTTAGTTGAAGGCCCTTACCCTTGATCCCTAAACCTCTTACTCCTTATCCTAAACACACAATTGATGTTTTATGAATCTAACTATAGATATATCTATTACCAAAGATTTGACAATCATGTGGAGACAAGCATGGAAATCTTGACTAGAAATTGAGACTTTGATCGAAATTGCATAATTGGCAAAAAAATAACATCACACACATTACGACATCATTTGTACATTCTTTCATTAATCTTTCATCATTCTATCACTTTACAAAAATAAATCTAGGATATCTCTATCACACATACATATTTGCTTCAACCTATTGTCTATTCTAACAATTCTTACACTTAGATTCTATTCTAAGAGTTCAATCCTATCTAGTTTTCTTAGTTTAAACACCTTGTACACTCCATGCACCATGTCAAGGAGTGCATCTATGGTTGAAAACAAAGAAAATTATACCAAGGCTTTACAATGGTAATGATTGTTCCTTGAAATAGTGCAAGAACTGCACAGGGTGTTAACATTAAGCAAAGTCATCCTATATTTGCCAACGTACCTAATTCATTATGTACGCTACCTAATTATGGTTGAGACATTCCATTGTTAGACATGGTTTTTGATGATTTATTACTATTGTTGAGACTTTTGTTAAACTCAAAGTTATATAATTTAGAAATTATCAATACTAAATTCTACAAAACAAACTTGAACAAAACAAATCTATTCAAACTAGCACTGTTCTACAAAGTTTACCTGCTAGAATGAAAAGAATAATTGTTTTAGCGTCGGAATAGCCATCAGAATATACAATGATATACTAAATAAGCAGATTCACATATTATGATGCCCATTCTAACCTCCCAGGTAGTAGATGGTTCCAATTTTCTGTTCATAGAAGGGAGAAGATCATTGATAATTTCAAGCTCAAACCAATCTAGAGGCAAAACATTTAGTTTTGACTTAAAAGTTGCATAATTGAGAATGTGAACTACCTAGATCTTGACCAATTATATTATCTAATGTATGGACCAAGCGAAATAGGTTGTTAGCATTGTACCTACTAAGCATATTGAGGGATCGCTTGCCTAAAGACATACCACAAATAAAAAAGGTAATTTTCTTAATGTTATGTCCATGACAAGTACATAGGATACAGTATACTCCAATCTGTTAGTTATGCCACGTCATACTGGATGTGACCCAAAAATAACTAATATCCTTGTGAGGCCCAGAACACACTAAGTGGAGTTTAGACAAGGTATGAGACAGTGTATGCATGTATAGAGTTATCAATAGCAATTCTATGAATAGTTGGTCCATGCATAAGACTCTATTCTAGGTGAATCTATGTATAGGGAACATAGGGCTATGCATGGCTATGTTTCCAGGATGCATGCTCTATATAAGGGGTCCAAACTTGCCCTACTCCTCATCATGGTTCTTGATTCATTGCCAGGCTCTCATTCTACATTCATGCTTCTTGTTCCTTGGCTTGGGGGTGAGGCTTCTAGAGATTGATTGGATGCTTCTACTTGGTTGGGTGGTTTCTCCACAATGTGTTATCCTTTTGTGTTTAGGATTTGTAAGCAGGATTCAAGGAGCTTCCCTTATAGTGGTATCAGAGCAAGGCTTACAAGCTTGGAGAGGTGGTGCTTTTCATTGGAGCTTGGTGGTATTCAACTAGTATTCTCATCCAAGAAGAGGAGCAAGGTTTCAAGTTGGTGGGTCTTCCCAAATTTAATTTGCATGTTCCATATCTCTCTCAAATTCATAGTGGTTTATGGTGAATTGTGCTAGGAAATCATTTTTGGTGTCTTTTTTAGAGTTTTAGCATGTGTAGCTCAAAACTAGTGAAGGATCTGAAATTTCCAGCAAGTTAGCTCACTTTGAAGTAGTTGAAATTCAGTTTGCATGTTGGATCTTCCCATGTATTTGGATTCTAGGCTCTTTTGTGGCCAAATTTGGCTTGTTTTCCATGTTTTTGACACAAAATGGAGGGTAGCAAAATCCAGCAAGATCAGATTAACTGATTGGTTGTTAATTTGTATTTTGGATTGCATGTGGATTTGGAAAACGTTATTGCCATTAATTTCCAATTGTGCATGGTGAAAAAACCTAGAAAGGGCTAAAATTCATGATTTTTGCTTGTTTTTTCATGAAATTGGACGGTAGGAGGTTGTTGAACATCACTTGAAGCTGGGAAAAGATGAATTATAGTCTTTTGAAACTGTACTAGAAGTTAGAGCCAAGAATTCCAACAGTTGGGTTTGTAGGAAGTCAAAAAGTGTCAAAAATTGACCAATTTTGGTGAATTTTGGGGGATGGATTTCTCTAAATCCATAAAGGGATCATTCTAGATTTTTTCCAGCATGATTTGTATTCCTTTTTATCTTCCCAGCAAGCTATCAGACCTATAAATTGATGGGTAGAGGCTTATGTTTCAATTCCATCAAGTTTGTAGCAATTTTGACTTCTAGAAACCAAGAATTCATGGTTCTCAGCCCATACTGCTTCATAGCATCTGTATGAAGGCTTCATGGAACTCTTAGAGACCATTTAAGACTGTTTGGATCATCACTTCTCGGCTTGGTTGAGTGTTTGCATGTTTTTTGACAAATTGGTCTTGAAAAAGTGCGCCCTCCTATAGCTTAATTGGCTATTCTGAACTCGCACATGTGAGTTCTAGGTGGCAAGATGATGTGGCAAGTGTCTTGTTCACTAGGTCTCTCTCTGTATCGAGCTTTACAGTGTCCAATTTGGTGTCTTGTAGCCAAAGATATGAGCATCTGAAGTTTTGCAATTTTGTGAACAAAATTGGTAAAATTTCCAATTGTTCTAATTGCATGCATGACAATTTCCTACTTTGAGGTACTGTGCTTGCATGGAATGTCTGCATGTGGTTTCTCTGAGTGATTCTGACATGCATGAGTTGGTTAGATCTGTTTTGAGCGGTCATACGCATGTACTCTAACGGTTAGATACAAAACTGGTTTTTATAGCTGACAATTTCCGTAGAATTGAATTTTTACGTAAAATTCCGTAAAGTAAAAAATCAATTTAATGTCACATGTCTTGCATGCCTGATGGACATTAAGGAAGTAAAATTAAGAATCGAACAATGAATCAAATTTTTGATTTCGATTGCTTAATAACTGACTGTGATTTTTTATGAATTTTTAGAGAACGTAAAAATTTTTAAATAAAAATTAAAGTGCGAAAACTCGAAATTTTTATTTTTTTCCAGTTTCTTGTAATGTCTATGAAATTGATTAAAAATAGTGATTTGACCATATTGGAGTCAATTTCAGTCAGTTTTTGGTCAACAGTACTTCTCAATATGAGTTAATTAGATATTAACTAAATTTAGTAATTTTCAGGATAGATACATCGAGATGGCCGAAGAAACTTCAAATCAAGCTGCAAATCCAGGTGCGCCATCTTATATGGTGATTTGTCAACAGTTGAATACGGCACTCAATAATATGAATAATTGTTATCAGATGAGAGATCAGCAAATGGAGGTTTTGTTGAATCAAGTCAAATTGATGTCTTCACCCAATCTCGGTTTTCAACTGGAGGTTTATGCGGGCGAGAAGAAGGACAAGAAACCTGAGGTTGTCGAGGACTGGCTGGCCAAGTGGAGTAGTTACTTCAATCTGCATGGTGTTCCTGATGAGAAGAAAATTGAAAGTGTCGTGCTATTCTTATGCGACAAAGCATCATCGTGGTGGCAAGATCTACTGGTGAAGCCAACTACTTGGGATGCGTTTGCGGAAGTTTTCAAAAAAACTTTCGTAGTTGTTGATGACGTGGACTACTACCTAAATTTTGTGAACTGCAAGATGGGTACAACGAGTTTAGACTCTTATATCCAGGAATTCATGGACCTATGGAATAGAGTTCCATCATTTGATGCGAAGTTGGCATTATGGCAGTTTGTCCGAGGTTTGTCAGTCGACTATCAAAAAAAATACAGGCGAAATGTCCTTCAAAGCCTAGAGGATGCGTTTCGGATTGCGAAAGCATATAATTCCACAGTGGTGGCATCCAGGAAGCAATTTGCGCAAATTCCAGCCACTTTGAAAACCAAGAAGATTAAGAAGCGCGGTCCAGACCAAGCAAAATACTTTGACGAATTAGATCAAGTAGCATCGGAACCCAGGAAGCCGAAGAGAAAGAGATTCAAAATATCTATGTCCCGGGAAAAGGCTAAAAGAGAGAAGTTATGTTTTGTCTATAAGAAGCTTGGACATATGATGAAATTTTGTCTAGAAAGGAAGAAAGGGTCTTCTCACATGATTGAAATCCCAGGAGGCAATGAAATTAACCTGACTAATTGTGAGTGTGAATGTTCTTTTAGTACTACTTCTTTCTTGCCTAATGAACTTTTCCATTTAATTGGCACAGTAAAAGATCAAGTGAGTATTTTATTGGATTGTGGTTCAACTCATAATCTTATTAATTCTTGTCTTGTGCAGAAACTCAGCCTGGAAACTGAAGCCAGCAATCATAGATATAAAGTTTATCTAGCTTTAGGAGCAGAGTTGGAGACTTGGAACGTAAAAGTCCTGAAGCTCCCAGTTTTGGTGCAAGGACACACAGAATTAGTTAATTTTCATGTTTTAGACCTAGCTCGTACTGATTTAATCTTAGATTACGAATGGTTATTTAGTAAATCGCCTTCTCTGTTAATTGATTTTAAGAAGCATGTTCTCACTTTCAAGGAGAGTGATAAGGTAGCTACATTATTTGGTAGTAATTTTGTACGTCCATTGGATCAGATTTCTACAGTTAATAAAATGGAAGCATTGGATTATTCTGAGTATGAATGTTTTTCAATTTATGCTATTCCAGTTGTGGATGTTCCTGAAATGAATCTAAATGGTTGTGAACTCTCAACAATTCTTAACTCAGTAAATTTAGATCATGAACAAGCAGTGAAAAAACATATCATAAATGAATTTAGAGATGTTTTTCCATCTGAATTACCTCATGGTTTTCCATCGTCTAGGTCAGTAGACCATAGGATTGAGTTAATTCCAGGAAGTCAACCTATCTCTAGACAACCATATAGGTTTCTCAGAAAGAGGAGACAAAGATTTCAAATCAAATAGAAAACTATTTGAGGATGGGACATATACAACCTAGTAAATCACCATGGGACGCTCATGTTCTTCTTAAAGCGAAGAAAGATGGAGGTTTCCGAATGTGTGTGGATTACAAGGGCCCTAATAAAGTGACTATAAAGAATAAATATCCACTACCCAGGATAGATGACCTTGTAGATCGCTTGGGTGGAGCACGGTATTTCACCAAGATAGATCTCAGGATAGGGTACCATCAAATAAGAATAAAGTCAGAAAATGTCCAAAAGACAGGATTTCGTTCTAGATTTGATCATTATGAATTTCTAGTGTTGCCATTTGGATTAACGAATGCTCCAACAATGTTCCAGCAAATGATGAACCATTTATTTTGTATATATTTGGGGAAGTTTGTGGTAGTATTCTTAGACGACATTCTCGTTTACAGTAAATCCTTGGTGGAACACGTAGAACACTTAAGAATCGTCTTGATGAAGCTCTGTCAGGAGTTACTCTACCCTAAAGAGTCCAAGTGTGAATTTTTTAAGCAAGAGTTGCTTTATCTCGGTCATAAGATCGCAGTAAATGGGATCAAGATTGACGAGGATAAAATCAAGATTGTGATTGAGTGGCCAATTCCGGAAAATGTGAGGCTAACTCTAGTTTCTATAGTACCTTAACTGAGCTGCAAATTCGGTGCCTCCTATGCTGCTTTATGGCAAATAACTGAAGTATGAAAAAAACCTATAGAAGCTTTAATTACAATGTTGCAAAAAGAGAGTATCAATGAGATGGAGACTAAAATGTGTGTGTGTGTGTGTGTGTGTGTGTGTGTGTGGGTATTAGAGCAGGTTGCAAGTTAAAGTTTTTTTTGGTCTTCCCAAATCTCTTACTAGCATGAATCATGTTTGTGAGCAATCTGCTTACCAAAGTCACATAGGTTACCTTACAAGAGATCTACATCAAGATCATGTAAGCCTTTTCAACTTGTGCATTCGGATATTCATGGAGTTACTACAATTAGCAATGGTGGTGTTAAGATATATGTAACATTTATTAATGTTTTTAGTAGATTGTGTTGGGTGTATATACTAAAGAGCAAGGATGAGGTGTATGAGGTCTTTGTCAAGTTCAAGATTGCAGGGCATTAGAGGAACTCAAAAATTTAAAAAAAGACCCTTTGTAAAGATACTTTTATTTTTTTTCTCTAGTTGCATTTGGTCCATTTTGGTGATAGTTCTTTGCAATTCGATATTCAATTTTTTTGAGAGGGTTGTAACATGAGTAGAATGTTCGACAATATGATAGTTGATTATCTTGTTTTATTTGCTCTTACAAGGCCAATACTATAACTGATCAAATGCATCATATATGTATAAATATTGAGAGAGTATTCATCAAGACAATGTTTGCTTGTACAATAATGATGATTGGGTGAGATTGTGATGACAACAAAAGGGTTGATGTATAAAGTGAAAACTTTAAGTTGATGTTAAACTTTACTTTCCACAAATGGCATGTAGTGCTTTTGTCACCCGTTGAGGTGAACACAGGGGTGAAAAGGTTGCAATAAATATCTCTTGCAAAATTAAGTGTATGACACCTTTGAGTTTTTTGTTTTTCCTTATTGGAAGAAATTTATCTTGTTGGACAAGTCTTCTCTCCATAAGAATTTTTTTTTCATATTGTGACTAGTAATTATTGTCATATGTACAAAGAAAACTCTAGAGTCTAAAATGTGATCATGAAAGTAAATATTTGCTACTAGATCAAAAGATAAAAGCAAGCGTGTGACTTGTGATTATCTATCATATAATGTGGTCTATGCCTGGCCTGCTCGCCGCTTATTGGCACGGGGCCAAAGCTGGCCCCGTGCCAGTCATAAATCAACACGTGGACTCCAGGCAGGGGATAGGAATCTGTGCAACCCGGGACCCCAGTGTTGCCGCAAAATTGTTAGTGTCGGGCGAGCGCCCGGAGACCGGGCACTGGGACCCACTGTCCCGGTGCCACCCTATCACGCGAGCCGCGGCGCTGGGCACCGGCGCCGCATGTACAGCTCGGCTCCAGGGGGTTCCCGATACCTGGTGCCAGGTGGTCCCGGTGGCGCTGGCGCGCCGGGACCACCACCTGCCACCAAGGCACTGGAGCGGAGGGGGACACAAACAAACAAACACACACACACACACACACACACACGAGAGGTTTTTGGCATTTTGAGTATATATGCACGGTGGACCTGTTCCAGACAAATATTATGGGATAAATCCATCAATCACGTGGCAAGCAACCGTTTAATGTCACTCGGGCAGGTCGGGCAGGGCGGCGGGCAGCATCATGGGGCACCTGGGGACACATGTCGCGTGGAGAAGTTGGTCGGGGCCAAACTGGCCGTGCCAGTAAGATAGGAGGGCCTGGCCTTTCAAGGTAAGACATAAAATATCAAGCCTCAAGGCGTCTACAGGAAATTTGACCAACGGCAGATGCTTCCATCGTCCAATTGGTACCATTGCCGTATAGGCAAATGGTAGGATGGTGGTGCAAGCAACTCTGATGGCTGTATCCTGCGAGGGCTTGAGCTAATGCACCAACATTCATGGATAAGAGCTGGGTCCAGGTTCTTGCCTCATGCCTCTCCCAATTCAACACGGATTATATTTGCTTTTGCCTTGGCCAAAATATCAAGCCTCGAAATGTTCTTTTCCAGGGCTGAGAAAAGTACCTATATTCCGTCTTTGAGATCAGGGTTGACGCACTAGATGCTTTCACCCACATCAGCCCAGATCAGGTGCAGCTTGTCTTCATCATTTATTGACTGAGCATCGCTACGAACAGGTAAACAGTCACAAAATCCAGAGAGCGGCTGTCTTCCCCGATATTTGTGAATCGCAGGAGCGGCTCAAATAATTATATCTTCCAGCTTTTCTTTGAGAAAATAGACTGATCAGTTGATCCGACTACGATTAGCGGGCAAGGATTTGCCTCTTGCTCCTGGGGAGTTAAAAGCTGGAGCCTGAAAACCTAGCCGAATGGAGTTAGACAAGAGCTCAGATGAGCCATTAATTTCCCAGCAGCAGTCAAGTTAAAGCATGCCTATCGTAGAGGTAGCTTTGTATGCCTATAACTTGAAAAAGTATTAAATATAGTACTCTTAAAATGCTCTTCACAAATCGAATTGATGAACTCGACCATGAGTTGTAAATTAGAATATATGTTGTCTTGTAAATACAGCTCCTATTTTGTTTTGCTAGAGTAATAAAAGTATCTTCGACTATTAAATGTCCGTCATGCTTTCCATGTTGTGGACTCTAATTAGCTCGAACTTGGAGCTCAAATCATATTCTTATCATGATGAGTGATCATACTCACTCAACAAAGCAAGCACCTGAAAATTATGTTGTTTTTATCCATGTATAAATTATTGATCCAGGATAGTCTCATCAAGCTAAATTGTGATGAGAAGTGTTAAAATTTCACAATTCTAGCTTGACCAATTTTGGTCATATTGCTTGTAAATTGTATTATGGTCATGTTATGGCTTGTCACACATGCCAAATAGCATAGGATACTCTTTTTAAGTCTCATTCCTAACCTAGCATAGGAGCGGCACCTTTGGAATGAGTCCAAATAGTGCTTTGATAGGCTAGAGAGATTCGAGGAGCTAAAAATAACATGTTTTTCATTGTTTTGGGATCTCGAGATTGGATCAGGTGGATATTTAGGTTAGATGTTAGGGTTAGGCTATGATGAATGCATAGAAGCCCTAATATGCTCAGATCCGAGCTCTACATGTATAAATATGTGATGGGATTTCCATCCAATTATAAGCAAAGATTTTCCTTCTTGACTAGTTTGAGCTCTACATGTATAAATATGTGATGGGATTTCCATCCAATTATAAGCAAAGATTTTCCTTCTTGACTAGTTTGTGATGATTGAATGAGTTTGGAGTTGTAGGTATAGAATCAATGCATTGATTAGTAATCTAGCTTCTAGATCTTGTTTGGATCTTAAGTAGGTGCTTTCTCCATCATTTCTAGGATCAAATGGGATTATTTTGCTGCATTTTTATCAGTGTTGTCCCCCCCGTAACTTATTCAAAGGTTCTACATTATCATGAACCATCAACGGCTCAGTTTGTTGACCCACCAGCCTATGATTATTATCAAATGATGCAGTTGGGTTAACTATCAAATGTGTTATCTCCTCAAGTGGTGTTTCAACGTCTAACTCTATATTATGGTCCTATAATTCTTTTACTCCTTCCAACATTCTAGATTCATATTCAGTTGAGTCGTCAATGTCCAAATTTTCAACAATTAAGGGAAAATCTTCACCTACTTCAAAATGGGATTTCTGGTCTATCTCTGCTTGTAATAGTTGAGAATCACGTATGACTCTTCTTAAAGTGCGTGGACTAAACGCATCAGTTAATGATAATTCTTCTAATAGCCCTTCCCAAGGATTATCACTTGGGGTACTTATCTTTTCTGAGTCCAATTTAACTATTAAATATAGCTTGCTGAACTATAGAAAATGCTAATTCACACTCAGGTGTCCAATTCACTATAACTCCAGCTTTTACTAGAACATCGTTTTAGTAATTTTGAAATTTTTTTTTTGATTTTGGAACAAATTCAATATTCTCTTTCTTGTTTGGTTTGGTTGTTTTCTTTCTATTCATAACTCTTATACTTACTCATATATATCTCCTTTTTTTGCTCTTCATCCACTATCATCTACATCTACCCTTAGCCTCTCTCGTCCACCTCCCATTTTTTTCTACTTGATGCTACCCTCCTCATAAATGTCTCTTCTTCATCCATGAATCCCCTTGACAATGCGCCTCTTCCACCCTCCACACCACTCCTTACTACAAACTTTCCCTCTCGTGAGCATACACACCCATCCACCCACCCACCAAATTATCTTTGCAGTACATATTCTTACTTTTTCTCCTTTTTTTTTACAAAAAATCATATTTGATTATAATTTGATTATGAGATTGTCAAATATACGAAATATCATAAGTCTTTTGAAAATTAGGTTTCACTAAATTAAATTGGTGATTGGTTTAGGTTTTAGAGTTTGTAATTACCTAATGACTTGAAATTAAACATTTAAAAGAGAAATTACAACATGATATTTGTGTCACTTTAAAAACATTGCAAGATTTGTTTATATTGTTCACTATCCATTGTACTTGCAAAGACTAGAATAAATCGCAGACACATAATATCAAAATTGAAAAAACAATAACTTCATAAATTTTCAACAAGAAAGAATGATTGCATTTACAATGTTCTCATCGATGTTATATGTCAATTTGAGATCTTCTTTTTGCTTTCAAGCACACAATAATATTTGATTTTTTTACAAAGAGTACAACAAATCATAGGCACATAATACTCGAATTAAGAAAATAATACTTTTATTCAAATTAAATACAAAACAATGATCAAATTACAATGCCATCATCAATGTTCTCTGCCAATGTAAGATTTTATTTTTTTCTTTTAAGAACACACTTTTTGGTATTTTGATAGCTACATTTCTGCATCTTGAGGCTTCTTTCATTGTCAAATATACGAAATAAACTGAATGCAGTCATTGTCATCAACACGAGCATCCCTTTCTAGGATTTTCAATGGATTGCCATCTTCAAAGGTGAGTTGTTTCATTGGGCAACTAATCAATTTTACATTTGCAAGATTTGAGATGCCAATGCTAAATGAAAAGCTGCTACGCCCAATAACAAATTATGCAACCACCCCTGAGTTTCCATACCCAAGCTCCTTGAAGTTGATAGGCTCATAGGGATAAACTAACAAAACCAAAACCCATACCTTATTTCTCACCTTGTGTTGACCATATTATAACTCTTTTTCTCAATTAAATCTTCTCTCGTGCTAACATGCTCTACATGTGACATATCTTCATGCAGATCTTGAATACCTTGATAAGGTTCTTCAACAAGCTTCTTCACCATTGTCTTTTGCCATGTAACAATACTGCCAACTGCCTCTCCCATTGTTGAAGCACCCATAGAAGGAAATGGAAGATGAAGATCAGATGTGAAGCTTTTTGATACACTAATGGATAAACATTTTGTCCCTATTGGAACTCCATGACATAGCATTGTAGGATCGTTGGAAAAAACATTTCCTCTTGCTACTATCAAGTTATCATGCAAAAGCATTATATCATCACCAGAGTTACACATTTTTGTTATGAAACCTGCCAAAAAAAAAGTTGCAAACAACAATAAAATGTGGATTTGTGAGTACTAATACCAAGTCTTTAGAATAGATATTATACACTTTCATGGCAGCTTCAAAAAAACACCACTTAGCCCTAAAAAATTGTAGAAACTAGAGCAAAAGTTTATATTGAACGTGCTTTACATAGTGCAGAGAAAAAAACTATTATTCAACTTGTAATCATGTAAACATACTATATTTCAATCAATATACATTAATAGACATGTATTTGATGGCATCACTGTGGAGAATGGCTTGAGTTCATGGGAGTTATGTTTCAATGAGTGGTGGGTGAAGGTGAGCCCTTGAAAGTAAATAATACTGAGCACTAACAAAGGAAAGTAGTGAGTTCTTGTCATAATATACAACTCCTGAAAATATCAGTGAGCTCCCTTGCACATGAGTGATCTTGAAAACTCTACGAGGTCCAATGAAAGGTGGAAAAATCATTAGGAAATTGCAAGGAAATGGGAAGGCTAAGGATTCCATGGTAACAGAAGGAATCACCAAATGGCACCTAAAACCTCATGGCAGCTATTAGAGGAACTATTGATCTCATTGGTACATCAAGGGACATTATGGAGCTTAGGCAACTATTGTGGATTTCATGAAACTAGTGATGTCATACAGAGAATATTGAGCACCGAAGAATAAATAGGAGTGTTGGGTTGTAGTACATAGATTACAAGATCTCATGAATCTTGGATCCTAAAATATTAGCGCGTCATAAAGAGTTCATAAAGGAAGTAGTGAGCCTATGATTGAACTTGAGTTCTAGCATAAAGACTACTATCAATTCATTGAGAGCCTTATGGATGCTTATACTAGAATTAAAGTTTGAGCATAAAGACCTTGTAATACACATGACTAAAGTAAGCCTTGAAACTAGATATTCCCATTAAACAATAAGATAATACATCAAGGCAAAATGAGCCCGATACTCATTTAGGGCCCAAAAACTAACTTTTTTTACTCATATAGGACCCAAAAACTAGATCGATATTTGTTTAGGGCCCAACATATGTCTCGAGGCCCTCCTTTTGATAGTTATCAATTTTGAAAAATGACTACTCAAAGGTTGCTTACCAGGAAAATAGAAGACATGCTAGATTATTTAGCTACCAAGTGAATCCTCATTGGGGATAGTGAGGAAGAAAACTCTTCTAGTGTATATGATGTAGAGAAAACAAAAGTGTCATTGTGGATGAGTAGAATATAGAAGAGTGGTTCAAAAAGAAATGTTTCAAAAACTTCTACAATTGAAGTTACCATATGAAGAAGAATAGAAACAAGAAAAAGCTTAAGAAGAGGAGGTTATTGAAGCACACAAAAAAATCTATATGGTACTAGATATTTCCTCATATCTATTCATAATAATAGATGCACGGTGTTTTAAAATGCTAGTTTTGAAACGGTTCAACGGCGTTTCGAATCGGAACGCTGTAAATTTTTCTTTCTTTGGATTTTGTTTTGTGTTGGGGCTGGGGGAAACAACATGTGGGGATGTAAAATAAACTTCAAATTCGTTGCAAAGCATAGTAACTACTAACTCCTAACTTGTTGACATTATTTACTGAGAACAAATAACGGAGTCTGAGTAACTATAGGACTAAGTTTTACTACCAAGGGTACATTGCACTTTCAAGTAAGTAGAAATGGCTCAATAATGGGAATAATTAGGTATGAAGCCCAAGTCAAACTATCAGTGAATATAGATGGTACAAGACGTACATGTATGTCCGTCAAACTCTGGTACAATCATCAAAGAAATCCATGAAAAATGGTACAATTTACTTTGACATATTAGATCTCAATATTTGGCACATGTACAAGTGAATGGGAGGTACAATTTTTATTTTAGACAATTAGTTGCAAGATTTGGAAGTATCATGAGATCCATGTTCATGATAGAATCTCACACATGTGGAGCCTGTTTCCACATGTGAAAGGATGTTCAAAAAGTACGTGTAAATAGTTAGATTCATTTTGGTTTGTAGCAGGTATTTTCTATCCTAGGCTCGGCCTTCGACCTTTCCGCTATCACCCATCATAATTTTCTTTTTCGCAAGCATTTCGTAAGTGATAAATGTTTCATCATGTGTGATGTCGTTGTAGAATCCAGATACCAGTACGGATCGTCCGTGCTGCCTTGTGCTTTGGTTAAAAAAAAAAGTGTTATATTCATCAAAAACTTTGAGCTAAGTGCCAAAATCAGTGTCAGTGAAGGAAATACCATTTGCCAATGATCTGAACAGTTCCAAACCCTTCACTACTGAGGCAAGTAGAACAACAAAAGTCACTAGCAGAGACAAAAACCTCAATATCTCTCCCAATTTTCACTATCTTGGTTCTCCTATTTGACCATGGCTAGAACACATCCTAATAAGTCTAAATTGAGTAAGGGGATCCATGAACCCTAAATCCCAACCATGTATGCCAGAAATAGTAAAAATCACTAAAACCACCTACAAGCTTGTCTTTTTGAGATTTTGGCTCACCCTCTTCACAGTAGACTCCTCATATTATGCTCTATCAACAATGAGTCAGGCGACCCAAGACTCCTAGCTAGTTTTTGTTGAGGACCCATTCTTCAAAAAGCACTAAACAGACTCCCCAAACGTGTGAAAATGACATCATGGTTTGCCCCTTTGATATTTTGCACATCTTTCCATCCTAAAACTCACAACGATGCCATATCCCCATAGTTGAAGGGATAAAATTCACCAACAAGCATTGAGGAAATGAAATTAGAACATTGGGTAGTGGTGATGGCGGACTATAGATTAGTAGAAGCAGATGACAGACTAAGGGTGGATTAGTGGACACTATTCCCAATACTAATGTTAAGTGGTTGTATGGAAATAGCCTATTGATCTATTATGCAACACACTAACATACACAAAAAGCACTCTCTCACACCAAGCTCAGATAGCGATTGTATTTTTGAAAACCAAAATACACTATACATATAGTTGTTACTTTGGAAACCCATGCATTATTGCCCAGGTTGCCATTGATGGGATGACGCGTGTCCCATTGACTTGCCTCGTGGCGAGGCCAACTAGTCCTAATCCACTGATAGAACCCACAATACAGTAATATACTAGTTCTAATTTTGCTCCAACTCTCTCCTTGAAAGTAGAATCTACTTTTCAGACACTCATAAAGATAGCATTAAAGTTAACAAACTTTAAGTAAATAAAGTTTTGATCTAAACTTATCAAACTTTTTTCTAGTGAGTGGCTTTGTGAAAATGTTAGCTAATTGCTCATCTATACTACAATGAACAATATTCATATCTTTACTCAGTAGCCTTTCATGCATGAAGTGATAGTGAATCTCTATGTGTTTGGTCCTCGTGTGAAACACCGGATTCTTCGCCAGCTGAATGCCTTTCTGACTGTCGCTATGTCTAGTAGGTTTTTCATGTTTTATGTCCATCTCATCCAAGATTTGCCTCAATCAAATGGCTTCTTGTACTGTGCTACACATTGCATTACACTCCACTTCTGTTGTGGATAAAGCAATTGTACTTTGCTTCCTACTATACCAAGAAAGCAACTGTCACAAAACTTGAATACGTACCTTGTGGTAGATCTATGATCCTCACAATCGCCTCCCCTATCGACATCCACATATCCACATCCATATAGCCACATAACTTAGGTAAACTTTCATGCTTCATGTACCACCAAGCCATAGTCGGAAGTGCCTTTGACATATCCCAAAATGTGTTTGGTTGTCTTCCAATGTGTTTCAGTAGGTGTGCTGCCATGAACTGACTTACAGTACCCACATCATAGCATATATATGGCCTAGTCATGGTATCATAAATCAGGCTCCCTAATAACTGTCTATACAACGTAGCACCACATGGCTATGATTCGTCAAGCTTAAAAAGCTTTTTACCTGGCTCAATCGGAGTGTTTACTAGCTTGCAGTCTTGTAGCAATCCTCTTAGCACCACATGGTTTATCCCTACCTCTCCAACCTACCTCCCGAGGATGAGTAGTAGCATCATGAGGTGCATCCATTTTTTCATCATCAAGAGGAATTGTCACTGTATCATCTTTTCCACTTGTTGTGTCTAACTTCTCAACATCCTCTCTTTGCACACCTTAGATCAAAGATGACATCACGGCTAACATGCATTTTGTTTTCCAATGAATCAGAGCATCTATAGCCCTTCACATGATCACCATATCCTAAGAAGATGCACTTCATAGCTTTTAGATCAAGCTTGTGTCTCTCTTCCTTAGGAATGTGTACAAAGGCCTTACATCCAAAGATTTTCAAGTGGTTCAGTTTTGGCTTGTTCTTTGTGAATGCCTCCTCGTGTATTATCTTTGGTACGACAATGGTAGGACTTCTATTTTGAAGATAGACTGTGGTATTGCATGCCTATGACCAAAAAGCCTTTCGTAGTTTCATCTCAACAAGCATAGATCTAGCACTCTCCACAATCGTACAATTCTTGTGCTTGGCTATACCATTGAGTTTAGGAGTATGAGCTCGCATGAATTGTCTTTTGATCCCACATTGGTCACACAAGCAATGGAATTCAGTAGACTTGTACTCACCTCCACTGTCAGATCTTAGGACCTTGATCTTGTTACTTGTTTGATTTTCGACCATTGCCATGAAGCTCTTAAAAGTGGCAAAAGCATCTAATAAGTTATTTTGTAACAAGTATATCCACGTCTTACGAGACATATCATATATGAAACTAATGAAATAATATGCCCCACCTATGGACATCATCCTCATAGGTTCGCATAAGTTTGTGTAGATCAAATCAAAGATGTCTTTCGCACTCGCAACACCACCACGCTTGAACTTCTCTTGATGTTGCTTCCCATACACACATGACTCGCACATCGTCTTCAAGTGGTCTTCCAACATTAGCAGTCCCTTCACCATTTCCAATTTTCTCATCAAACTAAGGCTTCCCAGGTTTAAATGAACGAGCCCTTTTTACCACAGTTTCGTTTGCGATGGAATGAATGAGATAAGTTCATGTTGCCTCTTAATTTATAACATTCAACCTGTACAATTTAGTCTGGGGCTCCCTTGTACCATCCGCAATGATCTTGAACTTCTAGTTCATGTCAAAGCAACGATCATGGGAAAACTCTACTTTCAACTTTTGATCAGTAATGACTCCAATTTGAAAGTAAATTTTTTTTCAAAATTGGTACGTAAAGTATGTCCTTGATCATTTTGCTTTTGCTATCAGGTAGTTGGATGAAAACAATGCCTATCCCCTGGATCTTGCACATATCACCATTTGATTGTAAAACAGTTGTTCCATTATCCAACTCTTTCAAGCTATTGAACCACATTACAAGCGTTCCTAAGTACAAAAAGGCCCTATAAGAAATACCATGTAGGATGGACAAATTTCTCAAAATTAAAAATTATAATATAAGAAGTGTCTGCCCGTAGTAGTTCAAATACAAAACCGCTCTGGTTACAATCATGGTCACAGTCATGGTTAACTAAGGTTTCTCTTGAAAAAATCATGCCTTGGGAGAAATAAACTCTTGGGAGAAGAGAGAGTGGGGGCAAGAATTGAAAAGAAGAGCACCAACTACATGCATTTGCGTCAATTAGCAGTCACCATCTTTGAATGCTACGTAAAATGCCTACATCTCACGAGAGAAAAGAGAGATGGAAAGATTTGAAAAAAGAAGAGCGGCAACCAAAATACACGGATTGAGAAAACCCAAAACTCAAAAATAAAAAAATGAGCGGCATGACAACATTTGAATCAAAGATCAATCTCATTCTTCAAGTGCTACGTGAAATGATAAACTGGTATGTGAAATGTATAAAGGCATTGAGTATTGGTTGAACTGATATTGGATCGTAATCTACTTTTTCTTCTTACAATGAAAAAAATTTAATCTCCATATAGAACCTTCTGAAGAATATGCTCCTTTGATTAAAAGAGGTGTCAAAGCATCTTGCTTATCAGTTGATGATTGTTTGCGCTATAGGGCTGAAGGGAAAGCAAATCTGGACCTCTAGGTAGATGGGATATTATATCCTAAAGATCCATATTCCATGCAGCATCCCAAATTTTCTTCTGCTACTCAATTGATATATTTTGTCTGTCATGAAAATAATGGTTTGCTAGGTTATTGTAAAATATTAGGAGAATATGGTAACACATTTTCAATGGAAAGAATCCATTGTTTAGAGGATGTAATTAGATGTATATCTTCAGATTGTGCTCAAAAAGACAATATTTACGAATTAAATCGCTAGAGAATGAGGTTTTCCAAAAAGAAAATTGAAAATCTACAAAATAATAGTGAATTATTCCAAAAAATCATAGTGAGTACAAGAAAAGAGATTGATCAAATGAAAATTGAATTGAATAATGGTCGTTCTGCATACTCACAACTATTGGAAGATGTTGACTTGATAGGTAAAAAGGTAAAAACAAAAAATCGAAAGCGCGTGATCAACACAAATATTCATTATTTGTCATCAACAAGAGGCTATCGAAAAAGGAGAATTTATGCATTCAAGTAAGTTTTTGACTTTTGGCCTTTGCAATCTTTTTTATACTTCAAGAGTTCAGATCTTATATTGTTTTAGCATTATTGTAAATTATAACCTTAATCATCTATTATTATTTTTTTCTTTTTTTACAGATCTGCATTGGTTGGGAATCAAAATGTGAAAGGCAATTGCTACTATAGGCAAGTCTTTCGGCTCTGTGTTGACAACAAAATCAACTGAGTCATTGATGACCAATAATCGAAACATTTGTGTGAAGATAAAAATTGTTGATGCATTAATGATTGATGTACAAAAAATACTTGACAATACTATAATTCTAGGAGCATGTGATTTTGCTGGAATAAGCAGAGATTCTTATGGCACCATATTTAAGATTATCAAACAAGCTTTGACGCTGGTTAGCATTAATAAATTTTCTATTCCACAACCATTTCAAATAAAATCAGAATGTGATTCAATGAATATTGAAATTCAAAAGATTATAGGTGTTCCATTTCATATCGAGGAAGTATATCAATCAAAGGACAAAAAATCCATGTCTTACAATTAGTCAAATAACTTGTTTGTCGATATGAATACGTTATTAAGATTTATTATACATTTCTATGATATTTCCACGGAAAATGTAGACAGCAAGATAGTCTTGGTACTGAAGCTGGATGAATCAGAACTTATTAAAGGACAAAAAATGGAGAGAGTGAGTATAACACTCATAAATGGAGCACTTCAAAAGACTAACAATCAAGGAGATTTTAACTTCACTGTTCAGTCTGAGAATGACATCTGGTGGTTGGCAGTCTTTGAGATATGATATTTTAAAATCTAATGAGTTTTGATATTGTATTTTACTTGGGTTTTGATATTGTTATCAATTGACGAGTTTTTTGTCTATCCATTTTTTAGGTTTTAAAGGAAGATCATGACATTCTGTCATGGGTGTTTAGCAAAACAACATATCCCAGAATCATCAAAGAGCATATGGATGGGAAACTTTTCAATGTACTTGGAATAGGAGACTTCAAGGTAGAGTGGCATTTTCCTAGTGATTTGAAATCTTTAAAATGTATGATCAACATTTCCCATGGACCAACCTCCAAGAATCCATGTTTATATTGTATGAAATCATCAAATGACATGACCAAGAATACAAGAATAACAAGAGACAAAGAGGATCCAAATTGGAAACCTGTTCTGCAACTCTCCATGCTGAGGTTAGAATAATCGAAAAGCTTGTGTATTGTCACATATTATATGCTTGGAACACAAAGTCAGAATCATCTTCCAAGGAGGCTATTTCTAGATTAGAAGATGTTATGTCTAAAGCAGTCTCCATAAAGGACATGTTAAAATACAAAATCACCTTAAGCTTTCAAAAAAAAAAGGAAATGTACCTTGCAAGCCAAGAATTGGCGGTATAAATGCACAACAATTCTTATCAAACCATTCAGGGAAGCCATCTAAGACGCGTTACTCAGTTTGGAGAGACACCGTAGCTGCTACTCAAAATTTTGTTCAGGATGGAGTAACAAGGATAATGAAAGTTCAAGTATGGAAAAAATTAGACGATATGGTTAAAATATTACAAAAGGAAATATTTTCAAACAATGACTTGCTACTACTCCAGAAACGTTGTGTTGAGTTTGTAGATGCAGTTGAAGTGGCTTGGGGAGAGGATCATACCACACATTACATGGTAGGCATTTAAAACATATATCAAGTTACCATTTTATTTTGTTTTTTGGAGTTTACCTATTGATAGAAATTGTTGATATTTTGCAGCACATATTACGACACCATTCCATATCCTGAGTAGAAAATCATGGAAGTTTGAGTATATGGTATTCACAAGGGATGGAAAAATCTCATTGGCAAGCAAGAGCAACATTTCATAAAAACACACAGCATGGTGGCCTCAATGGTAGACACAAATATATTCTTCAGCTATTTCAATGGTTCTATCGACGAGCACAAATACGACATCAAACAAAATCTACAAATTACATCAAGTTCAGAAAGGCATGTAAATTTATACATCAAGGGAGGTAGATTGACAGACACATTTTGTTGTCATGGAGAGATTCTCTTCTTGCAAATGGATCCAAAAGATATGCATTTTCCTTTTCTTGACATAATTCTATGTAAGTTGCATACAAAGAAAAATGAGCAGATCAGAGAATAGTATTCTCGGGTCCATAACCTAAAATCTTGAGTACAATTGAGCGTTTAACAAAAATTATTTTATGTGGTTTAATGAACTTATGACCACCTAAGTAATGCACTGAACTTCGAATGGGCAACACAAATCTCATGTTTCTTGAAAAATTTGAGATAATTTCCAAGGCCGTTGTCCTTGTTAAATTTGTTTGAATAGGTTCGAAAGCCACCTCATCAAATGACAAATTCGTCAATAAGAATGGCCTCCTGAAAATATGAAAAATTAAAATGTTAGTTCTTACGATGAATATAAACAGTATGCAAAATTAACTTGCATGCACAAAAAGTAAAAGAACTCACACACTCAACAATATTTGCTTCAATCAATTCAGGGTGGTCTATTTTTTGCGAGCTTAACTCTTTTGGTTGGTATATTTTTCGAGGCTCAAAACCAAGTTCGGTCTGGAAAGCAATGAACTCATTCTCTGAGGGAATATTTTTTTTATGCTCATGGGTCTTTGACAAAGACTGTTGCAAACACTCTTCTGGACAAAGCGTATCATCATCGATCTCAATATCCACTCTAGGAACAATGTCATCATACTCAAAATCAAGAATGTCAGAAAACTCACCTAATGTTTTGGCTAAAATACATAACACTTCATCTTCACGATAATCAAAAAAATCGCACAAGTCAGGTACAGTGAGATGACTATCATTATCTATGTAATATTTAGGTAAATCAAAAAAGGACTGAGAAGGAATTTCATTTGATTCATACATAGCACATTTGGTCTCTCCTACAAATGTAGATCGATTATCACTTGGGTCAAATTCTTTAATATTGTCATATTTTATATCAGTTTCTTCAAGAAACTTGACTATATCCTTGATCTTCTGATCTCGTGCAGAGGAGGGAGGTGAAGTCTGCATGGAGCTTGAGGAATCCACTTCATCAGGGATCAAAATAATTAAATTTAATATAAATGCAGATTGATATTCAACTAATTTACACTTCTTGCAAAAAATTTGGCAGTGACCAAAAAACTTAAATTTCTCATAAAGTTTTGTATATAATCGATCCAATCTATTTTTCAGATGAATATCAACATGCTTGACAATATCAGTGTAATGCAAAAAAGCCATGTTCTCAAACATTTGCAAAGGCAATGTAACAAAACTTTTGAATATCTTGTAAGGCTCAAGGAACACGTGTCCAATTCCAATCGCACAACGTCCTTATAGGATGAGTGCATCGAAAGAGGCTGAGGTAAGTAGGCATTTACATGATTACCTGAAAAAGGGGTGGGTACAATCTAGTAAGTCTCCTTGGGCATCACCAGTGGTTTTGGTTGCCAAGAAGGATGGGACTACAAGGTTTTGCGTCGACTATAAGAAATTGAACAAGGTAACCGTTAAGAATAGATATCCACTACTGCGGATGGATGATCTAATAGACTATCTTGGTGGTGTTGGGTACTTTACCACGATAGATCTAAGATCGGTTTTTTATCAGATACGCATTAAGGTAGAAGATATACCAAAAACTGGGTTTTGAATTCGCTTTGGTCACTACGAATTTTTGGTGTTGCCTTTTGGTTTGACCAATGCATCGGCAACTTTCCAACAGATGATGAACGATTTGTTCAGGCCATATTTGGGAAGATTCGTAGTGGTATTCTTAGATCCTAGTGTTCAGTAAGACTTTGGCGGAACATAAAGAGCATCTTAGGATTGTCTTGGACATCCTAAGAAGGGAAAAGCTTTTTGCCAAGGAGTCCAAGTGTGACTTTTTTGCTAAGGAATTGTCCTACTTGGGGCATAAGATTTTCGAATGGGGAGTGGAGATCGAGGTCGATCGTATCCAGAGGGTTATTGATTGGCCTATTCTCACTACAATTCGGGAAATCAAGTCTTTCTTGGGGTTTGTAGGATTTTTCCGTTGACATATTCCCCAATTTGATCGATTGGCATTTCTCCTTACCCAGGCCTTGAAAGGTTATAAGAAGCTAAGCCGGAGGGCTAAGAGTCCACAACTGGTGTGGATGGAGGATATGAATAATTGTTTTGAGCTGCTTAAGAAAAGTGTAACTTCGGCACCAATACTAGTCATTGGCGATTCTAATAAGGCTTTTGTGGTTAGGACCGATGCTAATGATTATGCTATTGGAGCTATTTTGATACAGGATGGACATCCTGTGGCTTATGAAAGCAAGAAACTCAATCCTGCTCAGTCTAGGTATTGTACCTATGAGAAGGAACTATTTGCAATTGTTCATTCCTTGAAAATTTGGTGACATTATTTGTATGGAGCCAAGTTTGAACTTTTGATGGATCATTAGACTCTTTGATATTTCTGTGATGCTACAAATTTAAAGGGGAGGCAAGTTAGATGGGTTGAGCTTATGCAAATCTTTGACTTTTCTATACGTTATTGTAAAGGAAGTCAAAATACTCTAGCGGATGCTTTGAGTCGGTTATTGGTATTAATCAGTTGTGCTTAACTGTTATAGAACCGGGGTTGTTTCAGTCTCTTCAAGGACTATATGAGTTTGATCCTTTTTTTGGAAAGTATTGGCAACAAGTACTTTCAGGGGTCGATTTAGGTTTGCAAGATTCCTCGAATCAGGGAAAGACTGAAACAGATTTTCTATCTAATTCGAAATAGAATTTTGTTTTGTAAAGGAAAGGTGTGTGTACCAGAGAATGACACTGTAAGGGCCCAAATCTCGCATGAGTGTCATGATAGTCCATTCGTAGGACATTCGGGTATACAAAGAACACTTGACTTAGTTCGAAGGCAATTTTGGTGGCCTAAGATGCAAAGTCAGGTAGAGGCCTATGTACTTAAATGTACTAAGTGCCAGTTTAATAAAATAGAGAGACTAAAAGCTAGTGGCCTATTGCATCCGTTAGATATTCCTACCGAAAAGTGAGAAAGTATATCTATGGATTTTGTGGTCGGGCTTCGACGTACAGGGAAGGGCCACAATTTGGTTTAGGTCATTGTTGACAGACTTACAAAGTTTGCTCAATTTATCCCAATGAAAACTACTGTTAAAGCTTCAGATCTAGCTCAATTATTTGTTGAGAAGTTTTTTTTGACTGTATGAGCTGCCTTGCGATATTGTCACTAACCGTGACCCAAAATTCATTGGGAATTTTTGGCAAGCAGTATTTGAAAAGTTGGAAACAACTTTAAGTTTGAGTTCTACTGATCATCCTGAATCAAACGGTCAAACGAAAAGGACCAATCAGACGATGGAGGATATGCTTCGAGCATATGTGGGCCATTGGTAGTATGATTGGGAACAATACCTTCAACTTGTGGAACCTGCATATAACAATGCAAAACATTCAGCAACCGTTCAGCCCTTTCATGCTTATGTATGGTTTTCAACCTCGTTCACCAATTAGTGTTGGCATGAGAAAACCTGCGGGTGCAAGCCACAGCTGAATTCCTTACGGATATGCAAGAAATATTACAGTTGGTTAAAGATAGCATAAGAAGTGCCCAAGACAGGGCAAGGCACTATGCTGATCTATCTCGGAAGCACAAGGTATTCATGGTCAACGATTGGGTGTTTTTTAGAGTCCTTAGTCACTTTAGAAGCTTGAAAACTATTAAGTGTGCAAAGTTGACGCCTAGGTATTGCGATCCTTTTAAGGTTATCCAAGTGATAAACAAGGTCGCATACAAACAAGACCTTCTAGCTAACGTTGGAATTCATCCAATTTTCCACGTTAGTAAGTTAAAACCCTTGTTGGGGGTTGGGGAGACCCTGGTCCCTATGGAAGATCTAGTGGAACTTCTTCGTGATGAGTCCGTGAGTGGACCACCTGGACCCGATGCGGTTGTTAATAGCCAGCAGAGGACTCTACGAAATAGAGTGCTTCGAAAATTTTTAGCCAGGTGGAGGGGCAAATCAAAAGAGGAGGATACCTAGGAAAAGGAGGCTAAGCTCCAAAAGAATTTTTCAAATTTTGCCCTACAAGAAAAAATTTAAGTTTAGGGGAAATGAATGTTACATACTTATGTAACTAGCAGTACTTCAGACCCCTATTGGTCCATTTAGTGTTGGGGGCTAAATGGCAAGTTACCCTTGTATAAGGGTTACCCTTAGGATTAAGGATATGTGCCTTTGGATAAGGGAGTGACTATACCTTGGTCGGAGGTATGGAGTCACGTGACTCTTGGACAAGGGTACCCTTAAGATTAAGGATAGGTGTCTTAGATTAAGGTACTAGTGTCCTTGGTTAAGGACAGGTAGGTGTCTATGCCTTGGATGGAGGTATGGAACCTAGAGAGGTATTAGAAAGTCATTGGATGACTATTTTTCTAAACCTTGGGCCTCAACCTTGAACCATATCACTTTAATGGTCTAGGACCAAAGTATACATGCACAACTTGGGCGTTGAGACCTAGTAGGAGGGCACACTTCCAATGGGTCAAATGAGTTCTCAACTCCCACAAGAAAGGCATTCAAAGAGTCATAGGCTATGGAAGGAGTCTCCTGACTTTCCATAAGCCTATGGAGGTTCTTGGAGGTTCTTTAACTCCCCTAGGCTTCTCTCTCTGTCATTGGGTGGGCATGGAACTCCATAGTGCACTAGAGGGGTCCATGGGCCATCTATAGAGGGTAGTAGGGCGCCCATTGGGAGGAGGAGAAATCTATCTTGCTTGCTTTGCTTATGCTCTAGTGTTGCTACTAGTGTGTAGAGTACTTTCTTGTGTGTAGTATGCTTAGGGTTTGGATCTTGCTTATGGTATGGGACATAAGTAGGGTTTGGATCTTGAGTATGCTATAGTCTGTTGTGGTATGCTTGTGATTTGTTTATGGTTAGCAAGGGTGTGCTAGATAGGTCTTGCTTGGAGCTTGGATCTAGCTATGGTTGGGCGGTGAATACTTGAGACCAGCTTGTTATCTATCTTTGTCTTTAAGAGTAGGGACACAGGTGGAGGCGAGATCCTTGGAGGCTTGCGGATCCTTACTTACAGGTGGAGGCATCCTAGCTTGGAGTTGGGGAGCATCTTGGAGCTTGCAGGTTGCTTGGAGGACATTTGGAGGCTCTACTTTGGATTTGGAGGACTTCCTCACCTCTACTTGTAAAAGTAAATATCTATACAGTTGCACACACTGTAGAGTTACACTTGTTTTCTAACCGTCTGCAAAAATACAAAGAAATTCGTGGTAGAGTCTTGACGACACGAAAGTGTTCAACCACCTCAACTATTCGGCATTTGCCACGTCGAACATTTTGACGACCTTGACTTTCGACCACTCAGCCATTCTGCCACATCGACTATCTACCACCTCGAATATTTTCTATTCGGCCTCGACGACTATTCAGCAACCTTGACGAACTCGAGCTCATAAGCTGGTCATTTGTCACTCTCAAGTCAAGTCGATCAAAAGGCGGTGCAACCGTACCATCGTCACGACCAGGCAGGATCTCCAACGGACTCAGATATTGTACATGTCTGAAAGCGACTGACAACAGCACGTAGTGGATTAATCTAAATTTGCAATGTACAAATTAACCATACTTTTAATTAGCTACCCATCAACTTGTCAGTTGTAAGGTTAATGGTAGAATCGAACACTGAACACTCAGAACGTAGAATCAGTGATTGAACATCCAGAGCGCAATTGTTTTGTTCTGTCTCTCTGTTACTACAGAGTATTGTCTTAGAAAGAATGCGACTCTGTCTGCATTCAGACTGTTATCTTTCGCGACTAATTAACGTTCGTTCCATAATTCGAGTCGTGTATGTTCTAATTGAATTCTAATTTTATTCATGTTCAAATAGATTCATGCTCGCAGATAAATTATGATTTACATGGATGAAAATTCTCGAAATGAAAGATAGTTCATAGAAGTAATTGTATTTCACCTTTCCAAAAACACTTGAATGAATAACACCAATGGCAAAAGGTATTAAATGAAATCATGAATTTGCCTCTCTCAACGAAATGAGAAAGTGAGAGGAGGCAGACATTTGTCCTGCGCATGCATGCTCTTGGAAAACATAAACACCATCTTTGCAAGAACTTGACTCCCTCAAGGAAATGAGAAACTGAGATGATGCAAGCCCAGGCAGCTGTCCGCTATGCATGCTCCACCATCTCTGCAAAAACTTGCGGCCTTTAGATAACGCAAGGCCTGAGCAGTTGTCCAAAAAGGACATGACAAGCCATAAGCCAATAAATGGCTAATACTTTTTTTTAATCATTTTAATACTTTTTGTTGATTTGATGGGAAAAGTCATTTCCTCCCCCAAAGGACCCTAGCGCGGACACGTCACCAAAAACAACCTATATTTATCCCTGCTCAAAAAAAGGCATCTGACTTTTCTCAATTGTACATGCCTCAAAGAAGGTGGTGAGACATGTAGAATTGACGAAACTCATATGCCCTACCTAGAGTGGAGAGGCTAGAGGAGAGGTTTGTTTTAGGGCAACATTTTAGGGCTGGAACGAACACACACACACACACACACCACACACACAGAGGATTGTCAGGGAATCAGAAGAGGCGTCTTCGCACTTGACGAACATGTCTTTACAATTCAGCGTTCAATCTGAATGCTGATTTTTGTGCAGGTTTGAAGCCTTTGAAAGAAACGATCGGCGCCTTGATCTAAGCGCATCCACTCAAGGATCGGGTAATCTGCATGCGGATCACCGTTGCTTTTTGGATTAAGCGCTTTGTGTGTTTAACGTTTGTTGGGTTATGGATTCTGGTGGAGGCGGAAAGGAGCCGGGAATCGCTACCCCCTTTGATGTGGATGAGAAATTTCACCCTAGTTTGGCTTTGATTCAAGGCAGCCATGTATCCCCGGCAGCAGGACAGCCATTGCAGCTGTTTCAAGCAGTAGATCATGCATTAGCAGGACAGTACGAGGAAGCAAAGCCTGCTGCTGACATAGACACAACAGCAGTTGTAGCAGTAGCAGTTGCAGAAAGGGTGCAGGATAAGACATCACGGCTGCCGCGATGGTCAAGGCACGAGACACTGGTACTGATGGAAGCAAAGCGGGTGGCAGAGGCGACGTTGAAGAAGAACAGGGAGGACAGAAAAAAGGTAGGCCAGGATGACAAGGCGAGAGAGGGGGGTTCCTTCAAGGGTAAGTGGATAATGGAGTCAAAATGGCTGCTTATTTCTATTTTCTGCAAGCAGAGGGGTGTTGACAGAGAGGCCAACCAGTGCCGTAAGCGATGGGGGAATTTGTTTGGTGATTACAAGCGGATCAAGGAATGGCAGAGGGTCAGTGGGGCAGAGTCGTTTTGGGAGATGAGGAATGATGTAAAGAAGGAGAACAAGCTGCCGAACTCATTTGATTCTGAGGTGTTTGATGCAATGGAGAAGCTTATGGGGAGAAAGCCCGGGTCTTTGCCAGAGACGGTTTCTGAGAACGGGCGGCCTACCTCTGAGGAGGTTCTGTTTTCGGATATAGAACATCCAGTTCAAGAGGAAGATGCTGCGGCAGGCGTTGCTGGAGGAGTGGGCAGCTCCACACCTGCTCCCGGTAATTTTGAAGCCTATAGCGTCTCTTCTTGTTCTTTTTGGCTTTACTTTTCTCTGAAACTTAATTCTGTCGCTTGAGAATCGCAGTAATTCTTTGTCCACTAACTCTTCTTGTTCTCTGCTGGCTATAGTTGTCTTGAATTAGTATCTGTCACTTAAAGCTTGCCTATATTGTCCGCAGGAAATCAACTTGTGATCTGTGGAGTATTTCCAGCTATCCTGCATGTAGTGTCGCAGCCTAACATGGATTTTTGTAGAAGAGTATGAGTAGTGTACTCTGAGAAGCATAATTTAACATAAAATGCTTCTTCTTCTTAGAATTTATCCATAGTTGTCATAGATTATGTGTAGGCACCCATTTTCGTCATGTCTGGGAATATGACATTGTAAAGAGGCTTTACATCAACAAGAATGTAGCATTATGTTGCCCCAGACTGAGCATTTCATTGCCACCGGACCCTTTAAGCCTGTTGCTTTTAAGTTATCTGAGGGGGCACAGTCAATGTACAGTTCTTAATGTTTCCTAATGGATATGCGTAGGGCTGGAGCTACTCACTGATGTTATCATGCGTCTGCATCCCTGAGCACAACCTAGCATTTTATGGTTTTGTTGGTAGACGCTGAGTCAGCAAGGAAATTCTCTCTTCTTTATTGTAATTTCCCATTTATGAAAATCAGCATTGGGCATAACGTTTTGGTGTGATAATGTGTGACTATAGTTGGTATGCAACTTGTGATTGATTGCTTTATAGTAGATCCTCTTCTTTTTTATCACCTTTATGATTTGACGAAAGACCTGAGGGTTTCCTGATTTTGTGTAAGGAGTGCTAATTTTGCAAGCTGAACATTTTGTTTCCTTGAGGGCTCTAAACTTTAAAGTTAAAGGTTTTTCTTTTATATTTATGAAATCGAGAGCTAGATGTGGTATGATGTAGTAGTTTTGCTTTGCTAGTGTATATGTGGATCTTTCGAACTCATATTCCTATAACGTTGACCTTCATCTATTTGTTGCAGATTCATGTGAAGGAAAATCTCAGACACATGTTCTTGGATGGAAGAAGAGGAAACAAGCTTGTCTTGTTGATCCCAATGAACATAAAGATCCCTTATTACTTTTGTTAGGGCACAGCTGCAAAAAATTGGTGTCACATGTCGAGGCACAGAATCACATGATCCAGCTGGACAGAGCTGAGCGGAAAGAGCAATCTGACAGCTTGTTGAGTGTTCTAGGCAAGTTAGTTAGTACACTCATAAAAATTGCTGATAAACTTTAAGATGCATGTATAGACTTTCAATGAAATTTTGAAAGTAGTTTACTTTTTTTGTCCATATAAATAGCACAAGTCTGAGTCAAGGAGAGCAAATGACCAAGATGGCTGACACATCTGGATTCTTTCCTACTAATCCTCTTGTATAATCTTGCCCTGTACGTCCCTGCTCTCTTTTACTCCCTTGGGTTTTGTAAAGCAATACAAAATATAACCTGACTTTTACTGTTTTGCCATTCTTACTTCAGCAAAAACTTCTGGACGGGCACTGGAGTTTGTTTTCATAGATGGTAGCAAGTCTTCTAGAAGGTTTTGAGTAATGTTTCTGTTGTTGCAACATCTCATGCTTACTGCTAATGAGTAGCAAAAGCGACATGTTTCAGAAACTTTCTAATACCTGTTTCCAGTCGCATGTGTGTGTGTGTGTGTGTGTGTGTGAGAGAGAGAGAGAGAGAGAGAGAGAGAGAGAGAGAGAGAGAGAGAGAGTTGATAATGATGATATTATTTTTACAGCATGGATAAAAGATCTTTTGGATCAACAGGACCAAAAATTATGATGCTTCAATTTTCTGATTCCTCAATGCTAACAGAGCTTGTGATATCTTTATATAATTTTGTTCTCATGATCAAAATTTCCATGATAGAAGATCCTAGATTACTGGCACCAAGTTGAAATAGCGCAAAACAGCTTGTACCTGTTATACATTCTCTCATATGCAGCACATATCAGCAAGCATGTTCTTCATCTGTTATTTTTTGCTTATTGGCAAATGTCACATCAATGAGCTTCTCATTTTAACACCACCCCCCCTCCCCCCCAGTCTGCCGCATTCTAGTGGTGACCTGTGTGATCTGTTACTAGATAGATCATGGTTCTCTTTTATAGATGGGCACAGTTATTTTCACTTGTCATTTTTACAGTTGCATGTAAGATGTTTAATTGTAAGTGTGCCTATTTGTTGCTATCCTATATTCTTCATCATCTATCCAAGGATGAACCTCTTATCATTTATCCAGCACCGTAAAAATATTTTCTTCTGTAACTTCCACCTTCAGGTATCTAGCAAGGCTTCTTGGTGCTACGCTTTTCTAGCATATTTTGTAAGATCTACTACATCGTTTCGTATTACGTATTCCATCAACGTTTTTAACATTGTTCTTTTAGAATTTCTTTGAGTACTACAACATCTCTTGCACTTATTCTTCTTGTCACATTATCAAGAATCATTGCACTCATTTTACTATTTTCATGTTTTTTTTTTACATCTTTGATTTACAGTTTGCTTTTGCCCAAACCTCTTCCTTGTTTTTTGACAATTCTGTCATACCACGTGTTGGGCAAGACATCATGAAGCATTTGTCAATCAAACAACCCTCTTCAAAATCTAACTCTTTTGCCCCTCAATGTATTCGACCATACACATTGGGTGAACAATTCCTCACAAAGCACAACAATTTGAATCCTTTTTTAATCGATCTATTTGATGATTATTTTCAAATGTGTTTTTTTTAAAGTTTGTTTTAAAAAAATTGTTGAGTTGAAATTTTTTGAACAACAATTTTTAACCATTGATTTTATAGTTGCTAAACACTCTACTACAATCTTCCACCAACCAACATGTAAAGTGTCATCTATTTGAAAGGTTGCTGGTAGACTATTCCATAATTCATAAAGGCTACTACGTAATGAAATCAAGTTTGTATGAGCATGTTAGATTAAGTGATGTAGATGTAACATTCCATTAAAAAATGGGTGTGAGCTGAATTTGTTGGAGAAAATCAATACACGTTTTTGATAGGACTTCAACTCTTTATTTATTGTTGATATTGTTGATGTGTCCATGAAGGGGGGAAAAAGGTGTTGTATTTGCTTGCTTTGAAGGTGATGCCTTCTGCATCATTTCGCTTTTTATGTTACTAAAAGCATGGTTTTAATATTGCATGTTTCTTAGTCCTAGAGGTCATATTGAAGACGCTTTATGCTAGCCTCCTATGTGGATTGATTTGGCATGCA
This sequence comes from Diphasiastrum complanatum, assembly GCA_029204225.1. Lineage (NCBI taxonomy): Eukaryota > Viridiplantae > Streptophyta > Lycopodiopsida > Lycopodiales > Lycopodiaceae > Diphasiastrum > Diphasiastrum complanatum. Next base: position 54,305,943 of record CM055104.1, on the reverse strand, counting down.
TGACAAGAGTTTCAAATTGCAAAAAGCTCTATAAAAATTGTCATGTGGGAGAGAGAGTCATTGGAATGCTAAAATGGAACATGATTTTTGTGTGCTTACTCCATTTCCAATGCGGAACCACTAGAGTTCTGGGGGTTTGCTAGTACTGCCAGTTGGTCCGGGTGATTGCACTGGTGATCCAAATGATATGAATGCATAATCAAAGTTGATTGGTGTATGTTGCTTAACCAAAATTGTGTTTTCAAAAGAGATGGAGACGTTGAACATCATAACAAGAGAATGTGGTGTTTAGCCACACGATGTTGTGACACAAGGCCCAATACTTGGTTGAAAATTTGGCAATTTATGAGCATGGCACAACCAGGCATGCACAAGCACTCCAAAAAACCCCTACAAAAATGTGACTGAAAATAAATGCTCGGGGGTTAAATTGACATTAATTTTCTACAACGTGAGATTGGCATGCAATATTTCTTCGACTCTTTTTTTTTTCCCTTAAATTCAGAATAAAAGAATGGTGAAAGAAATTGTGGCGCTGCCAAACATGGAAGAACCACACAAATGTCGTTATTAACTACTAATTCATTGATAGATTGTTTTCGTGGATATGCCATTGTGGCAATATCATGTTTAGCTATACTACAAAGAACTCTCTAAATATTTGTCGTGTAGCAAAAGAAATTGATTTCCAAAATCCAGTTTGGTTGGATGTATGGTGAATGACGGATCCGTAGATATGATAATAAGGTAGATTAGTCAATAAATGAACGTATAAATGAATACATGATTGGATGTCAAACTAGTGGTTTAATCTTGTCGGACGATGAATATATTTATGGGTGTCTATAATTGAAATGAATAAGTTAATCAATGGACTGATTAAAAGATGGACTGATTATCTCCTCAAATTGAATGTTTCAAAATTTGAATCCATAAAAATGGCAAAAAGTGAGAGTGTTTTGCAAAGATTATGATATCTTTATATATTGATATCAAGAAGACATTCTATATGTTGATGTGTTTGCAGATATTATGGTGCTAATGTATTGATATTTAGGTCAAAATATTGATTTGGTTGCAATAAATGTGACATACATTTTAGCACCACCGTTGCTAATCGTACTCATACTATGTATGTTCAAATGTACTAGTTGAAAGGGCTTACTAGATCTTGAGGTAAATCTATTTTGAGGTAGATCTATTCTAAGGTAGTCTATGTGACTTAAATAAAGCACAATGTTCACATACATGATTGATGCTAGTAAGAGATTTAGGAAGACCAATGACTACTTCCCTTTTTGCCATATTTCCAAAGCCTTGAAGTTGAGATGCCCCAACCTCTTATGGCAAACCTCTTGACTTGTCACTTGCTCCCTTGCCACAAATCCATCTTGGTTAGCAACAACACAAGCATCAAGTTTGAATAATTGACCTTGCCTTTTCTCTCTTGCAATCAAAATTCCTTTTTTTTTTTTTTTTATAAAGCAAACATTTCCAACAAACTCCACTTCTAAACTTTTGTCAACCATTTGACCTACACTAAGAAGATTCTTATTTATAAATGGAATAAACAAAACATTCTTCAAGTTGAAATCATGATCAAGTACAATAGATTGAAACTAAGATATAAAATTGATGACTCGCACACAATTTAGCGAGATTATTACAATCAATCCTATTGAATCAACAAAAAATTATATGCAAAATAATTGACAATCTTAGTGCTTATCCATATAGAGAGACTTTTCTTTCAAGGGAAGCAAAGCTCATTCAGAAAGAAAAGTTTTTATCCAATTAAGGAGATTAAATCATTGACATGGGGAGCATAGCTCACTCACTATGGAGAGTCATCCACAAATAATGAGCTAGTCTTGACTCCAAAGCTTCCAAAAGGAAATAATTATTAGGTTATTTTATTCCAACATAGACCTTGCTATTTATAAAATAGAGTGATGACTCTCTCTCCTCCAAATAGATGAGTTTAGCCAAGCTTATCCAAAACTAGCCCTAAACAAGTCATAATGGCCAAAATTGCCAAGTAAAGCTAAAAATGAACTTTTACATGACTAAGTCACTAAGTGTAATTGGACCCATCTTAAAAATGGTCATGTACTCTACTTGCACACGTGTAAACCAACCGTGTGGATTTTATTTCCTAATTTGGTCCCATTTAGGCTCAAATTGCCAAACTAACTAGAAAAGTAGAAAACTAGTTGACAATTTTCACACTGAAGCCCATCAAAGTAGGAACACAAAAACCTAGGATGCTGCTAGAAGGCTCTAGGCTCCAAGGACCAGTAACAGAATGAGGCTATGAAAGCACCGGTTCCGATGCGGAATTAGCTGATATGCGGGCCATGTTGAGGAGCGACCTATGGATGTGATAAGCGGGAATATGCACACCTTAGCAACCGATGTGAATTTTCTAAAATGGCAGTAGAACATGCTAGGGTGGAGGCACCCCATAGAGGACCCTAGCCCCTTAGTATGCTGACACTATAGAGGCCGTCACTCAAGTATTCGGCCACCATTCGATTGTTCATCCATCATTCACAATTCGACAATTCGACTATTCCTCCAACATCCGACACCGACTATTCGGTCACCTCCGACTAGTCGTATGTCACTATCAACTCCAAAAGTTGACTCGAACAATTGGTGGCTTGTCAGTACTTTCATCACGACCAGTAATAATCAAATATCGTCCGAAGGCGACTACCAACAACACATAGTGCCTTAATCCTAATTGTAAAGTACAAACTAACTATTCTTTAAAATTGTTATCCATGTGTATATATCTAGCTACTTATCAGTTGCTTCGGTTACGTTAAAGCTCCACAGACATTGAATTAGCTCAATCGTCTACCAAGTCGATCATTCAAACATCTAGAGTGCAATTGTTTTGTTCTTTTCTCTGTTATTATAGAGTATTGATCCAGAAAAAATGCAACTCTGTCTGCATTTAGACTGTATTTTCTTCATGACTAAATAATCAATTTTCCAATAATCTAGGTCATGTAAGTCGTCTTGAATTCTCATTTTATTCATGTTACGATCATTTCTTGCTAGCAAATAAACTTGTTCCTAGATTAAACTGTTTAGTATGACTAATAGCATACATCTATTTGTCACTCTAGTCCGCACCTAGTATGCTTCCGCAAAGCTAAATCTAAAACCAAGATAATTTGTGCATGGCTACGAAATCAATCTTGTCGATCTAGTGACTTTGAAATTGTGACGAAGTCGGTCTGAATTTGATATACGTAGTTGCATGTGAAAGATTTGAGATCCATTTCGATCCAAACCTACAATTGATCTTTGGTTACAAAAACAAACAACTCACCAATCTTGCCAATGTAGAAAAATCAGCATCTACACTCAAATTGAGATGCAAACTCTAATAGATCTTGATCAAACATGAATCAAAACATAAAATGTTATTTTTCTCCGTACAACTATAGTACCCTACTGTATTTCACACATGTGCATCTGAAAATAGCATTTAATGAGCATTCTACACAGAATTGCAAGATACAAGTATAGTACACCAATGGATAGTAGAACCCAAGAGAACCATGTATAAGCATGAATGATATAAGAGAGAGAGAGGGAGTATCCTCTCTTCCCACAAGTTACATCCTTTTATAGCAGGTCCAAAACCTAAATCGCCACTTGATTTTCCTCCAAAATAAAAACCCTACTATTTTTGGGACTAGATTCAATGTATCCTACATTCAAATTTGAATCTACTCAAACTCGACTTCTATATTTCCCACACTTTCAAAAAGTGTTTATTTAAAATACTTTTAGACTCATATAACTTTGAAAAGTCAACTTCTAAGTCTAGTATGAAATTTGGTCTCAATTGTTAAATATAGAAATGTAGCAAATATGATTAAACTAGTTAAATTTCTCACACTCTCTCTTCAACTAGTTTTAGCATGGATGCAGATAACAATCCAAGTGAAGTCCTATGCTTCATGAACAAGTCCTTTTCCAATGCTTTGTTGAAGATATCAGCTACACATTCCCATGAAGAAACATGTTCAAGCTGCACCTCTTTTGCTATGACTTGCTCCCTCACAAAGTGATATGCCACCATGAAAGTCCATGAATGAGCCTCCATCTCCATCTTGCCATAAGATGCCATCATCACTTGATGACTTGGCCATGAATGAGTGACATAATGAACCTCCAATAGCTTCCTTTCCATCAACAAAACCATCCAAGAATGCTAGTACAAATCCAATACCAAGATGATGCTCACCAATGTAGCTAGTTTTACCATATCTTGACAATTTGTACACATCCACATGAAATTGCTCAAACATGAGATAGAACAAGTAAAGTAAACTTGAACAAAACTTCCTTGCTGCTCCTTTTACCTTACTTGAGTCTTCAATAACCTACAAAAACAAATCCATAACATCTTTGCTAGTTGACTCTCCTTTGATGCTCTTGAATAGCTCCAAATTGCCAACTTCATTTTTGCCTTGTTGAACCCCTTTGAGATCAACCTTTTGATCATCAAAATCATTGAACAAAATTTGTTTTCCAGATCCATTACTAAGAAATTCATTGGTAACATTCATCTTAATCGTGTGTAGAGCCCGTTTGGCCCTCTTATCAAATGTCATTTGATCTTGTTGAGTTGCTGGTCTCTCCTCCATTTTCATCCTCTGCTTCTTTGGTAGTGGGGTGGTATCAACAAGTTGAGAGGCTGATGGGAATGACCTGTCGTGTCGTTTCTTGAATCGACATTCATAAAGCATAGCAGCCTGTTACCTAGTGAGGTAGGCACAAGCAGCTCCTAGTTCCTTGCATTTGATAACTTCAAGGATAATGCCATTGTTGTTTTTCCACTTGTCGATTGAGTGTCAAGGAACTTGGCATAGGATTGCTGCATCATGTTGGTCAGTTTCACTGGCTTCTCCTTATGGCCATTGGGGAAGTTATAATTGGCGAGGTTGCTAACAACCAAGTAGACATAGAGCTGAAGATTGGGAATATCAATGCGGAACGTCAGTTGTTTGTCTACAAAGTTTTCATGAACTTGGTTCATCTGGTAGAGGCTCTGATGTCCCTTCCATTTAGGAATTTTAAAGTCGAACAACTATAAGAGCATCTCTGCTTGTGTGTACCACTGGAGAATAGCACTATCTTTACAAGGAACAAGTTTCAATGTCGGAGACATATTTGGTACCTCTGCACTATGATCTGAATCTGATTCGGCCATTTTTTTTTTGGAACCTCTCTATAGTGGTGTCAGATGGATTATGGCTGCTATAGTGGCAAATTCAAATGGTCATCGGATGTACTGGTGGATAAAAATGGATCGAAAAAGTAAACTGGATCGAATCGAAAAATGAACAAACTCGAAAAAATTGAACAAAATTGAAAAATGAACAGACTCAAAAAATATGAACTGGAGCGGATGCAAGCTGGCGGATGCAAATATTTGGTGGATGCAAATGTTTGTTGAGACTTGGCGGATACAACTAGAGGGAACTTGTGAGAGTTGGCGGATGTAGAAGGAGTGTAGGATGGTGGATGCAAACAGAGGAAACTTGTGAAAGTTGGCGGATGCAGATCGAGGGTAGGATGGTGGATGCAAACATAGGTGTAGTGGCGGATTCAGTGGAAACCAAGTCATTAAATTCAAAAGAGGAACGCGTCAGATGCAAAAATGAAAGAGGGTTTTTGAATAGGTAGATGCATATGTGTGCAGAAGTGATGGATAATGCTTGCTGATATGATAGTTGTCAGTTTGCAATTGAACTCGGTTGAATCAAAATAAAAATAGAAATTTGTCAATTAGACATGAACTCATCCGAAAAATATGTGAAGTAAGAAAAGAAAGAATGGCCGTCCTATTTATACTAAAAAAATTTAGGATAGGTGTCGGATGCAAGTTATCAATAAAACTGACGGATGGAATTCTAGGTCGAAAAAATTGTAAAGTATCAAATTTTTTTTGCAAAGGATCGAAAAATCATTAAATATCAAAAAATTACATTGACCTGAAAAAAAATCTCTGATTTTTCGAGTCGATACAATATCAAAAAATCTCAAATTTTTCAAGTCGATACAGCATCGAAAAATTATAACTTTTGGTATAAAAAAATCTCAGATTTTTTTGAGTCGATACAGTATCAAAAATTATCGGATTTTTTGAGTCGACACAATATCGAAAAAAGTCTGAAAAATGTGAGTTGAGTTTCTACTGTAAAAGTTTTTCGAGCCTTTCTTCTTTTTGTGTGTTTTTTCAAAAAATCTCAAGTATCGAAATAATATATGGTGTCGAAAAATATGAAGTATCAAAAAATATGAAGTATCGAAAAATTTTAAAGTATACAAAATTTACAAGAGATTGAAAAATGACAAGTATTGACAAATTTACAAAGGATCGAAAAAAATATTTTTTGAGCCCTTGATTGAGAATTCGAGTTTTCATAATTTTTTGTATTTTCCAAGAGGAAGTATAAAATGGAGGGTTGTCTAAAAAACCTTGGGTAGGAATATACATAGAAAAAACACATGGAAAAAGTAGTTCTAATCATTATATATAGGAGGCTGGAACAGAGAAAAAATAGAAGAAAAAGAGTAATAACCCTAAAGTCCATCTCAGACAGAATCTACGTAAATGTATCTTCATAGTATCGCCATAGTCGACTACCATTGACGAATGTGTCAAGGGGTATGTCTTCTAGTGTCTCTAATTGCACGACACCATTTGTAAAAAAAAATTGGACAACGTAAGGACCTTGGCTACGAAATTTGAATTTCCCTAGATGGACCTTGAAAGATGTGTAAAGTAAACCTTTATCACCATCGTGAATATCCTTAGTCCGGACATGACGATCATGCCAAGCCTTCTATCGTTGTTTATGAACTAACTGTGCATGATAAGAGATAAGTCATATTTCACACAGTTTTGTCAACGCCGATTCTGAACTTAGTGTTGATAAGCATTATCGTCACACAATTCAGTGGCATAAGCTAAAGTGACACGTAGGGAAGGAATTAAAAATTCTGGCATAACAGCCTCTTGGCCATATACCAGATCAATTGGTGTTTTGATGGAATGCGGCGGATGTGGACAGTGGTCCGATTGCGATGATATGTCGTGGAATGCGGGGTGATCGTGGAAGGGGTAATTGTGGTGGAGTGTGGTTTCTATGATGGACGAGTGGAATGCGGTGTCCGTGTGTTGCTATGAAGGTGGTTGAGGGTAGTCGTAGGGCAAATGAGTGCGATTGTATGCGGCTATGATGGGCGAATGCGGATGGAGATGGAGGTGGTCTGTAAGGTGGGAAGAGTGTGGAGTGGTGTGACTGAATGCAGCTGTTTCGATAGAAGGCGGTCACGACGCGTGGAACTCGTTGGGTGTGAAAGTGGTGTGTTTGGCCATTTGCGATAGTATGCAGAGGCAGTTTGAAGGTGAGGTGTATGTGGTTGAATGCGGCTGTTTGCAACGGAATGCAGCGGTTGCGATTGGTGCAATGGGGTGTGGTCAATGGTGGTGGTGAGGAACTTGTTCTGTCCAGGATGGAGAGAATCGCATCGGTTGAGATGTAAACGTTGTGGTTTGATCGAGATGGAAGCGATGGGCTCCGGTTGAGATTTGATAGAATGGCCTTTGGTTGAGATGGGAGGTAGATACCATTAAATCAAGACATGGAACAAGATGGACACAATAATAGAAAGCAAATTGACATTAGATACAATGACACGCTTATTAATACTGTTGAAGTTGAAGAAGACTGGAGCCTTCACTAAATCCGAACAAAGCTTGTCTTATTCCAATACGAGCTTCCTGAATACTTTAGGTTCATTGTTCATGAGAAATTGGTAAGTTTTTTAATATTTAATTTTATTTGATACAATAATTTGTCAGCAATACAAAGTTCTGTTTTATGCAGTATTTAATAAAACATTTTTTTCTTATGCAGATACGGAATAGACAAGAACAATTTACAAAATGCAAAGATCTAGATAAGATGATCAAGGTGATAGAAGAGCCATGATATGCAAAAGCAAGCACATGAGATCGTGAAAATAAATTTATTGTGTTAAAGTTTTCTTGCTGTCGTGCTGACTTCCTCTCTTTCTTTGGTCTATGCTCCATCGACTCGATCTCTTCTTTAACAGTAGATATCTCATTATAAAATGCAACACCTTTGTGATCCATAATAGTGACATCAGGAGAAAAGGCTCCTAATCTTGACCTTGCTTCTAAATCAGCCTTATCATTTTTAGGATCACATATTACTGCCTTTGTAAGGATGAGTTTGATTAAATCTCGTCTAAATTTATACACATCATTAAATGTGTACACACCAAGCGAGAACTGCAAACATACACAAGATTGAGTTGAGAAATACAACCGCATTCATAATGAAAAATACATAATGTAAAAAACAAGTAGGATCGTGATGCTCACTTGCTCGATATCGACCGTGTCTTGTTGAAAATTATACCACTCAAAAAATATCTTTGCATTATAGAGCGTAAACCAGCTGCAACTAAATGCATCTTGTTGTTGGGGAGTCTATAAATCAAAAACAAATATAAGGTCTATCAAAATAAAATTCTGAATACATTGAAATATAAGGTCTATCTAAATAAAATTCTGAATACATTCATTACTAATGTTGATACCTTGTTTGATATTATTCTTGGTTTAGCCCTAGATGTGGCTGAAGTTGGCAATACTTGAAGAATCGTAAGAAGTTGTTTATCAAAACTTCTGTGGGTATTTTCACAAGAATTCAATTTAATGCATACAGGTTTCACCACCCCATCAGAAATAGTGGCCATGAAAATTATATTTAAACTCCAATGCAGCCTGTAAAACCAATTTCATTTTTCTTAATCAGTTTTTTGACATCTTACCAAAGTAAAGCTAGCAATACAGCAAATAAGTCTCAATACTATACTTACTTGGATGCAGAAGGAACCACATATAGTTTTGCAGTTGGACTGCATTGTATAAAAATCCTCTTCAAAAGTTCCAATGCTTCATCGTTGTGCATTAGATTTTGTTCCACGTAAAGACCAGTGATGATGAAAATTTCTGTTCTTGAATCTTGACTAAGGGCGTCTTGCAGTAACACTAGCCCACCATCAATTATAACATCTATTACATTTTTTTTTTTTAAGAACATTACAATCAAAATCATGAAATCATAATATATAATCAATCTTTGGAATAGTTAGAGAAAAGTTTTCATTGAGTCCATCAATTTTCTTACTAATAATTTTCTCGTATTCATTATAGTAATGGATTCAAAAAATTCTTGAGTAGGATCATAAGAAGTACGTACAAGGACATTTAATTTATTTACGGTATTCTCAGGCAATTGTGATACATCATGATAAAAAATTAGTGAAAATACAGTATCGAAAGCCTTTTTTTAAACATCTTCTAAAATGCGTTCCTCTGCATCTGTACTTGACCCGCTATCAGATTTAAGAGTTTCATTATTATTAGTATTATGTTTCTTTGCCCTTTTACTACATATTCCCTTCCTCGCGAATTCCTTGGGGTCTTGGGATCTCTTTGGTTTTGCTTGCTTGCGAGTTGTCCGTGTGGGAAGATTTGTTCTATCCATTGGAGTTGTCGTAGAGGCCTCACCCCTGTGAAGACCAGAACTTCTATCTCTTAATCTAGATAAAAGTTGAAAATCTTTGGGCATAATGGTGACACACTTTGCATGGATGGCAAGTAGGAAGGAATCCTCAAAAAATTGAGCTTGAAAATCTTCATAGGCTTCTTGAACATAATAGCTGAAACTGTAAAATGATTGTACCTACCCAGGTTCTCTCTGGTGATTTCACGTACCAAATGATAGAATGGAGCCTTTGGAATCATAAGCTCCATTGACCTTTGATACTTTTTTATCTCTCTCATCCAATGGCTTCTTCTCATTGATGTTCTCCTACCAGTACCGGGTGGCTTGAGGCTCAAAACTTCACCTTGAACTGGATTGGGATGCTGATTTGTCCTGGTTGTTTGCCTCACTCTAGCCATAATAAGGATCTGACAAAGATGGTGATGAAGCTAAAAAAATTAAAGTGTATGAAATGGATATTGGGCTTATGCGCAAATAGTACATAGGTACCTTATGGGCGTCTACAGGTGCGCACTAATCAGATATGAGAAAACTAAAAAAAGAAAGTGTCACAATTGGGTTCAATGAAATTTATATACAAAACATGTTATCCCACACGTGTGGAGTCAAACTTGAAATCCACGTGTTGAATTTTTGTTGGTAAAAGTAAATGCGTGGACAAGTGGCATCATATTATTCCTTGACCTCTGACACGTTAGTGACCATCATCATTAGGATTTTGACACGTGTCAGGAACTGAGTGAACTGTCAACTAACAGGCACATGCCACGTGTCCAAATATTGAATATGTGCATACGCTTTTAATTCATGCCTCTCATTGTGCCAAAATGTGCACTCAACCGATATGAGTATGTATTTATGTAAACCATTGTTCCGAAATAAAGTTCAAAAAAATTATTGTTAAAAAAAAAATTATAAATATGAGACACCTTCCTCATTTTCACAACTCTAGTTTTGCCTTTTTATGTTCAAGAATTTTTCTGCATTAGTTTAGCTACGGCCAGAGCTAATGTAGAAAGTGTGTCATTTGCCATGGATTATATGAATACAACACTTTTTCCATATACTATAAGAGTTTCTGATTCAGAATGCATGGATTCCATACAACTTACTAACATACATATGGAAGGATAATAGACCATTTGTAGCTAGACTCAATAGATTTTGAATAATCTGTCTAGAAATCACTATAGAATTTTGACTGTTGAGGAGTACGTAGGGACAATTTGTTGAACATAGGTTCAAAGATCATTTCAGGTGAGATGGTCTTTGTATTCTTGCTTTCTGAACATACAATTGTTCCAATGCCTGTTAACTCACAGGAGGCCATTCTATGCTATGAAATGAACGAAGTTAAGGATGAGCAACCAATAAATGAAGAAGAAGAAAGAGCACTCTCCTTGCAAAAATTCTCTGAGTCATCTCCAGAAACCAGTGAGGCAAATGAGATAGTGTTGCAAATCAGGAGCCTCTCTACATTTTTAGTCATGATCTACAACATATTCTCCATTTGCGAGAGGACGAACTCCTAAGTGCTCTAATGAAATTGTAGAATGGAGCCAATACATAGGGATACATTCCAAAAGTTGTGTCCAAATAATGAGGACGCCACATGTGAAATGGCATTGGCAAGAATCTTGACAGAGCTCCAAAACATCGGCCCCTCTCTTGAGGTCACTCACCATGAGCCACAAGAGTACAATGTTTTTACTCAACTAGAGGGGACACAAGGAAGCATTAACTTGAGTGACACTACAGAAGCCGATGAGGGGACACATGACGCCATTGAAATTGATGCTTATGCAGCTAGAGCAAAGGGAGTGAGAAAAGCTAGAGAGAGTGACTCCAAGGATGCTTCCTTGGCCCACTACATTGGACACTTCCCAGAGCAGTACATCTACTGCATTAGCAAAAAGTATAGTCCTAATGGAGATGAGGAGTTGCTAAAGTGCAAATCATTGTGCAAACATATTGCACATGTGAAGCTAACAAAAGGTTACAATAAAACATATTTTCTTTTAAGAAGCACAATTGTTAATGATCTAAGCTCAGGCTTTGAGTCAAGGCTAGTAATTGGAGCGGCCACTGGCCCATTTTCCAAATAATTTGCTGTTCATATTCTTGCATCGAAAATTTTAAAGCCTACTCTATTGTCAAGTGAGAGGAAGGCTATTATGTACCAAGAACTCAATGAATAAAAGATGTTTGCAATTGTGTGTTTCAAAATTGTTGTTCTCCTTTTGCTCATTATGTTTCAAAATTATAAATGCTATTATAAATCTAAACTTCTTGGATAATCACAAAAAAGGTATCACATAGGAGCGCGAAAACTGACTATTTGACTTGGTCAGAAGCGACATTTTCGCGCTTCTACGTGATCACGGAGGAGCACAAAAACTGATCATTTGACTTGGTCAGAAGCACCATTCTCGCGCTCCTTCGTGATCATGCAAGAGCGCAAGAATGGCGCTTCTGACCAAGTCCAATGATTAGTTTTCACGCTCCTCTGTGGTCATGCAGAAGATGACCAAGTCAAATAGTCAGTTTTTGCACTCCTCCATGATTAGATTATAGAATTTAACTTTATTTCATCACACAATTATAAAAATATGCAATATGAATGAAATGTGTATAAGATGAATACTAAAAATTGGCCCTTAGGGCTTCTATTATGTATGAACATTGTACATTTTGGCTTAGGGCCTTTTCCAATCTACTTTTTTCTAACTCTCATGGCCAACATTAAATCATATGACATGAGTGTCACTCGCTTGGCATGTTAGGCACACAAGTAGGCATCTTCGAAGATTGTCGTGAGATGATCCTCAGTAGCCTCCTACAATGCAGATACAGCCTCACCAGTGATCCTGTAATCCAGGACTAGATTGTCCATCATTTTTTTGATTATTCTCAGAAAAGGAGCCCGATGAAACAATAGTCTGGTGCTCTTTTGGTACTTTTTAATCTCCTCCATAAATTTGGGTTGTTTTTTTTTTGCGTTGTTGTCTTGGTGGACGCTGCATCCTATCCATCCTCTTTCCAGTCCAGGGTGGCTATGAATGAGGAGGAGATCCAGCAGCTGGAGGAGATCCACCACCAGGAGATCCATCAGCAGATCCACGAGGAGATCCACCAGACAATCCACCAGCAGATCCTCCACCAGCAGATCCAACAGTAGTGCAAAATCAAAAAGTTTTTCGACATTCGGGGGCAATGTTCTTGCAACTTGCACCTAAGATTCAATGAAATTACGGACTTCTTCTTCTGTTGGCTTGGGGATCCAAGGTGTAGTCGGAGGGCTCAGCACGACATGGGCTGCCATGCGAAGATTTCTCAAAATCTCATTTCGTCTAATAGTCTGAAGTTGTTGCGCAAAAACCATGGTTCTCTGAGGCTCCTTTCCAGTTTGTTTTGTCCTTGCCATATGCTTATGTCTAGCCATAAACAGCTCAAAAGTATGCTAAATAGATCTAACGGGTGTCAGAAATTAAACCCACAATAGAAAAAAAATCTACAAAATTACTATATCTTCCACTTGTAAAAGTGAAAAATGAGTGGTAAAATCTCTTTATATATTTTGCCCATGCATACCAAAGTTCAGCTAGAACTTTTTGGCCCTATGTAGCTCACTTCAAGGTATTTGGACAATATCACATATGTGCGTATAGTGACATGGAGAGATTACAAACTACAAGTTCTGCGCAAAAGTTTGATATTGTGTTTTTGAAATATTTTTTATGGAATATTCGTTTCGAATGAATATTCCTTTTTTGCATATAGCTCATCATAATAGGCTTGAATTTGTTGGTATAAAAGTTCAAGAGCTTGTGCCCATTGGATGAGTTTGATAAATCAAATATTGGGTTTTCATTGCTTTGATCCATTAGGGTTGCTTGTGTGTTTTCCTATTATGCAAATACAACAATAAGTGCTGAAATTAGAATGATAGAAATGCTTCAATTCTTACATCCAATGCAAATAAAAAGCATTTACTTCTATTCATTCAATCTTATTGTTTGTAAGCTAAATCCAAGCCCACTATTTGCAAGCTCAATCCAAGCTTAAGAGAAAAATTAATCCAAAGCAAAAATGAAAACCAAATCTTTATGTAAACTTCAATTAACTAATCCAAGCTAATGTTTACATAAAGTTCTCATTCCAATTCCATTTCCATTGTCATTTCAAAAGAAACCAAATTTTCACATTTCTCACTATTCTAGATCTCCAAATCCATGAAACTAGTGTTTAGAAATGGAAAACTAATGAAGCTCTATGAAAACTTCAATTTTCAGATTTGATTTTCAGATTTACAAATCTGAAAATCAAAACTTCAAAATGAACAAAAATATAACTTCATAACTTGTTTTATGCACAAAGTTACACTACCATTCCCTTTCTACATTGCCATTTTCATGAAACTAGGAGATAGAAAGGTGTAACTAATGAAGTTTGGATGAAAACTTCACTTTTCAGATCTGATTTTCAGATTTACAGATTTGAAAAATAGAACTTCAAAATGAAAATCAGAATTTCAAACAGTTCATTTACGCAAAAAAACACTAGTTTTGATCAAAACACATAGTTAGAAGCAATCTTTTTGCAAAATGAAAAGTGTGTGTATGTAGAGAAAGACTTCCTCTAACCATCCCACAAATCTTTTTTCAGAACTTTTAAAAACCCAAAGCCTACTTTAAAACTTCTCTAACATGATAAAAAATCAGCCCCTAAACAATTCTATAAGCATCATTACTCTCTTCCAAAGAGAACTAGATTCATTGGGTACTTCAACTACAAGCTTCCTACAACTAGAAAAGCCAATAATCTTTTCCCAAAAAAATTTAGTTGGTGATCATAATAGAACTTGAAAAAGGCTAGAAAGGTTACCATCATTTGTCTAGCTCTGATACCACTTTTACAAGTAGAGGTGAGAAAGTCCTCCAAATCCAAGTAGAGCCTCCAAATGTCCTCCAAGCAACCTGCAAGCTCCAAGATGCTCCCCAACTCCAAGCTAGGATGCCTCCACCTGCAAGTAAGGATCTGCAAGCCTCCAAGGATCTCTCCTACACCTGTGTCTCTAATCTTAAACAAAAAGATAGATAACAAGCTGGCCTCAAGTATTTACCACCCAACCATAGCTAGATCCAAGTTCCAAGCAAGACCTATCTAGCACCCCCTTGTTAACCATAAACAAATTACAAGCATACCACAACAGACTATAGCATACTCAAGATCCAAACCCTACTTATGTCCCATACCATAGGCAAGATCCAAACCCTCAGCATACTACACACAAGAAAGTACTTTACACACTAGTAGCAACATTAGAGCATAAGCAAAGCAAGCAAGAGATATCTCTCCTCCTCCCAATGGGCACCCTACTACCCTCAAATAGATGGCCCATGGACCCCTCCAGTGCACTATGGAGTTCCATGCCCATCCAATGAGAGAGAGAGAAGCCTAGGGGAGTTAAAGAACCTCCATAGGCTTATGGAAAGTCAAGAGACTCCTTCCATAACCTATGACTCTTTGAATGCTTTTCTTGTGGGAGTTGAGAACTCATTGGACCCATTGGAAGTGCACTCTCCTACTAGGTCCCAATGCCCAAGTTGTGCATGTATACTTTGGTCCTAGACCATTAAAGTGATATGGTTCAAGGTTGAGGCCCAAGTTTTAGAAAAATAGTCATCCAATGACTTTCTAATACCTCTCTAGGTTCCATACCTCCATCCAAGGCATAGACATCTATCTGCCCTTAACCAAAGACACTAGTACCTTAATCTAAGGCACCTATCCTTAATCCTAAGAGTACCCCTTATCCAAGAGTCACGCGACTCCATATGTTCGACCAAGGTATAGTCACTTGCCTGCCCTTATCCAAAGGAACATAGCCTTAATCCTAAGGGTAACCCTTATCCAAGGGTAATTTGCCATTTAGCCCCCAACACTAAATGGAGCGATAGGGGTCTGAAGTACTGCTAGTTACATAGGTATGTAATATTTACAACAGATAGTGAATGGATCTAGATTAGAAGAAAGATAGGGATGGAGAGGATAGGAATCCAACGGTTAGGACAAGTCTGTAGCTTAATTCAAGTGGAACAATAAATTGTCTTTCATTCAAAAAAGATTGTTAGATGATGTCTGATATGTCGAAGCCACCTGTAAGCGATTCCCGAGTATTTCTATAGACTATGTAGAAACATGCATAAAATTACAGAACTAGATAATAGAGTGGATGAAGATTAAAGATGGATTAGTCGATAATTAGGAGAATAATCTATCACTCCCCCTTAATCTGAATCCATGAATGTTTTGACCTTCAAACTTAGTTTTGCACAAAATTTCATGTGTGCATCCAAGCTTAATGCTTTAGTAAAAATATTCACTATCATATCTTGCGTTCTAGACAATACTACAAATTAACCTCTTTGTAGAGAACTTTGCTTCTAACATAGTGATACTTAATTTTAATGTGCTTACTAGAATGAAATCTAGTTTTTCAACCATACTGCTTCCTTTGTAGCTTGAGAGGTTGTGATATACTTTGCTTCAGTGGAAGATAGAGCTATCAAAGTTTGCTTGTGACTGTTCCATGAAATAGGACCATTGTTGAGGAAGAATGTAAATCTAGAAGTGGATTTACTAGTGTCTATATCTCTTGCCCAACTTGCATATGAAAAACCATTGAGAATATTGAGTTTGTCATTGTCGACTATCCATAACAAATGAAAAAGTCCGTACTACCTCGAAGATATCTCATGACTCTGATAAGAGCCTTCCAATGTGTTATACCAAGATTGGTCATAAACTGACTCAAGGAACTGACTGCAAAAGCTATGTATGGTCCGGTATAGATCATCGCGTATATAAGAGATCCTATTATCGAATGATAAGGATACTCACGCATTAGCTCATTCTCTTCGATTGTTCGGCGACATTGGTCCTTCGACATCAGCCACGTAAGACTCAGAATCAACCACCTACTTAGAACAAGAAAAGACTCTTCTATAGGTACTGCAAGAGGATGAACCATGAAATCCAAAACTGTCGAATCTTGAACTTCAACAATGACAAGAAGAAGCAACCGGATCAACAAGCCCATGCAGCCAACACAAAGCAGAAGATCCAAGAAGACGACAATGAGCAGGAAGTCTTCATGGTGAACCATTACCAAGTCGAACAATTGGAGGAGTGCTTCCTCGATTTTGGAGCAACACAACATATGACAAGCCATCAAGAATGGTTTATCGATTATTCGGCCTACAACACCAACAAATTCGTTCACGTTGGAGATAGCAGCTCACACAAAATTGAAGGTGAAATTCTTGATAAATGCAAGAGAGTCCTTGCACTCGGAAAGAGACAAGGTTATCTCTATAGGCTTAGTCATTGTAACTCTGTAACTGATCGTGCTTTAAGCAGTTCAACATCTATCAATAAATAATCAATTTGACATTACAGACTTGGTCACGTTAATCATACATCAATAGGCTACATGTCTAGACATTCTTCAGTTCATGATTTAGACTATATAATTGTCGACCCTCCTGTCTGCCAAAGTTGTATCATAGGAAAGCAGACAAGAAGGCCATTGAAGTCCAATCAAGAACACATATCCAAAGATTTGCTAGACATCATACATACTGATATATCTGGCCCAATGCAAACACCATCACCGCTTGGTGCTAAATTCTTTATTACATTTATAGATGACTGCTCAAAAAGAACTGTTGTATATTTTCTAAAGCACAAATCTGAAGCCTTTTAGTTCTCCAAGAAATACAAAGAAAATGTTGAGTTGCAGACATGCAAGAAAATCAACAATCTAAGGAGCGAAAATGGTGGCGAGTACATCTCAAATGAGTTCAAGGATTATTGAAATTTTGTAGGACTCAATACATGGCTCTTGAGATATTTACAAAATAAATCAAGAAGCACACAAGTATTTTTGTGCTATGTTGAATTTACAAATCAAGCCATTCAAGGATCCAAATTAAGGGGGTGTTGGATTTTTATCCTCTTCATCTCTATATCTCTACTAATCTATATCCATTTACTAGATGTTGTAAATGCTTGTATAGTCGCATACTTTGCAGAAATACACATGTTTCCAGACAGTCTGTAGATATACAAAGGAATCAGTGACAATACTTCCCCGATTATTTGGCCACCTATGACTACTCACCTATCCTCGATTGTCGGCCATCCTCGATAGTTTGGACATCCTCCGTCTCGGACCTCCTTGACTTCATTCGATAGTTCGGCCATCACCGAACAATCGGCCACAATCAAAAGTATCGGCGGATCAACATGTACGTTCATCACAATTGGACAAAATCTCTAGATATTGTCTGAAGGCACCAACAACCCATAGTGCCTTAATCCTAATTGCAAATTATAGATTAACTATTCTTTTACTCAATTAGCCATGTGTATATAGCCAGCAACTTATTAGTTGCTTCGGTTAAGCTCCACAAACACTGAACATCCAAAGCCCAATCTTTTTGTTCTTTCTCTCTAGATCGTGTATGCAAAATGCTTATTTCAACTAGATTTAGGTAGATTAATGCTAGAAAATAAACTTATTCGTAGATTAAACTATTCATGTGACTGATAGCATATGTTGATTTGTCGTTCCAATCACCTCACCTAAAATGCTTCCGCAAAGCTAAATCTAAAACCTAGAAAATTTGTGCATGGCTATGGAATCAATCTTTTTGATAGACGTAGTTGCATGCACCTAGGATTCCGCTCGCTTTGCTCTATCATGATGAGCACAAACATCGAATCCCAACAGACTGAGTATTAACCTCTAGTACAATGTGAGTTTATTCTCAAACAACCTGGAAACAACTATCACATATATGCAATAGATGCCAATATATCATAAATAGAATCATGTGTTGCAACCAAAAGGACACCTTAAAAGATGAATTCCAAAAGAATCAAGTTTATGACCATGAGCACTTAGTCAAGATTGATATCATTGGTTGTTTAAGTCCTAGACAAGTGCGAAGTCCTGTAATAAATTGTTATGATGAAAGTCGTAATAATGAAAGAACATGTCGTGCTACAACCATTCAGCACTTGCACTTGGGCCAACACAAGATAGAAGACAACCTCTAAT
Source organism: Diphasiastrum complanatum (assembly GCA_029204225.1). Classification (NCBI taxonomy): domain Eukaryota; kingdom Viridiplantae; phylum Streptophyta; class Lycopodiopsida; order Lycopodiales; family Lycopodiaceae; genus Diphasiastrum; species Diphasiastrum complanatum. The sequence goes on along the minus strand of CM055104.1, from coordinate 54,287,181 downwards.
TACATCTGATGTAGATTCATGAACCAGTTGGATCAATGTAATAGAGTGAATCTACTCCATAAGTGACTCTATAAATTGACTTTTTGATGACCAATGAAAGCTTTATATGGAGGCAGTTTGGACCTTGCAATTGAAGGGACTGAATCTCTAATGTCATGAAGGGATTCTTGAAGAGGAGATTTTCCTATTTCTACATGTGCCTCATAATCAAGAAGATGTTGAAAATGTAGAAATTAAACCAACTCCCTAAAACATGAACCTATCTTTTTGCTAAAGATATTCATGATTGTCAAAAGTGCCTAGAGAATTTAATCGACAAAATATATCCAATAAGGTATCATCCAAATTCCTTAGTAGTGACATAACTTCAAGAGTGGGAGAAACACATCATGTAAGAATGTCGAAAGCAACTTTAACACTATCATAACAATGCAAACATTCCTTCAAAAAGTTATGAAAATTGTTACATTTACATGGGCATGTGCTTGTTTAACTCATGCAACTATGAGCCTTGGAAAACATTATTCCTTCATAATTGTGTGTTAATCAAAATTGTTGTCTCGAGATATTGCAAAAACAATGCACCATAAGCCACTATCTAGAAAATAAGTTAATGTATATTATAGATTTGTTTTAATCCAAGCTAGTAAACATTGATGACTTAACTATCTAATATACTCATGTAGATGCAACAATGCCTCATAAATTAGCTGAAGAACCAATGTTGCATGCCTCACAACAAAAGAGAGAGGAATGTGAAATTTCTTGTGTACAACATGCATATAGAGGTGCATTTAAAAGACCAAGTTCTTCCAATAAAGTCCTTAGCAATGTGACAAAGGTTTTTGTGAACATATATACCTTTATGATTTAAGACATTTACTTTAATGTAAACTTTTGCACAAAATGCATTAACCAACTTGAACACATAACATAATGCCTTCCATGCCGAAAAGACCGCATCACAAGGCCATACCCGTCAATCCATGTTAAGACTAAATATTACCAAGTCTAATTGCCTTCTAGACAAACGGTAGGATGGTGGATCAGGCAACCCTGAGAGTCCCCATCATGCCAGCAGGCTGGTTGAATTTTGGACTAATGCAGGCCATCTATCTGCATGGCTTACCGCATACTACATAGACTCTTATCTGGGCCAAAATGTCAAACATGGAGATGGTGTTTTCCGTGGGTGAGCAAATTACATTCAACAACCGGCACTGATCACATCACAGATGGCTTGCCAGCCCCTTAAGCTACATCAGCCACAATTTTTCTTCATCGTTCATTCATAATCTGCAGGCACAAAATTCAGAGATGGGATGTATTTTCAAATACTTGTGAATCGCAAGAGGGACGAAAAATATTAGCAGCTTCGAGATTTTCTTACTCCGTTGAGCGGGCAAGGAATTGTATCTGTTTCTTCTGTTGCTAGGGAGTTAAGCTGGAGCCTAAAAACAGCGGAATGAGGTCAAACAACAGCACAGACGAGCAATTCATCTCCGGCCAGCAGCAGCCAAGGTAAACTTTGCCTGTGGTGGAGGCAGTTTAACATGCCGATGTGTTGATGTTTTATCTGCAAATTGTATGTTTCCATTTCTCTTTTGCTTTTTTACTAGGTTGCAATTGCTAAATATGAGAATGCTATAGCTAGTATGACTGTTCTGTTGGTGAAACACTTGCACTGGACAACGTGGGTTCACGCATTTCTTTACAATTTTTTTTCTGTGTGAAGCATTTTAGCAGAGTTTGGTTCAATCGCAAAGCCTATCACCAAAGGGTCCACTCAAATCCTTGTAACAACCTTCGATGCAGTCGTCAGTGTCAACTCTTTCTTCACTGTTGCAGTCTTCCTAGGATTGTCTTTCGATGTCCCCCAAAAGTCAGCAACCCCAGTATCAGCGTGTGTCCCAGGTGCAAACGTAGTGAAGTATCTTTTGGTTTTTGAGGTGGTGTCTTTCGGCTGCTATTTATTTTCAAGTCTTATTGCTCAGGGGATGAAGCTTTGTCTCATTTTCTACAATAGTAATGATCCCCAGGAAGCACAAGCAGTCGTGATCAGTCAAAAATTTCTAAGATCTGGTATGATTGCATCTGCCATGGGATCAGTAGCTGGGACCTTTTTCTTGCTGTTATCAATGATCAATATCGTCCAGTTGAAGCTAGGCAGTTGGTCTTGTGCGAGTGCTTGGCCAAAAATAGCGATCATTCCTTTGATAATCTTGGTGGCCAATGGTGGTATTATCTTTACATCATCGGTTCTCTATGCTGCTCTTCACTAGAAGAAGCCTTCCCAGTTCTTAAATTAGCAGCTACGCAATTTGAAAAGGATTTATACACTGTTCCTAAGCACAATTGGCTACTAATTGCGAATTTTTTATTTTGTGGGAGCAATATATATTCCTATCTGACTAATACACTAGTTCCATGTTTATTTGTTGAGAATTTAAATCTAAGGAGGTGTTGAAACTAGAATTCAATTTTCAGAGATGTCTGTTTATGTACGATTAGAAGAGATGCCCTGAAATCTTGCTCTACTTTAGCCTACCCAGTGCATTGAGGCTCTGTGGGACTTTCACGGCAATTAGCCTCCTTGTAAAGGGCGATTACACCTGATAAGTTATGACCCTCAACAAGACTAGGAAATTGCCCAACACAAAGTGTGCTTTGGTGATTAGGTATCATCTTTACATAGCGGTTCTCTATGATGCTCTTCTCTAGAAGAAGCCTTCCCACTTCTTAAATTAGCACCTAAGCAATGTGAAAATGATTTACACTCTTGGTCTAAGGCCTGCACCCCACTTACTATTCTCTCTCTCAATTAGAGAGAACATAACTAGTGGTGCTGCCCAACCTACAGTTACGTAACTCATTCAGTTATGTAACTCACTCAGTTAGTAATTTTCTTTTGCAAAGGCTTAAAGATACTATTATGTTTTCACAAATGTACAAGTATATAAAATTCAACTCCAACCCAAGGCCGAAACTATATCAAATCCCCCCCCCAAAAAAGGGGGCACTACGCAACAAACCAATAAAGGACTAATAGCACACCACGTAGGGAGGCAATCCAGTATAACTAAACAGCAGTGCAAAAGTACATAGCAAGTTGGCACCTGCCAATCATGCAAGACAAACTCTGTAAAGACCACTAGGGAAAACCCCTACGATGAGGATAGGAAAACACAAGAGAGACTATGGAGCAAAACCACCCAACCAAAACTAGATCCCTCCTGGAGTGTACACCTGGATCTAGCCCCCATGCCATGCCATGTGATAACAAGAGGAGAAGAGCTCTACAAATAACTTAGACCAAAAGTCGTCGATGGGATAATCTCGACCTCAATATATAGAGAGTAGGATCCTATGCAATCCCCCACGCAGGTCAACTATAAATAGGTCACAGCTCTTCACACATTCCTCCTGCCTAACCGTCACATGTACATGCACTACTCCATATGTCTCAATTAGAGTGTTTGGGTCCTCTCAAGGTCATTAGTCACCAACAGGCCTCTATGTGGAATAAAATTTGGGCGTGACCAATAATCTCGAACATTGGAGGGCCAGTTTACCATATTAGGACTATTCCATGTCCTTTACTGAATATGGTCGTAACATTCCTCATGAATGCCCTGCATTGGGGATGCGGCATAGTGATAGGAAACAACGAACTTCTTGATGAGACAATGCTAATTGAACCCACGTAACTTGGTCTCCTGTAAAGCCATGACAACATTGTTAGAAGCATAGATAACATGTGCCAAACAAGCATGCTTTATTGGCTCGTTTAGACCTTTGACATTCCGTGAATAAATGTTCATATAACAGGAGGAGAAACATCGGGAGGTGAGGTCACAACCGCAAGAGAAATAGTGTCAGTGGCGAGAATGACAAGAAGTTTGGAATGCAAATCTTGCTTAAGAGCAGTGAGCTGGGCCAGCGGGCTTTCCGCTAGCATGGTGCTTCTTGGCAATCATGGCTGGAGCTGTTGCAAGCAAGGATACGGCAGACCACGAGCTGCAAGGGCCAGAGTGTGAGAGAAAAGACGCAGAAGACTGAGCAGAAAGTGAAACCATTATAGAAGGGCATCAGAGGACTCCTGCGCTAAACCAATGGAGGACAACACAACAATGCAGAAAATAATTCCTCAACCGGATAGTCACAAGACATAAGTGAAGAAGCTTCACCCAACAAACTAGGTATAGTCTTTGAGGATATGTAATTCATACCTTCCTAAGAAGGCATTTATTGAAGTGGTTCACATTCAATGCACGCGTACAATTTTTGTCCCCTCGTTCCTCTGAATTAAGCGAAGCACTTTAGCAATCCAAAATGGATGATTTTCACTATTTTTTGAAGCCAAAAGTGCAATGAGGCACCCTACATTGATTTCACCGAGATTATTAGAAAACTTATCTTTTTGTTGGCTTTCACAATCTGACGATTTTTTCTAAAACCCACATAATTTTTATGTTCTTCGTTTTGCACAAGAGATAAAAATTTAGTTTGTTGTGAAATATATAAAGATTCAACTGTGAATTGCTGATCTTAATGACCAGCGAAATTCTCATTAGAGAAACTTAGAGCCGGACAAGGGCCTCTGAAAATATTTTTATTTATTTTTCTCATTTTTGTAGCCATGTGGACCAATAGAATCCTTGATATCAAGCTTCTACGTAACATAGCTTTTCTAAGATATAAATAAAATAAAAACTTTTTAAATATATAGATGTTTCGTCGAACAACATGTGGAAATGCTATTGGATGTTGAGGCCTGCCCTTCCAGCTCATCACTGCCCGAAGAGGCCCAAAAATATTGAAAATGAACATGACAGATGGTTGGATTGAGAAAATCGACGTAACAATAATGTAATTGCATTGTCAAATCATGGTTTACAGGGGTAACTAGAGTTAACTCGTAGCGCCAAATAGTTCAGTGTTTCAAATTTTGGCCTGCACATAACGAATGGTGTCATTAAGGAAGTGTGCTCCTCAATCGACTCTGTGCTTCTCGTCAATGAGAAAGATGACAACGGATTATGGGTGCCAAGAAAATATTCAAAAAACTCTTAGGTTTTGATGCATCCATCATCTAAAGGAACATTTCGAAAAAGCAAAAGGACAAAACTAACATTTCGATCTTATTGGAAGTCCAGAGTTTTGGATTTCAGAATGTCATGTATATATGTATTCAGAGATAAATGTGCAAGGATTCAATTATCAGGATCACAATAAAAACAATTGTGAGTATTGATATCGTAAAGACCATAATCGGATAATCCCTAAGATGAGGATAGGAGACCACAATAAGAGAGACAATGGAGCCAAACCGCCCAACCAATCCTAGATCAAAACCTGGATCTAGCCCCCAAGCCATGCCATGTGAAAGCTAGAGGAGAAGAGAGAACCTGGTAACCTAAACCCAATATGTCGATGGGAGAATCCCCACCTCATTATATAGAGAGTAGAGTCTTGTGCATGAAACCATGCAACCTCCATGTAGGTCAACTATAAATAGGTATCATCTCTTCATGCAGTCCTCCTGCCTATATCCGTCACACAGACATGCAATACTCCATATGTCTCAATTAGAGTGTCTGGGTCCTCTCAAGGTAATTAGTCACAAACAAGCCTTGACATGGAATTAAATCACGGCGTGACCAATAATCTCAAACACTGGAGGGCCGGTCTACCATATTGGGACTATTCCAGGTCCTTATCCGAATACGATCATAACGTTCTTCTCTCCTTAAACTGCTTCTATCCTTAGAAGCTCCTCAAGACAAGAAAGAGTTATAATTATAATTTCTTTAACTTTCAATATTAACAGAGAAAGTCATTATCCTTAGTTTGACTTTTATAGCAAACAAGTAATCAAAGATAATCAATTTTTCAATTGTTAATCTTTGTTCTGGAGTATACCTTAAGCTTAAAAAAATATACTAAGCGATAAAGTTCTCAACTAGGTTACACTCAACACAAGCTAGTAAAATCACCTTCATACAAAACACTTATATGAACCAACTCAGTGAAATATTACCCAACTCAGGAGACTAAAGTTAAAGAAATAATATAATAATTATAATTACAGTTTGAAATTATTCACCACTTTGGCAGATAATTCACAAGCTTCCAAGTACAACTATCCTTAGAATCCAATTCTAAGATATGATAATTCATTCAACTAGAATCTCTAGAAGAATCGTTAAGATATAGAATGATTAAAACTCAACTTTGAGTATCCTAGATACTCTTTTGAGCTAAATGATCCTATTTTTAGCACCAAATGCAAGAAAATAACATTCATTCATTTTAATAGACTTGTCTGTCTCCTATGATAACTGGAGATCCAATTAATTGAAGAATTGTACTTAAGCATCTGCAGACCATACTGTAGTAGAATAACATCCACTAAAATACATTAAATTCTCCACAAATATAATAGTTATCTTGTGAGAATGTCTGTGAGATCCATAGGTTCTCAATCAAAATGCTGCAATAAAAAGATTCAAAACACTAATTCAAACTCTTACTCAATTGATAGGTGAAGAATTAATCGTCACACTTAAGAACCTTCACTATTCCATATAATTCTTCTAACAATAATTAAGTATCTATTTATGATCCGTCAACCATAAATATTTAGATTCATATGATTCGTCAATCATAATTCCCTGAAATCCAAAACTATACTTAATCATTTACAGGATACTGGAGTATATGTCCAACATAACTCAGGAAAAGTAAGAATCATTCCAAAATTTTTCTACTAAGAAAATACTGGATTTAGAAATATTCTTCAAACAGAATTCTCTAACTGAAGTGCAATATTTCAAGTTCTATAAACCACTGGTAATTAAAGACTGAACGCATACCAAAATGACAATCATCTTCAACTACAAAACTTTAGATTACAATCTAGGATCAAATCTAGATACCCAAAGTCCTGCGAAATATCAATTCAGATATCTTGGATTCATTATGATTTGTTATCCAATTGAGCGCTCTAGGATACAATCACTAATAAGTGAGTCTAATCCTTAACTAAGGAATACTCTATCCCAACAATACTGCATATCCAATGCACATAATTTTAACTGATGAACCTAAATGATTCACTAATCATGCGTCTTACAAGCAATATAAATCAAAACTATCAGTTTCTGGTGATCCACATCACACTGATTGTTTTTACCAATTAACTTCACTCTGGAGTAATCAACTACTCAAGTTAACCGACTAGGTTAAGTGCACCAAATAACTTTAGTAACCATGAATACATAGTAGATTCATACAAGATTAATCGTGCACATATGTGAATAATCTCACTATGACCCAGTACATAAACACATACTTAACTGGCAGATTCTTGCAGAACCCACATATGTTACTCACATATCTCACTGAGATCTTGTAACTCAGCTACAAAAGATTTTCTATTTCTCATGAGTAAATAACATATCCGGAAAATCTCTGAGATGAATAACATTCACTCTCAACAGTTTTCCAATCCCACCTTTAATTATCTAATTTCTCTCACTAAATCAACCCCTCTCTGATCCTAGTACTTAAACTAAGGTTAGGTTGATCCAATATAGAACTCTCAGACTTAAATTCTAATCAAATTTACTTCTATTCCAATCAAAATAGAATTAGTAACCTTTGACCTTTTACTGTACTACTTATAGATAATGATTCAAATATCAAACATGTTCTAGTTCTAGATTGTCCACACAATCCCTAGAGAATTCCTCTTATTCGAAAAGTTCCAATTAGGTATCTTACTCTGAATTTATCCGAAATTACTTTCAGACCAAATTTCATGTCTATACCACAACTGGTTCTCTTCCGAAAGCTATGCATAATTCCTTATTCAGCAAAAAATGGCATGCACTTAACAGTGTTAGTGTATGATGATAGTTTGTCTTGTTGGTAGTTGAAAAATGGAATAAAGTAAGATTACTCATAAAATTGTTGCAATAATGTGGTTATGGCTTTATTGAAATTATAGTTAAGGTTGATTAATTACGTGGTCATAGAAGACAACCATTGAGTTAGCTTGGTATTTATACCTATTGACTAAACTTCGACAAATTTTCATATGAGCATTTCAAGAATCATAGGGCATGCACGGAAGATGTCCACAAGGAAGAGATTTTTTCTTTTAAAGGTATATTCTAGAGCCTTGTAATCGTTGGTGAGGGTTTAGGTATGTTCGCGTGGATTCCTTGCGATAGCTTGCTTTTTTTTTTGAGTGAGGGTGATTGTGCTTGTCTATTAATAGTCCATGATTAATGAAAGCAAGACACATTGTATTCGGACCTTAGAATAAAAATTCAAGTAGTCCCTTCAATGCTCATAGTCAGAACTATAGTTTAAGAAGATTGAATAATTTTTTAAAATTGTTTCAAAACTTTGGACATGCTACATGGTAGCAGGTACTCGATAACATGTCGACAATCACTTCTTTGCCCAAGGCTCCAATGCCCATTGCATAACCCGTATCTTATAAACCGTAGCCCTGATTTGGGCCCTATCATCTATGGGACCCCATAAGTAGGTGATCATACACTTGTAGATACTAGATACTGTCATATTCCAATGTCCATACATATTAAAGACTGAGTCACTGAGTTGAAAGTTCTTAGTTCACAGTGCTGAGTGGCAAGTGCTTCAAAGTTCTCCCTCCCTCTCTCTCTCTCTCTCTCTCTCTCTATCTCTCTCTCTCTCTCTCTCTCTCTCTCTCTCTCTCTCTCTCTCTCTCTCTCTCTCTCTCTCTCTCTCTCTCTCTCTCTCTCTCACGTGTTGCTTTGTTTGGAACCCATTTCGATGAATCATTGTTATTGAGAAAGCAAATTAGTTTGTGGTGTTGGTCTTTCCTCTACTGATTTTTCAGCATCTACTGGTCTTGATCATATCCATGTATCTTTTCAAAATTAGCTTGTTGAAATCTATGGCCTACTACACAGATTTTGGTCAAATATTGATGTAGGTGAGCATGGCACAAAATTTTATTAAAATTTCCAGGAAAAAGAATGCTCTATTTTCGTATAAAATTTCTAATACCATTGTAATTCAATTATAGAAAGAATGCTCTATAGGAATTTTGTTATTCCATGTAATAGTATGCTATATAGATTATGTAAAGAAATGAAACTATTTAGCTGTAATAGAGAAACTTTTGTCGTATTCCTATTTATGGTTAATAGAGATGATGAACATGACATTTCCAACACACTACTAAATATGCTAATAAATACACTCTCACAAACTTCGTATGTGTCACGATCAGATCTTGAAAAACATCGTTTCAAGAGTTTACAATGTAAGATATTTGTCTTACCAATTGGATTAAACACTTGATTTGCGCAGATATAAGTTTTTTTTTTTTTTTTTTCACAAAATCTTTCCATACACTTCACATAGGTAGAGTAGGTGTATATTGGCATAGTTATTGATGAACATTGTTGCCAAACTTGTGACAACAAAACTCCTTCAGGTGTATTTTTAAATTACCTGAAGCCTACGCACAGATCTTGACGAACACTGTTCATCAAAACATAAATGAAAGAAATACTAAAAAATATTTTCAGCAAATTTTCTTGACAACAAATTTTAGTTTGATGTAATGATGATAAACTGCTTTGCAATCTAGCAAATACACTTCTAATTGGCTACTAGAACATCTACAACTGAAGCGTAGGTCTTGACGAACATTGTTCGTCAACAATTATGAATTAGAGATAGACCAAATATCTCTCTCAGTTTATCGGAAGTTAAAAACGTTTTCTCTGAAAGTTAAAACTACACAACTAGATTGGACATATATGAGGGCCTTTTCTTAGCAAATCGTACACTTTTGAGTTCAAACATAATTTTTGACGAACAATGTTTGTCAAAATTAAAGACGACAAAACTCTTTTATGGCTTAGGAATTATATTTCAATGGGTTAGTATAAAGCCTAGAGCTTAAGCACAGGACTTGACAGACATTGTTTGTCAAGATTCATGGATGAGAGAAAGACTCTCTCTCTCTCTCTCTCTCTCTCTCTCTCTCTCTCTCTCTCTCTCTCTCTCTCTCTCTCTCTCTCTCTCTCTCTCTCTCTCTCTCTCTCTCTCTCTCTACACACACACACACACACACAATGTCACAATGTCAAAATCTAAGAATGTTTTTACTAGGATTTTGAATTTATCATTTGGCTTGGAGATATATGGGAGACTTTTTTAACATATTTGACAGCAATTCTGGGTACACTTGATACAAGTATTGACTTTAAAAGGCTGCATCATGAAGTCTTGAGTTTAAGCATGGTTCTTGATGAACCATGTCTGGAAAAAGTGCAAAAAGTAACAAGAGTGGATCCTAATCTGATCCTCAAGAGGGATTATTTGTCAGATTACTTGATCTATCAATCTACTTTAGATTAAGATCAATCTAGATCAATTCTAGACACAAAATCCTAACAAGAACAATTATTGATTGAAGGTAAGTGTACTTTATGCTTTCACACGTGTGAAAAACTGTCTGAGTACGGACTCCAACCTGAAAATCAAGTACACATTGATAGAACCTCAAAACAATCAAAACAAATGTAGACAAATGGAGAGAATCACTCAAAATTGCTTCCAAAACCAAGATTGGTGTCTCACACTGATTATGGCCAAATGTGGCTCTATATATACAATAAGTGGGAGCTCGTGGTACTGATCATCCCTCTAATCCCACATGTGTGAAGGTGCTTTGTCATATGATGATTCATCATGCAAAACTGACACTTGGACAAAACCTTCTATTTTGAGCACTTTTGGTCCATTTTCCTTCTATATGGAGATCTTCTTGGAAATCTTCTAGAAGTCCAAATTCGCCTACTTCAGCTTATTCCACACGTGTGAGCTGTCCTCTACACATGGGATGTGACTCCTAACCAAAATATTTGGCTCATGCAATCAATAAATTGATGTCATGTGTCATATATCTAGAAAACTAGTTTTTGGCCTTTTTAGCCACTAGAACTTGAATTAAATCATATGTACAACCTATATGATTATGGTACATGACAAGTACACTATTTTCACACGTGGTAACAGGCTCCACACATGTGTAATCATCCTATATACATGATTTTTGGCCTCTACCAAGCTTATTTTTGCATTTTTCACACTCCTAAAAAATCTAGCTTGGTAAATCTAGCTTGATGGAAAATATGATGATCTTGAACTTGACTCCATGGGCTGAATTGGTCTTTGCTAGTTCAAAAGGTGTGAAGATCAGCCAATGAGCTTGATGTTGATCTGAAATCACCATATCCATGATAGTGCTTCTTTGATGTTGACATCTTTGATGAGCTTGAGAGCTTTGCACCATCCTAGCACCTCCAAAATTGATTCCTTCCAATTTTCATGTAGATGCTTGACTTCGAGGCTTTCTCCTTCTTCATGTGCATTCTCCTTCATGAGAAAATAAATATTTCTTCTTGATTTATTAGGATCACAAAGATCTACCATCATGTTACCACGATCTAGAGAATTAGACTCATCCAGATTGGCAAGACTATGCATGCTATAATAACAAAGTGTTTGCATCATATCTTCATGCTTGTTTACCATGCTAATCTCAGATCCAATGAGGCTAAATACTTCATTATGGAGATAAGTGTCTTTAGAAGATGATTCACTTACTCTCATAAATTTTCAAACTATGAGTGAACAAATCGCTTTTGCTCTCACATGACTGAAGAGCATACATTTGATGAAATAACCATTTGCTTTCTAATTGATTTAAAATCAATTTCAACCTTTTAAGAACATCATCTATGTTCTCAAGAGATACTTCATACTCAACTAGTATGGCTTTACTCCAATTTTGAGATGCAATGATCTCACTAAAGCAAATTGATTTATCAAATGACATAAGAGAAGTAAGTATGAGATGTATACCACATGAGATATGCTCCTCTTTCTCTTGAAATGTGATCCACATGGAATCGACTATATTTCTTGAGTTTCTTTTTGGAATCACAACTTGAGAAGGTCTCTCCTCCTCAATCCTTGCCACACTTGAACCTTGAGATGATTCTTTAAGATCCTCTTCATGGTGCTCCTTCTTGATGGAAATCCGAGACCTCCATGTCTCATAATGATCACAACAACTATGACCACACAATATGCACTTCCTATGATTATCAAAATTACTTATGCTAAAAACATAAGTCCAAAAATCACCACAACTTGGCATGATTTTTCTAATATTGAAATCAAAAGGCATTTCCATCTCAATAAGGCTAACTACTTGCTTATGGATATAAGTGTCCACTTTGGATGCTTCACTTATTCTCACAAGAAGTTTACAACTTGCCTTTAAGATTGAAAACTTACAATTTTCATCTTTATGAATGAACACATCATTCATGATCTTATTGAAACCAAAAGATCCTATATTATGAAGATATTTCCATTTCCTTGACTTCATAACTAATGTAAGCTTACAAGGAAAACATATTTTGCTATCTTTTAAGGCATCACACTCAACTAGTATTGCCTTAATCCACCTTTGAGATACAAAAATCTCTTCAAAGCAAAACGGTTCTTCATAAGTTGACATGATAGCATAAATGAAACTATTTTCATTTTGTGATTGCTGCTCCTTATTCTTGATTGATTTCTCTTGGATCATAACAATAAGTTTGAACTTATTTAAAGTTCCAAGCAAAATACTTTCCAAGGACATAAAATAAATCCAAGTTACTTTCATGAAATTGACATCTATCTTTGCATCTTGAACCAAACAATGCACTTCCAAATGAAAAATTTCAAAAGATTTGACATGTGTTGTGATGGACTCTTGAAGACAAATCTTGCAAGTCCTTGTGAGACTCCAAGTCTCATTCACCTTTCCACAAAGGAAACACCTTCCCTTGGACTTGTCCTTCTTGTATTTGCATTTCAAACTTGAAGCTCCATCCTTCACCTCGGCCCCCTTGCTTTGGATCTCCTTGGATAAATTGGTCTTCTTTTTGTAGCATCCTGAGAAAATATACCCTCCCTTGCCACAAAGGTTGTACTTAGGATCCTTTCTTTCCTTCAATAGGATGCCACCTATTGATGCCATGTGAATAAAAACTTGTGATATGATTCTACAAATGTAATTTGTGACTTTCAAGAGACTAGATTTGAACATCTTCAATAATCTAGAATGATCTACAAAAGATCTAGCTCACAAACCTAAGAATTAATCTTCACACTAATGACTAGTCACTTGGAAACTTTGCTTTGATCACTAACACAAAAGCACACAATCTTTGAATCAAATCACAAAAGAAATCAGATCCAATCTCCTATTGGACTCATCAAATACAAATGACTCTTTCTTTTGAAAGTTGAAATGGATATGAAAAAGATTTGACACCTAGATTTTCCTTTTCACTTGACTAGTTCTCTCAACACTTGAGATTCTTGAACAAAAGATGGGTTTTGTTTCAAATACATGAAAATCAAACTTAATCACTTCTTTTGGACTCACTCTTGACCCAAATAATCTCACACTTGAGATTTAGAATGAATTTGATTTGATTTGAAAACAAACTATACCACCAATTTTTCACAAAGCTTAAAAATTTAGACAACCAGAGATTCACAAAGATCTCAACCATGCATAAATACTCAAATATGGACTCCTCCTCATTCTAGTCATCCAATGGGATCACAAATTGACCCTCACACTCTCACAAAGAAAGTTGAATAGAACTAGTTTGAGTTTCATACATACTATGTCAACTTTTGCTCAACAAATTGAATTCAATCACTCCTATTGGATTCCACCAATTACTCTACCTTTTAAGAATTGGAATGAAATTCAAAATCAAAAGTTGTGATTTTTCTCACTAAGATATTGTGCTTCAAAGAGCTAATGCCACTTAGAAAGATTTGATCACATAGGAGAAGACAAATTCTTCACCAATAACAACACATAATGAGCTTCTAGATCTTGCCCTCTACAAAGGAAGGAACTCTTAGAAAATTGGATCTCTCTCTACACATTTGTCATAGACACCTTAATGACTCTTTTCAAACCTTACAATCACTCAAAAAAATTGAGTAGGGTTGAACAATGTGACTTAGATCTCAATCTCTTTTCTAGAACTCTCAATTGAAGCCAATCTATGTCAAATTCTACAAAAGATTTGCATAGATGCTCTATATGCACTAGAAACTCTCAAAGGTTTCACTTGGAGGACAGATCCAAGGATGTATTCTAGCAAATTGATGCTTCTAAACTTGACCCTATCACTCTTGAACAAATCTAGAGTGATGGTACAATGGATTTCAACCTCTCACCTTGCATATCACTCCTTAATCTATGATTTTTAGCAAAATCTCTCTCAACTTCAACATGCACTCAAAAAATCAGAGATAATCAATTAATGCACCTAATTCAAGCTTCAAATTTAATTTCTTGGCTGACCTAATCCAAGAACTAATCAAGGGATTAGATTCTCTATAGAAAATGCTTGATTTTGCACCAAAAATCTCTCAAATTGGGTGTGTGAGTCAAATTGTACAAATTTTTGAATTTTCTCAGCCAAAACCGGAGCTGTATGGCCTCACACGTGTGAAAAGGGTTCCTACAGCCCACAGAAAGTTCTAGTCCAAAAATTTTGAGAATATCTATCAAATCCAACTCGCTACCCAAAATTTGACTAGTTTCCATAAAATGCTAATTTTGGCTTTGATTTGGATTAACCCTGTCAATTTCAACAAAACCTCTTGTACTAGGCTCTGATACCATCTGTAAAAAGTACAAAAAGGACCAAGAGTGGATCCTAATCTGATCCTCAAGAGGGATTGGTTGTCAGATTACTTGATCTATCAATCTACTTCAGATTAAGATCAATCTAGATCAATTCTAGACACAAAATCATAACAAGAACAATCATTGATTGAAGGTAAGTGTACTTTATGCTTTCACACGTGTGAAAAACTGTCTGAGTACGGACTCCAACCTGAAAATCAAGTACACATTGAAAGAACCTCAAACAATCAAAACAAAAAAACAAATGTAGACAAATGGAGAGAATCACTCAAAATTGCTTCCAAAACCAAGATTGGTGTCTCACACTGATTATGGCCAAATGTGGCTCTATATATACAATAAGTGGGAGCTCGTGGTACTGATCTTCCCTCTGATCCCACATGTGTGAAGGTGCTTTGTCATATGATGATTCATCATGCAAAACTGACACTTGGACAAAACCTTCTATTTTGAGCACTTTTGGTCCATTTTCCTTCTATATGGAGATCTACTTGGAAATCTTCTAGAAGTCCAAATTCGCCTAATTCAGCTTATTCCACACGTGTGATCTGTCATCTACACATGGGATGTGACACCTAACCAGAATATTTGGCTCATGCAATCAATAGATTGATGCCATGTGTCATATATCTAGAAAACTAGTTTTTGGCCTTTTTAGCCACTAGAACTTGAATTAAATCATATGTGCAACCTATATGATTATGGTACATGACAAGTACACTATTTTCACACGTGGGAACAGGCTCCACACATGTGTAATCATCCTATATACATGATTTTTGGCCTCTACCAAGCTTATTTTTGCATTTTTCACATTTGTTGAAAGTCAAGACAAGCGAAACTCCAATCTGATTAACACAACTGGCCTGGGTACATATGAGAGGCTATTCTTAACAAAGCCTATGAATGCCCAGAGCTCTAGCACATATTTTGACGAACACTGTTCATCAGGAATCTTGAATGATAACAAGACTCTCTCTCTCTCTCTCTCTCTCTCTCTCTCTCTCTCTCTCTCTCTCTCTCTCTCTCTCTCTCTCTCTCTCTCTCTCTCTCTCTCTCTCTCTCTCTCTCTCTCTCTCTCTCTCTCTCTCTCTCTCTCTCTCTCTCTCTCTCTCTCTCTCTCACACACACACACACACACACACACACACACACACACACACACACACACACACACACACACACACACACACACACACACACACACACACGCACACACAAAATCTAAGATTTAATACTTTTTTCGTCTCTCACAAATTTGTCGATATGCATCTCTACTTTAGCAACTGTATTCTTGTTTGTGTATAGGCCTTTAAATAAGCACCACCTTCATCAACTAATGATTTTACAAAATAACCACATTCGGTTGACATGATTGCTGATCTTGTTCCATATGATGTTAGAACAAGAAGAATGCTGAACAAAGATGAAATCAAAGAAGAAAGACTTCTCTCTTATAGGTACTACATAATCTCGGGACACAATTCAATTATGGCTGCAAGAAAGCTATTGGAAGTACCCCATTGTCCATCACATTTCCTGAAAATTTTTGGTCATAGAACATCTAGAATATTGTGTGCTCAAGATGCTATTAGGTTTGTTAAGCTTTCAAGGACACAAAACGAATTGCATCAAGCAGTGTTGAAGAAAACACCATATCAAGATGCACTTACTCAAGCTCGTCAACAATGGGAGCATTATGGCTGTCCAGCAAAGCCAATTGGTGGACACTCCACAGTGGATACAAAGTGGACGGTATGTCTAATTTTTGCTATTTGAAATGAAGGGCTTTGTTTTGTGATTTTTGAAATTTGTAGATTAACGCTATTAAGTATGTAATATAAGTTAATTTACTATGTAAATTAATCCTTTTGTCTGACGTCTTGTGTAGGAATTTATTGATACGGTCAAAGTAACAATGGAAAAAATGAGCATTAAGCATGATATGCATATGATCCTTTGTGAGAGATCTTTGTTCGATAGATGGATTACAATCATGGAAACTATGTTGCTGGACAACTGGTAGGCATTACTAGAAATTTGTGTTCGTTGCGTTTTGAAAAAGACGGTGACAAAATACAGGCCGACGGAACCACACCTCTCAGTGCTAGTTTGTTTCGTTGTATTCAAGGTTTGATGGAAGCTCAAATATACAAGATACAAGATCAAATTCTTTGAGGTAAAATTCTTTTGAAGAGAATAAAAACTCTAAAAGACCACGAGGACATGGAGAATGTTGCTCTCAAGTACAAATATAACAGGGTCTTGAAAAGTGCCATATGTGACTTTTTGGAAAATCTTTCGGGCAAAAAGAATTTAGTGTATGACGAAGTAGAGAGAAAGTATGGAATACAAGGAGTACATACAAAAAAATGTACAATTGTAGTGTTGAGTGGATGAAAAACGCTATCAACAAAACAAAAAAAAAGCAGAATTGCCAGAAACTATGCAAACAAACTTACGATTGGCCTATGCCAGGGTGTCTAGAATACAACAATGCACTCTTGAAAAACCATGGAAAATATGTAATGCTGGATCTATGCTATCATGTTTTACTGAAGTGGTTGCAGCTTGTGGCAATGACAATGACATCGGGTTGGTTATCTTAGATACAACCTCACAAGGAAAAGATGTCGAATAGATGACAGAGTCATTTAAAAGGTTGGTTGATTGTATTGCAAATATCCACTTAGGTGATTCATATGTTCTTATTGTGTTTGTTCCATGTGGTCCTTCGTTGTATCACCTAGAAAACGCCTTGAAACACATAGTAGGTTCATTTTCTATACAATATGGATCATATATCAAGGGAAACATGCATACCAAAAAGCATATTGTTAGTCATGATCTTTGTATAGTTATGGCATTCATATCCAAGACAGAAGAAAATAAAGATTGGAAAGGTTTAATAGATATTGGTTGCAATCAAATGCCATCCATTATCTACCAGGAAGTTGGAGATGATGCTGATGAAGACACTATGGCCGATGCAGAGTTGTTGGAAGAAAAATCAAAAGCTACAATTTTTGATAAGCCAATTCTTTATGAACAATGCCACCTTGTTGGAGGAGGAATAAGCAAATATCCTAAGATCATCAACTATATGTCAATATAATCTCTTTGTTTTGTCCCAAAGGAAAAGTGGTAATCGATGCTTATACTGGAGGATATGGTATGAGAGAAGCATTACAAAATGAAGGAAATACAATCACCTTTGTAAACAGCTCATGTGAAAAAGATTTTCTTGAGGGCTATTGTTCTATGATGGTTGATGTTCTTTCAGAAGTCAAAAGTTTTTATAGAAGCGCAAGTTTTCACAAGGACCTCAATAAGGATAATGTCACAATAGACAATGCACAGGAAAAACTTTTCGAAGACTTTTTGAAATCATTGGATCAAGCATCACAAGATCTCCAAGTTTATGATATCCAAAAAGATACTTTTTATGAAGATCCAAATATCAATGGTAGTAGAGAATTTTCTGTGGAGGCCAATATACCTATGGGCTTTTCACAACAATCACTACAAGAAGAACAGGTAGATATGTAGTTAGCGGGATCTACGATAAGAGACAAAATAAATTTCTTTTTGATTACATTGTTTATGTTCAATATTTTCATTATATTGGACAAGGATGATTATATGAATTTGTTTTTTGAGCTACAAGATTAAAATTCACTATTTGTTAGTTCAATTATTGTTGGTTTCTTTAAAGTATTAACTTGACTTCTTGTCCTTTATAATACACGTAGCACTTTGAATTATAATTTTAACTATACATTCTAAAATTTCACAAAGTTAAAAATCACAATTTGAATGATCTCTTGAAATTTACTTGGTAGTTTATAGGTTTTATGATTTATTTTTGTAAATATGATATTACTCATGTTTTGAGATATCACTTTAAATATGTTTTTCAGGTTAAAAAGACCAGAAAATATGATGATAACATGTATATTATCTGAGATCTAAATGGCGTTCTTTTAAAACGATGGGACAAATATCCTGGCTTGAGAAATATTCACAAATTTCAAGGAAAGTGGATACAGCTACGTCCAGCATGGTTGGAGTTTCTTAACACTTTTATCATTATTTAAAGTTGGAATCTGGTCAACAATGGCTTACAAAAATATTTTGAGCATATACTCTTTCATGGAGCGTCAAGCTAGGCACAAAATACCATTGTTTATGATATGGGGCAAGGAGAATTGCTGCCAACAGAAAGATATTATTAGACCAGATATAAATAATGTTATTGCTGACTTCAAACCTTTGTGCTTTGTTTGGAAACATTTTTATTTAGACTTAAATAATCATAATGCAATATTAGTCGACGACTCACCATACAAAGCATGTAAGAACAATCCATTCAATTGTATTTTTCCAGAAACATTTGATGGATATAATGATGACAATTACCTCAATGATTTGTTGTGGACATATTTGGAGAGATTGGAAATGACTTCTGATGTTCAAACATACATCAAACAAAATCATATCGGTCAACGACAAGTTCATGAGAATCACTCCCTTTATGGTTATTTGAGACCTATAATTGAAAACTTTCAATGGGAATCCAAATCTTCGCCATGTCAAAGTGGTGTTTCACTAGACATTGCAGTATCAAAAGACCAAAACAAAGCAAATGTCCAATCCATATACGAGGAACTTGATGCCAAACAGATAGAGCTACTATACGGTATTGCATTGGTCTATCCTTATTGGAATTCAAAGATAATGTCACGAGGTGAAGCACTTACTTTTGCAATGCATTTGGGTTTGAAGAAAGAGCAATTTTCCGAGCAAGATGCAAGCGATTATATCAAATCTCTTGTGTTCAGGTGGAAAAAAGAAACGGGAACTTGATTCCATTATCGAAGTCACCAACTTGTGTGTGCACAAACATTGCCAACTATTTCAAATTTGATATCTTATTCATATGAGCTTCACAAATGATTTGTGTTTTGTGCAATGTACAATATTATAATTTTAAAATAAAAACTCCAATTTTTACATGCAAAGTGTTGTGGATATGTTCTTTTAGATAGATGAGTTAAATCTATGTTATTTCAAGGATTTACACAATCAATCCACCATGAAAAAAAATTCTATCAATTACGTTATTTGCTATTTACTCTCCACGAAGTGTATCACCTGAGTCTAAGATACCAAAATGGTAGGAAAAGATCATGAAGGACACAAAGCTAAATCAACTAGGATCTAGCACACAAGAATAAGTGAGAAGATCAACGTGGGAAAGGAAGCCTCCCGATCGCTATCATGTGAACTATGCCCTAATGAGTGACATTTTGAAGTGTCGAGAGCCATCAACCTTTGATGAGGCAAAGGATCACAAAGAATGGCAAAGGGGAATGGAAGAGGAGATGGAGTCCATCCACAGACATGGTACGTGGGAGTTAGTTGATCTACCACTTGGAAAGAAACCCATTTACAACAAATGGGTGTTTAGAACAAAGTTTCATGCGGATGGCACGATAGCAAAGCATAAGGCACGCCTAGTAGTGAAGGGCTATGAGCAGAACAAAGGAATTGACTATGAAAAGACATTTGCTCCAGTGGCTAAGTGGACTACGCTATGCCTTATTATCGCCTTAGATTTCAAACTTTCGTAAAATGATGAAATGGTTGTGGGATTATAAAGAGTAAATCCGATTCCAGAAGGGTGATGAAAGGAAGAATTTGGAGATGAAGTGTTTGTGTTCACAATAGACATGATTACCATTTGATGCACACACACTCACAAAATACGATAAACAAAAAACTTGCTTGCTTTTTGTTCTAGAAAGGTAAGCAAAAAACTCTCATTAGTAGCATTGTTCATTTTTTGAAAATTAAAACTTTAACCTCGAATTTAATATCACTAAATATAAAATGTTTTCTCATTTTAGGTTTGGGATTTAAATGACAAACTGTTTGACAAGTCGAAAAATTTTCAAATAAAAGGACAAGGTGCTTTGGCCATCTCTTCACCAAAGAAAAAGCCCACCCAACCTGCACTTGTTACAATTCTGGTCGACATGGGAATCTCAGAATGGAAAAATATGCAGGGGATCCCATCACAAGAAATCATCATGTGTGTTTTGTCTAGAGTTGCTGATGGACAGTTGAGCCTTGCTGAGATGAGAAAAGAGTTTCAAAGGTAATTGTTTTTGTTTAAGAGATTTTAATGTTTTTTTCTTGTGTCTATTTTAAGTAAAAACTTTCTAACATCATAATTGAATATTTAGGCACAAACTTTTCATGAAAGTTCATAAAGCTATGGTGAAGGACCTCAAAAGCATTGGAAATATCTGATTTGATTTCATCAATTAAGCTCTCATTACTTCTTGTAATAATCAAATCATCCACATACAACACAATGAATACTATATCTAAATCTTGCCTTAGAATGTAAAGATTAGAATCAACATCACTCTTTATCATTTCCTTTCGCTTGAAGTATTCATCAATGCAAGAGTACCATGCCTGTGGTGCTTGCTTCAATCCATAAATATCTTTATTGAGCTTACAACAAGATGCTCTCTCCTTGGCTCAACAAATCCTTGAGGTTGTAATAAGTGCACCTCTTCATCCAACACTCCATTAAGAAAAGCAGATTTAACGTCCATTTGCTAGATCTTCCAACTATAAAAAGTAGAAATAACAATGACAAAACGTATAGTTACCATCTTAGCTACGAGTGCAAAGGTTTTCTCAAAATCAATACCTTCATGCTACTCAAATCCTCTCGCAACCAAACGTGCTTTGTATTTGTTGAGTTGCCCATCAGCTCCATATTTGATCTTGTATATCCATTTGCAAGTGATAGGCGTCTTACCATCAGGTAGCTCAACCAAGTTTTACGTCCCATTTTTTGAGATAGCTTCCATTTATGTTTCCATAGCTTCATGCCACTCCTCGTGTTCCTTTGCTTTATCAAAAGTTTTTGGTTCTTGAGGGGATAGAATCCATTAGGGCTAGATTCATCTCTAATCTTGAAGGAGGCTTTTGATTTCTACTTGATCTTCTAAGCTCTCCCTGCTACTAGACTTGGGAGTATCTCTGTGACTGATAAGTACCATTTAGGTACTTTCTTAGGAATTTCAGCATCAGGCTTGCCTTTGTCTATTGGATTTTCCATATCTGTGTCTATACTTATCACAAACATCTAATGTGACTCACTCAGACTATTCAATGTCAACTGCAAGATCTCACGGTCCTATACTCGCTCTCCAACTACTGCTAATTGGTCACGAATCTCTTTAATTTTTAGTAGGTGATCAGCAATAGTTGCACCATCATCCATCCGTAATGTGTGCAGTTTCATCTTCAATAATAGCACTCGAGATGTGTTTGTGGTCTCAAACAATGCCTTCAACGTATTCCATGTTTCTTTTGGTCATTCTGAATCCGAAATGTAGAGAAAAATTGCATCTGTAACTGATAAGTTGATGACATTTTGTGCTTTCCATTTTCTTCTGTCAAATGCCCGCTGATCTTCTTCAATCACTGGCCTTGTTTGTTCACCTATCACGGTCTCCCAAAGCTCCTTTTCCATCAAAATATTTTTTAGTTTGGATTTTCAAACTGCATAGTTGTCGGCTCCTTCCAATTTGCTTGACTCATTGAGGACACTCTCGCTTAGAGTTGTCATTACTGGATAGATGAGTCCGAACTGTAGAAAAATGGCTCAGTCTAAGCATACAACCTATCTCCAAATTTATCACACCACAAAACTGTGTATTTTTTATTTTAACTCCTGATATCGGTATAGCGTGCGAGTGTACTACCACTCGGGACTTTCTTGAGCTCGTGCGCGTTGATCCAATATTGGTATGGATATGTGTCAGAAATAGGATAGATAATGTAATGTGAAAACTTCCTACTTCCAATGCATGACTATGCCTATCAAAAATTAAACAAAGCAGTAGTGATGAAGTCCATAGTAGCTCAAAGATATCTCATGACTCTGATAAGAGTCTTCCAATATGTTACACCAGGATTAGTCATAAACTAGTACAGATCATTTATACATAAGAGATCCTATAATAGAATGGTAAGAATACTCACACATTTGCTGCTTCTCATGAATTGTTTGGGGACACTTGTCCTTTGACAATTTGAGACCTTGTTCCATTGGTGAGAGAGCTAACTTGCAATTAATTAGGTTATATTTGACTAACATGTTGTAGATGTACCTTTGTTGTGTAATGTAGACCAACTTCTATTTTCTGTCTCTGTGGATTTATATACCACGACAGAAATGAGCTTCGTCCAGATCGGTCATGTCGAATTCGAAAGATAGCATTGTCTTGGCCTCTTTTATCAAATCGAACTGTTGTTGAAAACCAATGTATCATCCACGTATAAAGTGATAATGATAAAAGATTGTTGCACTATTTTGAAGTAAACATTTGAATCTAAAGAGCTAGGTGTATAGCCGTGATCAATAAGGAAAGTATTGATCCTTTGAAACCATGCTCGAGCAGATTGCTTCAAGCCATAAAGTGCCTTATGGAGTTTACACACATGATTGGGTTTACCCTTGATAATATAACCTTCGGGTTGTTAAATTCACACGTGTGGACTGTCCACAACATGTACTTGTGATCTCCTAAGGGTGTAGATGCACCAAAATCAAGACTAGATTGAGATTCAAGATCTATCTTTGATTCTATGGCAAAAACACACTACTACATGCATTCAATCACTTCCAACTCTCAGTCACACTTGTGGGAAGTGTTTCAAAAATAATCTAAGTAAAACAAGCTGCTCTCTTTGGGGAGAGAGAGAAAATCATCATGAGCTCTCGGGTAGAGAGAGAAAGCTAGAAAACCAATTACTTACAAAATCCACACAATCTCAAAATCAATTAGATCCAAATGAGAAGTACAATGATACTAGTAGATCCACGAGCTACCACTATGCTTAACTATGATTGGACCACACTTTTGCCACCTCTTAATCCTATTGGACCATTGATCCATTCACCTCTAAATTCTATTGGACCATCAAGGTTCCACCTCTAAATCCTATTGGACCTCTTAAATTTCATCAAACAAAAGTATTACACTTGTCTACACTCTAATTGGCATGAGTTTAGCCTCTTACTCTATTTTTAGACTCAGAACTGGTACGAACAAGGGGAATCCGACTGTTTAATTAAAACAAAGCATTGCGATGGTCCAAGTGAAAATGGGTAATTTGCCATCTATGTCAAATTTGGTCCTATCAACATCCTACACCTAGATGCTTGATATAAAAAACATAAGACCCCTATATCTAACATAGATAATCTTTTTCAATTCTTCACACTCCTCCTAAAAAATTATCTATGAAGATTAGAGCATTGATCTTGATATAACTCCAAGATTAGATCTATGCTTGATGAAAGCACTTTTGCTCAAAGGCTTGGTGAGTAGATCGGCAATACAAGAGGACGAGTTGACATGCTCCAAATAGATTTCTCCTCCAACAAGCTTTTCTCTCACAAAATGGTGTGCCACTTCTATATGCTTGCTTCTTGCATGAAATATGGGACTATTGGCAAGAGCTTGGGCCGAGATATTATCACACTTGATCATTGGTAGATCATCTTCCTTGATGCACTTTAGCTCCAATAATAATCTCTTGATCCAAAGCCTCTCTTTAGTGGTTGTAGTGAGTGCTTTGTTCTCGGCCTCACATCAAAAGAGAGATATAGTATCTTGCTTTTTGGAAAGCCAAGATATTTGATTACCTCCAAGAAAGATAGTGTATGCACTAATAGACTTTCGATCCATCTTGTCACTTGTAGAATCCGAATCCGAGTAGCTAACAATGGATAGATCTTCAATTTTATAAAGTAGACCATAATCACAAGACGAAGATACATATCTTAGAATCCTGTTGGCCATCTTTCAATAATAAATCTTAGGATCTTGCATAAATTGACTCAACACAAAAACTTAAATCAGGCCTAGTAATGGTAAGCCAAATCAAGGATCCTACAAGACTTTCATCACTTTTATTAGGATCTTTTACAATTTGTTTTATTGGAGTATCTATGCTCTTAGAATTTTCCATATGAAATTTTTTCAACATAGAGTGAGCATATCTAGATTGGCATATAAAAACATGATCTTCATAAAAATCAATCTCTAGGCCTAGGATGTAATTTATTTCTCCTAGATCTTGCATTTTAAACTCACATCCAAGTGCTAGCTTAGTTTCATCAACTAGCTTGATACAACTTCCACAAAGAATAATGTCATCAACATAAACTAGAAGAATGACAATATTACTATCAACAAACTTTAGATACATGGAAGGATCATAGTCACTAAGAGTAAATCCTAGTGAGATAAGGAAAGAATTAAGTCTTGAATACCATGATCTTGGTGCTTGCTTGAGTCCATAAAGACTTTTGAAGAGCAAGCACACTATGAACTCATCCTTGATGAATCCTTGAGGTTGTTCCATATAGATCTCCTCCTCAAGATAGCCATTTAGAAAAGCATTGGATACATCTAATTGGAATACCTTCCACTTAAAGAAACAAGCAAGAGAAATAAGAATTCGTATTGTCACCATTTTTGCAACGGGTGCAAACGTCTCCTCATAATCAAGGCCATGGATTTGAGCAAATCCTTTGGCACGTAATCTTGCTTTATACTTGTTGATGGTGCCATCATGATTGTACTTGACCCGAAATACCCACTTGCAACCAATAACATGCTTGTTGGATGGAGGATCCACAAGCTCCCAAGTATTGTTGGTGATCAATGCATCATACTCTTGCTTCATGGCATCATACCACTCCTTGGTATTGAGTGTCTCTTGTACATTCTTTGGCTCTTCATGAGAGACATAAAAAACATAATTAGTGGAATCAAGATCCACCTGTTTGACTTTGTCAACATATGAGAGCCTCTTAGGATCGGATCTATCTCTCATGGATCTTCTTGGTGAGAAAATCCGAGGAGAGTCTTCTTCAATTCTCGACCCCATCACATCATAATTGTCTTCAAAATCAATAATAGGTGATGCATCCATAGGCTTCTTGATCTCGGCCTCTTAAAAAGATGAATGTTGATCTTCATGAAAGACAACATCTCTACTTTCAATAACTTGAGAAGTAGAGAGTACAAAGACTCTATAGGCCTTTTTGGTGGATGAGTATCCAACCATGATCCCTTTGCATGCTCTAGGATCTTCCTTCTTCCTTGTTTCCAAGGGAATATCGGCAAAGCATATGCATCCAAAAACTCTAAGGTGATCAACCTTAGGCTTCTTCAGATATAAGATTTCATATGGTGACTTTCCTCCAAGAGCTATATGTGGGAGCCTATTGCAAAGATAATCTGCACAATTAATGGCTTCTCCCTAAAAATCTTTGGGTAAAGATGCCTCAATTCTCATAGATTTTGCACATTCACATAGGGATCTATTATTTCTCTCGGCCACTCCATTTTGAGATGGAGAATAGGCACAAGAGAACTGTCTTTTAATGCCTTCAAGGTCACAAAAATCATGAAATTTATTGGAGATATATTCACCACCTCCATCACATCTAAGAGCTTTAACCTTGAATGAGAATTGCTTCTCTACATAAGCTTTGAAAATAAGTAAATGATCAAACACCAAAGATTTAGAAGCAAGAAGATATATCCAAGTGAATCTTGTGAAATCATCAATGAAATTAACAAAACAAGGGGCTCCTCCCTTGCTTATAGTTGATGAGAAATGCACATCTGAGTGAATTAACTCCAAAGGATGCTTACTTTTGATAGATTTTGTAAATGGCTTTTTGTGAGATTTAGCAATAGCACAAGCCTCACAAGGCTTGATCTTCTTGGATAATGACTTTGGCAAGCCAATAGCTTTGGCCTCTTTGATTATAGAGAGCATGGATTTGTAGTTGGGATGTCCCAACCTCCTATGCCATAATTCCTCCATAGAGAGCTTGTTCACAAGAGCAACATTACAAGCATTCACATATTCATTTGGATCTAGTTTATAGATGCCTCCAAATCTAGATCCTAATGCAAGTATCTCATCATTCTTCTTGATAGTACAAGTATCAAGATTGAATTTTACATCAAGTCCATTATCAAGCAATTGGCCAACACTAATGAGATTCTTAGTAAGCTTAGGCACATAAAGAACCTTAGAAAGAGAAAGAACTTTAGAGGATGCAAGCTTTAAGGGAATGTTCCCTATGCCTTCAATAGGACATTCAAAATCATTTGCAGTATATATTGATTTCTTGACTCCAACATAAGGTGCAATAGAAGAGAAAGAATCCTTGGAGCTACACATATGTGAAGAAGCTCCACTATCAATATACCATAAGCCGTCCTTCTTGAAAGGAGTGGATGAGAAGCTAGAGACCATAAGAGATCCCTCTCCATCACTTGCAATAGTGTCTTCCTTCTCATTGGTGATGTTGGCTTGTTTGAGTTGATCCTTCTTCTTGAAGCAATTGGTGGCATAATGGCCTTTCTTGCCACAATAAAAGCACTTGATCTTCTTCTTATTGAGCTTGGATGATGAAGCATTAGAGGAATCATCTTTCTCCTCATCTTTGTCTTTGGATTTGGCTTTGTCCTTGCTTGAGGATTGTTGAAATTGGTTCTTGCTCCTCCCTTTGTGTTTGTCCTTGGCAAAGAGGGCTTTGCCATCATTATGAGTGAGAAAAGACTTGTCCATCCTCAAGATCTTGTACTCTTGTCTTGATTCTTCAGAAATTAACACACTTTGGAGGGCCTCCAAGCTTGGTAGCTCCTCCTCAGTGGCATAGGATTGGACAAGGTTATCAAATTCACTTCTCAAGCCATTGAGAATGACTTGGACTAGCTCATTTTGATTGATGGAATCACCAATGCAAGCAAGCTCTTTATGAATATCTTTTACTCTCGAAACATAACTAGATGTCTCTCATCACCCTTTTGGCTACTTTGAAAGATTTGATTTCTAAGAGTTAGGAGCCTAGAGGTGTTCTTAGCCTCATAGATAGTCTTGAGACAATACCAAGCTTCTTTGGTTGTTGTACAAGTACCTATCTCCCTCAATATCTCATTAGAGACATTCATCTTAATGTAGTGGAGAGCCATCCTAGCTCTCTTTTTGTATTTTTGAACCTCTTGAAGAACTTGTGGTTCTTCTTCAAGGCCAAGAACTATGTCCATCACGTCTTGAAGGATCAAGATGGACTCCATCCTCATCTTCCAAATTGAATAGTTTGAAGTGGACAATCTTTCACTTGGTTCCAACAAAGATGAACTCATTGAAGACATTTGAAGTGAAGAAAACTCAAATGATGAACAATAAATGTTGCTACACACTCTCAATAGGATCCAATAATGAAGTACTATCTCCTCCTATGAAAGATCTTGCCACTATTTGTGAATTGATTCTCACTAGCTACTCAAATCTCTCTAAAACAAGATCTATTTTACATCAAATGATGGACTATAGACAAATTTAGGATCATTTACTCTTAGCACGTGTGAAATACACTAAGTAATCAAATTTAACTCAAACTCAATGATATTGCATGAAACAAATTGGCTATGATCTCAAAACAATGTCTAGATCACTTATAGATGAGATTGGTAACCATACAACTATGAACAGAGATCTAACAAGCAATCTCTTGACCAAACCAAATGTGTCCACCCAAGTCTAGGTGCCCTACCTAACCTTCTTCAAAAGCTTATAACTTCTGATTGGCTCAACCAAATGGAATGAAACTGATTGCATCAGAAACTAGACAAAAATAGCTTCAAAACAAGCTATCAAGCAACATAAATGGATCAAGCATGAGAGAGAAATCTCAATCTAAAATCAGATGTTCCTCACACGTGGCTAAGCACCTGATTCTGTACAGTACCAGGTCAGAACCAATCAATGCCCTATTGATCTCTTTTGATCCAAAATTAGACAAGATAGCTAGGAAAATGGATCTTGACATTTTCTAGCTCAAGATTGATGAAAAGTTTTCACTTAAATGGATCAAAATGCATGGTAACCTAATACCATGTTAAATTCACACGTGTGGACTATCCACAACATGTACTTGTGATCTCCTAAGGTATGTAGATGCACCAAAATCAAGACTAGATTGAGATTCAAGATCTATCTTTGATTCTATGGCAAAAACACACTACTACATGCATTCAATCACTTCCAACTCTCAGTCACACGTGTGAGAAGTGTTTCAAAAATAATCTAAGTAAAAGCAAGCTGCTCTCTTTGGGGAGAGAGAGAAAATTATCATGAGCTCTCGGGTAGAGAGAGAAAGCTAGAAAACCAATTACTCACAAAATCCACACAATCTCAAAATCAATTAGATCTAAATGAGAAGTACAATGATACTAGTAGATCCACGAGCTACCACTATGCTTAACTATGATTGGACCACACTTTTGCCACCTCTTAATCCTATTGGACCATTGATCCATTCACCTCTAAATTCTATTGGACCATCAAGGTTCCACCTCTAAATCCTATTGGACCTCTTAAATTTCATCAAACAAAAGTATTACACTTGTCTACACTCTAATTGGCACGAGTTTAGTCTCTTATTCTATTTTTGGCTAAATATTGGCATTACAAGTGGAAATGGGTAATTTGCCATCTATGCCAAATTTGGTCCTATCAACATCCTACACCTAGATGCTTGATATAAAAAACATAAGACACCTATATCTAACATAGATAATCTTTTTCAATTCTTCACATGGGTTGCACCATGTAAATGTCTTCTTCGATAAATACATTGAGATATGCTGTCAGTACATCCATTTGATGTATTTCCAAATCTGCTGCAGCGACAAATGATAGCAAAAGTCGAATAGAAGAATGCTTGACTACTGGACTGAAGGTCTCAGTGTAATCGACGTTGTATACTTGAGAAAATCCTTTGGCGACAAGTCGTGCTTTTCTCCTGTTGATGCTTCCATTTGCATTGTACTTGAGTTTGAAAATCCATTTGCAATCAACTACGTTTTTGCTAGCAGGTAATTCGACAATTATCCATGTATGGTTCTTGATAAGAGATGAATACTCTTTATCCATAACTTCTTTCCAAAGATCTGAATCTGGCCGACTGAGTGCCTCTTGCACAGACGTCGGTTTTTGAACAAGGTAGGCTACAGACTCGTCGATATATCGATTAGGTGGTTTGCCTGCTCTTGAATATCTTCTAGGTAATAGAGGAAGTTGATCATTTCCATCATACTGTAGTTGTTGAACTGTAACATCATCATCTTCTGATTCATCGTTGATTTGTTGTTCGTTAAAAGTAGAAGAGCTTGGACCTTCAATGGGAATAGTCAACTAAGGAACTGGAAAGTTTAATATGTCAAGAGAATCTGACAAGTCGGCTACATGGGGACTATCTTTTCCTTTGAGGTCTTGAAACTGATCTTCGATGAAGATGACATCCCGGCTAGTGAATATCTTCGACTCGATGGAATTGAACAACTTGTAGGCTTGATCTGAAGTAGTGTAGCTGATGAAAATACATTTGATACTCTGGAAGTTGAGCTTCTTCCTGAGGTCACGAGGTATCTGTGCAAAAGCAGTACATTCAAAAACTCGTAGGTTTGATAAAGAAGGTTTGTTACCTATCCAAACTTCGAATGGTGTTTGTTTGAGAGATCTTTAGTAGGACATTGGTTCTTAATATAGGTTGTTGTTTAAATAGTTTCAGCCCAGAAGGACTTCGGAAGTGTCGCATTTGATAACATGCACTTTGTCGATTCAACTAAGGTTTTGTTCTTTCTCTCAGCAAGACCATTTGACTGAGGGGAATAGGAGGTAATGTATTGTTGCTCAATGTCATTGTTAAGGCAATGCTTGATGGTGATCTATAGCTTTAGCGCATCAGATTGAGATGGGAATATCTCTATGAATGGGAGGTTTAATTCAAGTGTCCTATGCGATGATGCCATAGTAATGCTTTATTGACTAGAACAGAGGTTTTTAAGACTTGACTAGACTTAGAATAACAATGTGCCAATCTATATAAGTAACCCAGCCTCTTGCCGAGTGCAAGGATCTTATTACTCCTATCAATAATTTTGCATTGATCAGATTCGAATTCTACCTTATGACCTAAATCTGTAATTCTACTTACTAGTAACAGATTTGTAGAGAGTTTAGGAACATATAAGACCTTTGATAGCAGTTTGAATTGATCATGCTGGAATCACAATTTTACAGTACCTTCACCTTTAATAGTGTGAGTACTAGTGTCACCAAGATGAACAAATTTCTTCGTGCTGTAAGGCATATAGGAGTGGAAAATCTCACGTTGATTGGTCATGTGTTGAGTTGCTCTAGGCTGACAATATGTTGAATGACTACTTGCGTGTCTGACAGCAATGTTCCAAAGGTCTTCAAATACAATTCTTCATCAAGGACTGGTGCCTCGACATCACTTTCACTTTTCTGCTGAATATTAGAAATTTGTTCTTTTTCTTTTGTTGGCTCTTGTTGGATATCTTCTTGAATCTGTCCCTGCTCAGCAACAATCTCTGTTTCTTTTTTTTTTTTTTCAGTTTCTTGGCTCCTTTCTGCATTGGAAAGTGGTTTATATTGCGATGATGGAGAGGACATCCTCACCAAGCTCCCTTGGTGTTGGCTTGATGATGATGATGCCATCTATGTGGTGCTTGCCTTTGATGCTCTCATTTGTGAATCAATCTCAATTGAAGGGGCTAACTCTAGCAGTGTCGGTGCAATTCTGATATTTTCCTGCATAGTTAGCACACCGACATGCATACACAAAATACCAAATTGCAAACCAAGCTTGGAAAACTGCATAAAACCTAAACACACGAGAAAAAAAGGAAAGAACGCAGTAGAGTGTTAATCAAAACTACCAAACCGTACGGTTATATCCTATTCTAGAATGTTACCACATGCTCCCTCACTACGATGTTTGGGCTTTCTTGTGGAACTTATCGTGCAACAAGATAACACTGTAACAGTAGAAATCTAACTGTTTACAACGGTTGATATTCAAATAGATGCTCTGTTTCTAGGCTCCAATAAATTCTGTTCGCGAATATTTCATGACAATTTGTCTCTTCGTTTCAGCTTGTGTTTCGCAAATTATTCGCAACACTTGTCTCTTCACGACATTTTCGTCATTCGCGAATCGTTTGCGACAGATGACAATTTTTGAGCTTGAAGGAAAGAAGCTAGAATATTTCGCGAACTTTTCGAGATAGTTTCACGACAGGTGAGCTTGAAGAACAGTCCAGAAGATTTTGCGAATTGCTCGCGACAATTTTGTGACATCTGAGGCTTGAACAAGAAACAAAAAAATTTTGCGACAAGATTCTGTTCGTGAATCTTTCGAACTTCAACAAGAAATCCACGAGCTTCCACAAGAGACTGTTTCGTAAATCCTTCGAGTTGGTCACGAATAGAAAAGTTTCAAGTTTACGTTCGTTTATTTCTCATCCTTTGTCAAGTAAATTGCATGCTTTGTTGGTAGAATCATGATCTGTCTGATCAGTTGTTCTACAGCCTTCAAACTAGAGACTTAGCACTTGAAGTCGATAACGAGGGATTTCGGATAAGTGCTACACTATACAACAATGGATATCAATGACCACACAGACCTTACAATTGCAACCAATTGCACAAGCGTTAACCTCGATAGACTTCCCATGACAAGTGTGGCACCAAGTGACCTACCCCTCCCAGGAGACTTCTGTCAAGTAGTACGACAAGGAGAGGCTTATTACCGCTTCTATAGCCCTTATGTCCAACGTTTTCTCATCCTAGGAGATCAATTGTTTCGACTCAGACATAGAGCAGGTGAGAGCACTTTAAGCATGTATGAATTAGCAGCCAATCTAAGTTGGGTATGTGTAGGCTTGACAACCATCCATTATACTGAGTTAGTGATACCCTGTCGACCTCCCCCTCCAGCTCCTACTGATGATGATCTACCTGCAATTCTTAGACGCATTGCTCAAACTTCAGAAGAGCTAACCCCTACTTCAAAAGAGCCAGCCCCTACACTTGAAGCTAACAAACGACCTTGACAGCCATCGGTGCACACGGAAAATTACGTTATGAACGAAGTGCATTTTGGTCCACGCAGATTTTGTTTGGTTTTGCATGTTTTAGGGCCCGCCAATATAGATGTTATAGCATTTGACACCACAACTTGAGAGGTTTGTATTGGAGACATTGCCATAGAGATAAACACACATGGCTTTCTCATCCTAACCGTTGTTTACATACAAGAACATCATCGTTGGATAGCATAGGCCATCTATTCACTGTGTATCAATAGTACACTAGTCGCCCTTGGATTTGTGTGAGCACTAAGATGAAGACGATCTCCCGCTGGTTATATTTCTGAGAGCCTGAAAAACTCTCATTGACCCGGGAGTATGGGGCAATTAGTGAGGCCCCCAAGATTGGAAATGGTCAGATTTTGATTATTTGCGTAATAATAGTGTGGGTCCTTTCTTCACTAAGGCGTTTTGGTGGATCAATCCCTAGTCAAAATTTGCCCGAATATTGATGCATCTGCTAGGAGATATTTAGAAAAACTTGTGTCAGCTACAAACACCTAATGGTGAACTCACATTGAGAGAATTGATGAAATATGATTGAATCAAGCTAAATGTTATGGCTAGAATGTGGTTAGCAGCGCATGAAGAGCGCTGATCCCATAACTACTAGCTGACCACCTAGGATTCGATAAAGAACCAACAACCCTTACTGCCTTGAAGTTAGCTAACAATCCTATCATCAAACCAGAAGGTGAGATACATAGCTTCCTAGAACCATAGTCGGGAAGACAATTTTAGTGGATTTCTATGTAATGCGAATGTATGCTAGAAATAGGGGGTACTCCATGTTGTTAGGATGGCCATGGCTAAAACTAAGTGACTGTATGGTGGATATCCTAGCAAGTGTACTCATTTTCGAGAGAGGTAAGGAACGAGTAGTGGAAGATGATTACCTGGAAGTGCCTCAATCTGAACAAGCTACACTACCTTCCACTGAATGGGAGGAAGTGACAGATAGTGAAGAAGACCCTACTGAGAGTGATACTAAAGAAATATTAGAATTGGAATGGAATGCACTCGAAGAAAAATCTCCAAAAGTGCACGACGCAGATGTATGTTTGATAAACATAAGAACACCTGACAATCCAAAGAACATAAAAGTGCGGTTGCACTTGACCAACCTAGAAAAACAAGCGTATGAAGGACTATGTGAGAAGTATCGTGACATACTTGCTTGGGATTATGATGATTTGAAATGAATACCCCCATCCCTAGTTACCCATAGCAGACCACTCATTGAGGAAAGCAGGGCCTATATGACAGAGACAACAAAGGTTGCCACTACAGTTAAGAGCCATTATAGAGTTGGAGAGACTAAGGAAGGCTGGATTAATCTTCCCAGTTGAAAATACTGAATGGTGCACCAATAGTGCCACGTCCCAAGAAGAATTCCACCCAAATTCGCATATGCGTAGACTACAAGAAGTTGAATCAACACACCAAGAAGGATTATTACCCCCTACCAATTATCGATCAGGTACTAGAAGAGTTGGAAGGGAGAGAGATATACTCGTTCATGGACTGTTTTGCAGGGTATAATCAAATAGCCATTGTCGAGAAAGATAAGTTGAAAACTACCTTCACGACCACATTTGGAACCTTCACTTATCACGTCATGCCACTTGGACTAACTAATGCCCCCGTGACGTATCAAAGCTTCATGAATCAACACTTTGAGGACATTTTAGATGCCAAATTGAAATTTTTTGTTGATGATCTTTGTGGGGCTTCGTCCCTTTTAGAACATCTAGCTGTACTAGAAAATTGCTTTGAGAAATGTTGAACAACATGCATGGCCCTGAATGCCAACAAATGTCTATTTGGAATCCCTTACAGAGTTTTACTAGGGCATGTAATCAGTCGATATGGGATGGCCACTGACCTTGAAAAAATCACAATGTTGTTAGCTATAATGACAACCACCAAGGTGGAACAACTGCAATCTTTCATAGGTTCCTTTGGTTACTACAAGCGATATGTGATGGCATATGCATCACGTATCTATCCCATAACTAGTTTGCTCCGAGAAGATACGAAGTGAGATTGGACCAATGAATGTGAGCAAGCATTTAAAGACTTGAAAAAAGCACTAGCTGAGGCACCAGTCCTAAAACTGCCCATGTATGACAGACCATTTCACGTGTTCACTAGCACCACTGTTACATGTATTAACTGATGTTTATCCCAATTGTGGGACAAAGTTTATCACCCAATAGTGTTCACTGGAGGAAATTGAAAGCAGCCGAACTAAACTATTCCAAAGTCGAAAGAATATGCTTAGGAGTAGCCTATGCCGCTACAAAATTTAGACACTATTTTTAGCATACGAAAGTGACATTCTACACCAAAAGTCAGGCTGTGACCATGATGATGAATAAGTTAGAACCACCAGATCGATTGATAAAATGGATTCTTACCCCCCAAGAATTTGATTACAAACTTGAAAGCAAGCAACCACGTTGACAAGGGTTAAATGATTGCATTTGCGAACTAGGCAACATAAAGACTGAGGATAACGATTGGGAGATTAACCTACTAAGAGATCTTATGAGAATAGACATAACTATGATACCTGAGTGGTACGCCAACATAGCCACCTATCTTTCGACACTTACAGTACCAGAATCCATGTCCCATCTAGAAAAGAGAAAACTACACTTACAAGCCTTGAGATTCTCATTAATAGCGGGCGTCCTATACAGACAAGGGATAGAGGGATTGTATAGAGGATGTATCACACCCAAAGAAGTTGGTTTTGTTTTAGAATAATGTCAAAATTCAGCCTATGGAGGCCATTTTGCAGGACAACTTAGTAATAGCACAGAAGGTCCTCAAGGCCAGATACTGGTGGCCTACTATATTTTGTGATGCTCATCTATATGCGCGTAGTTGCGATATTTGCCAAAGGATTGATCCACATGCCAATCGGACACGTTCTTTAGTACCAATACAAGTGATGCTACCATTTGAGGGACTAGACTTCATGGGACCTATCCACCCTGCATCATCAAGTAGAAAGCACAACATAGTTGTAGCCACTGACTATTTTACCAGGTGGGCAGAAGCCAGACCGGTAGCTAAAGATAATGCCAAAGAGACAAGATGCATGCTTCACAAACCCACCCAAGGCCACATTGACAAGGGAAGAAGAGATGATGCATGGCTTGGCATCCACTCCTTTGTACGAGGGTGGACAAATGTCAAATTTGCAAGCTTGTTTGTTAATTTTGAGCTTGCAAACTAAGTACAAGTGGTTGGATACGAGCGTCATGGAGTTGTTTGGGTAAGCTTGCTAGCTTCATGTGTGTTATAGACAAATTGTTCTAATCTCATTTTATTTTTAATTCATGTGTTGCGAGAAACTATATATAACTAACTACATAAATATATATATTTATTCAGTTTGATCAGGAAAATGTTGCTCCCAAATAACATCATGGCGACATCTTGACAAGAAGCCAAGAAAATGCTATCCGCGGTCAACATGGATTACAAGAGTATTCATGCATGTCCCAATGATTGCAGCTTATACCGAGATGAGTTTGAGGAGGCAAACACGTGTCCACGCTATGGGGAACACCGCTACAGGCAAGATTTACAAGGAGTGACCATACCCGCCAAGGTGGTAATACATTTTTCCGTCATATCCAGGATATGCCACATGTTTAAGTGTAATTTCATCGTGGAGCTAATGACATGGCATTCGAGCAATCGTTCATCGGACGATACTATTAGTATCCCTGTTGATTCTCCAACTTGAAAGCACGTGGATGCTACCTGGCATGAGTTTAGGGATGAGTCTCACCATTTGCATTTGGGGTTGGCGATGGATGGTGTGAACCCATTTGGTTTGCGCTCCACATCATGGTCCACTTGGCCAGTTGTCCTTGTAAACTACAACATCCCCCCTTGGCTAAGTATAAAGAAGGGGCACCTAATGTTGGCCCTTCTTATCCCGGGAAAATACAAGGCAAAAAATATGGACGTGTATATGGCTCCCTTGATAGATGAGCTAAAGATTCTATGGCAAGGAGTTCAAGTGAACGATATATCAAGACCACTGAGACAAAAAGATTTTCTGGTAAAGGGGATCAACAGTAGAAGGATCTTCAGCAGCAATAAAGAGATGGGTGTTTCTTGATTCTTGGAATGCTAGTATGTTGTTAGGTAGTTAGTTTCTTGTTTCTTGATACTAGACCTGTAGATTAATCTAGGTGCATTACTGTTTCTAAATATCTAGAGCTAATTAGTAGCAAGAATTGTTGTTCATCCCACTGATAGGGTGGGAAACATGTCTGAATAAACGTTAAACCTTTCTGCCTGAAACGGTTCTAATCCAGAAGATTGATCCTAACGAACCAGCCTCCTGGAACGGGCAGAAACACCCGATTTCCAGAGTTCAAGAAACCAGGGAAGAGTGAAAAAGAGTCATGTTCACAGATTCGTTGTGGAATCTGTGAACAGTCTTGCTTACAGTCACATGTGAAGACTCACTACCACGAACTGTAAGTGTCTAGCTTACAACTAACAAAAAATACTAAAGTAAACTATAGAGTCACACCTACGGCTACATCTTATCAGAACCTATATGTTAGAAACAGAGAATAGCACGACTGTCTCAGATGCCTAAATTGTTCGCATTCTCCATGGTTGTTTATGACACCTACTCTGACATCTAAACAAATCAAATTTACTATACATTCTTAATCTCTAAATAATCCAAGATCCTTCTTCATTATTGTCTATTCTTTGGTGGGACGACGACCTCTATTCCACTATGGCCTGTGAACATCCATCCAAGTCCCATCATAGCGGTATTAGAGCCCACAGTTTTTGGATGCACTAAGAGTCTTGAGATAAAGAACCTTATAAATTTATATTTTAGAGCTAGTTTTTTATATCTGATTTGTAATCTCTATTCATCAATCATCATGGAAGGCTCAACCTCAGAGATCTGCTTGATCAAGAAGTTCAACGGAGACGGTTTCCACATGTGGAAATTCAAGATGAGAATGATCCTGATCGAAAAGGAGATATGGGGATACGTAAACGGTTCAATAGCCAATAGACCGGCGGAACTTGAAATGCTACCAGCATGGGAAGCAAAGGATGGCAAAGCTTTTGCCATCGTATCCTTGAACCTAAAAGACACTCAGATAGCTCATGTATCAAATAGTCCCACCTCCGAAGAAGCGTGGGATATTTTAACAATCATTT
Source organism: Diphasiastrum complanatum (assembly GCA_029204225.1). Lineage (NCBI taxonomy): Eukaryota > Viridiplantae > Streptophyta > Lycopodiopsida > Lycopodiales > Lycopodiaceae > Diphasiastrum > Diphasiastrum complanatum. Next base: position 54,249,066 of record CM055104.1, on the reverse strand, counting down.
ATAAGACTTCAGATATATCGACTCGTCTCTTATCAGCAGCTGCATATATCTATAACAGGTTACCAGCACAAAGGATAGGATGGAAAATGCCTAATGAGCTGTGGGCAAAATCCAAAACAAAACTAGATTATATCATAATTTTTGGTTGCTTGTGCTACGCATTGGTGGAACTACGAGCAATAGAGTGTATTTGTAGGGTATCCTAATAGGCAGAAAGGATATAATAAGGTCTATATTCAAGAAACTAAGAAGATCATAGTTTCAAGAGATATAGAGTTCTATGAAGCCAAATCCTACTATGAGACAAGTGCTCCTAAGAAGAACTACTTCGAGATAAACTCTCAGATAAAAGCAGCTGATCTCTTGCAAGATCAATCCATAGACTTTGAAGTAGAGCTGGAAGCTGAAAGACAAGATGCTGCAACAGTGACAAATCATGAAATAGCCAAGAAACCAGATCAAAACAATTATTCAAGTGATATTAGAAAGTCAACAAGGATCAAAAGGTCGTCAAATAGGTATGGAGACATGATATACCTAATGGAGGAGAGAAGTGAGCTCATACTAGAACCAAAGACCCTTGCAGAAACAAAACAGTCAACGTATTGTCCTAGGTGGAGAAAATGATGGAAGATGAGATTCAGTCCATGGAAGAAAACCAAGTATGAGAGCTTACTAATATCCCTACCAATGCAAAGGTGATTGGGAACAAATCAGTGTACAAAATAAAAATGGATGCTGACAAAACAATTGACAGGTTTAAAGCGAGATTGGTAGCAAAAGGGTATAGTCAAATAGAAGGGATAGACTATACTGGGAACAAATGAGTTTACAAAATAAAAATGGATGCTGACAAAACAATCGACAGGTTTAAAGCGAGATTGGTAGCAAAAAAGTATAGTCAAATAGAAGGGATAGACTATATTGGGAACAAATGACTGTACAAAATAAAAATGGATGCTGACAAAACAATTGACAGGTTTAAAGCGAGATTGGTAGCAAAAGGGTATAGTTAAATAGAAGGGATAGACTATACTGAAATTTATGCACCTGTGGTAAGGATTACTTCTATTAGAATTATGGTCAAGAATTTGGCAGTCAGCATTTGAACCAACAAAAATATATCCTGAAGTTGATCTCCTTGTGTCTATGTCTTCTCCCCAATGAGCATCAGCGTATCCTGTTATTCTAAGATTAAAATCAGATGAAAAAGTAAGACCCCAACTTGTTGTGCCTTTTAGATACTTGAGAAATCTTTTAGCTGCTTTCCAGTGTGCTCTTCTTGGGTTATTAGCAAACTGGCTTACTTTATTCACACTAAAGGCTATGTCAGCCTTGTGCATATAGCTGCATACATTAGATAATATGGCTTATATATATATATATATATATATATGGCATACATCAGTAGCATTTCTAAACAGATAAGTGTTGTAAGCTGAAGAAAGCCATATATGGCCTAAATAGGGATGCAGCCAGTGGAATCAAAGATTTGACAAGGTGGTAAAGAAACTCGGAATGAAGCTATGTGTGTCTGACGGGAGTATTTATACTCTCATAGAAGGTGAGCATATTGTTTTATTGGCGGTGTATGTGGATGATATTCTGATCACAGGAAACGATGAGTATAACATCAGAAAAATCCAGCAAACGCTAGCGCTGGAATTTAAAGTAAAGGATTTGCGGGAAGTGGCTTATTGCCTGAGAATTGAGATAGAAAGGAATATCGCTATAGGCATCACTGTTATGACACTGTATAGGTACATTTAGGAAATGCTCATTCGCAATCAAATGACTGAATCAAATATCATGAGTACTCTAGCAGAAAAAGGGCACGACCTAAGTTCTGATATGGCACTCAAAGATCATGAAGAAATGGAAGAAATGAAGAACAAGCCATTCTGCACTTTAGTAGGTTCTCTAATGTATGCAGCTATATGCACAAGGCTGACATAGCCTTTAGTGTGAATAAAGTAAGCCAGTTTGCTAATAACCCAGGAAGAGCACACTGGAAAGCAGCTAAAAGATTTCTCAAGTATCTAAAAGGCACAACAAGTTGGGGTCTTACTTTTTCATCTGATTTTAATCTTAGAATAACAGGATACGCTGATGCTCATTGGGGAGAAGACATAGACACAAGGAGATCAACTTCAGGATATATCTTTGTTGGTTCAAATGCTGCCATAAGTTGGAGATCCTCAAAGCAGATGAGTGTTCCATTGTCAACAATGCAGGCAGAATATATGGCACTTAGTTATGCTGTCAAAGAAGCGTTATGGATATAAAATCTCTTAATAGAACGGAACATGGAACAACAGAAGATGATCATAAGAAATGACAATCAAAGTTGTATCTTCGTCTACAAAAATGGAGGTGAACACAAAAAGAGTAAGCACATTGAGTTGCAATACAGGTTTGTCAAGGAGCTGATTGATGACAACAAGCTTGCTATGGAGTATTGTGGAACAAAGTCTATGCTAGCTGACATGCTTACCAAAGCTCCCCCGAAGGAACAACATCTGAAGCTTACTTGACATGCTTACCAAAGCTCCCCCGAAGCATCAACATCTGAAGCTTATTGTTTTAGTAGGATTGCAAAAATATTCCTTGAGGGGCAATTTGTTAAGGCCATAGATCAATGAACATTTTCTGGTGGTTGGCAGGTGTAGTTTCAGGATCAGTTGACACAGATTAGCGGTTGGTAGTTAGGTAGACAATATGATTATGTTTAGGCTAAGTTATGCGAGCAATAGGTGGTGGTAACGTGGTAGCTAGATGATAAATATGTGATGTCCTGGCAGTATGTGTATGCCACTTGCTGAGTACTATGAAGTTAGTAGAGATTGCATGTACTGGCAATCTTCAGTAAAGCGATTATGTATTGGTTTTTCTATTAATAGATGTAGAAAGCTTTTAGTAGGAGTACATTCTGCTGTACGTACTGAAGCATAATTACAGTTGATGTGATTGATCTTTTTGTTGCATCGTTACTCTTAATCACTGCATGCTTTAGCAGTCAACATGAAGATCCATTTGTCTAAAAGTCAGAGAATGTATTGCAAATATAGAATAAAAACTTGGACACAATAACTCAGATGAGAAGAGTGTAGATAAATTGGCAATATCGATTGTAATTGCTCGCCGATTAGAAAATCCAGTAATTTACAGCAACTAGAAAAGAATTAACTTCGAAAACTCTTTCTACAAGCAAATCAATTGAAGAGATGGGCCTTACAGATCAAACACAAACTCTTGCTGCGACCGTGAATCATCATCTCCAATTTTGCTACTTTGTGCGTCCGTGTTTCTTTTTTCCATGGATTCTAGTATCGAGAACTTTTGGAGCTTGGCTATAAAGAATCCCTAAGAAGTGCTCATGGAGATGGAAATGAACAACTTTAAAACTGCCGGTTGCAAGCTTTGCTAGCTTACAGGAGCATCTTGTGATCGTGGGGCGAACTATTTCCAAAAAAATTTCTGCTTTGATTACTTCTTTGTCTGTCCAGATTACCTGATAGTAGTGCACGTAACTATACAAGGACTTTGAGCTAAGGTTTTCTAATCCACCACCATCTTCTGCAACATCTCCTGTAGACGCACCCACCTCCGAATCAGAATCGTCAGATTTACAAAATCCACATAGACGGGGAGGTCCTTTATAGTTTTCTAACTTTGGATCGGAGCTATTTTCACCAGGTGAATGAACAAATCGGTGTGATATAACGTAGTAGTGAGCATGGAACACCTGATGAAGCACGCCATCCTCTTCGTACATGTCCATGCACTGCGCATGAGTATTTTCAAGTTCATTGTAATCATTTATCTCCTGAAAAGTATGTGCATCTGAAAAAGATACGTCATCTTGGGGCACATATTTGAACTGCCAATCGGTTAACTCATAATATTGTTTTCGAGGAGGCCACTTGAACATGGATCCATCTGTGGCGATGCAATTGATTCCATTTTTAGCAGGAAACTTCTTCGTCTGCATGCACGCGTCCCCCGGCTCGGATACCTTTTCCGGATATTGCATTCTCAGCATGTTTCTTTCACTCCTTTCTATGCTTATGCCGCTGCCACTGTTTTCAGCATTCATTGGATAAGATCCAAAAGAGAGAGAGAGAGAGAGAGAGAGAGACAGACAGACAGACAGACGGACGCAACGCAGACAGACGGTCTCCAAGCTGCTTGCAAGATAGAAGTAAGAATACTCTGAATCCAATCCCTGGTGTAATAGTGATGGTATCTTTACATTATCTATGAAGGTTTAGGTTACAGAAAGACCTCAAGTTACGCGGGAACTCGCGTCTTGAATAAAATTAATTTTGTGTTATTTATGAAAATTTGACCTATTAATTGTTTAAGCCTTGAAATTTAAAATGCGGCAGCAAATTACTTTTTCAACTGTTTTAGCAATGTAAAACAATTGACAAGTGATAATAAACACAATGAATTTAATGTATAACTTGAAAATGCGGCTGACTATCAAGAGCATGCACATAAACGCTCTCCAAAGAAAAAATTGGGCGATGTAAAATGGAGTCATTAGTCTTCCTTGTGACACTACAAAGAAGCTGCGAAGCACTACTAGAAAAAGAGTGCACTCATAGCCACGTAAAAACCTGTAGTTTTTTTTGCAGTTCATTTGAAAGTTGTTTTAAATGGCAAAATTTTTTACTTTTGAAAATTATAAGAGCAATGAATACATTACAGATTTGTAATAAACTTTTGTTATTTTTAGAAAGTTTAAGAATCACTTTATGTTTTTGTAAGGTACACTTTCTATTTTTGGAAAGTAGCACAAATTCAATTTGCTATTTTTGGAAGTCGACTTTCTAAAAATGGAAAAAAAAAAATTTTAAAAAGAAAACCTGCAGGTGTTTTACGCAGGGAGGGAAGGCCCACAGGTGGGGGCCTTCCGGGTTTGGAGGCGCCCCGAGGGCGGCAGCCTGACTCCGCCCTTGGGCCTTTCCCCTTACAAAATTCTATGACATTTATTCTAACCAAATTAAACGTTGCTCTCTTGACTCTATCGTGGCGCCAATTTTCTTTTTGGCCTTGCCTTTGCAAAGACAATACTATGTGTTGAGGTCGTTCAATGGAGTTATGAAAAAAGTCAATGCTAAAGGAGGATACTCTTTCGTGATTGTCTAACTTTAAAGGCTAGAACCTTTGTTGGGGGTTGAAATAGAACATGCATTACTTGGCATCCTAAAATTTCGCATGCAAAATATGCAGATCGTTGAGGCCCAAAAAGCAAATGCATAAAAACGGAATGGGTCATGCAAAGAACGAATGCACAATAAATAAGTCGAAAGAGTAAAAGCACCAAAAAAAGCAATGGTGCATGTTGCATAATACCCAAAAAGAGAAAACAAGAGCTATTCATGAATGAATAAAAAGTGTTGCAGGTGTGAATCGTTGTCTCCACCATGAAATCTTCTTTTTTATCTCTCGTGATAGTCCTCTCTTCACGCTCATTTCTCCTATCTTCTGTCTCGTTTGCAGATGTGCTCTTGTTATTGAACATCCATAAAGTTAATTATTTGGCTTAAGCTCATGGTAGTAGATCTTCTGTCTCATTTGCAGATGTGCTTTTGTTATTGAAGATCCTAGTATAGAGTCTATATACTCTCTACTTCCAAAGTTATTGAGAGTACATATGTCACTTTTCATGAAGACCAAAAATCTACAAGGCATCTCAAAATTATGCATCACTATTATCTCTATTGATTGGGTCGAGGTTTGAGGAGGAGCCTCCTCATGTATTCTTACTAAGAAGGTCCTTGAGAGAGAGATCTGAGCCTAAGAGGCTCTCATATATTGATAAAGGCAAGCAAGGGGATGTTGAATCCACCAATTATACTTTTTTTATATCACATGAAGAGCCAAGATGTGTCCAAGATGCACTCCAATCAAAGGAGTGCAAGGATTTCAAATTCAAGTCATTACATAAATATCAAAATCTCATAGATTTAAACGAAAAATCATAGTCAATATTATGATATAAATGCACTTAAAACTTTAAAGAACTTTGGCAATTTTTGTTTGAAATTTTTTTAGAGATTTAATAGTTGTTAAATTTAATTAATGTTTAACTACTTTTCAAAAAATGACTCATGTGACACAACATGTTACAAATTTGATTTCTTCGTCTTTAGATTCAGATATTAGAGAAACAACATTGATAGAACGTTTTGGCGAATTAGAGGAGTTAGTGAGTGATGATTCACATGACTCAATTCACTTAGTCACATGATTCAAGTAAATCTAAAAATTCTCATCAGCCAATTGATCCTCGGCGTGCAAGTTCTAGGTCCACTTCTCAAATCCTAAATCCGATCAAATCCAAAAGAACTATATTTATTGAAAATCTTGATTTTTCTGACACTGCAGAACCAGTTGAGGTAAATAGACAACCTGAAGTTCAAGCAGATATTCCCACACCTTCTCAATCTATTCAAACAACTATAAAAAAGACTTGAAATCTTTACCAATTTTAAAAAAACGTCAAAAATAATTGATTACAAGAAAATAGATTCGAAAGGTACGATGTATTTTTTGTTGTTCATCCCCTTGCTTACAAAAATTAAACAACAAGGAGATCAAGGAATTGAGATCCAATTTTTATTTTGCGAAGTAAAGATGAAAAGAATTATTATTTGCGTGCAACAGTTAGACTTGACAAAAACTCGTATGCATATCTTTTAAATGCAATGGAGATTTGTTGAAACGTCTACAACGTTGTTCATGCAATTAGAAACTCACGCCTTCCAAAAATGCATGCACGACTTCAAAAAGATCCAACATTGCAACGATCATTGTAGGGTAGAACTGTGTTTCCTGATGCTTTGAATGCTACAGCTTGGCTAAAGCATTTTGCGGATGTGCCTGGAGAGAAATTACAACATTCATTATATTTTTACTTGCTAGATAATTTTACAAAACTGGAGATATTTTTTATGTATAAGGAGTTTACTAAGGCAAAAAAATGTTGCCTATTTAAGCTAATCATATTTGTAGGGTAGAACTATATTTCCTGATGCTTTGAATGCTACAGCTTGGCTAAAGCATTTTGTGATTGTGCATGGAGAGAAATTACCAATTTCATTATATCTTTACAAAATCGAAGATAATTTCGATATATAAGGAGTTCGCTAAGGCAAAAGATGTTGCCTATTTAAGTTAATCATATTTTCTTAGAATTTGGAAGAGAGATTTTGGTTTGGTGAAGATTTCAAAGAAATCACGAATGATAGTGTGTTCGACTTGCGACCTGGTTCGGATCTATTTCCGGAAATCGAGAAAACCGGCAATATAGGATAGTAATGAGACTGGCTAGAACTTTGATTGTAATAAAGGCCCACGTACAAAGATCCAAAAACAAAAAAGAATAGATCAAAAACGCCTTGAACTCCTCAATGACGTACTCTTTTGCAATTGATTGTACAAAATTAGATTCTTATCAAGCAGATCATGTTTTATCTCATCTTTGAGCTATTTCATGTGGATGTGTGCAAATTGTCAAGATATGGACAAACTAGCTACATTGTCTTGCAATATCTTATTGTTGGAGTTGTACCAGCATTCTTGGCTAGTTTTGCTGATGGAAATGAAGCTAATGGAGGTTCATTATATCACTCATCCATGATCAAGTTCTCAAGTGTTGGCTACTTGATGCCAATACTTGGAGATTGTCAATTTCTGGTGAATTCATGGTCATGTTCTTGTGTCAAGTAGACTTTAAGATGGACTAGTGCAACCTACTTCGTTTATGGAGTCATGTAGTGATGGATTTGCATCATTGATGTACTCACCTACTCATGGATTTCCAAGGTTTGATGGTTTCTTGTGGCAAGATGGAGATGGAGGCTCATTCATGGAATTTTGTGGTGGAGACATATCAAGAAAGAAAAAGTTGGAGGAGACAAGCAAGCAAATGGTCATCACTCACATTTATTGTTTGGTTGCTGTAATTTTTTAAGGAGTTCAAAGTTTGAAACATGGAGGAATCATTTCATTCACATTCTATTTGGTTCTTCATGTTCTAGTTATATCTTGCTGTATAAAATTGATATAAGAAATAGTGAAGCATCCAATCTAGACACTATTCTCTATATCAATTATGAAAGATACTCTAAAACATTAGAAAGGAGATCTATACTTAGGCTGGAGATCATTCTAAAGTTGGATCAAAGTATTATGGTTAAAACTATGTCAAAACTAGTTGAAGAGGGAGTGTGAGAGATTTCAACAAGTTTAAAAGGCAATGGAAGATTGGTTCTTGGGAAGATCCAAGGCATGGATCTCATATATCTTCATCAATCCAAAGGATTCTATGATTATGAATTGATCACACATGATCGAATTGGCAAAAGGTTGGTTGAAGAAGGTTACATGGAGCAAATCGAGAGGCCTTCAAGACAACGAAAATCTTATTGGTGAGCTTATTGAGGTTTGTTATGGACTCAAGAGGGCTGGATTTATTAGTTTTTATACTCACCTTCACCTACTCTACTTCATGTTGGATGGAAAGTTTGGAATCTATCTTTTGCTTTATGATGGTGGCATTGTTTTTGCTAACCTTTCTGGAAGTTCGAGATCAAGCATTGATGATATCTTTTTGGATCTAGATCATATGTTTGAGAGGGAGTATTTTTAGAGGCTCAGGTCTGAAGATATTATTATCTTTGATGTTCAAGAGGAAGATCAAGAGGTTGGTCTCAAAGGGCTTCAACAACACAAAAGGAAAGGTGGCAATTTGGAGCTAGTCAAGAGCATCAAAGGAGAGTCAAATGAAAAAGGTCTTATGGATTTGTTTTTGCAAGAGTCTTAAAACTCAAGTAAGCTCAAAAGATTATCAATAAAGTGTTTATCAAGTTTACTTTACTTGTTCTATCTCATGTCTGAGCAATTTCATGTGGATGTGTGCAAATTGTCAATATATGGTGAAACTAGCTACATTGGTTTGCATCATTTTGATGTTGAGTTGTACTAGCATTATTGGCTGGTTTTTCTAATGGAAATGAAACTATTAGAGTTTCATTATGGCACTCGTTCATGGTCAAGTCATAAATTGATGATGGCATCTTGTGGCAAGATGGAGATGGAGGCTTATTCATGGAGTTTTATGGTGGAGACATATCAAGAAAGGACAAAAATGGAGGAGACAAGCAAGCAAGTGGTCATCACTCACATTTATTGTTTGGTTGTTATTTTCCAGAGAGTTCAGAGTTTGAAATATTGAGGAATCATCTCATTAACATTCTATTTGATTTTTCACGTTCTAGTTACTTCTTGACATGTAAGATTGATGTAAGAAATAGTAAAGCATCCACTTTGGACACTATTCTCTATATCAATTATGGAAACTACTTTATAACCTTATAAAGGAGGTCTATACTTAGGATGGAGATCATTCTAAAGTTGGATCAAAGTTCTATGGTTAAAACTATGCCAAAACTAGTTGAAGAGGGAGTGTGAGAAATATCAACTAGTTTAGCTATATTTTGGTTAATTGGCAATATTAGGCCAATATGCATTTCAGACTTAGAGATAAACTTTATGAAAGTTATTTTAGTCTAAGTTCATTTGAATTACCACTTTTGGAATGTGTGAGAAATTTAGGAGGTCGAGTTTGAAAGATTCAAATTTGAACATTTGGTGCATTGAATCTAGTCTATATTTTTAGTAGGGTTTTTGATTTGGAATTTGGAGAGAAACCAAGATCATTAATGAGGCATGGACCTGTTATAAATAGATGTACACATGTGGAAAGAGGATGATCTTCTCTCTCCTATCTCATTTCATGCTTATACATGAGTTCTCTTGGATTCATCTATCCATTGGTGCACTATATTGATGATATCTTGCAATGTTGTGTGTAGAATGCTCATATTTTGCTATATTCGGATCCACACGTGTGAAATACATTAGCTTGCTACTTTTGTATGGACAACAACTTAATTTTATCAAAAGTTTGATGTTTGATCATATCTTATTGATTTTGCATCTCTTTCATTAAGCAGATGTTGATTTTCTATGTTGCAAATGGTGTAGAGTGTGTAATCTTTCATACCAAAGATCAATAGGTGATGAAGATGGTTCTTTGGGGTAAGCAAGTTGAAGATACATACTTTGCTTTAATCACATGCACTACAAGAGGACGGGAGATAGGCTTTTTTTTAGCGTTTCTTTGAAAGATAGTTTTGAAATGAGTCGCGAGGGGAGTGGAATGCTCGAGTCTCGGGTCCGGTGTTTGGCCTCGGAATAAGCCTACCAAATTTAAACTTGGTTTTGAAACATTTATAGAGAGGTTTATAAATTCACTAGAGGGTCTCGGAACATGCATTGGAATACTGAAGCTAATTTGAGGAGTATACCAAGGCTGACATTGGTATAATCCTACCAAATTTGAGCTTGTTTTTGAGACATTTATAGAGAGGGTTATAAAGAGGGTCCATGTGGTCAGAGGCATTCAGGACACTCTACTAACCGAGGGTAATACCAAGGCTGATGAAAAATAGGCCCCTTGTTGAATTTCACATGTGTGGACTGTCCACTACATGTACTTGTGATCTCCTAAGGTATGTAGATGCACCAAGATCAAGACTAGATTGAGATTCAAGATCAATCTTGAATCCTATGGCAAAAACACACTACTACATGCATTCAATCACTTCCAACTCTCACTCACACGTGTGGGAAGTATTCAAAAAATAATTCAAGTAAAAACAAGCTGCTCTCCTCGGGTAGAGAGAGAAAATGCATCAAGAGCTCTCGGGTAGAGAGAGAAAGCTAGAAATCCAATAACTCACAAAATCCATGAAATCACCAAATCAATTGACTTCAAAATGAGGAGTACAATGATACTAGTAGGACCACGAGCTACCACTATGCTTAACTATGATTGGACCACATTTTGTCACCTCTTGATCCTATTGGATCATTGATCTATGCACCTCTTAATTCTATTGGACTATATTCAAGCACACCTCAATTTCCTATTGGACCTCACAAGGTTCCACCTCTATATCCTATTGGACCTCTTGGAATTCATCAAACAAAAACTTTACACTTGTCTACACTCTAATTAGCAAGTGTTTAGCCTCTTACTCTATTTTGGCTCAATAGTGGCATTACAAGTGGAAATGCATAATTTGCCATCTATGCCAAATTTATTCTCATCAACATCCTACACCTAGATGCTTGATGTAAAAAACATAAGACCCCTATATCTAACATAGATAATCTTTTTCAATTCTTCACACTCCTCCTAAAAAATTCTTAGTTGTTTGTCGAGGCTTCTCTAAGGGCCTCATGCAGCCAATCAAGCATCAATGTCCTTGGGTAGAAGGGCGAGGTCAAGTGATATGGTTGTCTTCTATGCCCTCTATTGAAAGTGGCTCGAGTAGTTTGTCTACGAGCCTTGGCCTCTTCATATAGCAAAATTTACTTTTGCATTTTCTCGTTATTAAAAATGCAAAACTTATTTACCTTCTCCCTGAAGGACTCACTCATTCTCACGATCGCTCCTTTTCCCTAAGGAACCTCCCCAACAACACGCTCATCAGGCCTTGCTCTTTGTCTTACAAAGCCTTTCAATGTTTTCATGAATCATTCCAAGAAAAAAATCCAACGGCTATGGACAGTGCCTGAATTAAAAAAATGGATCAATGTTAGTGAGAGAACATGGGACCACAATAGCAATAGTCTAGGATGGACTAAGAACAGGCAATTGACACAAGTATATGATATACCTGCAATGGCCACCTCATCTACCAAATGCACAATGAGATGCATTTGAATGGTAAGAATAGATGTGGGAAAGTGCTTCTCGATCAAACACACTACCTCGATGGACCTTTGTCTTGTCGTCTCAATGTATGCCAGTGGTATCTCCTTGGATGAAATGTATCTTCATAAAAAAGAGAAACAACGATGACATATGCGTTAGTAAGATCATCATCTTGAATCACCCCAAGAAAAAATGATATGAATCGCATGCACATTTACCGCACCTCAGCAAACCATTGATTTTATAGATTGCACTCCTTCTTAACTCCTCTATCAAGAACCCTCTAACACCAAGGGAAGCACAAACTGCATGCACAAAAACAACTTGGTCATTGAGATACATATATGCACAATGAGATCATCATGAAATCACAAGACATGTTATTAAATTTAATCGACAATGTTGAGATGAAAGCCAAGTCAAAAAACATGCCATGCCAACTTGTAAAAATTTATGCCAGTCATGAGACTTTAGTCCACTTAGCTTGTTATCCCTTGTGCAAACACCCTTTAGGTATCGCATGCGTCTTGTCCGAGTTCGAAATGAGGCTATTGCCCTCTTTACGATCATCTTTTCTCTCCTCGAAAAGATCCATGGTAGGACAATCGAAGTCCCCATCGTTTATGGCCATAAATTGACCATCTTTTTCACTTCTTTTAAGTCATCTCATACATTCTTTTATCTTTCGACCCAGTCAAGTGCTCCCAAATCGTGCTCCCGACATTCTGGATATGTGCATCGGGTCCAACAGATGGTTTATCAGCAATTCTCTCCAATATGGGAGTTATGAAATATTGATAACCTCTGTATGCTAGGAGGGAGTCGCCCTAGATCTTGATTGGATGTCCAAGTCTGAAGCCAATCACTTGTCTACAATATTAACAAACAAGCACTCACATTTAGTGCATATTATATATCGTTAGAAGAAATATAAAGAGAGTAATTGCAAAATAAATAAATGACATGTACCATTAATTGGCCCAAATTTGTATTGTACCTTCATGGAATGAGGACGTTGACCAATTAGTCCATCATGCACAGGGTGATTGGGTGGAAGGTATCTAGTGTGGCTCTCATAAACCATCTTTCATAGATGTTGTGAGTGGCATGCTTGCAAATACTCGCCACAAATGGGGCATGCATTGTAGCCACTAGTTTGGAGCCGTACATTGAGACAAAACAACCAACTTAATCGTGGGTCCAATGTTCGAATTAAAAGAAAATTTGTGGATGCACATAAAATTTAATATAATAGCATGAATCGAACTAATAACAAGAATATCTCACCTAAACATTCCCCATATCCAGGAAAGTCATGCATCGTCCACATCAAGAGGAACTATGATCTTGCATGATCTGGCCATAGCACTGTAATTAGCGTATGCCATATGTAGTACATATGGGCAACATTTTGTTTCTTCAACTCCCTCTCAAAGCATGATAGCTTGATGACTCCAAGAATGCTCCTCTATTTTTGAAATAGACCTTTGTCTAAGGCCTTTGTGAAAATGTCAGCTACCATCTCCTTTGTTCCAATGAAGGTAGTCTGCAACATCTTCTTGCCAATCAAATCCCTTATAAAGTGGTACTTGATCACAATGTGTTTCGTCCTTGAGTGGAACACAGGGTCTTTCGTCAGATGTATTGCAGATGTGTTGTCCATCTACAAAACCAAAGGTACATTTCTCGTTTCGCCCAATTCGTCAAGGAATTGTTTGAGCCAAATTATTTCGTTGGCCATCTTTGCTGCTGTAACATACTCTGCTTCGCAGGACGACTGAGCCACAATGGTTTGCTTCTTGCTGACCCAGAGAATTGCCGCTCCTGACCCAATGATGCATCCTCCTGAGACACTTTTGCAGTCGTCCTTGAGGGATGCCCAACTAGCATCACTGTAGGAAAGCATCTAGAACCTTGCATCACAACAATAACACAAACCATAATCCTTTGTTAATTGAAGATATTGCAAAATTCGTTTTGCAATTTTCCAATGTGTCAAGCCTAGATTCGTGTAGAATTGGCTCATCTTGAACACTGTAGAAACAATGTCAAGGCATGTGTTATCTACAAGGTACATCAACGATCCTATCAGTTTCATGTATGGTGTGAGCTTCATCAATTCTCTCTCTTCTTCAGTCCTCGAACAATCTTCGTTCGTCAGTACTGTTCCTGCAAGCATTGGAGTATTCACTCATTTGCAATTCAGCATCCCAAAATCTTCTAGGATTTTCTGGGTGTACCTAGACTGATGAAGGTACAATTATCTCCCTCATAGTCCCTGTCAATCTGCAATCCAAGGTAATACCTAGCTTATCCCAGATCTACAATCTCGAAATGTTTCGAGATATCATTCTTCACTTCAGCAAAAAGCCTCTCACTCTTGTAGAGTATCAGAGTGTCATCCACATACACAGCCACAATGATGATCTTCCCATCTATAATTCTCACATACACATTGGAATCAGCCATTAGTGGCTTGAATCCTAATGATTTCAGGACTTGATCTTTCTTCTTGTACCATTGTCGAGCTGACTGCTTCAGACCGTAGATACTCCTATGCATTCTGCATGCATAATTAGGAAGTGAATTCGAGACATATCCTGGGGGTTGATCCATGTAGACCTCTTCATCTAGCTCACCATGCAAGAAGGTTGTCTTCTCGTCCACAATGTGGATCCTGAGGTCATAAGTAGCCACATATGCAAATAGTAAACATAGGGACAAATGTTTCACGATAGGAGAGAAGGTTTCAGAATAGTCAATACCATATATCTGAGAAAATCCCTTCACTATCATTCTTGCCTTTAGAGGAGCTTTGAGCTCCAAAAAGACCCTTTAAGAATTCGTGCAAGATGTAGTTTATAATATTAAAATATTATAACGCTAATAGTTTTGACTTGCCACAACTTTTTAATCGTATCTTAGAAGTATGTCATGTAACATATCACTGGAAAGCCCTTGTTGAGCGCTTTCCAATCTACAAAACTCCACTAAATTCGGACTTACCACTAAAAAGTTATGCCATTTTTAGTGTGGAATCAAAATGTGGACTCAAAAAGTTACATTACGTAGATTTCAAATTTGAGTGTTTTGATTGGTCCATGTGTAAGAAAAAATTGAGAAAAAATATAAAAAGAGTCTTTACAAAGGGTCTTTTTTGGATTTAGAACTCCTCTAATAGTATTTTGAAACATCTCCATCTGGTCCATACTTTAGCTTGTATACCCATTTTCATTTTACAGTCTCTCGCTTATCTGGTAATGGCTGCAACGTCCATACCTAGTTCTTCCTCGTGTTCCATCTCCTCGTTCATGGCTTGGATCCATTTGTCCTTCTCTGGACATTCAATTGCCTCCTCGAAAGTCTGTGGTTCGCCACTGAATCCATAGAACTCTTTTGATGTAGAAGCAGAGATGCCTGGCACATCTCTTGCTGGCGCTTTTCATTGTCTTGTCGACCTTCTAGGAGATCCTCCTGGAACTGCAATGCCTTTGTCTTTGTCTACTCTGCTAGGTCTGGAACCATCTCAGTTTACAAGTACTTTAGCAGAAGGCTACCTCTCGAATGTGATTCATCTTTTGATTCGTCACTCGAATGTGAAGCGACTCAAAAATCTTCATTTTCATGTTCGTATTCCGCGTGGTGTCGTGTGAGGGACACTAGACTTTCCTGTCCTATTCTGAATATAAGCAGTTGTAGCTATTGCTTTAGCCCACATAGTACTCTTGGAGCTTTCGAGTAGGCCATCATGCATATGGTAGCTTCCATTAGAGTTCTATTCTTCCTTTCTACAACATCGTTGTGCTGGTGTGTAAGATGCAATCCTTTTGTGAACGACGCCATGATCATTGCAGAAGTCAGTGAAGCGATTCGAAATGTATTCGCCACCTCGATCTATCCTGATCTGCTTCACCTTGTTGCTAGTGCATCTCTCTGGCCAGTTCACATACTTTGTGAATTTGTCAAATGTTTCTAATTTATTCTGAATAAAATACACTCTGAAAAATTTACTATAATCATCAATGAAGGTAATGTAGTATTTCGAGCCTCCTACTGAGATTATATTGAAAGGCCAATAGATGTCAGAATGCACTAACTACAAAATCTTGGTCGTTCTATAGGAGACTTTGACAAATGGAGTGCGTGACATCTTACCCTTCAAGCATGCATCACAAGTGGTCGAATTGGTTGCATTCGAGATGCTGACCCCTATGATTGCTCCATGATGGCTTGCTTGGTATAGTTCCATTGAATTCATATGGCATAGTCTTCTGTTCCATAAAGTGTCTGGCAAATCATCATGAGTCTAATCCATGTAATCTGCAGGCAGGCATACCTTTAGGTGATACAAATTGTCTTTATTCTGCCTTGAGTGATCAGGATACTAGTAATAGCATCAACAACGTTGCATGCTTCGTCTGAGAATGTCACACGCATCCTTGCATCAACTATTCTTGTTACAAATAGCAAGTCCTGCTACAGTGTAGGCACGAACAGAACATCTTTGAGTCGTTTGTCTCTTCCATTCATGTTGAGTCACAGTAAACCAATACTGTTCACTTGATGTTTGGATCCATCTCCAAGAACAATGAATCTTGATGGATCTGCACTTCGAAAATCATACATGATTTATCTTGATGTAACAAAGTGTGAGGTAGCTTCTGAGTCTAGGATTACCTCCTATGTGTCACGTGTTGACACTACACACACGTCTGCACAGATGTGGGTGGTCGAATTATTTCTATTCGATCTTTCTTCGCCCATTTTTGAGCTCTCTAGCTGCTCAACATAGGACGAATTACTGTTGTTCTCCTGTCTGCTTTGTGCTGATTTGTTTCTTTGGTTTAGGTGATAGTCCATGGTTGCATGACCCTTCTTGTGGCAGTGGATACACTCAATTTTTGGATTGAGCCAGCACAAATCAAATGTGTGACCTTTGTGTCTGCATCTCACGCAGGTCTTCTTGTCTCCACTTTGCTGTTTCGACCTCACTTTGTTCTTCCATTTGCCTTTGCTGGTCCCTTCTGCTTGTTGATCATGATCATGTTTTCGATTTGACTCTCTCTTAGGCTTGAATTTTCTTTGTTGCTGTAGAGGGCTTGGTCAGAAGCATCCTTGTGATCAAGGTGCTCTCTAGCCTGGACTTCCTCTCGAATCTCGACAATTGCCTTTTTGAGAGTCATTGTAGGATCCTTTGCTAGCAGGGTTGTGGTTGTCTGGAAAGATCTACATAAGGCTCTCAATAGATAAGTGAGATGATTTTCCGTTGACACTACATTTTCTACTCGAGAATTGTGTAGTGAAAGGAATAGATCCTTCATCTTCCTTACAAAAGAAGTGAGGTCTTTGCCATCCCACTGTAGGTTTGTCAGCTGATCTTCCAAAATCATTATTTGACTACGTGATTTCGTTTGAAATCTTGTAAGTAGTGTATCCCACATCTCCTTTGCTTTGGAGAGTGTAGCTAGGTCAAGTGTGAGGCTATCCTCGATGGATGACAATAACAAGGCTACTGCCTTGTCATTCTTCTCCCTCCATTTGCGTAGCTCTTTGCCTATTGTTGTAGGCATTTCCTCAGTGCCATCTACTCAGGGGAATAATCTTTCAGCCTTTAGTATCATCGAGGTCTTAACTTTCCATGCTAAAAAGTTAGATCCTGATGAATCTAGAACTGTACAGATCTTGGATTGTATGTTGCTGATTGAAGCTTTCCATGCTAGAAAGTTAGATCCTGATGAATCTAGAACTGTACAGATTGTAAAAATTACAGCAAATAAGGATCCTAAAACACTTGAAATGATGAGGGAAACAATAGATTATGATTTCATAAGATTAGCACAAGTTGAACCATCAAAATCCATCAAAAATCTATGCTTGAACCTCACTAAATGGCCCAAATCCTTGAAGAAGGCTTCACACGTGTGAAAGTACGGCCTCCCACAGTCTGAGTACTGTACACCAGACCTACATTCAATCCTATAATCATTAGTAATCACAAGTACTCAAACAATTATGAACATAGAGAGCAATTGCACCATTATGAGAGAAAAATCATGAAATTGCTTGATTGATTTTGGTGAGATATCATCACCTATATATACATGATCCATCACGGTTTTGGGCAGGTATGAGTAGCCCTAAACCTATCCCTAATGCTAATTTTGGTGGATCTTTCATCCCTACCAAGTTAGGGTTGGAATCTTGGAGATCCCTCAACAATGCAAAAATTACCAAAAATAGCTCCTATTTTTTCTCCCTTGTATCTAAGCATAATTTGGACTCATTCCAAAGGTTCTAACACTTAGGTCTACTTGAGAACATCCTTATGAATGGAATACTATGCTATTTGGCACGTGTGACAAGCCACATCATGACCATCTAACTATTTACAAGTCATATGACCAAAACTAGTCAAGCTAGAATTGTGAATTTTTAACACTCCTCCTCACTATCTAGCTTGGTTCAATCATTGCTTTACTAATCACTCCAAGTGATGATCTGAACTTCATAAAAGGTGTCTTTTGAAGTGGTTTAGTAAGTAGATCAGCTACACATCCATTGCTTGGAACATGCTCCAAAGCAATCTCCTTGGCTTGCACCATTTCTCTCACAAAGTGATGGCATATCTCAATGTGCTTAGATCTTGCATGGAAGATTGGGTTAGATGCAAGGTGTTGGGCTGATATATTGTCATTGTAGATGATTGGTGCCTCCTCTGAATCCATGATATTTAGTTCCACCAATAATCTCTTGATCCAAAGTACCTCCTTTGTAGTGGTTGTCAAAGCTTTGTACTCGGCCTCGGTTGAAGATAGAGATATAGTTTCTTGCTTTTTTGAAAGCCATGAAACCACACCTTCTCCTATGAAAGTTGAATAGGCACTTGTTGATTTCCTATCCCTCTTGTCCCCTGCAAAATCTGAATCACTAAATGCATGAAGGTTAATCACATCTCCTCTATATAGAATCCCAAAATCCAATGTACCCGAGATGTATCTTAGAATCCTCTTAGCCTTTTTCCAATGGATATTCAATGGCTTTTGCATGGATTGGCTCAACCTACATACACTAAAGCTAAGATCTGGTCTAGTTATAGTGATCCACATTAAGGAACCTATAAGTTGCCTAAACAAAGTGATGTCCATGAAGGATCTTTCATCATCTTCATTTGGCACTTTTACATCTTGCTCCATTGGTGTGTCAACACTTTTGCATACTTCCATCTTAAACTTCTTCAAAAGACTTTGAGCATAGTTTACTTGACTTATAAAGATAAAATCAGACCCTCTAAGTACTTCTATGCCTAAGATGAAGTGAAGACACCCTAGATCTACCATCTTGAACTCTAAGGATAGATCTATCTTGATTTTTTCAATACCATCAACACTATTTCCACTAATGATGATGTCATCTACATAAATGAGTAAAAGTACAATACCAACATCATCAAACTTAATGTAAAGAGTGGGATCATATTCACTTTGAACAAAAGAAAGTGAAATAAGATAGCAATGTAGTCTTGAATTCCAAGATCTCGAGGCTTGCTTCAAGCCATAGATGCTTCTTTGGAGATGGCATACTTTGTTCTCCATTCCATGCTTGATGAACCCTTGTGGCTGCTCCATATAGATATCCTCTTCCAAAAAACCATTCAAGAAAGCATTAGAGACATCCATTTGACATAGAATCCATCCAAAATGTGATGCAAGTGCAATGATTAGTCTTATTGTGACCATCTTGGCCACGGGTGCAAAAGTTTCCTCATAGTCTATCCCTCTCTCTTGAGCATAACCTTTTGCAACTAATCTTGCTTTATGTTTGTTAACACTCCCATTTGCATTCAACTTAAGCTTGAAGACCCACTTGCATCCTATTACATTCCTTTGAGGTCTCTCAACAAGCAACCAAGTTTCATTCTCAATCAAGGCATCATACTCATCCAACATAGCTTTATACCATTCTTTGGAGTTCAATGCATCTTCAACATTAGACGGTTCTTCAAAACTAGATAAAGCATAAGAAGTGGATGAGATACCCTCAACTTGCTGTCCTTTGCCTTGATATGTGAGCCTTGATGGCTCCACTTTTTCCCTTGAAGATCTCCTTGGTGTGATAGGTGGGTTTGGTGCTTGCTCCTCCATGAGCTCCTCCTCAAAACCAAGATCTTGCTCCTCGGCCATCTTCTTCTTGATTGTTGGAGCACTTGAGCCTTCTTCAAGCATATGCATATGATGTTCATCAAAGATGACATCCCTTGAAACAACAAATTTGTTCAAGGATGGAAGATAGACTTTGTAGCCCTTGCTTGAGCTTGCATATCCAAGCATGATCCCTCTTGTGGAAGATGGATCCTCCTTGGTTCTTGTTTCTAATGGCACATGCACATAACATATACACCCAAAAACTTTCAAGTGATTAAGATTGGGTTTCTTTCCATACAACATCTCATAAGGAGTTTTGCCTTCAATTGCTTTGCAAGACACCCTATTCATCAAGTAGTTTGCACATACAAGAGACTCACCCCAAAAGGATTTGGGCAAACAAGCATCTAATCTTAAAGCCTTAGAACATTCACATAATGTTCTATTCCTTCTTTCAGCAACTCCATTTTGTTGAGGAGTGTAAGGACAAGAAGTCTCTTTCTTGATCCCTTCCTCCTCACAAAAGGCCTTGAACTCATTGGAGATGAATTCTCCACCATTGTCACTTCTAAGAATCTTGATGCTATGATTATGATGCTTTTCCACAAACAACTTGAACTTTACAAAAGTATCAAATACTTGAGACTTGAAGGAAAGTAAGAACACCCAACAATATCTTGAGTAGTCATCAATGAAGGTTAAAAACATGGATGAACCTCCATTAGATTTGGTGCTAGCAATGTGCACATCCGAGTGTATGAGTTCAAGAGGATGAGATGACTTTGTGATGGAGTTAGGAAACACCTTCTTATGTGCCTTGGATAAGGCACAAGCTTCACAAACCTTGTCTTCCTTCCCAATAGACCTTGGTAGGCCTAAAGCATACTCCTCCTTGATCATAGCCTCCATGGAACCCGAGTTGACATGTCCAAGTCTTTTGTGCCATAAAGTAAAGGTAGATATCTTGCTCTTCTCGGCCAACATGACAACATTAGTATCCACAAATGCATCCAGCTTATAAAGTTTGCCAAGTCTAGTGCCCTTAGCCACTATCTTACCCTTCTTCTTGATGAAACATTCATTTGAAGCAAAGTCATCATTGAAACCATTGTCTACCATTTGGCCAACACTTAGTAGATTCTTTGTTATTGTAGGAATGTACAAAACACCTTCTATGTTGATCTTTTTGGAAGATCCTAAGCAAAGGGGAATGCTACCAACTCCTTCAATCTTACAAGCTTCATCATTTGCTGTATAGATAGACTTTATAGGTCCATCATAAGATAAGAGAGAAGAGAAAAACTCCCTTTTACTAGTCATGTGTGAACTAGCACCCGAGTCAATCCACCAAGGATCTTCTCCTTTGAAGCTTGTTGAAGAAAATATGGACATCATGAGAGAGTCCTCATGTGAACTCTCCTCCTCCTCCTCTTTGCTCATGTTGGCTTGGCTTTGATCTTGCTTCCTCTTGAAGCATTCTGAGGCATAATGCCCCATCTTGCTACAATAGTAGCACTTCACCTTTGATTTGTCCTTCTTGACTTTGGTGGTTGATGGAGATGCCTTTGGGGGTCCTTCTTGATCCTCAAGCTTTGTAGACTTCTTGAATGTTGATCCTTTGCCTTTGGACTTGCCTTTGCCTTTGGTGAAGAGAGCTTGGTCATCTCCACCTTGGATGGAAAGCCTATCCATCCTCTCTTGCATTTGGCTCCTTCTTGATTCCTCGGCCATGAGTGTGCCTTGGAGTTCTTCAAGTATGGGTAGCTTACCCATAATTGCATATCCCTGAACCAAATTGTCAAATTCAAAGCTTAGTCCATTCAATATGAGTTGAACAAGCTCTTCATCCTTGATAGGGTCACCTATAAAGGCTAGCTCTTTGTTCAATTCCTTTACTCTTAGGACAAAAGTATGTGCACTCTCTCCTTTCTTTTGATAGCTTCTATAGATTTGATTCTTCAAAGCTAACATTCTAGTTTGGTTCTTGGATTCATAGACCTTTTGCAAAGTCTCCCAAGCATCTTGAGCTGAAGTGCAATCTCCTACCTCTCTTAAGAGTTCATTTGCAACATTCATTTTTATGCAATGTAGTGCAACATTGCACCTCTTGATGTATTTGGCTTTTTCTTTAGGATGAATAGGTTCACCCTCCTTACCATTTACAATTTCCATCAGATCTTGCATGATCATGATAGATTCCATTCTAACTTTCCATATGGAATAGTTAGTTTTGTTGAGCCTTTCATTAGTATCCAAAAGATATGCATTTATAGATGCCATCTAGTCTCCTAATCAAGGACTTGACACAAATGAAGGTTACTTCTATTGATTTGATTGAAGGTCTACCTTATCCCACTTCTTAGGGACCTGAAAAGATCAGTAATAGACTTCCTATAAAGATCTAATAATGATCTCTAACAAAATCAAATCATAGAATACTAGAAACAATGCACTTGCTTGATTGAAGTAGACAATACTAGTAGAATTGCCCCTCTTTCTATAAAGAACATTAAAGCTTCCAAATGATCTGATCAAGAGTGAATTTCAGCAACCTAATATACTTCCAAAATCACTTGTAAAAGATCTAAATGGAACTTAATGAGGATGCAACACAATCTACTATCCAATCACAAGCAAAAAATGATCAAAATTGATGAAAAATTGATCTAATTTGGTGCATAAGTCAAGCAATGGTTGGACTGAACCTAAATCACTTTAGGAGGTGCCTACTACACCTTAGAACAGCCTTGAAGAGTCCCCAAAACTTTGATCTTCCCTCTCCTTGAATGCTAGAAAGCCTCCTCTATGAAATCACCTCCAAAACTCGCTTAGAAATCAATGCTTGGAGCAAGCAAAACTTGCTATCTTGGTAATGTGAATTGAATTCAACTTTGCCTCTGGTTTTAGACACCTAAACACCTGCAAATGAAGTCACACAACACCAATCTCCAATGTATTTGACTCACTTTGAGTTCTAGAATCAATACTAGATGCTAAGATCCAATCTACACAAGATTTAGATAAAAAATTGTGATCAAATTGAATGAAAACCAAGGATTTAGCTCATTTCAACCTTTAGGCTCTGATACCATGTAAAAATTACAGCAAATAAGGATCCTAAAACACTTGAAATGATGAGGGAAACAATAGATTATGATTTCATAAGATTAGCACAAGTTGAACCATCAAAATCCATCAAAAATCTATGCTTGAACCTCACTAAATGGCCCAAATCCTTGAAGAAGGCTTCACACGTGTGAAAGTACGGCCTCCCACAGTCTGAGTACTGTACACCAGACCTACATTCAATCCTATAATCATTAGTAATCACAAGTACTCAAACAATTATGAACATAGAGAGCAATTGCACCATTATGAGAGAAAAATCATGAAATTGCTTGATTGATTTTGGTGAGATATCATCACCTATATATACATGATCCATCACGGTTTTGGGTAGGTATGAGTAGCCCTAAACCTATCCCTAATGCTAATTTTGGTGGATCTTTCATCCCTACCAAGTTAGGGTTGGAATCTTGGAGATCCCTCAACAATGCAAAAATTACCAAAAATAGCTCCTATTTTTTCTCCCTTGTATCTAAGCATAATTTGGACTCATTCCAAAGGTTCTAACACTTAGGTCTACTTGAGAACATCCTTATGAATGGAATACTATGCTATTTGGCACGTGTGACAAGCCACATCATGACCATCTAACTATTTACAAGTCATATGACCAAAACTAGTCAAGCTAGAATTGTGAATTTTTAACACAGATCTTGGATTGTATGTTGCTGATTGAAGCCATTGCTTCTGAATTTGTGTTCATTTGTTGATGATTGTTTGTTTGAATGCTTAGCCCCTTGGATCTGATAGCTTTTTGGCTATGTCATATTATGACAAGGTATGCTCTAATACCACTGATGCAAAAAATACGCCCAAAAATGCAAATTCTAGCTAGAACTCTGGTGATAAACTGATGAAAGGTCTCTCGAACGATTCACCAACAGTTTTGCAAAACTTGAATTATTTCTGTTCGAGAAAAAAATCATGTTGGATTTGGTTCCATTTATCACACTGAAGGGAGCCTCTGAGATCAATCAGGCTCTGTAACACAACGAAATGAAACGAGACAAAATCTAGATGAAAATGAAACAAAGCGAAGCGAAGCGAAACTTAAATGAGCTCTGACATTGATTCATGTTGGGAGCATAGAGATCGTGAAACAAAGTGAAAGAATTCACGACAAGATCAATCAGCCTCTCCAACGAGACAAGATGAAACGAAACAAACATTAGAGAAAATATGGGCCCAAAGACGACCGTAAAATAAATGCCATGCAGGAGAGAGAAAATAACTATAAAGTAGTTATAATATCATTTTCTAGCTTTTTTACGCATCTGTCTCCACTACTTTCCATGTAAATGAATGCACCTTAGTTTAGTCACATCAAACTTCACTGGTGCGTAGGGAAGCATATGCAACAATGTTTAAGATGATAAAGGAGACATTTGCATAGGTAAATATTAAAAAGTTTCCAATCCCATGACCATTTCATCTTAAAAAAAAAAAAAGACATGTTAAACCAAGTTATGTAGACAATAGTTGGTAATCCATCTCATATCAATGAAGTGTATTGCTCAAAAGGAGAAAGTCTAGCTTATAAGAATTCCAACAGTTTATTTATTGACATTAATCAGTTACTAACATTCATCATAAATTTTTACGGTATTACAAATGAGAATGTCAATAACAAGTTGATAGTTGTTCTCAAGTTAGATGAGTTTGAAATTATAAAAGGACAAAAAATAGAAAGAGTCAGTCTTGCGATCATGAATGGAGCACTTTCAAATTCAGAAGACTCAGAAGGCCTCAATTTCAGTGTTCAATCAGAAAATGAGATTTGGTGGTTGGCAGCATTTCAAGTATAGCAGTTCCTTCACATAATAAATAGGGATAATCATTTGAATATGGATTCCATTTGGGAAATCTTCTCTATGTTAATATTATGAGGCTAATCACGTTTTTGTATTCTCTTATAGGTGATGAAAGAAGACCATGACATTCTCTCATGGATATTTAATAGAATGTCATATCTTGCCACCATAAAAAATCACATGGAGGGAGTTCCACTCAATATTCTTGGAATTGGCACTTTCAACATTGAATGGCATTTAGGAGGAGATCTGAAGACCATAAAATATATGTTCTGTGCATTAGAGGCGCTAACTCTAAACACCCTTGTCTGTACTGCATGAAAATAGCAAAAGACATGACAAGGAGTACAAGAATATCAAGAGATCGAGAAGATCCTAATTGGAAACCTCTACTACCGATTCCTCTTCGAAATGTTCATATCTGTACATTGCATGCGGAGGTGCATATTATAGAAAAAATAATATATCTTCACATCTTGTTTGCATGGAATTCCGAGTCAAAGGGTTCTACGAAGGAAGCTATTTTCATATTAGAGGATGTGTTGTCCAAAATAGACTTACATAAAGGCCACGTTAAAAAGATGACAAGCTATCAGGTAAAACGGGAAATATTTCATGCAAGCCAAGCATTGGAGGATCCAAAAGCTCAAAGATTTTTATCAAATTATTCTGGCAAACAATCCAAGATTCAATACACGGTTTGGAAAGAAATTATTGCAGCAACTCAAGATTTTGAAGAAAAAGGTTCTACTCGTATACACAAAGTAGAAGTTTGGAAAAAGTTAGACAACATGGTGAAATACTTGAGAAAAAATAAATCTTCAAATGCTGATGTACAAATGATACAGGAAACAACCAGTGAATTTTTGGATGCAGTTCAAAGTGCATGGGGTGTTGATCATATAACACATTATATGGTAAGATTTCGATGTTACACTACGATAGACAAATATGTGCAATTAAATTAGACACTTTTGGTACTGATTTAGATTATGTTTTTATGACATGCAACACATATTACGACATCATTCGACATTCTTTGCAAGACATAGTGAAAGTCTTAGGATATGGTCATCACAAGGAATGGAAATTTCTCATTGGCAAGTAAGCGCGGCATTTCATAAAAGTACACAACATGGTGGGACTAGCATAAAAAACAGCTATATACTACAACTTTTTCAATGGTCTTACAAAAGAATCCAAATTCGTCATAATACAAAATCGACGGATTATAAAAAAATTCAAAAAACATGCAAATTTATACAAGCTAGTAGGCAATAGACACACAATAAAATTTTGTATATTAAATAAAAATATTTACAAAGTACAATTCAGCAGTATCTAGATTGCTTCCGATAATTTTTCCAATGAAAGTTGCAACTTAGAATCATGCAACAATATTTTTCTTTTGTATGGATCCAACAGCTCATAGTTTCCATGCTTACTCGGATCAACGTAAGCAGCATATAATACAAAATGAGATTATCTGAACATGAATTTCACTGGTCCATATCCTAAAATTCTAACCACAATGGTTTTCTTTACAAAAATTATTTTATGCACCTTATTGAAATTATGTCCTCCAAGAAAATGAGATAGTGCCTTGATTGCCATAATCATAGTCTCACCATGTTGATGAAACTTTGAATGGGCAACACTTATCTCATTATTCTTGAAGAACTTCAGATGCTCCAGTGCATGATCTCTTGAAAAGTCTCCAATAGAAGATCCCTGTCCTCCTCGACGAATTGCGAAATCATCAAAGAAAATTATTTTCTGAAATGATAAAAAACAAAGTAAGATCCAGTATATAATCTGACATAACGTATGTACTAGTACATGATAAGATACAAAAACTTACGCATTCGGCTTTGTCTTCCCTGATTACCTATCTCTCCATCAATATTATGTCCACCTTTCGATGTCAATATTGTTGGTGAATAGACAGTTGGTTGTGGAAAACCAAGTTTACTTTGGATTCTGAGAAACTCCTCCTTAGAAGGTAGATCATCTTCTTTGTTGCGCATCTCCTCCACAGCCATTTTCAAGCAATCTTTCCCTGAATAAAACTTATCATTATGTACAGCGTCAACACCAAGGAGAAGATCATCAGCATCAAAATCAATTATATCCAAAAATTCATCAAGCTCTTTGCTCAAAATGCAAAGAGTCTCACCTTCAATGGAATAAAAAAGATCTGATATTGTCAAAAAAGAATTATTATCTATATTATAAGTAGGCAAAGTGATTAAAGATTTATCAGAAGGAGAAAGGGTAGTGGGTGTTCTAGGGCCTATAAACGATGCCCTATGTCGAGCAGGATTAAAATCTAAACAATCATCTAAATTAATACTCGTATCAATAAAAAAAAAGTATCTATATTTACAATCTTTGACTTTTTAGACTTTGTACCACTGGAAGAAGCAACTTCAAAAGTTGAAGGGACAGCTTCTAAATCGTCAGAAATATTTAACAAAAGAAAAAAAACAAATGTAGACTGAAAATCAACAAATCTACATTTTTTATTGTGAATTGGGCACTCATTGACAGACTTGAAATTATTATGTAACTTGGTGAACATTCTGTCAAACTTAGCTTTATAGATATGCTTGTCGATTGCCACCAGGTCCTAATAATGAATCATGTCCTTATTTTGAGATCTGAATAATGGAGTACTGAGCAGGGACTTAAATTTGAGATTATTTCAAAAAATGCCTCCACACCAGGACCCTAATAGAAGGAAAAATAAAAAGAAAAGGAGAAAAAAGAGATTTGAAATACTCCAAACTATCAGTAATACCAAATTCATGAAAAAAAGAAAGCAAACTAGAATCCAAATTAGATATTTCAAACAAAAAATACAAATGTAAAATTCCAAATATCGCTCTCAGGCGCAAATTGCAGGTCAAACAAGAAACTCAAGGCAATGTGTGCTCGAAAGAGATATTAAAAATTAGAGTATCGGCTCCGAGCGCGTGACAAAAATCAGACAAGAAACCAGATGTAAGGCACGTCTGAATGTGATCCGGCCGAGGCAGTATCGGTTCCAGATGCAAGTTAGTCAACAAAGGGTAATCAGTGCAAATGGCGCACTTGAAATCGATATTCGGCCAAGAAATCATAATTTTGCATGAAAATCCTAGCCGAAAATGACCTGTTTATAAAAAATTTGCACGTGTGGAGGAGTTACAAAGGAACACATGTTGACGTATGATTGGTCAGAATTGATACGTCATACAGACAATGATTGATCTGACATCTGTCACGTGCGAGAATGACACGCGTCGAAAAGGCTTCGTGCATGCGTTCCAACCCACGTGGCCTCATAATCAGGTCATCATTGTCAATACGGACATTCCACATGGACCAATCAGATGACGACACGTGTCTTCGACCGTCTTTTCACACGTGCAAAAATTTCGTATATAGAAGACCTCAGAATTTTCAATTTTTTTCGCAAGATTTTTGGTTTTTGCTCTCAATATCGCTCTCAAACATGCCCTCTCACCG
Organism: Diphasiastrum complanatum; assembly: GCA_029204225.1. Taxonomy (NCBI): domain Eukaryota; kingdom Viridiplantae; phylum Streptophyta; class Lycopodiopsida; order Lycopodiales; family Lycopodiaceae; genus Diphasiastrum; species Diphasiastrum complanatum. The sequence continues at coordinate 54,220,681 of CM055104.1, read as the reverse complement.
TTTAATCGTCTGCCTTCTCATAGTGCACTCGAGACCGATACCGCTGATAGTCCAATATTGCTTTCGAGCGCGCATCTCATTTCTTAAAATATTCTGTGTATATCTTGCGCTCGAAACCGATATTCAATTCTGGTATTTATTCCCTACGCTTTTGTTTAAAAAAAATTTGTTATTTTTTTCTTCTCAGAATGATGGCCAGAACAGAATCCACTACCCATGCCATAACCACTGTATAGCTATCCCATGCTCGTGTTTCCCCTGGTACTGGCCGTAGACATGGCAGAAAGCAGGTTTGGCTGAGGGAGATTAGAAAACTTCAGAGATCAACTGAACTGTTGATCCCTAGAGCACCTTTCAGCCGATTTGTAAGGAATGTCACTCTGTCACTTGGGCTGAATGTTCGGTTTGCCGTGACAGCCATACAGGCCTTACAAAGTGCTGCAGAAGATTTTGTATCCCAGTTTTTTGAGGATACTTGTCTTTTGACAATGCATGGTAAGTGTGTCACCATCATGCCAAAAGATTTCGTCATTCTTCGAAGACTTAGGGACCGTTTTTCTAGTCTACATGTTGATAACGCCAACACTTCAAAAGACATGCCTCTAAATAGAACCAACTTGTTGACTACCTCTAGGAGGAAGAGGAAGCAGCCTGTCCCCAAGAAGGCTGGATCTCAAAGGCCAGTTGCTTCCCTTCCTCCTAGAGTTATCCCAGCCAAGAGACCCCGGATCGTTCTGAGCTCTGAGTCAGATGTTGGAGAATCTGATTCAGATCGAGAATCTTTGCCCCTTCCTCTTCCTGTTATTCGTCTAGCTCCTCAGCAGATTTCTTCACCAAAAGTGTTGATTACCCAAGAGGAGCTCGACAAAATAACAGAGAAATCTATAAATATTGTATCTACTTCTTTTGTTCCTTTACATAATCTTGTTGTAAGAATTCCATACGATCATGTCGAAGTTTATTTTGATTCTGACCATTATAACCAGTACGAGGCCTACCTAGCTAATAAAATTGATCTTCTCAACAATTTTTTTGATTTTTTTCTTCCGAATTCACGTAAAAGCTTTAGATTAGGTCCAAATTTTGTGCCGAGCTAAAAGGTAAAACTTCATAAATTAAAATGTAATAGTAGAAGCCGAAGTATCTTTTTTGCAGAATAGTATTAGTTCCGATTCCCATGGTATAGTTTTTGTTGTTAGTCCTTTTTTCATGGGAGCGATAAAGGCAAAAGAAGCCAATTTTGAGAAGGCTGTATATTTTATCGAATGCAAACCTATGGCGAAATTTTATTTGATTCCATATGAAAATAAGTAAGGATTGCTCTTTTATTTTTGTTGCTTTAATCTGGATTGTTGCATGCAGCATTGCTTTTATAAGTATGGATTTATTGATATTTGTATTTTGGTTGTTGTAGTCGGCATTGGAGCCTGAACATTCTTTCTGTAAAGATAAATAAGGAGGGAGTATCAAATTTTTTATGTGTAAAATTAAACTCAGCTGCAAATACACAGAGAATTTGATTCTCTACTTCATAATGTTGTTTGGGATACCAACAACGGCAACCTCAATTGGAGAGATAACCATTAGATCTCTCAAGGTATATTCAATTTATCTCTGATATGCATGTATTTCTTTTTAGTTCAAATCTATCATCATAGCATAAATAAATTTTCTAATATAATATTACTAGTTTTTGTTCTATATATGCAGTGTGTACAACAAAAAAACATTTTTAGTTTTGCATGGTTCGTCCTATACAATACAAAGTTATTTTTTGAGTGGTATAATTTACAAGTGGATGTAGATATTAAAAATGTGATATTCTGCTCATTTGTAGTTCATTTCATTCTGATTCATATTTTTTTACTATCATTGTTTGTAATTTGCTGATTCTCGTGTTTTGTGTTGACAGTTCACTCTTGAGGCGTATACTCCTGACGATGTATATATATTTCGGCAAGAGTTGATCAGAACCTATGCCCAGAACGGTGTAAGCGTTGCACTTGAGATCGAGGGCCCTCAAAGGCAAGCTGCTCCTACTTTAACAGCCTTTCAGATTGCTCAGGATGCAGATCTTATTATATATGATAAAAAAGGAATAGAAGTCCTTCCTAATACACTGGGAAGGTGATATTATAACAGAGAGTCCTCTTGTCTTAAAAGGCATTGAGGCCCTTCCCGAAACAGAGGAAGGCGAGATTATAGTAGATAGACACTGCTGATCTACATTAACAGATTAATATAACATTCAACAATATCAAACCAATGTGCGAAATTGAATGAACAAGTGAATCAGACACACGAATAGTAACAGACAAAAATACATTCGAGATCATACAATCATAAAGATTAATATGTGCATAACAGTTACAATATTATCTATTGATTTTTTTATTTTTCAAGCACTGCATGACAAATCCACGCAGTGCATTGGCATGAGAGAAATACAGTTATCTCACGAATAATGTCTTGCTTACTAGCGGACTTCTAGATCTACAGATCCTCTACAAAATTGTCTCGCTCATAGACGGACATGTATTCTGTATTTTTCGTCTTCTGACTTCTTGTCTTTCTTACTAGCTTAGTATTATGCATCAAACAAAAAGTATATAGTTTGCGAATTTTTTCTACCGTGTCGTGTAACTTACAGATTAGAAAGATTAAACATCTGCAACTAATCACGAATTACAAGAGTGACAGATTAGCCATGATCTAGAGTACTTCTGTTGATGTCATGATATTTGATCAAATATTTGTACCCTATGGTATTTGGCTGACCTTCTTAGTTGTTCATGGAGCACGACTGATTTCGTGTCGTGTCATCTTTTGTCAAAAACTCAAGATTGAAAGCTAGCAAAGCTTTGGCACTAGAAACATTTTGTTTCTTCAACGTAGCCAAACAATAATCCATTGAATTATTAGACAAATAATTTGTCACGAAGAGCTACAGAAATGCATACATTTTGAGAGAAGCTGAATGCAATAAAAGATAGTATTGATTCAGTATGAAAAACAAAACAAAACTAAATGAGTAGTGTAAGTTGTGGATCGAAGCCGCGTACTCTATGCTATCTCTGAGTGACTAAGTCTAAATTAAGCGCAATGTTGATAAAGCAGTAGCGCAATAGCAATTTCTAAAACAACTCTAAGAAGTGAGCTAGAATGCTCGTGAGTGTTCAAGCTTGCAGGCTTGAGAGAGAGAGCTAACTATTCAAATGCTTCTTTTGATAATAAAAATGTATGAATATGAACAACTATTATATACTAAGAAATTAGGTCATCAATTGTGATTGCCAGTTGGCTAGTGTCCGTTGGCATCCATCCGGTTCCTTGATAAGTGGTGGAAATTGGTCGTAAACAGTCTGTCTGCATAAATGAACCAAATTGTCACTTTTGCAGAAATGAAGTAAAATAGCCATAGGCAATAGTGTCGCAAAAAGTGATAGTGTTGGTTTTTTTGCGAAAAAATTGACAGTGTCCTTAAATCCCATTTAGAGTAGCCCTACACTTTGCCAGAGTCATTTCCTTAATATGCACTTTGAAAAAAACAAAAAATGTGACTTTGCATATTTGCTAGGAAATCTTGATAGACGACAGTATCGCTAAAATGCAAAAAATACGACACTGTCATTTTACACAAGATTCTTGACAGACGAAAATGCCGAAGTGAGAGAAAATGAAATGCGACACTATAGTCAAACTCCGTGTATTTCTGCAGACTGTGTAAAAACACTTGTAAATTTGCAGACTGTAAAAGAACATAAAAAAATCTGCAGAACTAGATAGATAATAGATGAAGATTAAAACCGATTACTTGATTAGTAAGAAGGAGACTAATCCAACACTTCCCCTTAATCTGAATCCTTGAATGCCTTGACCTTCAAACTTATTTCTACACAGAATCTTTTGTGTGTATCCAAACTTAATGCTTTGATAAATATATCTGTTGTCATATCTTGTGTTTTGCAGTACTGCAATCTGACTTCTTCATTGAAAACTTTGCTTCTGATGAAATGATACTTCATTTCAATGTGCTTACTCCTAGAATGAAATCTAGGGCTGGCTGATAAAGCGATGGCACTTTGATAATCACAAAATAATGTCGTCGGGGCATATTGATTCAAACAGATATCTGAGAGCAAATTCCTCAACCAAATTGCTTCCTTTGTAGCTTGAGAGGCTGCGATATACTCTAATTCAGTGGAAGACAGAGCTATTGAAGGTTGCCTACGACTGTTCCAAGAAATTGGACCATTGTTGAGGAAGAATGTAAATCCGTAAGTAGATTTACGAGTGTCTACCTCTCCTGCCCAACTTGCGTCTGTGTAACCACTATGTAAATTGAGTTTGTCGTTGCTGACTCCTCCATAACAAATGAAAAAGTCCATAGTAGCTCGAAGATATCTCATGACTCTGATAAGAGCCTTCCAATGTGTAACACCAAGATTAGTCATAAACTGACTGAGAGAGCTGACTGCAAAAGTTATGTCTGGCCTGGTACAGATCATGGCGTACATAAGATATCCTATACTATAATGGTAAGGATACTCACGCATCTGTTGTTTCTCATGAATTGTTTGGGGACACTAGTCCTTTGACAATTTGAGATCTAGTTCCATTGGTGAGAGAGCTAACTTGCAATTAATTAAATTATATCTGACTAACATGTTGTAGATGTACCTATGTTGTGTAATGTAAACCACTTTTTATTTTGTCTCTGTGGATTTGTATACCGAGGCAGAAATGAGCTTCATCCAGATCAGCCATGTCGAATTCGGAAGATAGCATTGTCTTGGCCTCTTTCATCAGATCGGTACTTTTGCTGAAAAGTAATATATCATCCACGTATAAAGTGATAAAGATAAAAGATTGTTGTACTACTTTGAAGTAAACGTTTGAGTCTAAAGAGCTAGTTATGTAGCCCTGATCAATGAGGAACGTATTGATCCTTTGAAACCATGCTCGAGCAGATTGCTTCAAGCCATAAAGTGCCTTATGGAGTTTACACACATGATTGTGTTTACCCTCGATAATATAACCTTCAGGTTGCACCATGTAAATGTCTTCTTCGATAACTCCATTGAGATATGTGTCTGTACATCCATTTGATATATTTCCAAATCTGATGCAGCGACAAATGATAGCAAAAGTCGAATAGAAGAATGTTTGATCACAGGACTAAAGGTCTCAGTGTAATCGACGTTGTATACATGAGAAAATCCTATGGCGACAAGTTGTGCCTTTCTTTTGTTGATGCTTCCATCTTCATTGTACTTGACTTTAAAAATCCATTTGCAATCAACTACATTTCTGCTAGCAGGTAATTTGACAATTGTCCATGTCTGGTTCTTGATAAGAGATGAATACTCTTTATCCATAGCTTCTTTCTAGAGATCTGAATCAGGTTGACTGAGTGTCTCTTGGATAGACGTGGGTTCCTGAACAAGGTAGGCTACAAATTCGTCGATATACCTGTGAGGTGGTCTGCTAGATCTTGATGATCTTCTGGATAATAGAGGAGGTTGATCATTTCCATCATATTGTAGTTGTTGAACTGCAACAATATCATTTTCTGATTTGCCGTTGATTTGTGTTGTTCGTCGGAAGTAGAAGAGCTTGAATATTCTATGGGAATAGTCGACTGAGGAACTGGAAAGTTCAATGTGTCAGGAGAATCTAATAGGTCGGCTACATGGGGACTGCCCTTTCTTTTGAGGTCTTGAAACTGATCTTCGATGAAGATGACATCCCGACTAGTGAACATCTTCGACTCGATGAGATCAAACAACTTGTAGGCTTGATCTGAAGTAGTGTAGCTGATGAAAACACATTTTATACTTTGGAAGTCAAGCATTATCCTGAGATCGCGAGGAATTTGTGCAAAAGCAGTACATCCAAAAACTCGTAAGTTTGATAAAGAAGGTTTGGTACCTGTCCAAACTTCGAATGGTGTTTTGTCTGAGAGGCCTTTAGTAGGACATCTATTCTGAATATAGGTTGCTATTGAAATACCTATAGCCTAGAAGGACTTTGGAAGTGTCGCATTTGATAACATGCACTTTGTCGATTCAACTAAGGTTATGTTCTTTCTCTCAGCAAGACCATTTGACTAAGGCGAATATGAGGTAACGTATTGTTGCTCAATGTCGTTGTTAAGGCAATACTCCTTGAATTTGGTGGAGATGTATTCTCCCCCGTTATCTGACCTTAGTGCTTTGATTCTTTTGCCAATTTGATTCTCAGCATGCTCTTTGAATTGTCTGAAATAAACAACTGTTCTTCTGGTTGTCAATAAAAGTAATGAAATACTTTGCATCTAGCAATGAAGGGGTTTTCATAGATCCACATATATCTGTATGAACAACATCTAACAGATCTTTTGCTGCATGCCTATGGTTTGATCTAAAAGGAATTTTAGCCTGCTTTCCAAAGATGCAGCTATGATAGACAGGGAGATCGACCTTACCAGAAGGATAGTCGAAATCAAGAACCATGGATTGTCTGGACATGTTCAAAACAGATGCATAATTCAAGTGTCCTAAGTGATGATGCCATAGTAATGCTTTATTGACTAGAACAGAGATTTTCAATGCTTGACTAAACTCAGAATAACAATGTGCCAATCTATATAAGTAACTCCGCCTCTTACCGAGTGCAAGGATCTGATTACTCCTATCACTAATTTTGCATTGATCATATTCAAATTCTACCTTACGACCTAAATTTGTAATTCTACTTACTGATAACAGATTTGTAGAGAGTTAAGGAACATATAAGGCCTTTGATAGTAATTTGAATTGATCATGTTGAAATCGCAATCTTACAGTACCTTAACCTTCAATTATGTGAGTACTATTGTCACCAAGATGAACAAATTTCTTCTTGCTGTAAGGCATGTAGGAGTTGAAAATCTCACATTGATTGGTCATATGTTGAGTTGCTCCAAAATCCAGAAACCATGAATCATCCAAAAATGGGCTTTGATTGTTGACCATAAATGCACCTTTGTCCACTTCGACTTGGGTAGATGATGAAACTGTGTTTGATTGTTGATCAGGTTGCTTGGCTGTGTTCTTTGCTTGGAGAATTCGGCAATGCTTGATCTCATGGTTATTGTGCTTGCAATACTTGCAAAACATCTTTTTCGATTGTGGATCTGATGATTGTGCTTGACTTTGAGTTTGCTTCTAATTCGTTGCAGCCTTCTTGGAGCTTTTCTGCTTCTGTTGCTTAGAGCCCTTGTTGACATATAGAGCCTGAGAGAAGAAAGTAGACAAAATGTTCTGACTTCTTCGATTATCTTCTTGTAGCAACATAGTGATAACTCTAGTAAGAGATCATAGATTTGAGTGTGTTTATATAATCATCACCCAGTTCTCATATGTAGAGGACAAGCTTGAAAGCAATGTCATAATTGTGTCTTGATCATCTATGACTGATCCGATAGTAGCCATCTATTGCAAGAGATTCTTAAATTGGCTAATGTGATTGTATGTGTCCAATCTGTGTATCTGATATATTGAGGATAATAAGCGCGAAAGCTTTAACTTTTTTTTATTTTCACTTTGAGTCATCGTCTTCAGGTTTTACTTCTGTACCTATAACAACATCCCATAATTTATTGGTGATTAGAAAGGTCTTCATCTTAAATATCCACAAATGATAATTGGATCCATGCAGCTTGTCTGCGACAAGACCAGGTTTACTTTGAGAATCCATCTAGAACTTAGTCTGTCGATTGTATCGATGACGCTAAGAAGCAATAATGCCAACAATAGGAAATCAATTCTATGATACTGAAAGGTTGAAAAAGAACTGAAGAGTATCATTATCAACTTGATATCACAAAATATATCAAGTATTAGAGATTTGGCTCTGATACCATGTCGGAAAGAGGTGTGCAGAAGAAGGTCAAACTCGAAAAGAAATGAATGAAAATAATTCGAGTGTCTAGAAAGAAAAACTTTTTGTGTGTGGTAGAATAAACTATCTTCCTCTTTCTCTATGCATGACTACACCTACCAATTTCAAACAAAACAATAGTGATAGAAATCATGTTTGATCTTATATAACTAACTTTGAAATCATCAGTACTATAGTGATTACGTAGCCAAACAATAATGCATTGAATTATCAGACAAATAATTTGTCACGAAGAACTACAAAAACACATACATTCTGAGACGAAGTTGAACGCAATAAAAGATAGTATTGATTCAGTATGAAAAACGAAACAGAAGTAAATGGGTACTGTAAGTTGCAGATCGAAGTCGCATACTCTATGCTATCTCTAAACGACTGAGTCTGAATTAAGCGCAATGATGATAACCACTAGCGCAATAATCTCTAAAACAACTCTAAGAAGTGAGCTAGAATGCTCAGGAGTATCAAGCTCGCAGGCTTGAGAGAGAGAGAACTAACTATTCAAATGCTTCTTCTGATAATAAAAATGTATGAATATGGACAGCTATTTATACTAAAAACTTAGGTCATCAATTATGATTGCCCGTTGGCTGGTGTCCGCTGACATCCATCTGGTTCCTTGTCATTGATTGCTTGATAAGTGGTGGAAATTGGCCGTAAACAGTCTGTCTATATAAATGAACCAAACTGTCACTTCTATAGAAATGAACTAAAACAGCCACAAGTGACAGTGTCGCAGAAATGCAAAAAATATGACACTGTGATTTTACACGAGATTCTTAACAAACGAAAAAGCTGAAGTGAGAGAAAATGAAATGCCACACTGTAGTCAAACTTCGTGTATTTCTACAGACTATGTAAAAACACTTGTAAATATGCAGATTGTAAAAGAACACGGGAAAATCCGTAGAACTGGATAAACAATGGATGAAGATTAAATCGATTAGTCGATTAGCAAGAAGGAGACTAATCCAACAGGATGACTACGTCATCAAGTGCGAAGTCCTTAAACTTGCTTGGTAGATCAAAAGGTGGTGCCACAAAGTTCTCCAAAACTTTGGGAATCACTTGTGTGGATGCGCTACTAGATGTGAAAGCTTGATCGGATGGGTTGTCCTTTGTCTCTTCAAACAGTGGCTTAATAGGTTGCTTAAGATTATCGCACACCTATTTTTGTCGCTCGGTTAATTTTCTGTCAAGTATGGAATTTTTTTGAGACTGAGATTTTATGATTTTGAGGAGGCGGTGTGGTTGCCTCTCGAATTAGGTCTTCATCTATTGTATCCCAGACTTCGTCTGGATACATGTCTCATGTGTATACTTTGGGTTTGGGCTTATATGTTGGTGTGTTGGGTACTTTGGAGCTCAGTTGCATATGAGCCAAAGGCCCTGATGACTTGATCTATTGTGGAATCGATTTTGGCAGATAACGTGTGTTATCTAGATAAAGGAGCACATGTTCATCTGTCATTTCAACATCATTCATCGAAAGAATATCTTCTTCCGAAACTTGTGCGACAGAGACACTAGGTTCTCCTGGGCACCAAGCTATGGGAATTGGGTCTATCATCATAAGGGGAATGATGGGTGTATCAATGTCCATAGAAGTTGGGAGAAGATACACTTCTTCGACAGTGGTTTCAATACGACATCTGTCAGAATCAGCACAGTCCACAGTGGCTAGTGCTTGACCCCAATTTATAATATCAGTTGATCTCGTATAGTGACCTTTTGGTTGGATCGGGACACTATCTGATTCATCATAAGTTGTTGATGACCAATCATCGTAAACCTTGGCAGGCTTGATATGGCCAGTCGAGTCAACAGTGACTCATTTTTTGTTATTGCTGAAGGTTATCTTGTTTCTCTTCCAATCTTGGACAACACTTGTCATCTGTAGTCAGGGTGTACCAAGAAGGAGTTTATAAGTATTTGCATCATTTGGTAGATCAAGAATGATGCAATCGATGATAAATTTGACACCTACAATGCACTCTGGTATATTCAATAAGTGACTTGTAGGGTCTATGACTCGTTGATCGGCCATACGAAGTTTGTAACATGGCTGATTTAAGGTATGGAACCCCCATGACTTTGCTAGTGACAAAGCAATTTTGTTTAAGCCTGATCCACTATCAAGGATAGCGGATACACAAGAGGTGTGAAGCCTAGCCATCGGTGTCATTGCCACAACAAGAGCTGCCGCTGAGGTGACTCCTCCTACGATCTCTCTTTTCCTGGCCGAAATGTCAAGAAGAGGCATTAGCATTAGAGTGTGTGGGAGAGGGACTCTCGCCGAATAGACCCTCGTGAAAGAGGAAAACACCTCGGTCGGAGAGTTGTGGGGAATGGATCTCTTCATAATGAGATGATGTGGACAACCTACTAGAACTCTGTGTATCCCAATGAGCACGTAGTCTCTCCATGATTTTGTCTGCACGCAAGGGAGAAATCCCATCCATATAACTGAGGACCTCATCTTCACTCATGGATGAAAACGGGATGACACACGACTGCATTCAGATTTGTGACTTGGAGATGTGTCACGAGACATTGAGGATATGATTGGGATAATTGCTGCAAGCAATAAAAGATATTTTTAGAAAATGCAACCCTGTTGAGGTAATAAGTGCAAGAAATAAATTCAAATAAATGAGCATTAGAGGAGTTCTCAATATCAAAAAGACCGTTTAAGGAATGCCATGTAGGATAAAGAAAAATATAAAATAAAAAAAAGAATAATGCTTATTTGCTTGCCCCCACCACTCCCGAGGCCTCTCCAACTCCCAATGATCTAACCATAGTGTCTATAGTCATAGTTAACAACTCTAAACTGTGTTCACAATCTAATTTGTCAAAATTAGAAACTACATTCCATCCATTGGATCTAGAATATGACCGCCATCCCCAAATTCAAATCAAAAAAAAAAAAGCATCCCTCCATTGGAATGAAAATTCGAGCGCCATCTCCAAATATGAACTTCATCTTCACATTGGACTGAGAATATGAGCGTCATCTCCAAATATGAATGTCATCTCCACATTGAACTGAAAATATAAGCGCCATCTCCAAATTTGAATCAAACAAAGTATATAATATAATTAAAGACAAGTAGTTTGTTTTGTATTGTTTTGTTTTGTACTGATTTGTTTTGTCTTGTTTTATCTAATGACGATATTGTATCATCTACATATGGATATCCCTAATGATTTGGCACCTATACAAAAACAAGGAGGCAAAGGAGTTCCAATATCTACTGCTGATCGTAACTGGAAAAAAATAATGAATCATTACAGAAGAATAATGAATCATCATAGAAAACAATGTTTGATATCAAATCATAACTAGATCAAATGCAATTAATCTTACAATCTATGCATATGGAAAACTTGCAATTATTGAAGGATGTGGAAGAGGCTAAGAAGGAGACTAGGAGTAAGAAGCGAAAGCAGCAAAGTTGCAAGGATATTCAGACCCTTTCAAAAGGAGGTTATCAAAATAGAAGAATTTAAACATTCAAGCATACTCTGATTTTTTGTAACTTGATTAATGACATATGGTTTTATATCTACTAATGTGCTATTATGCTCACTATCTTGTTTTTTTTCTAGATTTGCATTAGTAGCTCATCAGAATATAAAGGACAATGCATCAATTGGAATGTCGTTGGGCTCAATATTGATAAGCAAATCCATTGAGTGTATCATGATGAACAATAGGAGTTCCAATGTAAAGTCCAAAATTCCAGAGTCTTTGATGCTAGACATTCAAAAAAATTTAGATAAGACTATAGTTCAGGGTGCCTGTGATTTTGCTAGTATTAGCAAAGAAGCATATTCAACAATATTTCAACTTATTAGGGATGCTTTTAAGCAAGTTCAAATTAGAAAAGTCCCTATCTCTAGGTCATATCACTTGAAGACAGAGAGAAATACATTAAACTTAAGTATGCATAAAAGCATTGGTACTCCATTTCATATTGAGGAAGTGTATGAAACTGATGGAAGATCCATATCATATAATTCATCAAACAACTTCTTTGTTGATCTAAATCATTTGTTAAAATACATGGTCACATTTTATGATATAACCTTAAAAAAGGTGAATGGTAAAATAATCATAGTACTTAAGTTAGATGAGTCAGAGATTGTGAAAGGGCAAAAGATGGAGAGAGTTAGTATAACTCTCATGAATGGTGCACTATCACAAACAGTGGAACAAGGAGACTTCAGATTTAGTGTCTAGTCCAAAAATGATATATGGTGGTTGGCAGCTTTTCAGGTAATTATTTTCTTTATTAACTAAGTTTTATTCCTTACCTAGGTTTATTAACTAAGTTGGTTTTATTCATTGGACAGGTACTGAAGGAGAATCACGATATATTCTCTAGGACATCTTACCCTAGGATCATCAAGGACCATATGGAAGGAGGATTTCTCAATGTTCTAGGAGTTGGAGACTTCAAAGTTGAATGGCACTTAGTAGGTAATTTAAAAACATTGAAATACATGTATAATGTCTCTCACAGTGCTACATCTAAACATCCTTGTTTATACTGCATGAAAATGACAAAAGATGTAACTAGAAATACAAAAATTACTAGAGAAAATGCAAATCCAAACTGGAAGCCAGTATTGTCTATTCCCTTGAAAAATGTGCATGTTTGGACTCTTTGTGAAGTTTTTAGCATGTGTGAACTTCACCACACCTTACTGGATCTTTATGAGGTGTTATGATTGTACAAGATTGACCAATGAATAGATTACTCGAAATTTCCAAGTCAAAAGCACAATGGCATACAACAGACTGAGAAAACTAACTCTTTACGATGAGAAATGGATAGCAGAAAATATTCTAAGTGCTCACTATGGAGAAAACAGCTTGCTCTCAGGTAGAGAGAGAAAATCAACACCAAAAACTCAATTAGAGAGAGAATGAGCCAAAATCACCAAAATCTCAATATTCACAATGTGGCAAAACAAGCCAAAGTTTTCCTATATCAAAGAGGTTCGAATTGCATGGAAAGTCCACTTTACTTAGCTAACTCAACTATCAAGGATCCACATGTAAAACTGCATGCATGGATATTGCATGTACTGCATGTCAACTCTCAAAATTACCTAGACATGTGTAGATCAAGTAAGCTACTTTGCATGTTGCATGCATGAACACAGGATTGTTTGCAAGAGCCTGAGCCGAGATATTATCATTCTTGATAATTGGAAGGTCTTCATCTCCAAAACACTTTAGTTCCAATAGTAGCCTCTTGATCCATAAAACTTCCTTTGTGGTGGTTGTAAGAGATTTGTACTCAGCTTCACAGGATGATAGGAATATAGTTGCTTGCTTCTTTGATAGCCAAGAAACTAGATTCCCTCCAAGAAAAATTGTATAGGCACTTGTGGATTTCCTATCCAACCTGTCTCCTTCAAAATATGAGTCTGAAAAAGCAACCAAAGTTAGATCTTCTCCTTTGTAGATCAATCCAAAGTCTAAGGTAGAAGATACATATCTCAAAATTCTTTTAGCCTAATTCCAATGATATATCTTTGGATTCTGCATGTGTTGACTTAGCTTATGCACACTAAAGCCTAGATCAGGCCTTGTCACAATTAACCATATAAGGGAGCCAATAAGACTCCTATAAAGAGTGATGTCCTCGAAGGATCTTTCATCATCTTTTATAGGAACTTTTACAATGTGCTCCATTGGTGTATCTATGCCTTTACAGTTTTCCATTTGAAATTTCCTAAGCATGGAAAGTGCATATCTACTTTGACTTATGAAAGCATGATCTTTCCAAAATTTCTAGACCTAAAATGTAGTGAAGAACTCCTAGATCTTGCATCTTAAATTCACTATCAAGTGCATGTTTAGTTCCTTCAACTAGCTCCTCATTGTTTCCACTAAGAATGATATCATCTATATAGATGAGAAGAATAACTACAAAGTCATTTACAAATTTAATTCCGACGTCCAAAATTAGGTAAAAAAAATAAAAAAATGCGTAGAAAAACAGCGCGTGCATTTTTCTCGGACTATTCTTGGAGTTGAGTTCTTGGAGAAGCGATGTTCATGAATTGTTTTTAAAACAATATTTTTGAGTTGCATTCAACATTTGGATCAAACAACAAACTAAGCATGAGGTACTTTTCATTCTTAAAATACTTTTCATTTTATATTTTATTGCATTACTTCATGTTCATTATGAATGACAATACTTTATTGCATTGCTTTATGCACATCATAATTTCATTTAGATTTTTAGATATAATATTGATTGTTGTTTTAAAATCCGACATTTCTTAGTTGATTATTAGGTCAATCCACATCCCTAAATTTGACATTGCAATTTTTGAAAAAAAAAACATTGCACATATAAAAACAATGGCAATATAGCACGATCATTTTCAATAATAATATTTTTGATGATATGAATTAATGTATTACAAAATTGGTGTTTTAATATCGCACGAGTCTTTCTAGATCTAACATCAACTAAAACTTATAAACCTAATCTACTCATCGTCGTTGTGACGTCCAGTCTGCATGAACACAAGCAAACAAACTACATTAATATTTAATGTTTGATCATATTAAATTAAATAAAATTGATGTCGAAATACAAACCACATTATTATAAATACAAAAACTAGTATTTATATTTGGAGGATGACCCTCGCTCTTTAGTTTGTCGACTAATGCGTCGTACGATTCCCTGAAGGCAAATTCGTACTCCTCCTTAGTTGGCAGACGTCCATAGTCCGCCAATTATCCATGCATTCAATTGAAGTTGAAATTAATTTAGGGCTACGTTGAAGCAGCTAGTCATAATGCATATTAAATAATAAAAGCATATAAAATCAAAGATAAACTATAAGAGTAGTGTAAATTAACTTACCATACTTGCTTGCAATCCCGTCTTTCTGCTCGAGCCCAGCCTAGGGTTGCCTATCCCATGCATCCTAACGGCCGCAGCATCTTTCTGAATCTTGTATTTATCTGGTGTTCGTTCATCCGCTTTTACACGGTTCCAATCACTTCTTGAACACCAAGAAGGCTTGGATTTCCCGTCCCTATAAGCTTGTCATGCCATATCATGACGATGCCTAATCCATAAGCTCATATTCTTATGAATTTGCTTCTCCTCGAATTCCTCTTTTTGTTGGAATTCGTCACAAAGAGTACCAATAACCTGTCGTTTATCGGTGCCAGGTTGTTCGGACCATTTACTAAATAATCTGTCGCCAAAATGACGTTGGCATTAATAATAGAGTCGGTCCAAAACCACCCTTTCTTTTCTATTGGCAATTATATTGTCTTGAGGATCCACGTCATAATAAGGATTTGTGGATGACTCTTCGATGGGGGTGGGAGCCGCGGCCTCTTGTGAGGGACCACCCTTATTTTGGCTAAGCATATTTTGCAGTTGTGTTCTTTGCTCGGGAGTTGATAATTCATATAAATTTTTTACAAAGTCTCTCGAGCTTTCACCACTGCCTGACCTCGACATGATTACTACATTCATAAACATACAATACATTACAATAAACGCTAATATATTGAAATGAAGTAGAAAAGAAAATCGATTACAGAACTTTAATGCATATTGAAGTGAAACTTTCATAGCTGTGTTAACAAAAAGAGAGAGATATGCATGTAGAGCTCGAACCTGCACCAAGATTGGCATAAGAATCATGTAAGCGACAATGTATAAGAATAGGTATATCTAAAAATTAAAACATTAGAATCATACAGTAATTTTATGTTATTTGTGTTTTGTAGTTGTGCATATATGCAGTTTATCACAACGAGATGAATTACATTCAGATCAATCTAGCGATGAAGAAGTACTCAAGTTAACAGGGTAAGTAATAAACATGCATGTGTTCTTGTTCATAAAAACTTTGTTATTATAAGTTAAAATATTGTGCTAAAGTGACATGTACTTGATTTTTGTTTCTCGTAGAGAAATTATTTTCAAAATAAAATATGGTGCACATGCTTCAAGTGTGATGGACAAAAGATGCGTGAAAGACGTATTGTTGAAAATCATTTGTGGAAGTATGGACGAAAAGAAGAAGGTCAACCATCGAATTTGGAAGACGTTGAGGTTTGTTATATGATTGTTTTTTATTATAATCTTCGTCAATCTATATATGTCACTTATGAAATTTGTTTCACGTGTGTAGCCAATACATCGAATGTCATTCCACAGAATTGATCCATCTGTGTTTAGTTACAATCAACGTCAAGTTTTGATAGACATGAGAAAACAAAGAATGAAACAAATTGAAGAGACAAACACAATTGGAAAAGAGAATAATCAACTTGATTCTAATGATTATGATTATGAGGTGCAACACGATGAAGCAATGCATAACATCTTTGAATCTTACTTTGAAACAAATGGGAATGATGATATGCATGCATCTTCTAATGAAAACGAAGATCACGAACAATTTGAGATGGATGAAGACAAGATCCTATTGCGCAAAGAGACAGACACTCATCTATATCTTGGGGCATCCATTTTGAGACTAGCTACATCAATTCTTATTCTAAACCTTCAAGCAACATACAAATGGAGTGATTGTAGTGTGAAATCTTTATTCGAGTACTTAACGCATAACACAATTATTATACTTTATAGCATATTTACATTAAGTTGATTTAATTTCTTTTCTAACAACTCACATTGCTCTTTTCTGACAACTCACATTGGTCCACATGGCCAGTTGTGCTCGTTAATTACAACATACCTCCATGGTTGAATATTAAAACGGGACACTTGTTATTGGCTTTATTGATTCCAGAAAAGTACAAGGCCAAAAACATGGATGTGTATCTTGCACCTTTGATCGATGAATTGTGCATTCTTTGGAATGGTATTCATGCTTACGACATCTCAAGACCTTTACAACAACAAAACTTCGTTGTTCGTGGAATTCTAATGTGGACGATGCATGACTACCCTGGTTTAAGCGAATGTTCAGATATCTATATAATGAATCTAATCCATTTTAGGGTTTGACGTTTGAGTATATTTAACTAAGCTTATGTTTAATTTGGTTTATGAACTATGCAGGTTTAACCACATCGGGTACAACACATGTTATATTTGTGGACCACTTTTGGAGGCTCGACATAGCACAAATATGTTAAAAAAAGTGGTGTACAAAAATCATCGCAAATACTTGTCGCCTGATCATCCTTTTCGAAGGTTGAATAGGCGAGTTTTTGGACGGCGAGGAGATAATCCTCTAACTACACCACCACCCCCAAGCATGGGAGTAGCAGAATGGCATGGTGAATGGCTTAAACATCACGACGTTAATTCTTCATGGAATGAATCCATTGATGGTATGAAACGGTTGTCTATTTTTCATAAATTACCGTAATGGAGGAATTTATTGATAAACCATCTATTGGATCCTATGCACATATTCAAAAATGTTGGTGAATCCCTATGGAACTACATCATTGGCATAAAAGACAACTTCGTAGCTCGTAAAGATCTACAAGCGGCCGATGTGAAAAGACCCTATTGGATTCAATACACCGAAGGTGGAGATGAGATTCTACCTAGCGTGCCGTGGATTCTTACAAAAGAGCAACTCTCATATGTTAAACATATCATAAAACAAATGAGAACTCCAACAGGCTATGCACATTCTTTATGCAAGTCATTTACCAAATATGGTAAATTAAGTGGATTGAAATCACATGATTGGCATAAGATGTTGCAATTCATACTTCCACTTTCTATTCGAGGTTTCTTCAATGATGACGTATGAAATACGTTTTACAATTTGTCATCAATGATTAGGTTTGTATATTTTTTTAAGCACTTGTATAAATATGTCATATTTCAATTTTTGTATGTGTTAAACAACCTAATGTACTATCAATCTTGCAGGTGGATTTCCTCAAAAGAAATAAAAAATAGTGAATTGGATTCTATGAAAATCCAAATGATTGAAATGGTATGTTTGTTGAAAAGAGATTTTCCAACTTCCTTTTTGGATAGACAAGTTCATCTTCTAGTGCATTTGGTCGAAGAAGTATCAATTACAGGACCTGTGCACACGAGATGGATGTTCTACCTCGAGCGCTTTATGAAAGTTTTGAAGGGCTTTGTGAGACAAAAGGCAAGGCTAGAAGGTAGCATTGCAGAAAGTTGGCTTGTACAGGAATCTTTGTTTTATATCACCGAAATAATCTCACAATTGCATCCTGCAAGTCCAAAGATGTGGTGTGAAGAAGAAGATGAACGTGTTAAGGGTGAAGTACCACAAGGAAATGGTGTGCAAAAAAGACTTTCACCTCAATTAAAAGAGAAAATTGACACATTTATATTATATAATTTTGGACAAATGGAAAATTGGATTTCAAGGTATGAAGAAGCCAAAAAGGAAAGAAACATAACATTGAAATGAAGAAGAAATATCAATCGAAGAAGAAGAAGGGCGTTTGAGAACGACGAACCTTTGGAGCCTTTACCTTCAAAATGCTCTCGTGAATGGATTTTTGATACAATGCTAAAAGCATCCAAAAAAGGAGAAGAAGTGACCGAATTAGAATGGAAATTTGTTCGCGGATGTAGATGAAAGGTTAGTGTAATATTGTTTATGTAAAGTTTTATTTTTGTACTACTCAATATATGAATAGTATTTCTAATTACACACGTTTGTTTGTTTTTTTGTGTTTTAGTATACATCATACACTGCCATGTGGGCATATGGACACCATTACCGTGTTGAGAGAGTTGACAACAAGCGACGTACATATGATTGTGGTATAATGGCCAACTTTCAAAAAGAGAGTCGTTCTAGTGCGAGAGACCCTAATGTCATTTCGGATGACCTAGACTATGTCGGCACATTGCAACATATTTATGAAGTCGATTACGAGACTAACGGCAAATACTTTAATTTTGACGTAAAATGGTTTAAGGTCATCTATCATGGAAGCAACGCCACAATTAGAAATGATAACTCAAAGTTTTCTCAAATTGACTCAACAAAATGTATATCGATGGACTCTCCTGACACTTTAGTATTGCCACGACATTGCGAACAAGTAAGACTCTAAAATTTCAATGTCATTAATATTCGCAATCCAATTATTTATGTATCAATCTTATAATACTAACTTAATTTTTTTAAATTCTTTGGCAAATTATATTCCATCCAGATCGAATAGACCCAAGATGGTGGTATGTGATCCAACTTAATGCAAGAAAACGACGCGTGTTTGAAAGAAAAGATATTGTTGAATTGGATACACACGACGAACCACCACCCAATTTTGGCGACGTTTTGGAAGAACCTAAACCACTCATCCAAACTCGAAATGATGTCAAAATGATGGGAGAAGAAAGTACAAATGAAAATGATGAGATTCCTACGATCATACAAGACCAAATTGGGGGTAATTTGAGGTCCCCACTTTTGGATGAAATAGAATTAGAAGAAGAGGAGATTGAATGAGGGTAACTCACATCATGAAAGAGACATGATCGGAAATTTACGATTATACCTAGACCTAGATTCAGATGAGTGTCAAGACTTGTGTGATGACGAAAATGATGTAAATGATGAGAATGATCTATGATTATCTATCATTCTTTTTTTTATATTCATCGCAATATTTTTTATGTATATTGTTATAGATAGAGTTGAATTTGATAATTATAATACCCGAACCTTGCGGTTATGTCCTATTTCAGAATGTCGCCACTATAAAAATTACAGCAAATAAGGATCCTAAAACACTTGAAATGATGAGGGAAACAATAGATTATGATTTCATAAGATTAGCACAAGTTGAACCATCAAAATCCATCAAAAATCTATGCTTGAACCTCACTAAATGGCCCAAATCCTTGAAGAAGGTTTCACACGTGTGAAAGTACGGCCTCCCACAGTCTGAGTACTGTACACCAGACCTACATTCAATCCTATAATCATTAGTAATCACAAGTACTCAAACAATTATGAACATAGAGAGCAATTGCACCATTATGAGAGAAAAAACATGAAATTGCTTGATTGATTTTGGTGAGATATCATCACCTATATATACATGATCCATCACGGTTTTGGGCAGGTATGAGTAGCCCTAAACCTATCCCTAATGCTAATTTTGGTGGATCTTTCATCCCTACCAAGTTAGGGTTGGAATCTTGGAGATCCCTCAACAATGCAAAAATTACCAAAAATAGCTCCTATTTTTTCTCCCTTGTATCTAAGCATAATTTGGACTCATTCCAAAGGTTCTAACACTTAGGTCTACTTGAGAACATCCTTATGAATGGAATCCTATGCTATTTGGCACGTGTGACAAGCCACATCATGACCATCTAACTATTTACAAGTCATATGACCAAAACTAGTCAAGCTAGAATTGTGAATTTTTAACACTCCTCCTCACTATCTAGCTTGGTTCAATCATTGCTTTACTAATCACTCCAAGTGATGATCTGAACTTCATAAAAGGTGTCTTTTGAAGTGGTTTAGTAAGTAGATCAGCTACACATTCATTGCTTGGAACATGCTCCAAAGCAATCTCCTTGGCTTGCACCATTTCTCTCACAAAGTGATGGCATATCTCAATGTGCTTAGATCTTGCATGGAAGATTGGGTTAGATGCAAGGTGTTGGGCTGATATATTGTCATTGTAGATGATTGGTGCCTCCTCTGAATCCATGATATTTAGTTCCACCAATAATCTCTTGATCCAAAGTACCTCCTTTGTAGTGGTTGTCAAAGCTTTGTACTCGGCCTCGGTTGAAGATAGAGATATAGTTTCTTGCTTTTTTGAAAGCCATGAAACCACACCTTCTCCTATGAAAGTTGAATAGGCACTTGTTGATTTCCTATCCCTCTTGTCCCCTGCAAAATCTGAATCACTAAATGCATGAAGGTTAATCACATCTCCTCTATATAGAATCCCAAAATCCAATGTACCCGAGATGTATCTTAGAATCCTCTTAGCCTTTTTCCAATGGATATTCAATGGCTTTTGCATGGATTGGCTCAACCTACATACACTAAAGCTAAGATCTGGTCTAGTTATAGTGATCCACATTAAGGAACCTATAAGCTGCCTAAACAAAGTGATGTCCATGAAGGATCTTTCATCATCTTCATTTGGCACTTTTACATCTTGCTCCATTGGTGTGTCAACACTTTTGCATACTTCCATCTTAAACTTCTTCAAAAGACTTTGAGCATAGTTTACTTGACTTATAAAGATAAAATCAGACCCTCTAAGTACTTCTATGCCTAAGATGAAGTGAAGACACCCTAGATCTACCATCTTGAACTCTAAGGATAGATCTATCTTGATTTTTTCAATACCATCAACACTATTTCCACTAATGATGATGTCATCTACATAAATGAGTAAAAGTACAATACCAACATCATCAAACTTAATGTAAAGAGTGGGATCATATTCACTTTGAACAAAAGAAAGTGAAATAAGATAGCAATGTAGTCTTGAATTCCAAGATCTCGAGGCTTGCTTCAAGCCATAGATGCTTCTTTGGAGATGGCATACTTTGTTCTCCATTCCATGCTTGATGAACCCTTGTGGCTGCTCCATATAGATATCCTCTTCCAAAAAACCATTCAAGAAAGCATTAGAGACATCCATTTGACATAGAATCCATCCAAAATGTGATGCAAGTGCAATGATTAGTCTTATTGTGACCATCTTGGCCACGGGTGCAAAAGTTTCCTCATAGTCTATCCCTCTCTCTTGAGCATAACCTTTTGCAACTAATCTTGCTTTATGTTTGTTAACACTCCCATTTGTATTCATCTTAAGCTTGAAGACCCACTTGCATCCTATTACATTCCTTTGAGGTCTCTCAACAAGCAACCAAGTTTCATTCTCAATCAAGGCATCATACTCATCCAACATAGCTTTATACCATTCTTTGGAGTTCAATGCATCTTCAACATTAGACGGTTCTTCAAAACTAGATAAAGCATAAGAAGTGGATGAGATACCCTCAACTTGCTGTCCTTTGCCTTGATATGTGAGCCTTGATGGCTCCACTTTTGCCCTTGAAGATTTCCTTGGTGTGATAGGTGGGTTTGGTGCTTGCTCCTCCATGAGCTCCTCCTCAAAACCAAGATCTTGCTCCTCGGCCATCTTCTTCTTGATTTTTGGAGCACTTGAGCCTTCTTCAAGCATATGCATATGATGTTCATCAAAGATGACATCCCTTGAAACAACAAATTTGTTCAAGGATGGGAGATAGACTTTGTAGCCCTTGCTTGAGCTTGCATATCCAAGCATGATCCCTCTTGTGGAAGATGGATCCTCCTTGGTTCTTGTTTCCAATGGCACATGCACATAACATATACACCCAAAAACTTTCAAGTGATTAAGATTGGGTTTCTTTCCATACAACATCTCATAAGGAGTTTTGCCTTCAATTGCTTTGCAAGACACCCTATTCATCAAGTAGTTTGCACATACAAGAGACTCACCCCAAAAGGATTTGGGCAAACAAGCATCTATTCTTAAAGCCTTAGAACATTCACATAATGTTCTATTCCTTCTTTCAGCAACTCCATTTTGTTGAGGAGTGTAAGGACAAGAAGTCTCTTTCTTGATCCCTTCCTCCTCACAAAAGGCCTTGAACTCATTGGAGATGAATTCTCCACCATTGTCACTTCTAAGAATCTTGATGCTATGATTATGATGCTTTTCCACAAACAACTTGAACTTTACAAAAGTATCAAATACTTGAGACTTGAAGGAAAGTAAGAACACCCAACAATATCTTGAGTAGTCATCAATGAAGGTTAAAAACATGGATGAACCTCCATTAGATTTGGTGCTAGCAATGTGCACATCCGAGTGTATGAGTTCAAGAGGATGAGATGACTTTGTGATGGAGTTAGGAAACACCTTCTTATGTGCCTTGGATAAGGCACAAGCTTCACAAACCTTGTCTTCCTTCCCAATAGACCTTGGTAGGCCTAAAGCATACCCCTCCTTGATCATAGCCTCCATGGAACCCGAGTTGACATGTCCAAGTCTTTTGTGCCATAAAGTAAAGGTAGATATCTTGCTCTTCTCGGCCAACATGACAACATTAGTATCCACAAATGCATCCAGCTTATAAAGTTTGCCAAGTCTAGTGCCCTTAGCCACTATCTTACCCTTCTTCTTGATGAAACATTCATTTGAAGCAAAGTCAACATTGAAACCATTGTCTACCATTTGGCCAACACTTAGTAGATTCTTTGTTATTGTAGGAATGTACAAAACACCTTCTATGTTGATCTTTTTGGAAGATCCTAAGCAAAGGGGAATGCTACCAACTCCTTCAATCTTACAAGCTTCATCATTTGCTGTATACATAGACTTTATAGGTCCATCATAAGATAAGAGAGAAGAGAAAAACTCCCTTTTACTAGTCATGTGTGAACTAGCACCCGAGTCAATCCACCAAGGATCTTCTCCTTTGAAGCTTGTTGAAGAAAATATGGACATCATGAGAGAGTCCTCATGTGAACTCTCCTCCTCCTCCTCTTTGCTCATGTTGGCTTGGCTTTGATCTTGCTTCCTCTTGAAGCATTCTGAGGCATAATGCCCCATCTTGCTACAATAGTAGCACTTCACCTTTGATTTGTCCTTCTTGACTTTGGTGGTTGATGGAGATGCCTTTGGGGGTCCTTCTTGATCCTCAAGCTTTGTAGACTTCTTGAATGTTGATCCTTTGCCTTTGGACTTGCCTTTGCCTTTGGTGAAGAGAGCTTGGTCATCTCCACCTTGGATGGAAAGCCTATCCATCCTCTCTTGCATTTGGCTCCTTCTTGATTCCTCGGCCATGAGTGTGCCTTGGAGTTCTTCAAGTATGGGTAGCTTACCCATAATTGCATATCCCTGAACCAAATTGTCAAATTCAAAGCTTAGTCCATTCAATATGAGTTGAACAAGCTCTTCATCCTTGATAGGGTCACCTATAAAGGCTAGCTCTTTGTTCAATTCCTTTACTCTTAGGACAAAAGTATGTGCACTCTCTCCTTTCTTTTGATAGCTTCTATAGATTTGATTCTTCAAAGCTAACATTCTAGTTTGGTTCTTGGATTCATAGACCTTTTGCAAAGTCTCCCAAGCATCTTGAGCTGAAGTGCAATCTCCTACCTCTCTTAAGAGTTCATTTGCAACATTCATTTTTATGCAATGTAGTGCAACATTGCACCTCTTGATGTATTTGGCTTTTTCTTGAGGATGAATAGGTTCACCCTCCTTACCATTTACAATTTCCATCAGATCTTGAATGATCATTATAGATTCCATTCTAACTTTCCATATGGAATAGTTAGTTTTGTTGAGCCTTTCATTAGTATCCAAAAGACATGCATTTATAGATGCCATCTAGTCTCCTAATCAAGGACTTGACACAAATGAAGGTTACTTCTATTGATTTGATTGAAGGTCTACCTTATCCCACTTCTTAGGGACCTGAAAAGATCAGTAATAGACTTCCTATAAAGATCTAAGAATGATCTCTAACAAAATCAAATCATAGAATACTAGAAACAATGCACTTGCTTGATTGAAGTAGACAATACTAGTAGAATTGCCCCTCTTTCTATAAAGAACATTAAAGCTTCCAAATGATCTGATCAAGAGTGAATTTCAGCAACCTAATATACTTCCAAAATCACTTGTAAAAGATCTAAATGGAACTTAATGAGGATGCAACACAATCTACTATCCAATCACAAGCAAAAAATGATCAAAAATGATGAAAAATTGATCTAATTTGGTGCATAAGTCAAGCAATGGTTGGACTGAACCTAAATCACTTTAGGAGGTGTCTACTACACCTTAGAACAGCCTTGAAGAGTCCCCAAAACTCTGATCTTCCCTCTCCTTGAATGCTAGAAAGCCTTTTCTATGAAATCACCTCCAAAACTCGCTTAGAAATCAATGCTTGGAGCAAGCAAAACTTGCTATCTTGGTAATGTGAATTGAATTCAACTTTGCCTCTGGTTTTAGACACCTAAACACCTACAAATGAAGTCACACAACACCAATCTCAAATGTATTTGACTCACTTTGAGTTCTAGAATCAATACTAGATGCTAAGATCCAATCTACACAAGATTTAGATCAAAAATTGTGATCAAATTGAATGAAAACCAAGGATTTAGCTCATTTCAGCCTTTAGGCTCTGATACTATGTAAAAATTACAGCAAATAAGGATCCTAAAACACTTGAAATGATGAGGGAAACAATAGATTATGATTTCATAAGATTAGCACAAGTTGAACCATCAAAATCCATCAAAAATCTATGCTTGAACCTCACTAAATGGCCCAAATCCTTGAAGAAGGCTTCACACGTGTGAAAGTACGGCCTCCCACAGTCTGAGTACTGTACACCAGACCTACATTCAATCCTATAATCATTAGTAATCACAAGTACTCAAACAATTATGAACATAGAGAGCAATTGCACCATTATGAGAGAAAAAACATGAAATTGCTTGATTGATTTTGGTGAGATATCATCACCTATATATACATGATCCATCACGGTTTTGGGCAGGTATGAGTAGCCCTAAACCTATCCCTAATGCTAATTTTGGTGGATCTTTCATCCCTACCAAGTTAGGGTTGGAATCTTGGAGATCCCTCAACAATGCAAAAATTACCAAAAATAGCTCCTATTTTTTCTCCCTTGTATCTAAGCATAATTTGGACTCATTCCAAAGGTTCTAACACTTAGGTCTACTTGAGAACATCCTTATGAATGGAATCCTATGATATTTGGCACGTGTGACAAGCCACATCATGACCATCTAACTATTTACAAGTCATATGACCAAAACTAGTCAAGCTAGAATTGTGAATTTTTAACAGCCACATATTCCCTCCCTGCGGCGTGTAGGTTTTTCCATGCAAGTTGGAAAGATTAGAACCTCGCCTTTAACGGGAGAAAAGTAAGGGCTACACACCTTCCTAGAATTGGGAATTTTAATTATCTACATTTCACCTTTGCATATTAATTAATTGCTAGTGTATGCAATAGAATACGATATTGCTTTGAACAAAATGAAAATTATGAATTACATTTAATTTCTTACTATGTTAGATAACATATTCTAATAATAAAACAAGTTGAAACAACACAAACTCACCAGTAAACTCACTCAAAGCTTAAGTGCAAACGTGCAATTGCTCGCTCTTTAAACACTTGTTCTCTTTTTTTTGAATATTATTGTCACATGCACAAGCAATTACAAAATAACATTATATTACACAATTGAACCATCTTTATAAACAAATTCAAACATACAATTACCATCAAACACTATCTAGTCATCTACTACTATAAATCTTAATCAAAACACAAACACACACATACTCTCTCTCTCTCTCTCTCTCTCTCTCTCTCTCTCTCTCTCTCTCTCTCTCTCTCTCTCTCTCTCTCTCAAATCTTAAATCTTAAATCAATGTAAAATGTTAAACATGTTCACAAACTCTCTCTCTCTCTCTCTCTCTCTCTCTCTCTCTCTCTCTCTCTCTCTCTCTCTCTCTCTCTCTCTCTCTCTCTCTCATCTATTATTCTTAGTCCAAAATAAATATAAATCTAACAATCTATTATTACCATAGACTATGTATTTGTCTATAATCTTAAATTTTAAATCAATGCAAAATGTTAAACACACACACACACACACATCTTTTTTTCCTCTCTTTCTCTCTCTCTCTCTCTCTCTCTCTCTCTCTCTCTCTCTCTCTCTCTCTCTCTCACACACACACACACATTATAAATTTAACAATCTATTACTACCCAACACTATCTATATCTATTAACTTAAATTGTAGATCAATGCAAATTTCAAAACACATACACATCCTCTCAAACACACATACACTATCTTAAATAATTCTAACAATCTATTAATAACAATATTTATAATTTTATATCAAACACTATTTATTTATATATCACTCTTAAATACCCTAAACTAATGCATAATAAAACACTCTCTCTCTCTCTCTCTCTCTCTCTCTCTCTCTCTCTCTCTCTCTCTCTCTCTCTCTCTCTCTCTCTCTCTCTCTCTCTCTCTCTCTCTCTCTCTCTCTCTCTCTATATATATATATATATATATATATATATATATATATATATATATATATATATATCTCATATCTTAAATTTTAAATCAATGCAAAATGTTGAAAACACACACACACACACACACACACACAATCTATTCATCTACTACCCTAAATCTTAATCAAATCACACACACACTCTCTCTCTTTCTTCATTATCTTAAATTCAAAATGCAAGACACAATACATACACACTTCTTCCCTTTTCTCTCTCTCTCTCTCTCTCTCTCTCTCTCTCTCTCTCTCTCTCTCTCTCTCTCTCTCTCAAATCTTAAATCTTAAATCAATATAAAATGATTAACATGTTTACAAAAAAAAACTCGCTCTCTCTCTCTCTCTCTCTCTCTCTCTCTCTCTCTCTCTCTCTCTCTCTCTCTCTCTCTCTCTCTCTCTCTCTCTCTCTCTCTCTCTCTCTCTCTCTCTCTCTCTCTCTCGCTCTCTCTCTCTCTCATATCTCATCTATCATTCTTAGTTTTAAATAAATAAAAATCTAACAGTCTATTACTACAATAGATTATGTATTTATCTATATCTTAAATTCCACATCAATGCAAAATGTTAAACATTATCTCAAATAATTCTAACAATCTATTATAAACACTATCAAAAATTAATCTATTATAAACACTATCACAATCTATTATAGAAAACACTCTCTCTCTCTCTCTCTCTCTCTCTCTCTCTCTCTCTCTCTCTCTCTCAACTTTTTTTTTAAAAAAAAACTCCAAAATCTTTCAATATCATCATCCATACATGTACACTTCACCTCTTCTCTCTCTTTCTCTCTCACAAATTACAAATATAATAATCATAAATCTACTATCCTAAATAATACTAATAATCTATTACAAGACCATTCAAAACCATTTTAAATCAATGCAAAATTTAAAAACACTCTCTCTCTCTCTCTCTCTCTCTCTCTCTCTCTCTCTCTCTCTCTCTCTCTCTCTCTCTCTCTCTCTCTCTCTCTCTCTCTCTCTCTCTCTCTCTCTCTCTCTCTCTCTCTCTCTCTCTCTCTCTCTCTCTCTCTCTCTCTCTCTCTCTCTCTCTCTTTCGGATTTTTTACTGAGACGTCAGAACTTGACATGTCGGATTGCGACGGATTATGAAACTTTGGAGCATACGTCGGATGCAGACGTCGAAATTTGTGCGATTGTGAGGCTTCGGTTGGCATCTTGACTGAAGGTTCTGGTTCAGATCTCGGCCGACGGGTGCGATCAGATCTCGATCGAGGCAATTAGGTCAATTCTCGACTAGATCAATCCACTCCCATCTCGACTAGACCGGCTCTAAACCCTATACCACATAACTTTTAAATGAGACCTCTGATTACCATTTCAATCAAACCACTATCTTTCCAGAGTCTGAGTCTGAAAAAAAAATTCAAAAATAAAATTCATATCAATAAAAAGCTCTTTTCATATTGAGTCTCCCTCTTGACTTTCTTTAAGACCCTAAAAAATCCAAAAATACCAAAAATCCTAAAAAAAATCCAAAAACACCAAAAACCTAAAAAAATCCTAAAAAATCCAAAAACACCAAAAACTCATACACAACACAAAAAAGACACAACAATACCCAATACACCAACATACAGATTTTAAAATTCCAGAAGATTATCCATACGAGATCAGGTCCCCTATAGCTGAACAAATCAAATGTCACAAGTTCTACTGAATGCGGGCCCAAATACATGGATCATCCGCAAACCCATTCGAGGAACAAAAGTTTGATATAGTCGAGTCGTCACGAGCACAAGCCCAATTTTCTGGTGTTGAAGCATCACACGTCAGAACACACTTGAATGGAGCTTCTGCCACTCACGGAGCTCATCTTGAGAAGAGAACACCCAAGCTAGATCTTCTCAAGTTTGACGGTAGTTCGGACCCTCAAAGATGTTTGCAAATCTTTGAGAATGCATGTGATATGTATGGCGAAACATCTCCTGACGCTATGGTCCAACTATTTTCGATGACCATGATCGCTAAAGCACGTGATTGGTTTTTCAACCTTGATCATGAAAATAAGACAGACTGGTCAATTTTGAAAGAGTCCTTTATCAAGCGTCTTAAGCTCTTTTGCTTGATCGAGAGTCCTATTGTCAAATTAAGTAACATCAAAATGGCAAAAGATGAACGTGTACGAGACTATATCGAGCATTTCAAACACCTCAAAAAGTCAAGTACAAGAACAACCCTCTAAACAAATGCTCATCATCTGGTTTTTAGTCGGCCTTCCAAGATGGATCAGACGAGAGCTTAAATTCAATGATGAATATATGAGCCTAAAGCTAGCTATGTCTGATGTCATCAAGGAGGAAGATGAAAGATCAGATCTTGATGAATCCAGAGAAAGACGAGCACCACGTGCTCTTGTCCATGAGTCGAAGCCAACCAAGGATACCCAAGATCAGCTTTGGAAATCCCAGTTGGAGTTGCTTAACAAGCAACATCAACTACAGATGGAGAAACTCACCAATGAGTTTCAAACTACCCTGAAGTCTATCCAAAGAAGTATGCTTGGTCAGCCAAACCCTGCACATGTATCTTATAGACGAAAATCAATATGGTGCCCACACTTTCGGGCTACCTGCCTGCCCAACACGTCATTTATGACTTCTGATAGGATCCTCACGACTACCCCACATGAGCACCATAGCAACCAACCGCTCAATCTGCTGCTCACTTGAGAAGTTTCTTGCAAACTTCTACATTATCACGCAATTCACCAGCTCCATAATGCAAAAAGACACCAATCTAAATTAGCCTCAAATTAGTTATGTCTGACGCCATCAAAGAAAAAGATGAGGGATCAGATGTTGACGAATCCAGGGAAAGGCGAGCACCACATGCTCCTATCCATGAGTCGAAGCCCATCGAGGACACCAGAGATCAGCTTTGGAAATCCCAGTTAGAGTTGCTTAATAAGCAACATCAGCTACAGATGGAGAAACTCACCAATGAGTTTCAAACTACCTTGAAGTCTATCCAAAGCAGTATGTCTGGTCAGCCAAACCCTGCATAGGTACCTTATAAACGAAAAACAATATGGTGCCCACACTATAGGGCTACACATCCGATTGATGCTTGTCCTTCATATCGACTTATCCAAGCACATACAGTTCAACAATATGAAGAACAACCATCATAGTCTGGAAATGCCTTGTCTTATCATGTATATCCATCCATCTGAAAGTCCAGAACCACTAGCCATACAAGATGGTTATGCTGTTATACAAGGGCCATTGCACACCAGATGTTTTATCTATGGTGAGACCGGTCACTTCATGGTTGATTGTTCAGTTAAGACACAGTACCATGCTGAGTGTCTTGACTATATCAGAAAACACAGTTTCAAAGACTGTCCAAAGCAACCAACTGAGATCCTATCTGTCCGTCACGTTAGTTATCACTCCCGATAGGATCCTCACGACAACACAACACGAGCACTATAGCACCCAACCGATCAACCTGCTGCTCATTGAGAAGTTTTTTGCAAACTTCTACATCATCGCACAATACACGAGCTCTATAATGCAAAAAGACACTAATATAAAATGAGTCCTTGTAGAAAGAAAGTGAAATCGATATTCCGTCATCTGCTACAATGTCCAACCAAGAGCAACCTCCACAGAGAATTGACAGTTTTTCTTCTCTTCTACAACCTCAAATCTATTTGTCTTTCCACATGTTGATAAGATTTCCAATGTGCCAATACACAATAAATCTAGCAATCGGAATTTCAGATTGAGATTCAGTTCTGAATCTCTGGCTCAAAGAAGTACTCAGCACATAGTACCTCAACTATAATTGCATCTTAAGCTATATCTTACAACATCTACTATCAACGATGGTAGACTTAGTGTCAACAAACCTGCTTTGTTTTTTACAAGGGCATATCAGAGTAAGTCTCATTACTCTACAAAACAAATGGAAAATTGCAATTGTCAAGACAAATTATCAATGTTGATGAATGCAAGTTTTGTTCTCGACAGGTGCCATACAGTTCTCACTCTCTGTACCCTTTGTTTATTTCCTTGTTTCTCTTCACCTATTTTGTGTGATTGATTTTTGTATGAGAAATAGCTATTGCACGAGAGTCCTCCGTAGAGCATCTCTAGGACACATTTCATTCACCTATCCATCTTCAGCTCAACTTGCACAGAGTTTACGATCTTTGAGCATACTGAAAATCTGCAAAGTACATATCATGTTAGAGTTGATTCCTGCATCTCATCGTCATATTCATTTTCGAGGCAACTACAGCAAGATCGAAACAAATTTAGTTAAAATTTGTTCAATCTTTAGTCCAGTCGCATGTTCAATGTGTCTCAACTACGTGTTCCACACGTCGATCCAATCTTGAGCATGAATAGTTACCAGCAACAACATTCCAACAGATTTTGGGGAGGGGAGAGAGTGGATATGCAGGCATCCATTGGAATAGCCACATTACCAGCAACACCATCAACAAGATTGACAACCAAGGTCACGAATCAAAGAGGAGAAAGACAAGGCTAAGCAAGCATATGGGCAATCCAAAATAACTCAATTAGAAGAAGTATCTCAGTCACGATGAAAATCCTTCAGAAAAGATAAACACAAGCATTGGAAAATCAGTCTCCTTCTTCAACCAGCCTCTTGTCATACATCTGCACCCATCCCCATGCCTATCATTCATAGCATCTGTAGATGTCACCACCTCCACCCTACCTTCCATCTATTTATTTATCATCATTTTACTGTTCTTCTGTGAAATTCCCAGTTTTTTATAGTCTTACCGAAATAGCTAAAAGATCATTGTAAATGTCTTGTGGAGACTAACTACCACCTACAATGGTTAATCAGCCAAAAGAAGATCTAAGAAGCAAACAAAGCAGCTAGAAGAAATAAAGAGAAAAATCCAAAAAGCTGAGGAGGAAAGGACAAAACTTAAACAACAGATAAGTCAAATTGATCTTGATCAAAAGAGACTCTCTGGAGCAATGATAGTTGAATCCCCTCTTATGAAGCCCAAAGAGATCCAAAAGTAATGGAACAAAAGAAAGAGCTGCAGAAAAACAAAAGATGAAGACAACCGTGAACCTGTAAATAAAGTGAGCTCTTCACCCAACAAGTGATGGTCAAAGCTCGACGTTGCAAGGGTCCAAGGCTGCAACTGTAGAACTATCAGTTCCTTCACCCACCCACCAAGCGTTCATCATGTTTCCTTACCATTACCAAGCAGTCCACCCCAATCTATTCCTACCAACAATTTCTTGATGAGTCCATCCCCTTGAGACTGAAGCAAATGGAGAATACAGACCTCCCAGAAGTTAGAATCTGTCCAGAAATTAAAAGTGAAACCATCCATGGCAAATATAAGTGATAAAACAAAGAGATACATGGAAAGCACTCGAGCATGCAAGTTGTGAAGCTGTCGGGAGCTCTCCAATTTTGAGAATGTCAAACACTTGCAGCAATAAGACATTCTGATTACATTGTAGCAAGTTGCAAAAATAGTTTTTGATAAAGACCGGCAACAATAAACACTTAGTTTTATGCAAGCGAACGAGGATCTACACTTTTCCAAGTGACAATCAAAAATGTCAATGCAAAGTAGAGCGACATCATTCAATATCAGCTGCAGTGGGTCCTGCAACACATTAGGGGTGGGATGATGTTGGCTGATTCTGACGAATCCCCAAGATGCTCGGCTAGAGCTACCTAAGAGCACCTCTCACCTTAGACTGAGGACGTCTCTGAGAAGATGAGACGAACGAAGACTGAGAGCCGAGTATGAGAGCCAAGGAATACTAGTCAGTACTATCAAGTAGAAACTGTGTAAGCCTCATGGTGAATCCTGAAAGATGGAATGACCATGTAGGAACTAGTATTTCTAGGCAAAGTAATAAATGCAAGTAGACCCCTCTTGAAGAAAGTAGAGTGAGCCACCTTTTGATGGGGCCTCTAGTGGAGAGCATTAATCCACTTGTAGTTCGTGTAATGTGGAAATGCCACTAGGATGACACCTAAGGAGCTCTCTTGCTTATTTAAGAGACTCCCTCTTTGTGAAGAGGAGCTTTTTGTAAATGTACCTACTCCATGCTGAAATGAGAAGAGCCTCCATGAGTTTTGGTGCATCCATTGAGCTCCTTGATCATGCTTGTTTCTTGAGTGAATGCATTCATGATCTTGCCCTTCCCTCCTTTGTGTGTGGTTGTGGTTCGTAGAGTGGATTAGATTTCATTTCTTGTTTGTGGATTAATGTAGGAATTAGCATTCAGGTAAACTAAATAGACTGGGTTTGTGGTGTAGTTCTTGCATATCTTCTTATAACCCTGTTCTTGATGTTCTTGGGATGTCCAAGAATCAAAAGACTGGTTGTTTTCTTGATTCTTGGACTTCTAAAATGTTGTAGATTAGTTTCTTGTTTAAGTTCTATGGATTAATGCAGGTGTAGCTTCAGTGTAGAATGTTTAGGATCTGATTGTAATTCGTTTTAGAGTAGGTAGTAGCAAAGCTAGTGTACCAAATTAGTGTGATCATCCAACAAGCCATTAAGAACAACTTGAACAAGCTCTACATCCTTAATGATTTTACTAATGCATGATAGTTCATCACTCAAAGCTTTAACTCTCAAAACAAAAGTTGATTACCTTCGTCTTTCTTTTGAAGACTTCAAAAAATTTGCCTCCTTAGGGTTAGGACCCTAGATGTAGACTTGGACTCAACATTCTACACATAGAAAATCAAAATATCAAGAGATGAATTCTCCATATGAAATGGGAATAAAATGATATTTTCTCCATGCTGATACTACTATTTATAGCTTCCAAAATGTCATTTGGCCATTTGCCAATAGTATGCCCTAAAATGGCAACTTCTAGGTACTTAACCAAAAACCTAGAAAAACTACTCCAAAATGCAATGTACTAAAATTAGCCAATTAGAATGGGTCCAAAAATGACCTCATCCACTTATCTCCTTGCCAAAAATAGTAAAACCACTATTTAGGCCTTTATTGACAAATATTAAACTATATCTAACTTGAGATTCCATTTTGGCCTCCAAAAATACCAAATAAGAACCAAACTAGTTGACAATATTTCACACTCCCTCTTCAACTAATTTTAGCATAGATTTAACCACACTACTTTGATACATCTTAAGAATGATCTCCATCCTAAGTGTAGACCTCATTTCTATGGTTTTATAGTAACTTTCATAAATGATATAGATAATGGTGTCCAAATTCAATGCTTCACTATTTCTTACATCAATTTTACATATCAAGATGTAACTAGAACATGAAGAATCAAATAGAATATAAATGTAATGATTCATCCATGCTTCCAACTTTAAACTCTCAAGAAAATAACAGCAACCAAACAATAAATGTGAGTAATCAACCAATGCTTGCATATCTCTTCCATCTTTGTCCTTTCTTGATATGTCTTCACCATGAAAATCAATGAATGAGCCTCCATTTCCATCTTGCCATAAGATATCATCAACCCTTGATGACTTGATCATGAATGAGTGATATAATGAGCGTCCTTTAGCTTCATTTCCATCAGCAAAACCATCCAAGAATGCTAGTACCACTCCGACATCAAAATGATGCAAAACAATGTAGCTAGCTTCACCATATCTTGACAATTTGCACACACTCACATGAAATTGCTCAAACGTGATATAGAAAAAGTAAAGTAAACTTGAAAAACACTTCCTAGACTCTCCCTTGACCTTACTTGAGTCTTCAATAACTTGCAAAAACATATTCAAAGTATCTTTGCCACTTGACTTTTCTTTTATGCTCTTGATTAGCTCCAAATTGTCACCTTTTGTTTTGTGTTGTTGAAGCCCTTTGAGATCAACCTTTGATCTTTAGCTTACCATCAAAGCCATTGAACAAAACTTTTTTCCAGATCCATTAGTTGCATCCATTCAATAAAAACCACCATCCACTTGCATAGCATCATCTACACAAAAAAATTCACCAAAATATGTGAGAAATGCAAAATGAGTAACTTCCACTTGTTTACCCTTATCATCATAAGTGAGTCTCAAAGGTTGCTCCCTTTGCCTTGATATACTCCTTGGATTTTGATTTGAAGTAGGCTCTTCAACAACAACATCCAAAGTATCATCAACAATTCCATCATCAAGAATGTTAGATCCAACATCCACATTACCACTTGAAGACACTTTTGGAAAGTTTTCCTCCTAAAAAATGACATCTCTTCCAATGACCGCTTTCTTAGTTGAAGGAATAAAAACTTTGTAAGCCTTGCTTACCTAAGTATAGCCAACAAACACACCTTTAACATAGTACCAATTAATTTTGGACTTTGGCAAAACAATTGGACTTTTTTTAGGATTTAGCCCACCCCCCCTCCCTTCTCTCTCTCTCTCTCTTTCTCTCTCTCTCTCTCTCTCTCTCTCTCTCTCTCTCTCTCTCTCTCTCTCTCGTATGGAAATGAAATTTGCTTCCACATTGACCACATATTTAAATGCACTCAATTTTAAATTCTTATATATAAATTTAGTGTATCGCTTATAAAACTACTAGAAGAAACATCATTTCATATGTAATTGTAAATCCCATACGTACAGTGTATTTTTTTCATCAAAAAAAGTATAAGTAAACCTCGTCCCCTCTCTAGATTTCACATTGTAATTTAAATTTTGAATTTTGTATGCTTATCCCCATCAACAAAATTTACAAACATCAATTTTCTTCCTAAGAAAAGTTTTCAATGGTATTTTTCCACCAATGTTCTGAGGTGTCTTCAAAATGATAAACTGGTTAGAATCACCCGTCGCGGCAGGAGGTTCTGATGAGTCTTCAAAATGAAAACTGATCAGAACCTCCCGTCGTGGCGGAAGGTTCTGAGGTGTTTTCAAAATGAAAACTAATCAGAACCTCCCGCCATGGTGAGAGGCTCTGAAGTGCCTTCAAAATGAAAACTGATCAGAACCTCTCATCGCGGCGGGAGGTTCTGAGGTGTCTTCAAAATGAAAACTGATCAGATTTATTATCATGTTTTTGGGAAGACTTACAAGAACCAATAAAATCTAAAAACTCAAAAAACATACAATTATTTTTTGGGCTTCTCCTCCCGGCACGGCCGGAGGAGGACTCTAATGTTAGGCCCTCAAACTTAGATTGCATTAAGACTTTTTTGATACGTTATTTGATTTTATATTTGAACTGTATTTTTTGCAGGCCTTTTACACTGTTGACCAGACCGTTTTCAGGCCCTCCGATAATGCCTCTCCATTATATCTTAGTAGAGGTTGGAAGATACTTCAAAAACCAAGCTCAAGTGGACCTCATGTGAAAGCCTTTGTGGTAATATCCACTAAATCAACTAGCGATCCTGAATTCTCCATGGACAATGTTGAAAGTCTTAGTATCATCCGCAGTATCTACCTTCAAGACGAATTTGCTTTCGACAAAGCTGAGTTTATGACTCGCAACCAAGATGGTTCTAAATGTCATGTTATTTTGTCTTGTGCGGACACCACACATTTTATTGCTGACCCACCAACTCACGAATCAAATGATGTTATTCTGAACTACGAGGGTTTTCTCTTCAATGGCTTGATGGCCCTCTGTAGCAAACATAAGCTATTGATGGATGAATAGAAAGTGTTTTTTCTGATGTTGCAATTATTGGGTCTTGTGTTGCTTCTATGATTGAAGATGTAACATGAATGGAAATTGTTCTATGTATAGAAACAAATCCCTCCAAAAGAACCAAAAAAATAGGCTTTGAAATGAAGGAAAAAAGTAACTACTTCAGGACCTAGAAGAGAAAGTCGTGAGGTTCAAATTGGAAGAGAAACTGCAAAAGCTGTTGGGACAGCCGGAAAAAGGCCCTTGGAGCTGAGAGTGGATCGATCGAGAATGCAATTTGGTTCTTATTATGATGTCTCAGACGACAAAGGGCATATGGTCAACCAAGAGCAAATCCTTGAGTTTGAGGGTGATGCAGTGAATCTCGACAATTTTGTAATTGATGACATCGGGTACATTTGGGGCAAAAATACTATGTATTGGATAGAGAGTAAAAATATCCAACGCACCTCACTTTTCACGAACCAACGATCTTTGGATCACTCATTTGCTGAGAAGTTGTTTGCTTGATGTTTTGGAGCTTAGTAGTTAGTAGAAAGAGTATCAGTTACGTTTCTCATCGTCTATGCTAAGATTAATGTGCAAAGAACTCAACGTTAAGGAATAGTAAGAACCAGCAGTGCCATTTTTTAACTGGCAGTTTGTTCCATAGGAGTAGCCTTCAAGGATATGATGACATTCATTTTCGTGGACGATTCCAGATGGCGATCGTTGTTGCTATTGTTGCGAGGCCAGCGCATTTGGATCTACAATCTGTTCATAACAGGTGGCAGTCGCGGGATCCACATAAGGTGCAAAATAATTCTTGCATAGAGGACTTGCATTCGACACGTAGCCATTTGGTGCACAAATTTTGTGCTATTAATCAGCTGCTCTCCTCCATTGTGGACGATATTAGTCATAGGTGCACTGAAATTTCCATTATGTATCGATTTGTTTCTTTCTCTAAGCATCCAAGCGTCGTCATATGGGGCAACGTTGCTGTTACCCAGCATAAAATTGCCTCTCTCAGTAGGATTTATCTGTTCAGCAATGTTTCCAATCATCGTGTAACCATTGCTTTTTGTCAAGGAATAGCCATCATAGGCTGTAGATTTGGTAGCATAATTATTTCTATTTTGCAAATAGTTGTCGGTAAGGGTATTATCCCATTTGTGAGATAGCCATTCGCAATTGCCAGATTTGCGTACGGCTGAATTTTAGTTTGATACTACACCATTATGGATCGTAGCATCTCCATTTGGTGTTAATCCATTTGCGATAAGGAGAGCTCCATTTGGTGGTGTATCAATATTTTCATTTGTTGGATTGCCTTCATACTTTGCCTTCTTCTTTGCTGGCTCAAGAGTCTTCATCTTTTTGAAGATGGTTTTGGCACTTGGTGTGGTTGTGCCTTTTCTTGGCTCCCTTGAGCATGATTCACTGGGGGACGGGATTTCTTGTGAAGTGGCAGCACCATATGACTCACCGTGTAAGAGTCCATCTGTTCTATGGAAAAAGAGGTGCGGAACTCAAGCTCGGCCGGAATGGAGGCTTGCGTGCAAGCAATTTTGAACTGGTCCCCTTTGCTTGTGGTGGTCGGTTG
This sequence comes from Diphasiastrum complanatum, assembly GCA_029204225.1. Taxonomy (NCBI): domain Eukaryota; kingdom Viridiplantae; phylum Streptophyta; class Lycopodiopsida; order Lycopodiales; family Lycopodiaceae; genus Diphasiastrum; species Diphasiastrum complanatum. Next base: position 54,182,384 of record CM055104.1, on the reverse strand, counting down.
GATGCCTTGAGTAGTAGTTGGAGGCTCTCGAGCTGCTAACAAGTCATCCAATTTTTTTTTCAACTCGTCATTCTATTGTTCTAGCTTGTTGATTACATCGATAAAAGGTTTTGTATACTCGACTTGCAAGTTTGCTTCAAACTCTTGCAACATCTTTTTACAGGTTTTGAGTTTGGCGATGACTACATTATACTTTTCCATGGAGACAGGAGATGAGTCTGGTAGTGGTGGAATGTCCAGATAGAATTCAATTGTCTTCTGATGGTCCGCACACCATTCCTGCCAGGCCTTGATGATCGTCTCCTTTTCGAGCATTACGTTGATTTGTCGCTCTTTCCTCTGCTTCTCTACATGGAGTTGGGCTTGGAGGTACTTTTGATAATGTTGTAGAGTAGGGACCATGTCTTGATAGGATTGGATGATAGCCCTAATGACATCCATTTCTTGTTTCATATTTGCTATTTGTTGCTTGGCTTGATTAGCTTCTTGTCGCAATCGTGTGTTCTGGAGATCTGCTGCTTCCTTGGCTTGTTTCTATTTTATGGACAAGTGATGGTGATGAAGCCAATCCCTAAGCAGCCATTTTAAATCTTTGAGGAGGTCATGGGCATGTGAAAGGGCGTTGGATGTGGGGATATCCACTTCCTCCGGCAAAATCTGGCACTACTGGAATGCGCAAGGATGAAGGGCCCGTAGCGGTATCTGGCAATGCGAACTACTCTTGGGCTATTGTGTTGAGAGATGGCCCTTTGTCATAGACATTTGAGAAATGGACTCCATCAGGGTATGTCGTATATGTGTGTTGTGGCGACAAGATGACTTGACGTATGCTCACCTTGGCGACAAGATGATTATTTTGCCCCCTTGAATGTCATGTGCCCCTTGATCTGTTGTGGTAGCTAGTTGATCCTTTTGTTGGCCCCCTTCTATTGTGTCTCTTGGTGGTGAGATAATTGCCTCTGGTATCTGTGGCAGATGGAAGCTTGAATGATGGCTTTCTTTTGAGTAAGTCATGTATCCAGCTGCTTTTTTTGGAAGGGATGGTCGCGATATTAACAGACGACACATATGGGGTGGAAGCCTCTTCCAATAATATGGATTTCAGCTGAGCCGAAAAATCTTGAGGAGGTGAGCTGGGTGTGGCTTGTACCACTGATTGGATTGAAAGACATTGGGGACTGTCTATTTCTAGTCCTTATCTTCATGCATGGTCTTTTTTGGCTTGCCCTTGGAGGATGTGGCCTCTAGTGTGGTCAACTGGAAAGGCTATCAAAAAATTGATGAGGCCCTCCACTTGGTTTATTGCCAATTAGGTCGGCCATTGTAGCACGTGTGTTGTCCAAGGCGTAAGGGGTATGCTGACTTGACGTCATCCTCACCTTCCTCCGGCTTATCATTGACAGTCTATTCAGAGTTCCAAACCTAGTGATGGCAACTGAACACGAGGGTTACTCTCGTTGCGGGACTTAACCCAACACCTTATGGCACGAGCTGATCATCACAAAAAAATGGAGTGGTCGAGAGAAAGAATAGAACCTTATGTAAAGGAGCCAAAGCAATGAGGTTAGGTGCAAATCTTCCTAAATCTTTTTGGGACCAAGCTTTGTTGTGTGACAATTTTCTATGCAATAGATGGCCAAGTGTTGTATTGGATGAGAAAACACCTTTTGAGGTCTTGTTTGGTAGGAGTCCGAGTCTCAAGTTTTTCAAAACTTTTGGATGCATTTGATATATCAACATTACTCTTGATGAGGACAAAGGAGGATCCATATTCAAAGAAAGGTATATTTGTTGGTTATTCATTATTTCTCTTGCAACACTTTATGGATGGGATCTATGGCAATTGGACATCACTAATGCATTCTTTAATGGAGATCTTGAGGAAGAAGTTTTTATGGAGCAACCTGAGGGCTACATTTCTCATGGCAAGCCAAATCATGTGTGTTTTCTCCAAAAAGAGTTCGTGTGGGCTTAAGCAAGCACCAAGGAGTTGGTATGCTAAGCTTAACACTTTTCTACTTTCTCATAAATTCATAATGAGTGAGTATGATCATTCACTTTACTACATATTTGTTGGAAATGATGCTACCATTCTTGTAATCTATATGGATGATATCATTTTGAGTGGAGGCAACAATCAAGATATTCATGATATCAAGATAACACTCAAAAAGGAGTTTGAGGTGCATGATCTTGGCCTTTTGCATTATATCTTGGGAGTAGAGGTATTTGGAACTTCTCAATTTACTTTCATTTGTCAAGAGAAGTATGTTTATTCTATTCTAGAAAGATTTTATATGGTAATGCAAAGTCTATTGATACGCCAATGGAGTCAAATGTAAAGCTCACTATAAGAGGTAGTGAAAGATCCTTCGAGGACATTACTCTCTCTAGGAAGCTAGTTGGTTCACTCATTTATCTAACCATCACAAGACCTGATCTTAGCTATTGTGTTGATAGATAAAGTCAATTTATGCATGATCCTAGTGTGGAGCATTGAAAGCTAGGCAAGAGAGTCTTGAGGTAGATCTCAGATTCTAGAGACTTTGGCATTGTTTATAGAGGATCATCACCTAACTTGTATGGTTTTTCAGATTCGGACTTTGCTGGAGATCAAATGGATAGGAAATCCAGAAATGCTCATGCTATTTTTATAGGTGATGGGACTATCTCATGGATGTCGAAGAAATAAGCAACAATCTCATTATCTTCTAGTGATGTTGAGTACAAAGCCTTGACTTCATGCACAAAGGAGATGCTTTGGATCAAAAGAATGGTAATGGATCTCAACTTGCTGGATTTTCAAAAGTGTCCAATCATCTTTTCTGGTAACCTTTCAGCAAGCAATTCTGTTTTTCATGCAAGGAGCAAGCATATCGAAGTGGCTTATCATTCTGTGAGAGATCAAGTCATGGCAAAGGAAGTGGAGCTACAGCATGTCTCATCAAAGAAGTGTGTGGCTGATATCTTCACCAAAGCATTGGGAAAGGACTTGTTTATGAAGCATATAACATCACTTGGAGTACTATCAAAATCTATGCTAAAACTAGCTGAAGCCACATATCATGAATAGCTAACAATGCATTAATTAGAGCATTAACATTTCAAAAATTGTCATCAATAGTAGTGATCCCCTCAACATGTTGAGTTGAATAATCTTTTATTTTTTTAACCTTCTGTGCTTGGTTCTATTGTAGCTATTGTTGCCTTCCCCCACCCATCATCACATGAGCCACTTTGAGACATGCCTAAACCAACAGGCTGCTCTCCCAGTGCAGGTATTTTGTCCAATTCTTTGTCGGCCTCGATCTCCGAGGTCTTAAATTTCAGAACTCATCCACCACGAGAGGACTCATGCAGATGTTGCTTTAAGAAGGTCTGGATCTGGTCCTCGATGCTAATCTCTCTCTCTCTCTCTCTCTCTCTCTCTCTCTCTCTCTCTCTCTCTCTCTCTCTCTCTCTCTCTCTCTCTCTCTCTCACACACACACACACACACACGCACGCACACGCACAAAAAGCATAAGAACATACAATCTCAATAACATTCAGATCCAACAATTAGCAAATCCCATTGCAAGATGGTGCCCTACCTATCTGCGCAAAACCTTATCGCACCAATCCAACATATTTTGAGAAGATACAAGAAGATATTTAGAAGCTTCTTGATGTTGGTTTCATTTATGAAATCGAGCATACAAGTTGGGTATAATACTATATCTTGACATTCCTTCTTTTTTTTTTTTTTCCAAAACTATTTTTTCACAATACTCACATAAGTTGCTCCTTATCATCACAACCATTGATTTCAAATTATAACTATAACATTCCTAAGGATATTATTACAATGATGTCATGTCAAAATTTTGTAAACATAAAACGTTAAAACATGTAATTTACAGAAGTTTATTTTGATCATTTTATAGTGGTTGTTAATATGAATGTTATCTCTTGCATGAGTAAAGCAATTGATACAAAGGAAGGTCACTTTGGCCGAGTGGTTAAGGCGTGCGTTTGCTAAGCACATGGGGTTTCCCCACGAGAGTTCGAATCTCTCAAGTGACGACCTTCACTTTTAGTTTAATGAAAAATTGTCTCTTTGATTTTCTTGAAGTTGCTATATATAAGCACATTAATGTATCAAGACCAAAGGATAAATTTTTCTGCATACTGTAGAGTGGCCTTTGACTTTGGCTTTGGCTATGCATATCTAGATAACCCTTGTTTTTTTCAAAATTGTAATTTAGTTGTAATGACCTATTACAGGCATTTTTTTGTGAATTGTTATTATTATGATCCAGAAGCCCATTTAACCTATTCAAATGTTGAAGGCAACATCCGAATAAGAAGAAATATCTAATGGATGTAGCAAAAATAATCTTATTCAATGATATATTGAAGAAAAGATATGCAACTAAATGAATCTAAAGGAAGGACCATTAAACAAAGGGCAGTTATGAAATGACACACACCTTAAATAGAAGGCTAACCCTAAAAGAGAATATTCCTAATGATTCAGTTTGTTCACACCTCATGAAAACGTTGCAAGCTTCCACGTGCTTGTTTCTCATTGGAACAAAGTCGTGTGACTAGGATGCCACATAAGACTTGTACACGTGTTATTTTCTAATTCATTAGAAATAGTTAAGTAAATATAGATAAGAACCAACATATCGATTGTCAAGTGTTTGGCGCTTTTCTAGTTAATGTTTGTTGGGATTCTACTTCTCAATTAGCGCCACCATTCCTGAGCTTCCATTTGACACAGAACTTGCTTCACAACGAGCCAATGCTAGCGCTGATTCTACTTCTCTGTTTGCGCTTATTCTCTGCATGATAGAGTTTTAGCTCGGCAATGGTTCATGTTACTACAAATCTATTTGGCTATGGCTCAGTCACGGGTTCTGTTTTGTAGTATAATGGTAGTGTGTCCCGCCTGTCGACTGGCACACCTATGACCTGATTTCGATCTTTAATTGACAATGGTAACTCATCTTGGTTATAAGATCTGTCAAGAACTCGTTTTTCTATGGTTTTACAAACGGTTTTAGTTATTTCTTTATTTTTACAGAATGTAGATTATTCCTAATCTAATTTACACAAGAAACATGGAATATAATCAAATCTAATCTACTGGAATCACAAAACAACAACACAAACTCTAAACTGAAGCAATGAAAATCCTACAAAGTGCTTGCTACAACTGTCACTCAACACTTGTAACAAAAACTCCTCAAGGAGCTTAACTAAGTGCAATGATGGATCAGTCTCCAAGTCCTGCACATCTACCTGATACTAATCCCAAATCAATTTTTAAGAAAAGAATGAACAAGCACATTCATACATCAATACCCAAACTAAATGCATGAAGATGGAGCATGGAAGGAAGTGGAAGTAGTAGGATCTTCAATTCAAAAAGCAACAGCATTTCAGCACATTACACATTCTTTGAAATTCGTGCTATGTATACCCATGAGCTGGTGAATCCAACTCTATCATAAGTTGGATTCCACCTCTTACAACTGAGTGAACCCCATTCTATAAAGATTTGGGTTCCACCTCTTACATGATAATAGGAGGCCTCTTTATTAAAAAACGGTTAAAAATTCACAATTCTAGCTTGACTAGTTTTGGTCATATGACTTGTAAATAGTTAGATAGTCATGATGTGGCTTGTCACACGTGCCAAATAGCATAGGATTCCATTCATAAGGATGTTCTCAAGTAGACCTAAGTGTTAGAACCTTTGGAATGCTTAGATACAAGAGAAAAAAAATAGGAGCTATTTGGGTAATTTTTGCATTGTTGAGGGATCTTCAAGATTCCAACCCTAGCTTGGTAGGGATGAAAGATCCACCAAAATTAGCATTAGGGATAGGTTTAAGGCTACTCATACCTGCCCAAAACCGTGATGGATCATGTATATATAGGTGATGATATCTCACCAAAATCAATCAAGCAATTTTATGATTTTTCTCTCATAATGGTGCAATTGCTCTCTATGTTCATAATTGTTTGAGTTCTTGTGATTACTAATGATTATAGGATTGAATGTAGGTCTTGTGTACAGTACTCAGACTGTGGGAGGCTGTACTTTCACACGTGTGAAGCCTTCTTCAAGGATTTGGGCCATTTAGTGAGGTTCAAGCATAGATTTTTTATGGATTTTGATGGCTCAACTTGTGCTAATCTTATGAGAGCATAATCTATTGTTTTCCTCATCATTTCAAGTGTTTTAGGATCCTTATTTGCTATAATTTTTATATGGTATCAGAGCCTAAAGGCTGAAATGAGCTAAATCCTTGGTTTTCATTCAATTTGATCACAATTTTTTATCCAAATCTTGTGTAGATTGGATCTTAGCATCTAGCATTGATTCTAGAACTCAAAGTGTGTCAAATACATTGGAGATTGGTGTTGTGTGACTTCATTTGTAGGTGTTTAGGTGTCTAAAACCATAGGCAAAGTTGAATTCAATTCACATTACCAAGATAGCAAGTTTTGCTTGCTCCAAGCATTGATTTCTAAGCGAGTTTTGGAGGCGATTTCATAGAGGAGGCTTTCTAGCATTCAAGGATAGGGAAGATAAAAGTTTTGGGGACTCTTAAAGGCTGTTCTAAGGTGTAGAGGACACCTCCTAAAGTGATTTAGGTTCAGTCCAACCATTGCTTGACTTATGCATCAAATTAGATCAATTTTTCATCAATTTTGATCAATTTTTGCTTGTGATTGGATAGTAGATTGTGTTGCATCCACATTAAGTTCCATTTAGATATTTTACAAGTGATTTTGGAAGTATATTAGGTTGCTGAAATTCACTCTTGATCAGATCATTTGGAAGCTTTTATGTTTTTTATAGAAAGAGGGGCAATTCTACTAGTATTGTCTACTTCAATCAAGCAAGTGCATTGTTTCTAGTATTCTATGATTTGATTTTGTTAAAGATCATTCTTAGATCTTTATAGGAAGTCTATTACTGATCTTTTCAGGTCCCTAAGAAGTGGGACAAGGTAGATCTTCAATCAAATCAATAGAAGTAACCTTCATTTGTGTCAAGTCCTTGATTAGGAGACTAGATGGCATCTATAAATGCATATCTTTTGGATACTAATGAAAGGATCAACAAAACTAACTATTCCATATGGAAAGTTAGAACAAAATCCATCATGATCATGCAAGATCTGATGGAAATTGTAAATGGTAAGGAGGGTGAACCTATTCATCCTCAAGAAAAAGCCAAATACATCAAAAGGTGCAATGTTGCACTACATTGCATAAAAATGAATGTTGCAAATGAACTCTTAAGAGAGGTAGGAGATTGCACTTCGGCTCAAGATGCTTGGGAGACTTTGCAAAAGGTCTATGAATCCAAGAACCAAACTAGAATGTTAGCTTTGAAGAATCAAATCTATAAAAGCTATCAAAAGAAAGGAGAGAGTGCACATACTTTTGTCCTAAGAGTAAAGGAATTGAACAAAGAGCTAGCCTTCATAGGTGATCCTATCAAGGATGAAGAGCTTGTTCAACTCATATTGAATGGACTAACTTTGAATTTGACAATTTGGTTTAGGGATATGCAATTATGGGTAAGCTACCCATACTTGAAGAACTCCAAGGCACACTCATGGCCGAGGAATCAAGAAATAGCCAAATTCAAGAGAGGATGGATAGGCTATTCATCCAAGGTGGAGATGACCAAGCTCTCTTCACCAAAGGCAAAGGCAAGTCCAAAGGCAAAGGATCAACATTCAAGAAGTCTTCAAAGCTTGAGGATCAAGAAGGACCCTCAAAGGCATTTCCATCAACCACCAAAGTCAAGAAGGACAAATCAAAGGTGAAGTGCTACTATTGTAGCAAGATGGGGCATTATGCCTCGAAATGCTTCAAGAGGAAGCAAGATAAAAGTCAAGCCAACATGAGAAAAGAGGAGGAGGAGAGTTCACAGGAGGACTCTCTCATGATGTCCATATTTTCTTCAACAAGCTTCAAAGGAGAAGGTCCTTGGTGGATTGACTCGGGTGCTAGTTCACACATGACTAGCAAAAGGGAGTTTTTCTCTTCTCTCTTATCTTATGATGGACCTATAAAGTCTATCTATACAGCAAATGATGAAGCTTGTAAGATTGAAGGAGTTGGTAGCATTCCCCTTTGCTTAGGATCTTCCAAAAAGATCAACATATAAGGTGAATGAATGTTTCATCAAGAAGAATGGTAAGATAGTGGCTAAGGGGCACTAGACTTGGCAAACTTTATAAGTTGGATGCATTTGTGGATACTAATGTTGTCATGTTGGCCGAGAAGAGCAAGATATCTACCTTTACTTTATGGCACAAAAGACTTGGACATGTCAACTCGGTTTCCATGGAGGCTAATGATCAAGGAGGAGTATGCTTTAGGCCTACCAATGTCTATTGGGAAGGAAGACAAGGTTTGTGAAGCTTGTGCTTTATCCAAGACACATAAGAAGGTGTTTCCTAACTCCATCACAAAGTCACCTCATCCTCTTGAACTCATACACTCGGATGTGCACATTGCTAGCACCAAATCTAATGGAGGTTCATCCATGTTTTTAACCTTCATTGATGACTACTCAAGATATTGTTGGGTGTTCTTACTTTCCTTCAAGTTTCAAGTATTTGATACTTTTGTAAAGTTCAAGTTGTTTCTCTCTCTCCAACGAATTGGCAAATCAAACCTCTCAAGGTTCTTCAACAAAATAGCATGCCTCAAGTCATGTGACTGCATTTGAGGGAAGTGATTGTTTCTAATGTCCAATTTTCTAATTTTCATATGATGCTAACTTTAGCACATATGATGGTATTGTGACACAAAAACGTGTTTGAGCCCCCCATTAAAAAATTTCCCCTACGGTAGGGCAACTTTTCTTTTGCCTTACCAGTAATTTGTCGACGAAAAAAAACCCCCCTATAGCTCACTTGTAGGGCAAAAAAATTTGCCCTGACAAATAGTTGGCAGGGCAAACAAATTTTGCTCTATGGTAGGGCAATTTTTCTTGCCCTGCTAACGATCTGGCGAGTCTGGAAGTCTAATACAAGCAATAAGTTGAGTTTGACCTTAGTGCGTGATGTATAGCGAATATATTGTACATGATTTGGTCCATGCTATGTTGTCTGTCATACATACATGACTTCCTTCAGTAACTTCTTCAAATGCACCGCGGTTTCTAAAGGCAATAATGACTTGGGTTCATAAGGAATTGAATGTTTTGGCATACCGAAATAAATATGCAACCGATTCTAAGCACTGAAATCAATCACATAATGGGCATCGAAAGAAGATCTTGTGTGATTTTAGTACATCATACTCGTGACTAGAACTAGCAATATTGATGATGCAACAGAGAGAGAGAGAGAGAGAGAGAGAGAGAGAGAGAGAGAGAGAGAGAGAGAGAGAGAGAGAGAGAGAGAGAGAAAATTCTCGTGGAAAGCATCTCTTTCTTATTGAGAGAGTATGTAGTCCTCGTATAATATCATTCTTTCCAACATTAATGTAGTAAACATCAATTATTGAATGAACCCTTCAATTGTAAAACAAGGCTTTGGGCAGATAGATTGTGAATGAACTCGCATTTGGTCAAATATGAATCCATGTATTGAAAGGAACACAAGAAGCATTATAATATTCCATATATAAGTAGAAAAGATAAAGCAAACACGTGGATGTTTGCCACTGAAAATTTTGAACTCTGAAGATTCAAAGATACCCTTAATGGAGTAACAAATGAACTTTGAAAATGTAGAGGAAAAGTAGGTACCTTCAAATGAAAGTACAAATTACATTGAAGGGGGTATTGTACTAAGACCCTTGTACTTCAATCAAGTAACTATCTTGAGCAGTGTTAGCTTTATTGCCATTGCCATCAACATTATGAAGCCATCATTGCCCGATAACAGGTGCACTCTAATTATAAATATTCAAAGAGAGAAAAAATCTATTGAAATAACATGAACTACATTAGTGTAATCTTGTTAGTTTATAAAGTAGCATGGTAATTCTAGCTTGTATAACTTGTGTTCTTAGAGATGCATAGTCCAATAAGTAGGGAGTGTTCAGCTTGATAACATGGGGTTGCAGATTTCTGCAACATTTCAATTGATGTGCATATTGATAGCTAAAGTTACAATCCTCCCCGCATTGCAGCTGAGGGTTGTCTTTACTTCCATCCAAAAAATGCAAATATGAATGTACTTCACATGTATTTTGCACATCTCAACAATAACCAAGTTATAAAAACTGTTTGAAGCTATTTTCTTACGTTTCAACAAATGTCTCATGAATTATTGGAATGTTTCCATGCAGCAAAGTTTCCACAATAAAGCACATCATGAGACCAAGTTAATTCATCAAAATTTGAAAATTATCAGGAAAGGAACTATATTAGCAATCCAATCATATTAAATGACAAACCACAACGCACAAAACTCGCACATAAAATACATAGAGCAGAAATGATGAGACATGTAAGTCTCTGCTGTGCCAAATTAATTCTCCACAAAAATAGACAGTAAATTATAGCTAGCTACTGACCTTAAACCAATAAAGATCAACAAGAGAAAAGTTTACTGGATAGCACTATTTCTTGTAAATGATCTAATCAATTGAAGAATTACACATATCTAGACAATTTTACAGGACACAAATCAGAAAGATGTCCAAAACAATTATTCACTATTGGCAATCAACTGGAAGAATCACATAATACCATATTTAATATGGAAAGCCTATGAGGATTGTAGAAATCCTACAAATGGGTCTGGGAATCTTGACTCGTAGTAGAAAAAGCTCCAGGGACTGCAAGACAAGCTCCTAATTTTGCACAAGAGAACGTTAGGATCGAGAACAGTCTTCAAGTTCGCCAAGAGTAATGGGACCTTTTCAAGAACTGTTGTCTGACACTGCAAACACAGCATTCAAATAGAGAGTAAGACTCACAATTAACAAATTCTCTCTTCAAAGTAAGAAACAGAATGTCTTAGCAGTATCAGTGAGATGAAAGAGCCACCGACCTGATCAACATGATTTGGTACTGTTTTTGGCAACCATCCAGAAGGATCTCATTAACTTCATCTGAAAATGCAAAACATTCAGGCTGCATTGTTGAGTCACAGATTCTTTTATGCACTAACACTTTAGCTGTCAATATTGACACCCACATAGCACTAGTTACACACCTGTGTTTTGGGATCCTGTAGCTTAATCTTCAATTCGACCACCACATATCAACAAACACACAAATTTCTGCATTTAAAATCAAGGATTTTGAGTCCTTTTACAAATCCGCTCCCTGTAGACATTCTTCCAGGCGCCATGTACTCTTGAAGCTTTGCCCAGTGCAATTGCAATATAATAGAAAATAAAACCTAGTTTGTATTAACATGCATTGAGAACCTAGTGCCTTTATTTTCTCTCTCCATCCTTGGCACAAGGCTCGTAAACACTAAAACTCTTAAAAATTTGCTAATATAAAAAAGATTGAATGTTTTCCCACTCCTTTAAGTGCAAAGTCACATGCCCAAAACATTCATCCATGTAGGCTTTTATGAATTTGTGCAAAAGACCCTTGAACCGGATTATTATCACTTCCAAGAAACTTTCAATTACTTGTATCAGAGCATAATACATTTGCTTCACTCTAAATCCTCCACACCACACAAAGCTAATAAATATTCAAACTCTTATGTATAAATTTGTTTTTGTAGCAAAGATCAAACGCTTCCTACTCTTTTAAAGTGCAAAATCACATGCCCAAACTTTTATCCATATAAGATTTCTTGTGGTTTGTGCATCAGACCAAACGAACTGAGTTTTTATCACCTCCCAACCTATTATCAATTAGATGCATTTAGATGCTACTGCCTTTGTTGAATCAAGTTCTTACAATTCCTCGATAAGGACCTAGAAACTTAGTTTCCATTACATGCATTAATTGTTTATCTTTCTCCATCCTCCACACAAGGCTAGTAAGCACTCAAAATATCTTGTAAAAATGCTATCCTAGTCTTTTAAGTGCTCCATATCCCTTACTTTGGCTCTCCGTCTCTCCCTGCCTGCTGACATGTTCTGACCAATCAACCTCGCTAGGGTGTCTTGAATCAGCCTTTGATTGGATCATTGGGGCTAGAAGAATGTTCATGTTCTGGAACATTCAATCTGATATGCTACATATGTCTTCTAGTGCACTATGCCTGGAGCTCAAATGACTAGCATTATGCACAACCTTAAAGTAGACGAAGAGAATTCCAGACACACACCTGTTGGAAGCTCAAAGCAAATTAAGACATCACACAAACAGTTGGGATAACAAAAAGTTGACTTTGAATTCACAAAGTTAAACTACAGCTCAAAAAATTATATGCAGATTAAGGTGAGCTGATCTTTATTCAAATGTGCAAAAGGCACACTTCTCTAAAAATCTCGAAGCATGTCCAACAACAAAATATAATATCTAACGATAAAGGGACTATTGGCAATGCAATCCTTTTCCTTGCCTTGAGGTTTAGAATTGCACATCTTTCAGGTATGCATGAATATATAGATTGAATAATAGCTCAAAACATGGTATTGGTTCTTGAAATAAATATTCCTCAACACAGTGAGAGACATCATATTATAAAACAACAATATCTTCATCTAGATTAAACTAGTTAAAAATGTAATAATTATCACATACCCAAGCAACAAAGTTGTGTTCTCCTGCAGGCCTCAAATTATCAATCACTTTTCTCCCAGTTATCAGCTCAAGTAAAACAACTCCAAAGCTGGAAACGTCTGATTTCAGTGTCAACTGTCCTGTCATGGCATACTCCGGAGCACAGTATCCATGAGTCCCCGTCACATGTGTCTTATCTCCTACACGACAAAGCTTGGCAAGCCGGAAATCAGACAACTTTGGCTTCATCTAGAAGAATGTTTGACAACCTAAAGTCTCTATAAATAACAGGCGGATTTGCTTGGTCATGCAAATACTCCAAACCCTGTGCAGAACCGGCAACATGTTTCATGCTGGTCGTCCAATCGAGGTTCTTTATCAGGAGGAAGATCTGAGAGCACAAATACACACAGAACTCACTAAAGAATGCACAAAAAATCTATGTTATGATAATCTAGATTGAATTTATGAAAATGAAAAAAAAAACTAGTTTTGAATAAATGCACTTTTGAAGTATATGCCTAGTTTGAACATAGATGTCCATAGCATACAAACAAACTACACTTTGGGGTCTGTTCGAAACCCAAGACCAGATAGACTGGAAGGAGATGTGTTATGCCTACAACCACCAGTGTATAGATGCTTCAAAGCTCTTGCACAAGAGCCAAGCTTGCATCTTAAGAATCCTTGCAAGAAAATGATGAAAATACAGAAGCACTTTCTTTTTCACTTACCATGGCTAGTGATCTTCAAGGCAACTCAGTGGCATGAACTCTTTCCCTCACTTTTTGCAATCAACTTGTGCACATCTACTTGCTCAATACTATATCACACAATCCAGACATAAATAACAACTTACTGACTTGACACACATCAGGCAGACACGTTTTAAACTGTTTCATCACCCCCATAATGATGCACCAGAAAATGCCTTTTAGAATACGGTAATGAAAAATTCTATCAAGACAAAATTTTGGATTCCACATACCCAAACGAACTAAAGGCAATGCTACCATTTCACCACCATCAAAACTCCCATTACAGGGACTCGAAAACAATTAAGGCAGGGTTCAATATGCACTGTATGCTACTGAGCTTGCAAATTGTTCGATAGAACCATTCACTTTTTTTCCTGTGAAACTTAAGAACTATTGCACCTGGTTATTCGCCATCTGCTCA